>CM075649.1:122792289-123417289 GCA_037953625.1 Crotalaria pallida
CAAGTCCCTCTCACTTTTCTAGATTTGCATTCAAGGGGGCGACAGTATAATTCTAGTCTCGAGTGCAGAACTTACCACGGCATTGGACCCAGTCCCTACCACGTTAGTACGCCACCTGTGGAGTTCGTTCTGCCTAGAAATATACTCTAGACTTCTTGACGTTTCACCGTCATCGTCCTCCCCTCATGCAATCTCCACCTGAGTATCCGCAGATACCCATAGTATCTTCCTCTCCACTACTTCGATAACACACTCATCCCTCACCGCGTTATGTATGTCTTTTAACAGTCTTTTAAAGTTTTGAAGCTTTAAATTTTTATTTACGGTTTAATCCTAACGGTCGGCTCATCCTTAGTGCATCCCTTCAACGAGTCCCGACCACTAATCGTTCAATCTGTTCCCCAATTAATCACATTACATCTCATATCACAATCTTTCTTATCTCATCTCATCAACTTTCACAAAGCTCATTTCCTCCTCTTTCTCAAATATCTTTTCGCAAAACTTTTTTTTTTTTGCAAATATAGTTTCACAAAACTTTCACTTCATAAATTTTCTCAAAAATATCCTTTCACAAAATTTTCTCAAAAATACTATTTCCAAAAACTTTCGCAAAAGTCTATTTTCACAAACGTTCACAAAAAGGTTGTTTTCACAAACTTTTCTCAAAAGGGTCATTTCATAAAACTTTCTCAAATATATTATTTCAAAAAGACTTTCTCAAAATATTGTTTCAAAAGAATTTCTCAAAGTATCATTTTATCAAAAAGATTGGTTCCAAAAACTTTTCTCAAAATATATCTTTTCACAAAACCTTTTCAAAAAGATTGGTTCACAAAACCTTTTTTTTTTCAAAAATATATCTTTTAACAAAAAGCTTTTCAAAAATCTCTTTTTCAAAAATCACATTTTTGCTGAGCACTAATGGAGGAGCAAGCTCAACTCAACACTAGTCCCAGCCTAAAACAAAAATAGAGGAATCAAGCCACATCTTACTTCCATAACCACGTTACTCTTTCCAAGTCTCAACTCTTTATCTTGAATTTTCCTCCACTTGCATCACTTATCATTCTCTCAATTTACATTTATTTACTTTCACAAATTTATTCTTATCCTTTCATTATTAAGCGTATCAATGTTTCTCAACAATATCATAACTACTCAACCAATCAACAAATCATTTGCGAAATAAAATAATTAAACAGTTCAAGCATAAACAATCAGAAAATATTATATCATACTTAATAAACCAATCTCAGCCGTTCGGGTGGATAGCCAAAGCAATCAAACAAGTGCTATCACATACACCACTACGCTAAATGAGATTGGAGTCCAACCTTTGAGATGATTGGACATCTTAATAAGTTACCTAAATACCACGGCGTCTTAAGGGAAGCCCCTCTCTCACCTCAAATACCGTAGGCCTTCGCAAGCTTTCCGAGATCGATTGCTTATTCCGCCTCGTTTCCTTTGCCTCTGTCGTTCGAACTATAGCATTTTTCCCCGTGCGTTAGAAATGACTTTAACGAATTCATTACTTGTTTTAGAAAATACTTTGAAATCATTTCTTTTTGAAAACACCTTGTTCACGTTTTAAAAGTTTTCAAATCTGAATCACATTTATAAAAATGTTTTCAAGAAAACTTTGAAACAACTTTAAAATGATTTTCTTATCAAAACAGAGTCCTTACTTTAAAATGTTCATGTTATAAAAAATCATTTTTCTTAACCATTAAACAAAATTCAGCACTTAAGAAAATAAAGTTCCAAAACCACATCAAATCAAATTGAGTTTCTTTAATCATATTTTTCAGTAAAACATTTTTCCATCCTTTGGAAATTCAAATACAGAAAAACATATTCAAACAACACATCATTAAAACATTCACAACTTCACACAATACTAGTCACATTAAAAATCATTGGATTTTCAACAAAATTCCTTTTCAATTATTAAATTAATTTGTTTATTTTTATCTTTATAAACCGAAAGAGGTTAAAACAAACAACACATCACACATAGCATCATACACATGAAAACATAATCATTCACAAAAGTCATTTCATGAAGACAAATTTTCCTAACTACACTAGCATACCTAGGCCGAATCATATAGGCATAATTTTTCAAAGATTCATGCACACATAAAAGCACAAAGCAAATGAAATTATTTTCTTTCCTTTTAGACTAAAAACCGAGAGCATCACTAAGAGGAACAATTAACAAATTTAATTCATTTTCTTAACAAAATCAAGATAACAATACTAACCACCTCAAGATCCATACACATATTCAATTACTTCATGCATGTATTCCTATGTTCTTAAATTAAGCTAATCCCATCCTAAATGCAACTTAAACAATGATCAAATGCAATTTCCTATTCTTTTCCTCATGGCCGAATACTAACATGCAAGAAGGTAGGATTTTTGGTTCAATTTTCAACATACAAAAATCACAAAATTAAATAAAGGCATTACACCACATCACTTATTCACATCACATACACAAATAACTCAAATTCATCACTTTTTCATAGATAAAAATCAAGATTACATTTTAAACTTCTAAAAATAATATGCATGCACTTAAAATTATTAGATCTAAGCTTATCATACACATGCATTAACTTTCACATAATAAAAAGCACAAGATCCATTTTTATTTAATATGGCCGAATGGCCTATTACATAACATAGCATGCATAAAATTAATTTTCAAAGCTAAATCATGTTCACACTTCAAAAATCATTTTAAAACTTGTCTCTTAAATTTTCTCTTTTACAAACCGAGACATGCATTTAAATAAAACATGATTTTTCTTCTTAAAATTAACATGCAATACTAAAGATCACAAATCTTTTATTAATCAAGTTCAAAGCATAAATTTATTTATCAAATCATTTCCTAAAAACATCCTAGCTCACACAAATACACATAAATCAATTTAAGAATTATTTTTCAAAAGCTCCTTTCTTCGGCTTCTTGCTAAAACCGTGACATGCATTTGAAAAGATCAAGACTTTTTAAAGATCAAAACCAAAAATTCAAGCTTCATCATAATCAACTCAAGATCCAAACATTCCAACAACTTAAATCATCTTTTATAAACATACAACTAACATGCAAGAACTTGAATCAAGTTAAAAGCATCATGACCTAGTTTTCTAGGTGTGACCGAATCATGAAGGTCCATAATTTAGGGTTCTACAAGTTCATTTGGTTCTTGAAAACTCAAGATCTAGACTTATAAATTGCATGCAATCATAGATTGTAACACCCCTAATTTTCGTCTCCCAAATAACCGAGAAATTAATTATAACAATTAATTTATAATTGATTTATATTAGTTTTAAAGGTTTTAGTTTTTGTACATTATGTGTTTTATGTATAAAAATATAGGATATATTTTTATATGGTTATTTTGTACAAAAATGTGAATATTGTAATTTAGTCCTTGGGTTGGGACCTAATTGCAATATTAAAAGAGTTTTTGAAGAAAGAGTAATTAAATTATTAATTTTTGAATTTTATCAGCATGTAACCGGTTAGAAGGGCTTTGTAACCGGTTACACGATGAACTCAGAATCTGGGTTAGTGGATTTTGATGAGGAATCACTCAATTAATCCAGAAATCGCCACGAAACCAGCCTCAGATTAATGGAGAACACGCGTCAACGTGCATGTCAACCTTGTTGATCTATAAATAGTGGAATTCCTGAAGAATTGAGGGTTGATTGCTGCAATTTGTGTTGAAGAAGGGCGATTAGGGTTTCAAATTCGTTCTGAGCAATTCGTCTTCGTTCTTGAGAGTTAGAGAGTGAAACACACATTTCTGAAAAGCTTGAATCAAGGGCTTTTCATTGATATACACCTTGTGAGCTGAGTGTTTGTGTGGGAGGAGGAATCGATCTTGGAAGCTAAGAGTTGGAGACTGAACTCGGTTTTCTATTGATTCTGGAAGCTGAGTTCAAGCTTCGATTTTGGTAAGCACACAAACCCTTTTGGTTTCAAATCTGTTCCTACCTCTAGTGCAAGTTGCAGAGAATTCAATCTGACTATTTTCCCCAATTTTTGATTGGGTTTTGCATGTTAATCTCTCTGGTTTTGGTACCCTGTCCAACTCTATCAGCATGGAGTGGATTTAATGGAAATCTGTGTTGGACCCTTTCTCTCTGCAATGTTTTGGATCAAGCACAATTTAGAGGTAAGGGGGAAGCTTACTATTTGCTAGAATGAGAATAAATTGTGGCAGAATATAGGATGAGTCACCAAGAGACTCAAAGGGCATAGGTTAAAATGGTTAAGTGGCTTGGAGGCCAATCTGAGCTCAATTCTGTGTTGAGCAAGTCTAAATGGATGCATGCAAGTGATTTAAGGTTTAAAATCAGAAATTAATTGTTGATTATGAGTTTTGTGGTATTGATTGATGTTTGTATTGATTTTTATGCAAATTGATACCATAAGCTTGATGCATGCAAACTAAATGTGTTTCTGGGTATGAACATATTGTTTTTAAGGCATATGAACTCTGAGAATGTGAAAATTGGGTTAGATTTGAGAAATGAAAAGAAGGAATTGTCAAAACTCTTGTTTTAATGGACTAACTGCATAATCTAACCGGTTACTCGATAATTGTAACCGGTTAGACAATGCAAAACTTCAAAGGAAAATCAGTTTACAAAACAGTCCTGAAGTCTTATTAATTTTGCTCAAATCTATACTTCAATTTCAATGGAAGCAATCTGAAAATGAGTTAATAATGCTGCCTGGGTTCAGATTTAAGGTTAAGGGTTATTACCTTAAATTAATGAGATGATTTCAAGAGGAAATTATGCATAAATGAAATTGGATTATGACTTAGATCTTTTGAATGATATTATGTGTTGAACTTGAGGTATTCTGTTATGCTAAGACCTTGTTATTGGATTGAGAAGAGAATTTAAGAAAAGATTCTTGGAAAATCAGTGGTTTTATATTCAGGTCTGTAATTCTAACCGGTTAAGTGATGATGTAACCGGTTAGTACCTGAAACTTAAAAATAAAAGTTAAGTTTTTGAATAAGGGTTGTTAATACCAATGATTATATTCTCTCAATCCAGGTCTATGAGCATATGTTAAATTTGAATTCAAAGGTGAAATTTTATGAGTAAAGCCATACCTCAAGATATCATTCAGAAGTTGTGTTTTCTAAGTCATAATAATGGAATTAATGGGAACATGACCCTGAACTCTAGGAGTACCAAACTGATGCAACCTACTTGATGACACATTCTGGGAATGTGGCCATTGTCTCGGACATGGTTTCTTGGATACGTTCTGGGAACGTGATGCACACTCTGGGAGTGGTGCTTGATTATATTCCAAGTATGGTTTGCGATACGTTCTGGGAACGTATGTTAGTGTTCTGGGAACACATTGGTATAATAATAGAATTAAAGATAAAACCAACCTTGATGATTGTGCATTCATATAGAATGGAAGTTTGGTTGGTAGGAACGTTTATCATATTCTGGGAATATGAGGAGGGTACTCCGGGAGTACCAAATTTGTAACCTACTTGATGACACATTATAGATATGTGGCCAATGTCTGGGACCTGGTTATATACGTTATGGGAACGTATGTTAGTGTTCTGGGAACACATTGATATGCAACCTACTTGATGACACATTATAGATATGTGGCCAGTGTCCGGGACCTGGTTTTTATGCGTTCTGGAAACGTATGCGTTCTGGGAACGTGGTGCACACTCTGGGAGTGATGCGTATTTATCCAAGTATGGTTTGCTACACGTTCTGGGAACGTGGTACACACTCTGGGAGTGATGCGTATTTATCCAAGTATGGTTTGGCATTACGTTCCGGGAACGAATGTCAGTGTTCCGGGAACACAACGGTGTATTGGATGGACGTCCAAGATGGACTTTTAGAGGCCTCAGCTGTGGAAGGAAATCATGCATAATGCCACCTGCATTGAAAGAATTATTATGATTAACCGGGTGTGCTCATATGATTATGCATCATGATTTGCTACATGTTGACTTGTGGATGTTAGTTTTATTCTCATTTAATTATGTGAATATGTATAGCTAACCCCCATGCCCTTATTAGGTGTTGATCGTGCATATAGCTTGTACAAAAATCTGTAAAGGGAGATGTCTCTTAGGGCATGCAGAGTGTAGAAAGTGTGGGTTGGGAACCCGTTGTGCAGATATCGAGGATCCGACCAGAAGGATGTTTGGACAAAGGACCAGTGACCAGCTCTATAACCTTTCTATTTTTTTTAATAGAATTTATATGATACATATTTTGGAAAGAAGTATCATAAGAGGAATTCAGTTTCATAATAGTACTTATTTGGTATTAATGGACTTGTTACACTTGATATATTTTGGGGTATAATATGATGACTTTACTATGTTTCCGCAAACTCTGATTTTGTTAGTCAACCTCATTATTAATCAAGTGTTTGTGAAAAGAAATTTTCAAGGAAAGGGAAAATTATTATTTTCAGATCTTTTTCCAACGACAACAAGTCCAAGTAATCATAAACTTATTACTTTTCTTTTAAAGTAAAGTGATATACAAGGAGTTTTACATTTTTATGGTATCAGAGCAATGGTCCTGACTCTTGGTCCTTGGGTGTGTGGTCCAATACGTTGGTCATCGATATCTGCAATGTTTCCGGGGAAGTATGCTCTCATATACTTCCAAACTAGAGCTAAGGTTATGGGTAATGGCTCTAGATAAGTAGCTCATTCTGCTATTAAGAAGCGTTCTATGTAGTCTAAGTAGAAGTATGATAGTTGTATACTTCTCTTTAGACATGTGGTAAGCATAAAACCATAGTGTTGGTCTATCAGTTCTCATAGAACCAGTGATAAGGAAATCCTAAAAGAGTTGTAGTTATGTCCTTGACTCTGAAGAGGAGTATTTACCCTCACCAGTGTTAAAGTTAATCAACTCCTCAGATCGAGTGCAGGGCAGTCGTCTTCTTAAGGATTAACCTTGTTGAGTTTGTTAGACTCTAAAGCTATCCTTTCTTTTGTTCCTTATGGATAAGGGTATTGGTCAAAGTTGCTCAATGCCTTACCCAACCTGCTATCTACAGTGGAGACTCCTACAAATCTTTTTGTAGTTGTTTCCAAGGTATGTCTGAATCGTTCCATTAAGGTATTAGACTTTGTCTATCTACCTGTGTCATGATTACATTTGATCTTAAGCACGGTTTGGAAGCCGAGAGATCATGTAATTATGATTAATGCCGATAGAACAACCCTGTATTGGGATTCCCAAGTTTCGGATCTAGAATCCAATGAACCCATGTGTTGCTTCTGGGAAGCAGTGAGGGAAAAAGGGGGTTAAAAAAATGCTGGTTGTATGAAATGACGACAGGTTTACCCTTGAGTAAAGCGATAGAGTTTGGAATCAAGTTAATTCTTGAAAGTGATTCTATCTCTACTATTCTTATAATACGGTACCATCGGGAATGGTTAAATGGAAAGAAACACGTAGAGAAATTTCTAAAGTGGTTATGGTTGGACCAGGATAAAGGAGTCTAAGTGTTTTCTAAGAGTGAGTTGAGGTTGGATTAACCCCGAATCAGGATTCGGGACAGGGATACACTTAAGACTGCATTTTGATCTCGATACGGACATTATGAGTAGGAAATAATGTCGTTCGGATTGACTAATGCACCTGTTCTTTTATGGATTATAAAGAACTAGACCCTTAGATTATATTCGGATTCGTTTGTGGTTTATTCTAAGAATTCGGAGGAGCATGAGGAACATCTCCGGATTGCGTTGAAACTCCTGCAGGAGGAGTAGTTATGTGCTAAGCTCACCAAATATGAGTTTTGGTTGAGCGAAGTTAAGTCCGCAGGGCACGTGATCATTAAAGAAATTGTGGTGGATCCAGCGAAGGCGAATTCAGTGGTGTAAGGTGAACAAATTAAGACTGTGGTTAAAGTCAGAAGTTTCTTAGGGCTGGCTGGATTCTACCGCCGAATTATTGAGGGATTTTCTAAGATCGCATGGCCTTTGACCAAGTTGACTTGGAAAGACCAACTGATGGTATTGAATGATAGGATGTTGCTTAATTATGGTGGGGTAGTGATGGATTATACCCCAATATAATATGATTAGTCCAAGAGGAATTAAGGAAAATGTGAGTAGACTATGATTTAAATCATTTCAGTGATGAATTCAGTTGGAGTCAAGGTATTAGATTATGATTAAATCCTATTTTGAGTTGGATTGGATGATGTAAAGAAAATGGTTTTGAAATTCTTTGGTTTTACATCTAAAACTGTACTTCATAAACCGGTTAGAGTTTCTTGTAACCGGTTAGAAGCTGAAAGCTTAAACCAAAAATTTAAGTCATTCGTGAAGGAACTTTTTGGTGTTAATAAACATCTTCCTCCAATCCAAACTCAATGTCAATTACCTAAGTAAAATTTAAGGAAAGGATTTAATGTGGTAAAATAACTTAATGCCTTGATTCATCATTGAAATTGATTTAAGAGGATTGAATTATAATACTTATGGATTAATCGAGAGTTGAAATTAAGGAGCTGCTCCAATTGGAGAAGGTAAAGGATTGAGCTGGATGATGTAAAAGAGACGATAAGTACTAAGACAAGAAGGTTGTGATTCATGAACGAGTTTGGAGTTCGAAAGTATGAATGACAATAAGAAGAGGAAGAGTTGAATATATGTAAAATAAAAGCGATGGATGGAGTTTCTTAAAGATTATGGCTTTGAGCTCCATTATCATCCTGGCATAGCAAACGTAGTTGCAAATGATTTGAGCTAAAAGGCTATTTATGTGAGCTTAATGGTGGTCAAGGAGGCTATTCTGATTGAGGAATTTAGAGACCTAAGTCTGGTAACCCAAGAAGGAACCCTCTAGTATTAGATTGGGAATGTTGCCAATCACCAACGAATTCTTGAATCGGATTCGTGAATTTCAACCAGGAAATGAGGAGTTAGATTTCTATGAAGAAACGAATGAGATTTAATCTTTGAAATTAAAGTCAGGGATTATGGATATTAAAAAGTATATTATGGAAGTAAGGGATTTAGGAAGTGTTTTCTGGTACAACCTAGATGAGAAATCCAAAGGCATGAATTTCAAGAATAGATTATGTTCGAACCCAAGTTAGCTATCAACTATCAAGGAATAAGGAATTTCTCGATGTTGGTAAGCACGTATGAGGACTATGGGAAACTACATGAATTTCATGCGAGAAATGTCTGAGTTCAGAATAAGAGAAAGAATGATGAAATACAGGCCCAACTGGAGAAATAGGAAAAGTAAATAGGAGAATATCAACCACGGAAATATCAAGGTTAAGGAATCCTCGATTGAAGAAAAGTGTCTGAGGAAGAAATAGGGAAGGAAACATTTGTCCATCACAAGGTGAAAACTGTGAGGCACATCACTTTGAGTTTAGTTGTGATGTACCTAAGGGAATAGTCAATTCCGATTGTAGGAAGCTGGAGTATTATTCACCGAATTGTCTTGAAGGAAAAGGTGAGAAAGGAATGGACGAATCTATCACGAGAAGAATTCACCGACCGAGATGAGAGTTGAGTGTCATCCTGACGTAGACAACCCAAGCCTATCTCTTCCTTTGATCCGAGTTAACGTATTTAAATGTTTTCGATTACGTTAATCTAATCGTTTGAGAATATCAATATCCTGTTGAAAGCTCAACTCCAATCCTTCTGTGATCAAAACCCTTATCACAGTTGGATGTGATAATATCTATGGACACTACAGAAATAGAAAGGTCAGTTATGGCTAGAGAGATTAACAACCACCGGGATAGGACAAATCTTTGTCTCCCCAACGGAAATGTCTCTAGAACTTGACTATCTAACTAAGTCTGATAGTGATAATTACACTATCTTTAAGTTCATCTAACTTAAAGACCTGTCGTATGGTCTTTCTTGCAAAAGATTATATCTGAAAGGAATGATTTTGTTACTAATGGTTTGAATATTAGGACTGATCACCCTAATGTCTCAAATTATTAAGGAATAAAGTCATACAAATGTTTCTTTGATCGTGTTCGAGAGATCAGAGTGTGCAGCCCAAAAAGTTTTTCCAAAAAGTTGATTGAAAAGTGTATTATTCAAAAGAGTATTTCTTTTAAAAGAAATTCTTTCACATAAGAGTTTTATACGAAAAATCCTTGTGGTTTAGTTTGGAAAGTTTTTCCTGAAGGGTTTTATTTGAAATGTTTCAAAATACAAGGATTATATCGAAACTCTTTTAAGTGGGGGAGGACCCTAAAGAACGAATTTTTGGAAACAAGATGAAGTTTCTAGTATAAAAACACTTTGGAAAAGCGGAAAATTTCAGAAGATGAATTTCGGGGACGAAATTCCTTTTAAATGGGGGAGTAGTGTAACACCCCTAATTTTCGTCTCCCAAATAACCGAGAAATTAATTATAACAATTAATTTATAATTGATTTATATTAGTTTTAAAGGTTTTAGTTTTTGTACATTATGTGTTTTATGTATAAAAATATAGGATATATTTTTATATGGTTATTTTGTACAAAAATGTGAATATTGTAATTTAGTCCTTGGGTTGGGACCTAATTGCAATATTAAAAGAGTTTTTGAAGAAAGAGTAATCAAATTATTAATTTTTGAATTTTATCAGCATGTAACCGGTTAGAAGGGCTTTGTAACCGGTTACACGATGAACTCAGAATCTGGGTTAGTGGATTTTGATGAGTAATCACTCAATTAATCCAGAAATCGCCACGAAACCAGCCTCAGATTAATGGAGAACACGCGTCAACGTGCATGTCAACCTTGTTGATCTATAAATAGTGGAATTCCTGAAGAATTGAGGATTGATTGCTGCAATTTGTGTTGAAGAAGGGCGATTAGGGTTTCGAATTCGTTCTGAGCAATTCGTCTTCGTTCTTGAGAGTTAGAGAGTGAAACACACATTTCTGAAAAGCTTGAATCAAGGGCTTTTCATTGATATACACCTTGTGAGCTGAGTGTTTGTGTGGGAGGAGGAATCGATCTTGGAAGCTAAGAGTTGGAGACTGAACTCTGTTTTCTATTGATTCTGGAAGCTGAGTTCAAGCTTCGATTTTGGTAAGCACACAAACCTTTTTTTTTCAAATCTGTTCCTACCTCTAGTGCAAGTTGCAGAGAATTCAATCTGACTATTTTCCCCAATTTTTGATTGGGTTTTGCATGTTAATCTCTCTGGTTTTGGTACCCTGTCCAACTCTATCAGCATGGAGTGGATTTAATGGAAATCTGTGTTGGAGCCTTTCTCTCTGCAATGTTTTGGATCAAGCACAATTTAGAGGTAAGGGGGAAGCTTACTATTTGCTAGAATGAGAATAAATTGTGGTAGAATATAGGATGAGTCACCAAGAGACTCAAAGGGCATAGGTTAAAATGGTTAAGTGGCTTGGAGGCCAATCTGAGCTCAATTCTGTGTTGAGCAAGTCTAAATGGATGCATGCAAGTGATTTAAGGTTTAAAATCAGAAATTAATTGTTGATTATGAGTTTTGTGGTATTGATTGATGTTTGTATTGATTTTTATGCAAATTGATACCATAAGCTTGATGCATGCAAACTAAATGTGTTTCTGGGTATGAACATATTGTTTTTAAGGCATATGAACTCTGAGAATGTGAAAATTGGGTTAGATTTGAGAAATGAAAAGAAGGAATTGTCAAAACTCTTGTTTTAATGGACTGACTGCATAATCTAACCGGTTACTCGATAAATGTAACCGGTTAGACACTGCAAAACTTCAAAGGAAAATCAGTTTACAAAACAGTCCTGAAGTCTTATTAATTTTGCTCAAATCTATACTTCAATTTCAATGGAAGCAATCTGAAAATGAGTTAATAATGCTGCCTGGGTTCAGATTTAAGGTTAAGGGTTATTACCTTAAATTAATGAGATGATTTCAAGAGGAAATTATGCATAAATGAAATTGGATTATGACTTAGATCTTTTGAATGATATTATGTGTTGAACTTGAGGTATTCTGTTATGCTAAGACCTTGTTATTGGATTGAGAAGAGAATTTAAGAAAAGATTCTTGGAAAATCAGTGGTTTTATATTCAGGTCTGTAATTCTAACCGGTTAAGTGATGATGTAACCGGTTAGTACCTGAAACTTAAAAATAAAAGTTAAGTTTTTGAATAAGGGTTGTTAATACCAATGATTATATTCTCTCAATCCAGGTATATGAGCATATGTTAAATTTGAATTCAAAGGTGAAATTTTATGAGTAAAGTCATACCTCAAGATATCATTCAGAAGTTGTGTTTTCTAAGTCATAATAATGGAATTAATGGGAACATGACCCTGTACTCTAGGAGTACCAAACTGATGCAACCTACTTGATGACACATTCTGGGAATGTGGCCATTGTCTGGGACATGGTTTCTTGGATACGTTATGGGAACGTGATGCACACTCTGGGAGTGGTGCTTGATTATATTCCAAGTATGGTTTGCGATACGTTCTTCTGGGAACACATTGGTATAATAATAGAATTAAAGATAAAACCAACCTTGATGATTGTGCATTCATATAGAATGGAAGTTTGGTTGGTAGGAACGTTTATCATATTCTGGGAATATGAGGAGGGTACTCCGGGAGTACCAAATTTGTAACCTACTTGATGACACATTATAGATATGTGGCCAATGTCTGGGACCTGGTTATATACGTTATGGGAACGTATGTTAGTGTTCTGGGAACACATTGATATGCAACCTACTTGATGACACATTATAGATATGTGGCCAGTGTCCGGGACCTGGTTTTTATGCGTTCTGGAAACGTATGCGTTCTGGGAACGTGGTGCATACTCTGGGAGTGATGCGTATTTATCCAAGTATGGTTTGCTACATGTTCTGGGAACGTGGTGCACACTCTGGGAGTGATGCGTATTTATCCAAGTATGGTTTGGCATTACGTTCTGGGAACGAATGTCAGTGTTCCGGGAACACAACGGTGTATTGGATGGACGTCCAAGATGGACTTTTAGAGGCCTCAGCTGTGGAAGGAAATCATGCATCATGCCACCTGCATTGAAAGAATTATTATGATTAACCGGGTGTGCTCATATGATTATGCATCATGATTTGCTACATGTTGACTTGTGGATGTTAGTTTTATTCTCATTTAATTATGCGAATATGTATAGCTAACCCCCATGCCCTTATTAGGTGTTGATCGTGCATATAGCTTGTACAAAAATCTGTAAAGGGAGATGTCTCTTAGGGCATGCAGAGTGTAGAAAGTGTGGGTTGGGAACCCGTTGTGCAGATATCGAGGATCCGACCAAAAGGATGTTTGGACAAAGGACCAGTGACCAGCTCTATAACCTTTCTATTTTTTTAATAGAATTTATATGATACATATTTTGGAAAGAAGTATCATAAGAGGAATTCAGTTTCATAATAGTACTTATTTGGTATTAATGGACTTGTTACACTTGATATATTTTGGGGTATAATATGATGACTTTACTATGTTTCCGCAAACTCTGATTTTGTTAGTCAACCTCATTATTAATCAAGTGTTTGTGAAAAGAAATTTTCAAGGAAAGGGAAAATTATTATTTTCAGATCTTTTTCCAACGACAACAAGTCCAAGTAATCATAAACTTATTACTTTTCTTTTAAAGTAAAGTGATATACAAGGAGTTTTACATAGATCAATCACAAAAATAAACATGCAAAAAGATTCATTTTAGTCTTTACAAAAATCTTTAAGCAACACTTTAGATCTTTAAGTTTTTGTTAGAAAAACATTAAGATCTAATCAAGAAAGTATAAACCGAACCACAAATATAGAGTTACAATTATTACAAGTTATGTTAAGTCCTTTAAAGTCCAAGATCAAGAAAGAATAACACATAAATTCACTTTACAAATCATAAGAATAAACATGCAATAAGAAAATAAAAGGGATCTACAAACTAAAAAGGGAAAAACTAAACTATTACATTTCTTTCTCTTGTTCTTCGAGTTTCCTACCAAGAAGGTTGGTTCTTCAAGCTCCTAACACTTAGATCTTCAAAGGGAAAGGCTTGACCTAAGGTGGATCTCCTTCTTCTTCCTCCTAAGGCTTACGGCCACTCTCTTTCTCTCTCTTTCTCTATTTCTTTTCTATTTCTCTCTAAGAGGTGAATGGGCTCTTAGAGTGTTTGTGTTGGAAGTGTGGGAATGAAAGTGGGTGAAGGTGAAATGAACTAAGGCTTTACACATATATAAGCCCACGAATTTCCCTCTTTTGCCCTTGTATAATTTCGGTCCAAGCACACTAGGAAGGGCGATTTGGTCTTCAAAATCAATTGCATGGGTGGATTTTAGCAAAGTTAAGGAGATAAGATGGGGTAGGCTAGGTCTTAGGGGTCACTTAGGGCTAAAGGGGGGTTGGTTTCTAGTTAGGGTTTCCACCACTTAGTTACTCCATGGTTCTAACTTGGTTGGCTTGGTTTCTTACTCTCTAAGTTTCTAGAATCCTAAGCTTATGCACACACACACACACGGATATACACACATATACACACACATGTATAATTACACACACCTATATACATACCACCGTAGCACACATACACACATATACATACTTGCACATACACAAACCGTGGCACTCTCATACACACACACATGTCTCATACTTTTATTTTCTAATCACATTTTCTTAAAATTATTAATTCATTCAACCATGCAATTTATTCTAAGAAATCATATTCTCAATCATTTTCATACATCACATAATACACACACATCAAATACACATCACACAAAAATTCATGCCAAGACCACATCACAAAACCAATTTCTTAAAAATTCGTATTTCTTAAAATCTGAAAATAAATCTTATAAATCATTCCAGAAAATTCTAGAAATTACATTTTTAAATTCTAGGTTTCAAAACGATCTTTTTCATATAAAGATCATCAAATTCCGAGTTACGGTTTAAAAGATACACATTTTCAAAGATAACAAACCCAAAAATTTTGTTTCTAACAAAATCATCTTTTAATAAAAATCACAATTTAGCAAATCATTTTTCCACCTCAACCAAATCATTTACTTTTCTTACAGAAAATATTTTGTTTATAAAAATCAATGGAAATCAGGATTTTATTTCTTTCTTTTGAAAAATACTTTTTCTAAAAATCATAATTTCAAGGTTTCTTTCGTCAAAAATCGTTTACGTACGTACGGGAAAAATGCGGGGTGTTACATTCTCCCCAACTTGAAGATTTCTCGTCCTCGAGAAATGCTGCGTAGAGTCTGTCTAATCCGTGAACGCGTATCTCTTTGGAGAAATTCTTTTCCACTTCAACTGTAACAATCGTCGTACCTTCGAATACGCACTATCTATTCATCGTTCTCAAAAGCAGATCAAACAGATTACTTTCAAAAGTAATCTCTTGGGGTACTTTCAACAACAAACATGGTGGAGGTAGAAACAACACGGTTTCATGGAAAACAAGGAATCGGGGGTTTAAAAGCATCAAAACATCATCAAGATAACAGGGTTACGTTTATTTAGGGTCAAGACACCACCACGCCTAGGGTTACATCCTTGTCATCAATTCAAGCCTAAACAAGCTACTCCTCAAAACCTCACGTTTCCTACTACTCCCCAACTTAAATGACTCATATCTCTCAACGCCACACTCATCATCACAAACATAACCTCTAATTACTCCTATCCTTCACTACTCCTTGATCAATTCTAACAAAATTCTCCTCACTTAGCCCCAATCTATCCTCTTATTGCCTAAATTATTGTCCTCTTCAGACTCCCATGATCACTACTCTATCCTCCTTTTGCTCTAACCACCGCTAATTCTCAAGAAACACGTACTATCTCTCTTCTTATCTTAAACACTTGATCACATAACTTAGACACTCTAAACCTTTAAAATTTCTCAACTCAAAGACCTACTACCCATTACCACATCAAATCCTATCTTTTTACCTAACCTTGGGTCAACACTTAAGGACTCTATCCTCAAATTTCACCATCTTACCAATTCGACTTTACCATATCATTACTTATTTACCTCTACCTAACCATTTGCCAACTCAAATCAAGACACTATGACTCTAAATTCCAATTGTTACCTTAATTTTTTCCTCATCTTATCACCATCTAAACCATTAATTTTAACCAATCCGGCATCAAAATTCTTAATCCTAATCACTTTACCTAATTCACCACTCATCTAAGACTCCGAGGATACTCCTATTTTCTCCAAGACTCCTACTTCCTTTAATTCATACCTACTACTCCTTATTCTCCTTGACCTTTGCAACCTTTACCTGACAACACTTCACAACTTACTTCCTATCTTAGGGATATCTACTGGACTGGTACAGGATACAAGGGTTTAACATCCTCACTAAAGCTTTAGGAAAGAAAAAAGGTCGGGGCAAGGACCAAAGAGAAACTCTAGGTTCATCAAGAATCATAACAATTTATCAAGCTGCTTTGATAGAACGGGGCCAAGAATTTTCTGAAAAAGGCTTGTTCAAACGTCTTGCCAAGGCAATTTGGCAACACATAAGGTTTACGAAAGAAAAGCTTCAACAAGAAAGGGGGGTTCTAGTCACAAAACAAGATCTCAGGTCAATAGCTCAAAGGTTATTTCGATTAAAAAGAGGTTCACATCAAAGAGAAGTTTAACGAAGAAGGTTCGAGCCATGAGTTAACGTTCCATGATGACACTGATCACTGCTCCTTGATTCCATTGCAAACGAAAACTGACACGTTCCAGAAAAGCGTCCGCGTACTCTTAGCGTTCCTATTCTCGTCTATTGTTATCTTAATACTAACGCACACACAGAGTATGTAAATCCATGCATAATGTTACTTAGATTAACCATTGCTCTAATACCACAACTGTAACACCCCGATTTGGCAACTTGAAAACCACAACTGTTTATAGTGAAATTTTGGGTCAAATTTATTTATTTTTTTTTAAAACAAGGATTACACAAGATGAGAACATTTAGGTTTTCAAAACACAGTTACAATTTAAAACTCATGTTCTCATAATGCATAAGACCTTTCAAGTTCCAAACCGATATGTCACAAGACACCGCACCTTGAAACTTGTTTTTTCAAAAACTTCTTTTCAAATTAACAGCCCATTCAACTTAATTTCAAAACATAGATATTGAAAGTTGTAACACCCAACTTTTAATTAAAAATATCATTTAAAAGGTTTAACACTCTGAAATGGGGAACTTAAAATTTCCTTTCATTAAATCAAATTCCATTACAACATTGGGTATTTCAATTTACAATACTAGTAGCGCAACATATAGTTTTTCCTTTTTTCCGTAACTTTTCCCCTGCGACACTCTCTGATCCTCAAGCTCTTCTTCATTCACCTAAAAATGTTAACCACATAAGGGTGAGACCTTTTCACAACACAGTGAATTATAAGATAATTAAGAGCACATAATAAAAACTTAAGCATCATAATCAAATCAAGCCATGACTAACAAAATGCTTCACTTTCATTTTTCCAAAATCATTTTCCTTTCCTTTACTTTACAACCTTATACTTTGCCCGTGACCTCACATTGTCGTAGCCTAAGTGAGCACCGGGACCCTTACTTATACTTTGCCCGTGACCTCACATTGTCGTAGCTTAAGTGAGCACCAGGACACTTACTTATATTTTCCATAGACTCATATCATCATTGATCTCTATTCTTTTAGTTTGTACCACAAGGTAAATTTGGTTGCTCCTGCTAGGGCATTTGTACACCCATTAGGGACTTTATTCACCCATCAGGACTTTCACCCACTAGGCCTCACCCGTTAGGACTGATACATATAATCTTTGCTCATACTCATTAAATTCCTTAGCATATTCAACTTACATACTTTAGTCCTTTTCACATTTTCCAGTCTTTTAGTTTTCGTTGAATTGATCATTTTGGGACATTGACTCCTAACGGGGCATTTACACCTAGTGGGGCGTTTTTAGCCTGATGAGTACCTAGGCCCTAATGTGGCGTTTGTACACCTAGAAGGAACACCTAGTGTCCCAATGTCCCAATGATCAATTCAATTGTCCTCAACAACACAAACACATTCACCATAAAGCATACAATGCAATTAGCCATTTACATCAAGTAACAAAGATTTACATTCCAACACTTACCACATTCCAATTTTCATACATTACATAACAACAATTAATTCACCTCACTTAGGTTCCAGTACAATTCATCAATACAATTTATAAACGTGTAAATTCCAAACTAAGATCAAACCCAACGTCAAACATCCTAAGTAAACATGTTCATCCTTAAATAACAATTATCATTTAAGCCCTGTATTAATCCTATGAACACGAATTCTCTCATAACCAAATACTTATTCTTAAATATATACTCATATCCATTTTTCATTTTAACACCTACTAGCCAACATTATTAGATTATCACTTTAATTAACACTTAGTCGAAATATATACTCTTCGAGCACACAAACAACGAACCTGGCAATTATCAAACACAGCATATATCACAGATCAATCGACATACTCAGGTATGTCTCAGAATGCTTAAACATAAGTCAACTCCCTAGGGTTCTTTACTTCCTACCTTTACAACATGCATAAAGGGGTTTTTAGCAATTTATAACAATTAATTTAAATTATCACTTATTAACTTAAATCAAATTTCATTCATTCTTCCTAAACCAACTTTTACAGGTGCTATTTTGCTACCCACAACCCAATTCAACTACTTAGCCCAAATCCTATTATATACCCTAACTGTAACATCCTCACTTTTAATAGTTAATTTTAGTTTTTAATAAAATCAGAGTTTAAAAGTTCATTTTAGAATTTAATTACTTATGAAAATTCTTTGGAAAATCCGACAGAGTTTCCTCTGTTTTTCGGACTTCCCAAAATTTTCCTTCTTATAAACCTGTCAGTCCAGAATTGTTTAAAACATAAACTCAATAAATTAAAAATTAGTTTAGATCCTAACGCCCAATTAATACCAATCTCAGGGCATATAACTACACATATTATAAATTACAAAATTTAACAGTTTTAATGTAATTAAAAACAAAATCCCCTCTTGGTATCATAACCACACACTCCACGTAGTGGAGGGTTTCCAGTTCGGCCCGCAACAGTGTAAGCTCCGCTCCCGTACCTGTAAAATGATATCTAGAAGGGTAGCATTACACAGAACTTAAAAAGATAAATTCTAAAAGAAGACATAGTAAATAACTAAGCCTACTTAATCATTAATGTATTTTATTCACAATTATTTATATAAATAAACTCTTTCAGTTCTTCACTTATTCACGCATTCTCTTATTTATTGATTCTCTTATCATTTTCACATTCTCTTTTCTTTTCTTTTTCTTCTTTTCTTCCTTTTCCTTTCCTTTTTCTTTTCTTTATCCATTCCTTTTTCTTATGACTGAGTCCAACAGACCATCAGTCCTTTTACCTTTTATTTTGACTGAGTCCAAAAGACCATCAGCCGTTTCCTTTCCATTCTTTTTCCTTTTAATCGACATGCCTTCCTAGGCTCGCATCGACGCCGATACGCCTTCCTAGGCTCGCACCGGACTTTTATTCTCTTTTTAATCTTTTTAATCGACACGCCTTCCTAGGCTCGCATCGATGCCGATACGCCTTCCTAGGCTCGCACCGGACTTTTATTCTCTTTTTAATCTTTTTAATCGACACGCCTTCCTAGGCTCGCATCGATGCAGATACGCCTTCCTAGGCTCGCACCGGACTTTTATCTTTTATCATGACTGAGTCCCACAAACCATCAGCCGTTCATCATTCATTATGACTGAGTCCAACAGACCAACAGTCGTTTATCTTTTCTTTATGACTGAGTCCAACAAACCATCAGCCGTTCTCTTTTATTCCTTTTTAATTAATTCTCTTTTCTCTTTTTCTGATTCATTGTACTTTTCTCTTTTACTCTTTCTTTGTACTTTTCTCTTTTACTCTTTCTTTGTACTTTTCTCTTTTCTCTCGTTTCTTTATTTATAAACTTATTGTTACATTATTTACTTTTCACTCTTTTCAATATCCTTCTTTCTTTTCCTTTTTCTTACAATTTAAATAATTCTTTTATACTCATCCGAATCCTTTTAGCCTTTATCTTCATTTACGACTTATCACATTTTCTACGTTTTCTACTTTATTCTTTCTCTCTTTGTTAGTTTTCCCCAATCTTATCCAACTCTAATCATTACGGTCAAATATAGTATATTCTAGTTCTCGTTACTAATTCTTAGTTATTTCTCCGTTTCCCTATCTCAATCAATTACCCAAGTCATTGATCCTATTTCATTAACTATATTAGTTTTAATTGCTCTATTCTCTTAATCTAACTTTTCAATTATTTCACTCCAACTTCCTCATAATGTACTCTCTCTTAGTTTTCTTATCTTTTTGTAAACCCGCTTATCGTTTTCCTTATTTTATATTAAATCTTAATTCATCATTTTATTTCTATTCTCTACTTTACTCTGCATGCATTCCTTATTCCTTGTTCTAAACTCTCTTTTACCCTTTTTGTTCCTTTACTTCCCCTATAGCTTTTACTTTATAATTTCCCACATTTTGTTTTATATTAACTATTTCAATATCTTAAATACGTTCATCCATTTCGGGACTTATTCTATGCTCATACATCTTATTCCCTAAGGTGTGGTTTCTCGTCACAATTTTATTTACTGTATTTCTATCAACGGGGTACCCTAAGGTTCATTAACATACTTTTAATTACTCTATTCCTAGCTACCACTATATAATCCTAGAATTTACTTCTTAAGCAAAGGTAACGCGAACCCTCTTACCTCGGGCTTTTTAAATAGAACCTGGATTTTAGCTCGGCGACGATGACGGCGTCGGTGTTGCTCCTCGTTAACGGGGAACGATCGTGACTGAACCGAGGCAAAGCTTCGAGCTCCGAGGTTCCCGACACGAGCCCGGAACGATCACAGACCGGTAACGGCGCTGGTGAGATCCGTGGAGAGAGAAAGAGAGCTCACGGAGAGAGAGAGAGGGAATGGATGAGGGAGAGACTATGGTGGTGGTGGTGGACAGTGGTGGACAGTGGTGGGGGTGGCGGTGGCGGCTCTGGGCAGCGGCCGGTGGGTGGTGGTGGAGAGAGAAAGAGAGAGAGGGATTGTGAATGTGAGGGAAGGAGAGAGAGAGAACAAGAGAGAGAGAGAGAGAAAAAGACGGGTTGAGGGAGAGGAGGAGAGAGGCCACGGTGGGGCGGCGGTGGAGGTCGTGGAGGAGGGAGGAAGAAGGAGGATCGGAGGAGGAGAGAGAAACAAAGGGGGAGAGTGGTTGAAGAAGAGGGTTTCCCCTCGATTTAAAGCCACTCGAGCTATTTTCGCTTAAGCGAAAATTATTCGCTTAAGCGAACGACCTTCAGTAATGGACACGAACATTTTTCGCTTAAGCGAAATCCGCTCGCTTAAGCGAACATCTTCTATGTTGCCACTGGATCAGTTTCGCTTAAGTGAAGCGAAATGATCAGATACTGCTGTTTTATTTTTCTATTTTCCTTCTATTTTCGTCCGAACTTCAAACCTCCATAACTTCTTCGTTCACCGTCGGATCTTGCTCAAATTTGACGAGCAACCTCCTAAAAATCATATCTTCATATCCAACGGTGGAAATTGTGTTTGGAGTCTTAAATCTTTCATTTTAATTTTTCCCTTGTTATTATGTTTATTATCGAATTATCTATTTTCTGGCCCGATCCTAACTTCGATTTAACGCTCATTTCTTCTCTAACTCGCTTAGTATTATTATTATTATTTTCTTCTAATACTAGAATTCTCATTTGGAATACCTATTTGTGGTTTGTTATTTTCATTTTTAATTATTCTAATTATTATTTATTTATTTATCTTCGGGTTTAAAATTTGGGATGTTACATTAACTATCCCTAACTCAAAGTGTGGAAAAGAGACTCCCCTTACCTTATAGAGGGAGAGAGCCCACACAAAGCTCCAAGGACATCAATTCTACACCGGATCTACCTTGATTCCTATCCTCTTGACCGATCTCCACTCCGTTCTTCAAGATTGGAGGAGAGAGAAAGCAAACCCTTGGAAAGAGAAAGCTTGGATTCAATAGATGGAGTATTTATGTGTAGGATCTAACCCAAAAATCAAGATTAGATCCATGGGTGTGGTATGACAATGGAGTTTGGGTGCTTGGGTTTGGTTTGGTGTATGTGGGTGTTTAGAGAGAGAACCATGGAGGTGAGGGAGAAAGTAAACCACCAAAGGAAGGAAGAGAAGAAGAAAAGCTTGCCATAGAGGAGGATTGGAGATGATCTTTGGGGTGAGAAAAAAAAGAAAGAACCATATGGGAGAGGAGGAGGGAGAAGGTGGGTTGAAGAAGAAGGAAAGGATGAGGGAGGAAGAGAGAAAAGTATAAGTGAGGAAGAGAGAGGGAGGGTTTTTGTTTTTATTGTTTTGGTTGGAGGAAATGGGTGGCTACAAATAAAAGAGAAAAGGGAAAGATTCCCTTTGAGTGGCTAAAAAGCCCTCAACGCACACCCTCTTTTCTTTTTTTTTTTGATCAGACCCACTGATAATCGATTATCCTAGCCAGATAATCGATTACTGCTTCAGTGCAACATTTCTTAGTGTTTCTGACAGAGGGAAAATAATCGATTAATTCACCTAAAATAATCGATTACTTCTCAAGATAATCGATTACTTCCATGAGTTAATCGATTATCAAGGCTGCAACATTTAAGTGTTTTCAGCAGAGGCCTAATAATCGATTAACCCCTAAAAAATAATCGATTATTCTAATGAAAACTCCTTTTTGGCCAGTTCTAACTCTAAGACACTACACTAAACTCCTACCCATGAATTCCTATGGTTCCTATCATCAATTCTAGCTTGGGTTTTCCTAATAAATCTTGGAATTAAATTTTGGGATGTTACAAAAGTGAACTTAGTTGGGGTTACAGCACGATAGAGCCAGGATTCTAAGTAACTTGCAATGGATTACAAAACTCTGAAAGGGATATTACCTAACCTCTAGTCATCTACTCTAACGCTTTCGCTGCGCTACTCTGATTCTTGGTAAGTCAAATCCTCGGGTCGCCAGCAGCGTCATCCTCATCAGCCTCCTTAGCCATACTTTCCATAGCCGCTTCTCGTGCTTTCTTCTCCTCCTCATAACGAGCTAGCAGTCTTTCCCTGATTTCCTTTCTATTCTGTTTCATCTCAATATAGACTATGACACGGCCAGTCATAGTTATATTATCTCCCTTCAATGGAGATGCTCCTATCTCCCGAATAAGCTGGAACCTCGCTATGTTTTCCATCTAATGACCGTACAGGATTTTTTCGAATACCAACAGAAATATAGGAGAGAGTGAGCTACCCAAAACATGTAATGTCGACTGTGTGGATTTACGATAGGCAATTATTAAGATAAAAAAAAAATAACATACAAATCATACAAACATAACCATCATCATCATGGAAATACCATCTTATTCTTACTTCTCAAATCTTGTTCAATACTTAATACCATTACTGTACTTTTCTTTTTCGAATCTTTAAGTTTGTTAAGTCTTATCATCTCAGTCCACTCAATGATTAGGGGAACAAACATCACTGAGGAAAAACGGCTCTCACGTCTACATCTCCTCGGTCATCCATCCACACCTGGTCGAAAGCAAACAGGAGTACAGGACCTTTACCGTGCGGGCACGACAGCTGTCTCAACAATCAAATGGTCCCAGACCAGGAGGACTCAGCCTCAAATCAATTCAATTCAATTCATATATATAATCAAGGCACACTGTCTCACTTACAGTGGCAAACAAGATGCCCCACTCCAGTCCCTCTCACTGTTCTAGATTTGCATTCAAGGGGGCGACAGTATAATTATAGTCTCGAGTGCAGAACTTACCACGGCATTGGACCCAGTCCCTACCACGTTAGTACGCCACCTGTGGAGTTCGTTCTGCCTAGAAATATACTCTAGACTTCTTGACGTTTCACCGTCATCGTCCTCCCCTCATGCAATCTCCACCTGAGTATCCGCAGATACCCATAGTATCTTCCTCTCCACTACTTCGATAACACACTCATCCCTCACCGCGTTATGTATGTCTTTTAACAGTCTTTTAAAGTTTTGAAGCTTTAAAGTTTTATTTACGGTTTAATCCTAACGGTCGGTTCATCCTTAGTGCATCCCTTCAACGAGTCCCGACCACTAATCGTTCAATCTGTTCCCCAATTCATCACATTACATCTCATATCACAATCTTTCTTATCTCATCTCATCAACTTTCACAAAGCTCATTTCCTCCTCTTTCTCAAATATCTTTTCGCAAAAAATTTTTTTTCGCAAATATAGTTTCACAAAACTTTCACTTCACAAAACTTTTCCAAAAATATCATTTCATAAATTTTCTCAAAAATATCCTTTCACAAAATTTTCTCAAAAATACTATTTCCAAAAACTTTCACAAAAGTCTATTTTCACAAACGTTCACAAAAAGGTTGTTTTCACAAACTTTTCTCAAAAGGGTCATTTCATAAAACTTTCTCAAAAATATTATTTCAAAAAGACTTTCTCAAAATATTGTTTCAAAAGAATTTCTCAAAGTATCATTTCAAAAATTTTATCAAAAATATTGGTTCCAAAAACTTTTCTCAAAATATATCTTTTCACAAAACCTTTTCAAAAAGATTGGTTCACAAAACCTTTTTTTTTCAAAAATATATCTTTTAACAAAAAGTTTTTCAAAAATCTCTTTTTCAAAACCTTTTTCAAAAATCACATTTTTGCTGAGCACTAATGGAGGAGAAAGCTCAACTCGACACTAGTCCCAGTCTAAAACAAAAATAGAGGAATCAAGCCACATCTTACTTCCATAACCACGTTACTCTTTCCCAGTCTCAACTCTTTATCTTGATTTTTCCTCCACTTGCATCACTTATCATTCTCTCAATTTACATTTATTTACTTTCACAAATTTATTCTTATCCTTTCATTATTAACCGTATCAATGTTTCTCAACAATATCATAACTACTCAACCAATCAACAAATCATTTGCGAAATAAAATAATTAAACAGTTCAAGCATAAACAATCAGAAAATATTATATCATACTTAATAAACCAATCTCAGCCATTCGGGTGGATAGCCAAAGCAATCAAACAAGTGCTATCACATACACCACTACGCTAAATGAGATTGGAGTCCAACCTTTGAGATGATTGGACATCTTAATAAGTTACCTAAATACCACGACGTCTTAAGGGAAGCCCCTCTCACCTCAAATACCGTAGGCCTTCGCAAGCTTTCCGAGATCGATCGCTAATTCCGCCTCGTTTCCTTTGCGTCTGTCGTTCGAACTATAGCATTTTTCCCCGTGCGTTAGAAACGACTTTAACGAATTCATTACTTGTTTTAGAAAATACTTTGAAATCATTTCTTTTTGAAAACACCTTGTTCACGTTTTAAAAGTTTTCAAATCTGAATCACATTTATAAAAATGTTTTCAAGAAAACTTTGAAACAACTTTAAAATGATTTTCTTATCAAAACAGAGTCCTTACTTTGAAATGTTCATGTTATAAAAAATCATTTTTCTTAACCATTAAACAAAATTCAGCACTTAAGAAAATAAAGTTCCAAAACCACATCAAATCAAATTGAGTTTCTTTAATCATATTTTTCAGTAAAACATTTTTCAATCCTTTGGAAATTCAAATATAGAAAAACACATTCAAACAACACATCATTAAAACATTCACAACTTCACACAATACTAGTCACATTAAAAATCATTGGATTTTCAACAAAATTCCTTTTCAATTATTAAATTAATTTGTTTATTTTTATCTTTATAAACCGAAAGAGGTTAAAACAAACAACACATCACACATAGCATCATACACATGAAAACATAAACATTCACAAAGGTCATTTCATGAAGACAAATTTTCCTAACTACACTAGCATACCTAGGCCGAATCATATAGGCATAATTTTTCAAAGATTCATGCACACATAAAAGCACAAAGCAAATGAAATTATTTTCTTTCCTTTTAGACTAAAAACCGAGAGCATCACTAAGAGGAACAATTAACACATTTAATTCACTTTCTTAACAAAATCAAGATAACAATACTAACCACCTCAAGATCCATACACATATTCAATTACTTCATGCATGTATTCCTAAGTTCTTAAATTAAGCTAATCCCATCCTAAATGCAACTTAAACAATGATCAAATGCAATTTCCTATTCTTTTCCTCATGGCCGAATACTAACATGCAAGAAGGTAGGATTTTTGGTTCAATTTTCAACATACAAAAATCACAAAATTAAATCAAGGCATTACACCACATCACTTATTCACATCACATACACAAATAACTCAAATTCATCACTTTTTCTTAGATAAAAATCAAGATTACATTTTAAACTTCTAAAAATAATATGCATGCACTTAAAATTATTAGATCTAAACTTATCATACACATGCATTAACTTTCACATAATAAAAAGCACAAGATCCATTTTTATTTAATATGGCCGAATGGCCTATTACATAACATAGCATGCATAAAATTAATTTTCAAAGCTAAATCATGTTCACACTTCAAAAATCATTTTAAAACTTGTCTCTTAAATTTTCTCTTTTACAAACCGAGACATGCATTTAAATAAAACATGATTTTTCTTCTTAAAATTAACATGCAATACTAAAGATCACAAATCTTTTATTAATCAAGTTCAAAGCATAAATTTATTTATCAAATCATTTCCTAAAAACATCCTAGCTCACACAAATACACATAGATCAATTTAAGAATTATTTTTCAAAAGCTCCTTTCTTCGGCTTCTTGCTAAAACCGTGACATGCATTTGAAAAGATCAAGACTTTTTAAAGATCAAAACCAAAAATTCAAGCTTCATCATAATCAACTCAAGATCCAAACATTCCAACAACTTAAATCATCTTTTATAAACATACAACTAACATGCAAGAACTTGAATCAAGTTAAAAGCATCATGACCTAGTTTTCTAGGTGTGACCGAATCATGAAGGTCCATAATTTAGGGTTCTACAAGTTCATTTGGTTCTTGAAAACTCAAGATCTAGACTTATAAATTGCATGCAATCATAGATCAATCACAAAAATAAACATGCAAAAAGATTCATTTTAGTCTTTACAAAAATCTTTAAGCAACACTTTAGATCTTTAAGTTTTTGTTAGAAAAACATTAAGATCTAATCAAGAAAGTATAAACCGAACCACAAATATAGAGTTACAATTATTACAAGTTATGTTAAGTCCTTTAAAGTCCAAGATCAAGAAAGAATAACACATAAATTCACTTTACAAATCATAAGAATAAACATGCAATAAGAAAATAAAAGGGATCTACAAACTAAAAAGGGAAAAACTAAACTATTACATTTCTTTCTCTTGTTCTTCGAGTTTCCTACCAAGAAGGTTGGTTCTTCAAGCTCCTAACACTTAGATCTTCAAAGGGAAAGGCTTGATCTAAGGTGGATCTCCTTCTTCTTCCTCCTAAGTCTTACGGCCACTCTCTTTCTCTCTCTTTCTCTATTTCTTTTCTATTTCTCTCTAAGAGGTGAATGGGCTCTTAGAGTGTTTGTGTTGGAAGTGTGGGAATGAAAGTGGGTGAAGGTGAAATGAACTAAGGCTTTACACATATATAAGCCCACGAATTTCCTTCTTTTGCCCTTGTATAATTTCGGTCCAAGCACACTAGGAAGGGTGATTTGGTCTTCACAATTAATTGCATGGGTGGATTTTAGCAAAGTTAAGGAGACAAGATGGGGTAGGCTAGGTCTTAGGGGTCACTTAGGGCTAAAGGGGGGTTGGTTTCTAGTTAGGGTTTCCACCACTTAGTTACTCCATGGTTCTAACTTGGTTGGCTTGGTTTCTTACTCTCTAAGTTTCTAGAATCCTAAGCTTATGCACACACACACACACGGATATACACACATATACACACACATGTATAATTACACACACCTATATACATACCACCGTAGCACACATACACACATGTACATACATGCACATACACAAACCGTGGCACTCTCATACACACAGACACACACACACACATGTCTCATACTTTTATTTTCTAATCACATTTTCTTAAGATTATTAATTCATTCAACCATGCAATTTATTCTAAGAAATCATATTCTCAACCATTTTCATACATCACATAATACACACACATCAAATACACATCACACAAAAATTCATGCCAAGACCACATCACAAAACCAATTTCTTAAAAATCCGTATTTCTTAAAATCTGAAAATAAATCTTATAAATCATTCCAGAAAATTCTAGAAATTACATTTTTAAATTCTAGGTTTCAAAACGATCATTTTTCATATAAAGATCATCAAATTCCGAGTTACGGTTTAAAAGATACACATTTTCAAAGATAACAGACCCAAAAATTTTGTTTCTAACAAAATCATCTTTTAATAAAAATCACAATTTAGCAAATCATTTTTCCACCTCAACCAAATCATTTACTTTTCTTCTGGAAAATATTTTGTTTTTAAAAATCCATGGAAATCAGGACTTTATTTCTTTCTTATGAAACATACTTTTTCTAAAAATCATAATTTCAAGGTTTCTTTCGTCAAAAATCGTTTACGCACGTATGGGAAAAATGCGGGGTGTTACACTCACCCCCAACCACTAGCACCTCACGCCACTCTCTCCCCTCCCTTCTCCCTTGGAATTTCGAACCCCACATTATGGAGAGCCACACACCTTCAAGCTTCCTCCATTTCAAGATCAAGTAGAATCAAGCCTTCATCCTTCTCCTCACTCTCTATTTGATTGGGTTCCCACACACTTGGTATTTGGTTGGTTGAAGTCCTAAAGGGGTAATATTATAAGGAGCTAGGGCAAGAATAAAAGCTAAGGTTTGGAAGGTCTCCTTATCTCTCTCCACATTTGAGGTAAGGAATGGGTGTTACCCTAATCTAGGGGGTAGTTTGTGGTATGTATATAATGGGTACTAAGATTGGGTGTTATTTTAGGGTATTACACATTAGGGTAGTGGACATAATTAATAATTAGAGTAAAAGAATTAAGGAAACAAGATTATTTTGGTAATTGTGATATTATGTGTGCTTGTGATATTTTCTATAAATGTTTGAATTATTTGGGCATATAAATATGATTATATAAATTATGAACTTAGGAGAGGGTGTAATGTGCTAAGAAATTAGATAAGCTAAGAATGATAAATAGGTAATAGTGGTCATGAGAAGATAATTTAAGCAATATAAAATGAGAGGAAAAGAGGGAAGTTAAGAATGAATAAATGAAAGTGAAAAGAGAAGTTAAGAACAATGGTTGTGTGAGTCTAGTCATAAAAGACACACGTTGGACGTGTGCATTGATTGCGTAAGTCACACGCGATGTGCCGCTATAAGACACACACAGGATGTGCACAATAATGACTCACACAAGATCCCTATGAACGAGATCGGTTGGGATGTGTACCTGGTCATAGAAGACGCACGTTGGACGTGTGCATTGATTGCGTAAGTCACACGCGATGTGCAGCAGTAAGACGCACACAAGATGTGCGCAATGATGGTCAAACCATAACCAAAAAGAGATGAAATCTGTAATTAAATGAAAGGAAATAGTACGAGAAAACATAAGAGAATAAAAATGTAGGAATAAAAGAGAGAAAGACACTAGAAAAGGATATAAGTGTGAATAAAATGAAAGGAAAGGAAAGAGCTAAGTTAAGGATTTTAAATGTATGTGATTGAGCATGACTTGGAATGAGTTTGAAATTATATGAGCTACTTGATTTTTTGTGTTTGACATGGTATAGCATTATGTCATATTAGAAACTTCTTTCCAATGTTATGTATAATGCTCACTCCTTACTATTTTTACACAGGTACTGAGCTTGAGCTTGAACAACCCCCGGACGAGCAGGAGTACTCTCCCTCACAGGGAGAGTAAGTTATATTAGTTAGGACATGTGACTTGTCCTGGGTCTTGTTGATTGTGATGATGTAGCTTTTGGATATTTGTATAAAAATGTAAATGTTATTTTAGGGTTGACTTAGGACCATTCCTATGGGTAATGGATAATTTTGGGAAATCTAAAAAAATCTGCAACTTGTTAATAGTGTTGTTGTCTCTGACGTAATTATAACTGTTATGTGGAATGCACTATGATGCACAATGTTATTCTATGCCCTGTTGGCTTCTGATTGGTATGAGTTAATGATTTAACAGGTTACAGGGAAAAACTAAATTTTGGGAAAGTTATAAAAACAAAAGAAACTCCGTCCGATTGATGCAAGATTTTCATAAGCTAAAAAGGGTTTTAAGATGCTTTAAGAAGAAAACTTTTTTAGATTCACTAATTAATAATTTGTAAGGGTAAATTAAAGTAGGGTGTTACATTTATGGTATCAGAGTTATAACATCCCGAATTTTAAATCCAAAGTATAATTAGAATAATAAACAGCTTAAGAAAATGATAATTTTGTTTAAGAATAATTAAGGCGATGGATTAGGATCAAATTTAATGCCATGAAGTCGTTAAATAATCGTAGCAAATAAAAAAGAAGTCGAAAGGGGGAAAACGAATGTTAGAAACGACTTTTTGGTATTTTAAGAACGTTATAATAGAAAATTTAAAATAAAAGATGAGAAATTTAATTCATTTTTAGTCCCTCATGTTTTCCAAAAGTACCAATTTAGTCCCTCGACGAAGTGGATAACGGAAATTGCACAGGGACTAAATTGTCACTTTTGGAAAACTTTGGGGACTAAAAATGAATTAAATTTCTTGAGGGACTAAAGTGTCCCTGTCGAAAAACTTGAGGGACCAAAGTGTCCCTTCACTCATAAAAGATTTACAACTCAAAACATGAATTCCACTGTTGGATATGAATTTGGATATATGTGGAAGCTTGCTTTCAAATTTGAGCAAGATCCGACGGGTAACGAAGAAGTTATGGCACTTTGAAGTGCAAAGGAATAAAAGAAAATAAAGAGAAGCAGTGCACTAACCGATTAGTCATTCCACTAACCGGTTATCACGTGACAGACATAAAAAAAAAAGAAGAAGGAACTTGAGGGCCACGAATTGGCGCTTAAGTGACAAGCTTCTTGGGCAAGATTGGCACACAAAACACACCCAAACACCATCCAAACTCATTCCCACCTCCATAACACAACAAACACACTCTCTCCTCTTAATCTTCATCTTCTTCCTCAAGTTCCAAGATCACAATTGTAACACCCCGCAAAATCCTCGTATTAATTTAAAATACTAAAGAAATTTATTTTTGAGAAAAGCGTTTTGAAAGAATATTTTCTTAAATGATTTTCCTAATTCACGTTTTCAAAGTGATGAGTGATTTTGAAGAAATAATTTTCATAAGAAAATACTATAAGTTTTAAAGTAGAGTTTTGAGAAAATAATTATATGTTAGACATTTTTATGCCTTAAAGAAATGGTGATTTCTAAACAAGGGAATTTTTCTGAAAAAGAGATTTGTTTTCTAAGTATATGTGTTGGTTGATACGTATTTAATGTATGATTGTGTGAATATAATTCCTTGAAATATTTGAATTATTATGTGAATTGGTGATTATATGTTTTAAATTAGAATTGATTAGGAAATAAAAAGATAATACATGAGTGTATATATGTGTATGTGTATATGTGTGTGGCGTGTGTATGTATGTGTGTACAAGTTTAGAATTTTTATTTGTAGGGCAAGGAACTAAATGGGTTAAGATTAAAACCATGAGGGAACTAAGTGGGTAGAGAACCCTAACTAAGAGCCAAAGAGTAACTAAACCAAAAGAAACTTATTTCCTTAATTCACTCCTCATTGTCCCCTTAGAAATGATAATCTCCACCCATGCAACAAATTGAGTTGCCAAAATTGCCCTCCCAATTGCACCTTGGCCGAATTCTAAAAAGGGCAAGATAAGAAGTCCATGAATTGCTTATGTAAACCCTTGGCCTTAGTTCATTTCACCTATTCTTCCATTCATTTCTTTCATTTCTACTTCACTTACCTAAACACATTCTAAGAGGCTCATCAAACCTCTTAGAGAGAGAGATAGGTCATCGGTAAGGAGGAGAAAGAAGGAGGAAAATCAAGCCAAAAACCTAAGCCTTCCTTGAAGATCCAAGACCATAGAAGCTTGAAGATCAACTCTTTCTTGGTGGGTAGTTCGAAAGTTATGAAGAAAGTTGTAATAGTTTAGATTTTTCCTTTTGATATTGTGATTTTTCTTTCTTTTCTTCTTTGCATGTTAATTCCTAAAGCTTAAATGATGAGTACAAGTGTGTTTGTACTTGATCATGGATTTTAAAGTTTAAAGCAACTTATAAACTTCTAACTAATGGACTTCATAACTCCATTAAGGTCTTCATGAAAGATCTTAAAGTTTTTCAACATAAATCTTAAAGATCTAAAAGGTTTGTTGAGATTTTTGCAAAGTTTAAAGCAAACCTCTTTGAATTTTAATTTTTCAAGCTTAGAGGAACTTGAAAACGTCTAATCAATGGATTTCATAACTCGTTTAAAGTTTTCATAAGAGATCCTAAAACTTTTTTTAAACTAAATCTTCTAAACCTAAAGGTTTGATGGGGTTTTTGTAAAGCTTTAAGTAAATCTTTTTGTATGTTGAATTTTCTTTCTTAAACCGTGATTTAAAGATGTGTTTAAGGGTTTATTTGATAAATAAAATGAATAATCTAATTTTTTTTAATAATAATGTTGAGATCTTTGATGTTGCATGTTAGTTGATGTTGATTTTGGTGCTATGTGTACATGCATGTGTTGGTTCTACTTTGATCTTGAATTTTTAAGGCTAAATGAACTAATAAAACACTAGGTCCTAAACTAGGTAATTCCGCCATGAGTAGAAAATTAGGTCTTGATGCTTTTTGATTTGATCTAGGTGGTTGCATGTTGTTTTAAACTAAAAAGACTTGATTCTCTTCAATATTCATCACGGTTTTGTAAAAGAACCAAAAGAAATAAGTTTTTGAAAAATGATTTTTGCCTTGATTCATGTTCTATGTGCATGCATGTGAAAGTTTGAAAATAAAATCTTGATCCATGATGATGTGCATTCGGCCTAAGCCTAGAGTTAGGAAATCATGCCTTGTCTTCATGAAAAAGGACACATGCATGTTAATTTCTTTTGATTTAAGAATTTTGTGTTTTGCATGTTGAAAAAAAAATGAACCTAAAACCTTGTTTTTGCCATAATAAGATTCGGCCTATGCATATAGAATAGACTAGGATTCTTTTTCCTTGAAGTGACATGAAAATAATAAGTGAGTTTTGTGCAACATTGTTAAGGCAAATTGTTTGAAATGGTGTTGTGAATATTTGATTTTTTTATTTGGTTTTTGGATTTCAAATAAAAGAAATAAATGAACTAATTGATTTGAGAGTAAAGTTTTGTGTTTAAATGGATATATGTGGGGGTATGTGCATTCGGGTAAGAGTAAAAGAAAGAGTAAATAATTTTGTTGCATGAAAAAGAAAATAGAATCTAAATGCTCAAAATAAACCAAGTTGATTTGTGTGTGTTTAGATTTGTAATTCTTAACTTGTTTTTCCTTAATTCCATTCGGCCATGTAGTGTAGATGAGCCTAAGAAATTTAGTTACATGAAAAAAAAATTTATATAATGATTCTTAAAAAGGATTTAAGTTGTTTAAAGTAAGAAAATAAATATAAATATGATTGGTTTAAATCTTGATTCAATTTGGTTGTGAACATATGCCTGCCTAAGTGTTTTGTTTTGTGAAAATGAATTTGTGAGTAGTATGATCGCTTGGATGCTAACTAAGTTGATTATATGCTTCTAATTGATTAATAAAGTGTTAATTTTAAGCTGAAGAAATTATTTGAAAATGAAATAGCATCATGATATATTAAGTTGCCTTGGTTGATTTCAAATGTTTATTTGCGAAAGTGTTTGTTTGAAACTGAATGTTTAATTTGTAACTAAGTTGAACGATTGGTTTTGAAATTAATTGAATTCGGGTTTTGATTAAAATGATTTTTGTAAAGTAACCCTTCGCTGTCCCGGGTTATTTAAAATTGTTTCTTAACTTTGAAAATGTTTTCATGTGATTTAAAGTAAAGTTTTCAAGTAATATTTGATTTAAGAAAAGCCGGACTGAAAACGGTAAATTTTTCGGTGTTTTCAAATGTAATTAAGGTGTTGTCCAAGACGGACCAGCAGCCAAACTAAATAGTTTAAATAACTTTACATGATGTTTCCAAATGGTTTTGAAACATTTAAAATGCTAGGAAATACGGGGATTGTTTTGATAAAACAATAGTGTTTTAAGTTTTTCGATTAGGAACGGAAAGTGTCACGAACTAAGAAAAGATTTTTCTTAATACAAATTAATAACGTAAGCGTATTTTATTTAGTACGAGGAATCTTAAAGACGAGGGATTGGGGCAGCCGGCAGCAGAAAGGATCCGAAGCGACGGTACGCACTTAATAGCTGGACCTCAGGTGAGAGAGAAGCTTTTCTAAGACACCGTGGTAGTTAGGTGATATATTAGGACGTTCCGTATCATCTCAAAGATCGAAACTAAGTGGTTCGGAGTCAGTAGTATAGTGGCAATTGTTTGTATTGTGTGGCCACTTATACGAAGGGGACGAAGACCACATTGTTATTGTGTGATGATTGTGTGATTGTTAGTATGCTTTTATATCTTTATTTTATTATGCCTGATAATATTTATTGCTGTTAATTAACATGAGTAAACGGCTGATGGACGTCTGTTACGTCCTGAGAATAAAATGAAATGAGTAAGAATGTAAAGTAAAAGGCACAAGGAGAAAAGAAATAATAATAAAAGATAGGAGATTGATTTAAAAGAGAGAAGAATTGAGATTGGGGAAACAGTGAATGGTAATGATGAGAACGAGCCAGAGCTGGGGAGAATGATGTGATGTGAGCGGAGCTGGGTTCCTTTGTTTTTGGTTTTAGACTGGGACTAGTGTTGAGTTGAGCTTGCTCCTCCATTAGCGCTCAGCAAAAATATGATTTTTGAAAAAGGTTTTTGAAAAGATATTTTAGAAAAGATTTTTTGAAAAGAGATTTTGAAAAAGGTTTTGAAAAAAGGAATTTTTTAAATGATTTGTGAAAAGAAATTTTTTTGAGAAAGGTTTGAAAGGATTTTTGAAAAGATTTATGAAAGGAGGTTTTTGAGAAGATTTTTGAAACAATATTTTCGAGAAGGATTTGTAAAAAGGATAATTTTGAAAAGGTGGTGAAAAGAAATTTTTGAGAAAGATTATGAAAAGTATTTTTAGAAAAGTTTGAAATAAATTTTACGAAAGTGTGAAAAGAGATTTGGAGCAGTTTATAAAAACTCATTTTGAGAAAGTTCATGAAAGAAATTTTATGAAAAAGTTTACGAAATTATATTTTGCCAAAGTTTATAAAATGAGATTTTGAGAAAAGAATTTGGAAGGAGATTGTTAGAAGAGATTGCGGAATGAGATGCAAGCGGTTGATGTGATCCCAGCTCTGTGCTATGTGAGAAATGATGAGAGAAAGATTGTGCCAAGTTAGTGGTCGGGACTCATTGAAGGGTTGCACGAAGGATGGGCCGACCTTAGGATAATTAAAAGATAAAAGACTTAAAAGACATCCGCGGTGAGGTATGAGAGTGCGAAGTAGTGGAGAGGAAGGAACCATAAGTATCTGCGGATACTTAGGAGGAGATTGCATTAGGGGAGGACGATGACGGTGAAACGTCAAGAAGTCTAGAGTGTGTTTCTAGGCAGAACGAACTCCACATGTGGCGTACGAACGTGGTAGGGACTGGGTCCAATGCCGTGGTGAGTTATGCGGGCCCACTAGAAACATACTGTCGCCCCCTAGATTGCAAATCTAGAACAGTGAGAGGGACTGAAGTGGGGCATCTTGTTTGCCACTGTGAGTTGAGACAGTGTGCCTTAATTATATATGAATTGAATTGATATGAAATGATTTGAGGCTGTAGTCCTCCTGGTCTGGGACCAATTGATTGTGAGACAGCTGTCGTGCCCGCATGGTAAAGGTCCTGTACTCCTGTTTGCTTCCGACTAGGTTGGGTGGATGACCGAGGAGATGTAGACGTGAGTGATAGCCGGGAATGAAATGAATATTTTGATGATATCTTAAAGTACTCCAGTCATTAAAGATTGTGAATTGATAAGGTTGAATGAAAAGAGAAATATAGTTATGAAAGAAGGAAATGAAAGAGGATAACAATAATGCGAATAAGATAACAATGATAATAATGTTGATAATACGCTTGATTGTTGTGTGCTTGTATGTTGTATTGTATGTTTGTATGGTCCTACTATCTTGCCTATCGTAATCCCGCACCGTCGACGATGCGTCGTTCGGATCGCTTACTCTCTCCTGTTCGTTGGCATATCGGTGCGGCTGATATCTCAACGGGCAGATGGAGTATTGCCTGGATATCACCATGTGGAATAAGTATGGAAGAGGTTGGAAGCACACCCCAAGCGGCTGGGCATGGACCGGCTACACGGAGATCGTGATCCCAGATTCGGAACATCAACTGAGCGGAGCCAATCTAGAGCCGTACTTGGGGAAAGTCACCGTACGAGGTTTTCAGAGCTACGAGGAGAAGGCCCGGTATGAAAAACAAAGAAATTCTACTGCATTGGCTGGAGCGGTAACGGAGTACAATAACAATGAGGAAACAACCGCGTGGGCGGCATCATCTTCGAGAGCAAGGAGAGGACGCAAGAAGGAGAAGGAGCTACACCCACTTGCTTTCAATAGGAAAGTTTAAGAATAGTGTGAGTAGTTAGGTTTTGATGAGTACTTTGAGTTAAGGATTACCAAAGTGATGAACCAATTGTGTAACCCATCTTATTTTGGAACATGCCCTACTTTTTTGTGCAACTTTGCGAAGAATGTTTAATGTCCTTTTTGATGTAATGCAAGTAACTACTCTTGAATTGGAACCAAACCATTTTCCTTGATGAATGTTTTTGGAAACCCAAATGAACAAGTTTTGATTTTAGTAACAACTCGATTTTCAAAAGAAGTGTTGAAGAATGTTAAGCACTCTCCAATAATGTTTACAAACACTTCAACAATGTTTAAAAAAAAAATTGACCTCATTTTTACAACCTAAATGAAATAAAGTTGGTTATTTTCAAGTTACGAAAATCGGGCTGTTACAACAATCCCCATCACACATTAACACTTAATCCTTCATCAATCCCTCATTTTTCTCACTAAAGTGATGGCTATAAGTTAGGGTTCAAGAACTCCATCCTCCATTCTTTGTTTCCACCATTCCAAGCTCAAAGTAAGTTTGATTCAAGCTTTCTACCTCTCTCCTTCATGTTACACGAATTTTCATCATCATTTCTCACTATTATTACCTCTCTTGTTTCATGGTGGGTATGGATTCTCTCTCTCCCTCTCTTATTCCCATTGGATTTTCAAGCTTCTAAACTATGGAGAATCAAACATACACATGCCTCCTCCTCAAGACCCAGTGAATCCAAGTCCTCTTCCTCCTTCTCAATCCCCACAAGACAAGGTCCCTCTTCATCTAATTGTAGCTTGGTTGAGACACATCAAGAGGTTCAAAGGTTTAAGATTTTAAAGGGCTAGGGCACAAAGCAAGCTTGAAATCAAGGTCTTCTTATCTGTCATCACCCTTGAGGTAAGGAGTGGGTGTTACCCTAACTTAGGGATGGGTTTCTAATATGCTCATAGTGATTTGCTAAGATTGGGTGTTAGTTTAGTATATTACACATTAGGGTAGTTGATATAAGTAATGATTAGAGTAGGAGAAATAAGTAAATGATATTATTTTTTATAATTGTGATTGTAACACCCTATATTTACTACCCTTAACTCCCCATAATTTAAAAATGCGAACTTAAAAATTCCTTTTTAATCTAATAAAATCACCCGTCAAACGGACGGAGTTTTGTTTGTTTTTCGGACTATACCAAAATTTAACCTGTGAAAAACATTATCAAATATATATCCAGTAGCCTGCAGGGCCTCATATCAAATATATAAACCACATCAAGGCCCAATGGGCTCCAAAAGAATAACAGTGTGCATCAAGTATGTCAGAGTATCAGCGGAAAGTCAAAGTTTTAATATCCATAACCAAAACATATAACTATACCAGAACAAAACATCCTAAGCCTCAACCAAAAATATATACAATAAATCCACATCAAAAGAATATTTGAGGCTTAGGTCCATAATATGCTATCCTCCCCTACCAACCCTACTCTACCTGTGAGGGAGAGTAATCCTGCTCGACCGGTCCTGGTGTATACTCCAGCTCAGTACCTGAAAAATAGTAAGGAGGTGAGTATTACACAATAAAATAGGAGAGCAGTTTCTACTACGATATAATGAACTACCAAGCCAAACACAATTAATCATATATTTCACACAATCAAATATAGCATGCCCAATTCAATCATTTACATTCGCATTAATAGCAATTCATTCTTTTCATCATGCTATAACTCTTTTACTTCATGAATTTCTTTCCACTTCATTCACAAATATATCTTTTCTATTATCATAACTTCATGGTTCCTTGCTCATTTCATATCCATTATTGTTCTTTAACAATTTAGAAAATTATTCACATGGATCCATCATTGCGTGCAGTCCCACAACCCGGACAAAACATCTTACAGCTGCGCACCACATGCGTCTTACGCGATCTATGCGTGCAGTCCCACAAACCGGACAAGCGTCTTACAAGATCTGGATCACACTAGTCTATGCGTGCAGTCCCACAACCCGGACAAAACGTCTTACAAGACTTCATATAAAATCAATCGATGCGTGCAGTCCCACAACCCGGACAAAACGTCTTACACGACTTCAAACTAGTCTATGCGTGCAGTCCCACAACCCGGACAAAACGTCTTACAAGACTTCATATAAAATCAGTCGATGCGTGAAGTCCCACAACCCGGACAAAACGTTTTACACGACTTCAAACCACACCAGTCTATGCGAGCAGTCCCACAACCCGGACAACGTCTTACAAGACTGGCTCCTTTACTTAATTTACCATTAGTCTTTTGAAAACGCACCACAATATTTTTAATTTTGCAATCAATGTCATAGAACCAATATTTGCTTTATCCAATTATACTACTAAATTTCAGTACAATTAGAGCAATACAATATCACACAATCAAGTAGCAACATCACATTTTAGCACAAAATAACATATCTAAATACTTTTATACAATATTATCTATCTTAGGGTTTTTAATCTAATCTAGCACATAACTCTTAGCAACCCACTATATACATAATACAACCTACCCCCTAGAATATGGTAACACAAACCTCCTTACCTCAATCCAAGAGAAATGGGGGAAAACTTCCAAGCCCTAGCTCCTAAATCCCTTAATCAAAAGCTCCAAGGATTGAGTGGAAGGAGAGAGATTCTTGACCTCCATGAGATAATAAAACACAAATAAGTCATGAATTTGTTAAACCCATATATGAAATTCGAAATCCCCATGAGAGGAAGGAGAGAGAAATTCGTGTGGGCTTAGAGGAAGAGAGAGAGAGTTGAAACTTACCCAATAGAGATGAAGAGTGATTGCTAAGCTTGATGAGGAGAAAAACAAAGCTTGATCTTGGAGGAGAGAAGATAGATTCGAATGGGGAAGAAGAGAAGGAGGAGGAAGTGATTTTTGTTGGTGGTGAGTGAGAATTGAAGAATGAGTTGTGAATTCAATGCTCCTAATTATGTGGATTATGTTTTGATGATGACAAAATAATTAACAAATCATGCCTTGAAGATATTGCAACATCAACATCAACAAGAAGTCAAGAAAAGAAGACAAGTTCCCAATCATTCTCAATCAAATATTAATTGTAAATTTCTAATTTATGTTGAGAGTGGTTGAGAGTGGGTAGAAATAGTTAGTCTCTTCTAGGAATAAATTTTTATATGATTATTAAGTTGAGATTGACCAAAATTAATACTTGAGAAGAAAAATAAAATTGAAAAATAATTTTTCCCATATCTGATCAAAGTACTCGAGTATTTTGAGAAAGACTCGAGTATATACTCGAGTATTGATCGAAAAACTCGAGTATTTGTGCCAAGTCAGCAAATATGACCGTTAGTCTTGTTCGTGCACCAATTCACTCGTGACCGACCAAAAAGACTCGAGTATTTACCAAAAGACTCGAGTATTTTTGTCCAGTCAGCAAAAATGAACGTTGGAGAGACTCAAAAACCCAATTGAGGGCATTTGAGTCTCATCCAACCCAAGAGAGCATTTTTCATAACCTTATTGTAAAATTTCTCTTTGAATTTGTGCAAGAACAAACAAGACAACAAGATCATATTGATTCAAGCTTTCTTAATTTCCTCTTCTCAAGTGTTAATTCCCAAAAAGCTCAACTTCTCACTCATATTGTCATTTTATTCCAAGTTGAGTTTTAGGCCTCAATTCATACATTGAGCTGTGCTTATTTGAGCTAATCCATTGTGAGATTAGTAATACATATACAAAAAGGTTGATTATTCAAAGTCTTGGATTGTTCCCAAGAAAACCCTAAGTGGCTTAGGGTGTTGGAGTCTTGAGAGGTTCTCAAGCACAAGACTAGGAGGTTCCTAGTCCGGTGGAGTTTCTTGAAGGGAGTTCAAGGAAGCTTTGTGAAGAGTTCTTCAATCACCGGAATCAAATTGGGGTAGAAATCAAGAGTTTGGTACACTCTTGAAGGGTTAGGTTGAGTGAGGCCATTCTCAAGCAATCCTTTGTAATTTCTAACAATTTGATTATTAGTAGAAACTCCTAAGTGATTAGGAGGACTGGATGTAGCTCATTGTTGGAGTGAACCAGGATAAAATTGCTTGAGTGTTGGTTTATTGATTTTAATCTACTTTCTAGCTCAATCAACTTAAGTCATTTCAATCTATTAGGATTTATACAATTAGGTAGCAAGTTCAAGGAATCTTGGTGTTAAAAGTTTATTTAGATTGCTTGCTAATCTGGTGGATAAGTTCCTGTTTAGTATTGAATTGATTTGAGTTAAATTGCTGAATTTTCGTTTCTGGTTTTACTGCTATCTGTCAAGAAAAACTCGAGTATATTTAGAAAGACTGGAGTTGTTCATCACTGAAAAACTCGAGTATTTCACAAAAGACTCGAGTATTTCGTGTCTGATTCCAGAAAATTCAGTCTAAGCTCTATTCTTCAATTATCAATCGAAATATTTGGTATTAGTGCTTCAAATTACTATTCACCCCCCTCTAGTATTTGCTTAGCCCGCTTGTTGGTTTCCAACAAGTGGTATCAGAGCTCGGTCGAAAGATCGAGTGTAACAACTTTTTCGAAAAAGATCCTTTTGGAAACTAAATGGGCTCTAGCAATAACTTTGGTGGAGAAGGAGCTTCAATAAACCGTCCTCCACTATTTAATGGTGAAGGATATGTTTATTGGAAAACTCGCATGAAAGTTTTTATTGAAGCAATTGATATGGATATTTGGGATGCAATTGAAAATGGTCCTTTCATTCCCAAAAAGAAAATAAATGATGAAATTGTTGAAATTCCAAGGAGTAGTTGGAATGATGATGAAAAGAGAAAAGTCTCGTTTGATTTAAAAGCTAAAAACATCATCTTTTCGGCTCTATCCCATGATGAATTTTATAGAGTTTCCCAATGTAAATCGGCAAAAGAAATGTGGGATACTTTGCAAGTCACACATGAGGGAACAAGTGAGGTTAGAGATGCAAGATTGAATTCTCTAACACACGAATATGAATTGTTCCACATGTTGCCAAATGAAACCATTAGTGACTTGCAAAAGCGATTCTCTCACATAGTTAATCATTTGATTTCCTTGGGAAAAGTATTTCGCAATGGTGAAACTACTAACAAAATTCTAAGATGTCTTGATAGGAGTTGGCAACCCAAGGTAACCGCCATCAAGGAATCAAGAGACATAAATAGCATGGACTTAGCCACTTTGTTTGGCAAACTCCAAAAGCATGAGATGGAACTTACAAGACTTGGGATGCATGAGGAATCGGACAAAAAGAAAAAGGGCATAGCACTCAAAGCTTCAACTAAAGCTACAAAAGAAGTTGAAGAATGCTCTACAAGTGAAGATTCCGATGGTGAACCAAATCAAGAAGAATTCGGGATGTTTGTGAAAAGGTTCAACAAATTCTTCAAAGGGAAGAAAGGTGGCTCTTCATCCAAAGTCAAGAGAACCAAAGACTCAAAACAAAGAGAAAAGAGTACCAATGATGGAGTTAAGTGTCATGAATGTGGTAGGTTTGGTCACATTAGAATGGAATGTGCCACATTCTTGAAGAAGAATGACAAGAAGACCCAAGAGACCAAGGGGAAGCGTGCATACATTGTTTGGGATGCACCGGAGAAGAGAAATGAATCATCTTCAAGTAGTTCCGGTGATGAAAATGCAAACCTTTGTCTCATGGCCAAGAACAATCATGAGTCCTCATCAAGAGCTAATCATGACATGGGTGAAAGTGATGATGAGGTAACCTCTAGCTCTTCTTGTTCCTCTTCAAACTCCATTTCCTATGATGATTTGAAAGAAGCCTACAATGAAATGTTAATTCAATTTAGAAGGCTTGCTAAAATCAATAAGGAAAAAGGAAAGAAAATTTTGGAGTTTCAACAAGAAATAGATGAATTGCAAAAATCTATAAGTGAGTTGAAACTTCAAAATGAATCCTTGGAACTTATTAATTCTAGTCATCATAGTGATTGTGCAAATCATGAGGAGATTATCACTCCATGTGAGAGATGTGATGAACTTGAAAAAGAAGTGAAAGAGTTGAAAAACAAACTCACAATCTCACATAGTGATAGAAACCTCAACCGGTTGTTGAACTCTCAAAGACATAATCACAACAAAACCAGTTTAGGATATGTTCACAAAAAGGACAAAAAGTACAAGGTGGTTGGAACATTTTCTAAGAAAAATTCATCAAAGAAACCAACTTGTACTTATTGTGGAAAAGTTGGACATATCAACATTGAGTGCCATATTAAAAAGTTTGAAATGAAAAAGGGCACTTATATGTGGATTAAGAAGGGAGAAAGTCCCAACACTAACCCTAAGGGACCCAACGTTGTTTGGGTACCCAAAATGAACAAGTGATTTCATTTTGTAGGTGTGCCTTCGAACGGGAAAACAATTGTGGTATCTTGATAGTGGTTGTTCGAAGCACATGACGGGAGATAAGCGGCACTTCATTGAGCTTACTCCAAAGGAAAAGGGTTATGTCACTTATGGGGACAACAACAAAGGCAAAATCCTTGGTATTGGTAAAATCGGAAACTCTTCAAACTTGATTATTGATAATGTGCTCTATGTTCAAGGATTAGAACATAATCTCTTGAGCATAAGCCAATTATGTGATATTGGTAATCATGTAGTTTTTACCTCTACCCATTGCCTCATTAAAAGTGACAAAGATGAATCAATCAAATTTGTTGGTAGAAGGTCAAATAATACTTACTTAGTTGATTTGAACAAAGTCACTTCTTTGGTCTCTACTTGTTTAGTGAGCAAAGAAAATGACACTTGGTTATGGCATCGTAGGACCGCTCATATAAATGTAAACCAATTGAAGAAAATTCAATCTAAAGATCTAGTAGTTGGTTTACCAAAGCTAAATTTTTCTATTGAAGGTGTTTGTTCTCCTTTCAAGAAATGTAAACAAACTAAAAACACCTTTGGATCAAAAGTGGTGATGTCCAAATCAAGGCCATTAAAAATGCTTCATATGGACTTGTTTGGACCATCACAAGTAAAAAGCTTTGGTGGCAACTATTATGCATTAGTGATTGTTGATGACTTCTCTAGGTTTACTTGGACTTTATTTTTTAACTACTAAGAGTGAGACCTACAAATATTTTAAACATCATGTCAAACTTTTGCAAAACCAAGTAAATCAAAAAGTAATTATTATTCGTACCGATCATGGTGGTGAATTCGAAAACCACAAATTTGATAGATTTTGTGCTAAAAATGGTATTGAGCACCAATTCTCCGCACCAAGAACTCCGGAACAAAACGGAGTGGTAGAGCGGAAAAATAGGGTGCTAGAGGAACTTGCTAGAACCATGTTAAATGATTCTCAAGTACCTCAATATTTTTGGGCCGATGCCATCAATACGGCTTGTTATGTTTTAAATCGTATTTTGATAAGGCCCTCTTTGGATAAAACCCCCTATGAACTTTACAAGGGAAGAAAGCCAAATATATCTCATTTTCATGTCTTCGGATGCCAAGTTTTTGTTTTAAATAATGGAAAAGAACACCTTGGCAAGTTTGATTCCAAATCCGATGAAGGCATATTTTTAGGCTATTCTTCTCATAGTAAAGCTTATAGAATTTTCAATAAAAGAACTTTAACTATTGAGGAATCAATTCATGTGGTTTTTAATGAGTATTCGAAAGAAGATAGTGTTTTATGCGATGCTAGTGAAGATGGCATTGATTTTTCAAAAGAAGAAAAAGAGAGAGAGAAATCAAAAGTTGATGAAGGAGAAGTAAGGGAAGAACTTCCTCCAACTTGGAAATCGGTTAAGGCTCATCCTATAGACAATGTCATAGGAGATATGTCAAAGGGAGTACTTACTCGTAGGTCTATTCAAAACATTTGCCACTATGTCTCTTTTGTTTCTCAAATTGAACCCGATTCAATTAAAAAGGCCATTGAGGATGATCATTGGGTTCTTGCTATGCAAGAAGAATTAAACCAATTTGAAAGAAATGAAGTTTGGGATCTAGTCCCTAAACCCGATGATCATACCATAATTGGTACTAAATGGATTTATAGAAACAAACTTGATGAATCCGGGTTGATTATAAGAAACAAAGCTAGACTAGTAGCTCAAGGATACAACAAAGAGGAAGGCATCGATTATGATGAGACCTTTGCTCCGGTTGCACGTCTTGAAGCTATCCGAATTTTACTTGCTTTTGCTTCAATCATGAAATTCACTTTATATCAAATGGATGTTAAAAGTGCTTTCTTGAATGGGTTTATAAATGAAGAAGTGTATGTCAAACAACCCCCCGGTTTTGAAAATAGTGAATTTCCAAACCATGTTTATAAATTGAAAAAGGCACTCTATGGATTGAAACAAGCTCCTAGAGCTTGGTATGATCGATTGAGTTCTTTTCTATTAGAAAACAAGTTTCAAAGAGGGAAGGTTGATAATACACTATTTATTTATAAAACCAAAGATGACATATTGTTAGTACAAATTTATGTTGATGATATCATTTTCGGTGCTACTAACGTGTCTCTGTGTAGAAAGTTCTCAAATTTGATGAAAAAAGAATTTGAAATGTTAATGATGGGAGAACTCAAGTTCTTCCTAGGCTTACAAATAAAGCAAGTCAAGGAGGGGATATTTGTGCATCAAGGGAAATATTGCAAAGAGCTCCTTGAGAAATTCGGATTGGACAAGTGCAAGGAAGCCCACACTCCAATGAGCACATCATGCTATCTAGACAAGGATGAACAAGGTACACCGGTTGATGTTAGTAAGTATAGGGGAATGATAGGTAGTCTCCTATATCTCACTGCATCTAGACCGGATATTATGTTTAGTGTATGCATGTGTGCTAGATTTCAAGCTAATCCTAAAGAATCTCACCTATCCGCAGTTAAACATATATTTAAGTATCTAAAAGGAACAATTAACACTAGTTTATGGTATCCTGCTGATGCCAATCTTAGTTTAGTTGGTTACTCGGATTCCGACTTCGCGGGATGCAAGCTTGATCGCAAAAGCACCAGTGGTACTTGCCATTTCTTGGGAAGTTCATTGGTGTCATGGTTTTCTAAAAAGCAAGCTTGTGTCGCTCTTTCTACCGCCGAAGCGGAATATATCGCAGCCGGTAGTTGTTGTGCTCAACTGTTATGGATGAAACAACAATTATCGGATTTTGGTTTGAAACTTGAAAATATTCCGATTAGATGCGATAACACGAGTGCAATCAATTTGACTAAGAATCCAGTGTATCACTCAAGAACTAAACACATTGAAATAAGACATCACTTTTTAAGAGATCATGTACAAAAGGGTGACTGCACAATTGAATTTGTTAGTACCACAAATCAATTAGCCGACATTTTTACAAAACCTCTACCAAGGGACACCTTTTATCATATTAGGAGAGAACTTGGTATTTAGATGAAGCTAATATAGGCTAATTGCATTGTGTGTCATTTTTGGAAAATCACCAAATTAGTCTTACTCTAATGTGTTATTGATTCTTAATTAAATTGTCCTTGATGATATTTAAAATTGTATGTGTTAATTGTGTGTGATTCTGTGCTGTATTCCAAGTTGGTAGTGAAGCATTTGTGTTTGATTTGTGTTTGGTCTTTTAAAACTGAGTTTTTACTTTCTGTTCTGTCAAACTACTCGAGTTTTTTTTCAGAAAGACTCGAGTATATTAATTCAAAATTAAATCAGTTTTAAATTGAAAAAGTTTTTTAATCAGGGTCTGATAAAAATACTCGAGTGTTTTTCAAAACACTTGAGTCTTTCGAAACCCCCAATTTTTAAACTTTCAGACCAAACTCGAGTATTTTCCAAAAACTCGAGTATTTTGCGTTTTCCTGAAATTTGAACTTTCAGACCAAACTCGAGTTTTTCAGTTTTTACTCGAGTTTTCTGGGGAAATCTGGGCTGAGTCACGAACGACTCGAGTATATTCTCAAAAACTCGAGTATTTTTCAAAGAACAACTCGAGTATTGTTGAATATACTCGAGTATTTTGGCGAGTTTATATATACTCCAGCCCCCACAAACTCGAGTTTCACGAACCCCTTTCTCTTCTCTCTCGGTTTTCTCATATCTCTCTCCTCAAAACTCCGTTTTTACTCAAATTTTTGCCAAATCTTACTAGTTTTTCATCCTCTAATCACTTTTCTACCATTATTTCAACGAATTTCAACACTTTTCAACCTCAAATCCGTCACCCCCTTTTCAAACCCTAACTTTCCAAAACTTCAATTTTCACATCAATTCCTCTATGGCTTCATCATCTGGTAAGGGAAAGAGAGTAAGGATTGCTGAATCATCTTCCGAGGAGGAAACTCCGGAGTTCTATCAAGAAGATGAATGCTTGGAACGGTTGGAAGGCTTTGCCACTAGAGAGTTCGGAGTTATCACATGGATCAACAGTGCATTCCTTGAAAGTAAGGGTTTCTCATTTGTTACTAACCTTAGGTATCAAAAACTTATTCAATTTCTGGAATTTAATGGCCCTATCTATCCTAGGTTAGTTAGAACCTTTTATGCGAACCTTAGGCTACATAATGATGTCATAGAATCCATGGTTGAGGGTGTTAGATTCAAAATTAGCGCTAAGGACCTTTTTGTTGCTTTTGGGACTATATGACACGGGGACAATTCTTTAAAGGCATATGCGGACGGAATTTTTCAAAGTTGTTTGCGCCCCGGTCGTGTATGGACCGAAGGAGTTAAGCATTCCTCATTTATGACTGTTCACACTAGGGTGTTGCACTATATAGTCTGCCATCAGTTAGTGCCTCAAACCTCACCCAATTATGCTAAGCCCACAAACAATGAACTTAGGCTTCTTAGTGCCATCCTGAACAATGAGAAGCTGAACTGGTCTCGCATAATTTTGGATCGAATGCTACTTTCTGCAAAATCTAAACACCCGAAAACCTTACCTTATGCCATGCATGTGTGTTTCCTGTTGAGTTACTTCAAGGTGCCTATCCCACGGAATGAGGAGAAAAAGACTCTTCATGTTAACCAGCACTGCCTCAACAAAGGTACCTTGAGTCATCAAGACATGGCATTTCATGAACCCTCTGGCCAATACCTGTACAGATATGACATAGCTGAGTTGGAGAGGGTTGCGAATGTTGCAGCTCGACAAGGGGTGGATGCCCAATAGATGGAAGAGGAAGCTGCAGCATTTGCGCAGGCTGAAGGAGGGGACCCTATTGAGGATCAGATTAATTTTGATGACTTTACTGGATCTCAATCTGGGTTTGATAACTTGGGCTGGAGAGAGAATGTTATCACACGGCTGGACACTTTAGATGGGAGGATGGACTCCCTTGTGCATGCTATGGACGCCCAGCGTGATGATTTTGTTCGCCTCGACACTAGGATGAGTGCAGAGTCTGCCATGTTTTATTCTCATTTGGATCAGCACTCGGCCCAGATTAATGCCCGCCTGGACCAGCAGTCAGGGGAGATGCACCGCCGGTTTGATGAGATGATGGCGGCCTTCTCTCGGTTCTATCCTCCTCCAGATGATCCAGCTCCTTCCATGTTTTGATGCTGCTGCTTATGGATTTTCTATTTTAGTTTTCATTATGTTTTCATCATGTTGATCTTGTTGCATTTTCTGTTCTTTGAGAACTTGGTGTTTTGAGACTTTGGGTTTATTATTGCACCTTTGATTTGGACCTTTTAATGATGTTATTCTGTTAATGAATTTGGTTTTAATTATGGTGTTTTATTGCAAAGCTTCAGGGGGAGCTCTTGATTGTTATTATCTCTCCGTTTTATTTGCATAGTTGGTTATGGGGTTTTCCGATTATGCACCTCTCCTCCCTTGATCTTTTTCTAAGTTGTTATATTTTTTGGCTAATGACAAAAAGGGGGAGAGATGTATGTTATACATATGTTATATATGTTATACACTTGTCTTGATTTGTTGCACCTAAAATTCTCTAATTATGGTATATACTCTGATAATTGTTAAATACTCTAATACCATAGGCTTAGTGCTAAAATTGAATTGTCATAACCTCTTGCACAAGCTGAATTTTTAGATAGGTGAAAAGGATCCTATAGTGAGGGGGAGTTGCATCTCCAAGTGGATCAAGCTCAACAAATGGATCAAGTGTTAATTATTTTGTCATCACCAAAAAGGGGGAGATTGTGAATTCAATGCTCCTAATTATGTGGATTATGTTTTGATGATGACAAAATAATTAACAAATCATGCCTTGAAGATATTGCAACATCAACATCAACAAGAAGTCAAGAAAAGAAGACAAGTGCCCAATCATTCTCAATCAAATATTAATTGTAAATTTCTAATTTATGTTGAGAGTGGTTGAGAGTGGGTAGAAATAGTTAGTCTCTTCTAGGAATAAATTTTTATATGATTATTAAGTTGAGATTGACCAAATTTAATACTTGAGAAGAAAAATAAAATTGAAAAATAATTTTTCCCATATCTGATCAAAATACTCGAGTATTTTGAGAAAGACTCGAGTATATACTCGAGTATTGATCGAAAAACTCGAGTATTTGTGCCAAGTCAGCAAATATGACCGTTAGTCTTGTTCGTGCACCAATTCACTCGTGACCGACCAAAAAGACTCGAGTATTTACCAAAAGACTCGAGTATTTTTGTCCAGTCAGCAAAAATGAACGTTGGAGAGACTCAAAAACCCAATTGAGGGCATTTGAGTCTCATCCAACCCAAGAGAGCATTTTTCATAACCTTATTGTAAAATTTCTCTTTGAATTTGTGCAAGAACAAACAAGACAACAAGATCATATTGATTCAAGCTTTCTTAATTTCCTCTTCTCAAGTGTTAATTCCCAAAAAGCTCAACTTCTCACTCATATTGTCATTTTATTCCAAGTTGAGTTTTAGGCCTCAATTCATACATTGAGCTGTTCTTATTTGTGCTAATCCATTGTGAGATTAGTAATACACATACAAAAAGCTTGATTATTCAAAGTCTTGGATTGTTCCCAAGCAAACCCTAAGTGGCTTAGGGTGTTGGAGTCTTGAGAGGTTCTCAAGCACAAGACTAGGAGGTTCCTAGCCCGGTGGAGTTTCTTGAAGGGAGTTCAAGGAAGCTTTGTGAAGAGTTCTTCAATCACCGGAATCAAATTGGGGTAGAAATCAAGAGTTTGGTACACTCTTGAAGGGTTAGGTTGAGTGAGGCCATTCTCAAGCAATCCTTTGTAATTTCTAACAATTTGATTATTAGTAGAAACTCCTAAGTGATTAGGAGGACTGGATGTAGCTCATTGTTGGAGTGAACCAGGATAAAATTGCTTGAGTGTTGGTTTATTGCTTTTAATCTACTTTCTAGCTCAATCAACTTAAGTCATTTCAATCTATTAGGATTTATACAATTAGGTAGCAAGTTCAAGGAATCTTGGTGTTAAAAGTTTATTTAGATTGCTTGCTAATCTGGTGGATAAGTTCCTGTTTAGTATTGAATTGATTTGAGTTAAATTGCTGAATTTTCGTTTTTGGTTTTACTGCTATCTGTCAAGAAAAACTCGAGTATATTTAGAAAGACTGGAGTTGTTCATCACTGAAAAACTCGAGTATTTCACAAAAGACTCGAGTATTTCGTGTCTGATTCCAGAAAATTCAGTCTAAGCTCCATTCTTCAATTATCAATCGAAATATTTGGTATTAGTGCTTCAAATTACTATTCACCCCCCCTCTAGTATTTGCTTAGCCCGCTTGTTGGTTTCCAACATGAGTGTGGATATGAGTTATTTGATAGGGGGATGTGTTTTATGTGGCTGAGATTAAAGAGGGGATGAGGAGATTCCCATCATGCGGTCTAGATCGCGTTTTGCAGCTATCAGATCTGAGCATTTTCGCTCGAGCGACCACTTACTCGCTGGAGCGCGTTTCACCCAGTAGGTATGGGTTTTGCTCGAGCCGTTTTCGCTCGAGCCAAGGAATTTCGCTTGGGCGAACCGATCTTTCGCTGGAGCGAGCCACTTCTCGCTAGAGCAAAAAGTACTCTGGAAGTTTAGGCTCCAAATTACACTATCTCGCTCGAGCGACCCCATTTTCGCTGGAGCGAGACCCCAAAAGTCTGAACTTGCCAACTTAAATCTTCTATAACTTCTTTTGTGCCCGTTGGGTCGTGCTCAAATTTTGTGACATTTTAACACATACATCCTACTTCATATCCAACGGTGGAATTCCTGATTTGAGCTACGAAACTCACATTTAAAATTTCCTAAAGTCTGATGTGTCTAATTCCTAACCACTTCTAACTATCTATTTCTATCTTAACCCTTTATTTTCTTCCACCAAAATTTCATTTAAAATGCTAGCTACAATTATAAATAAAAATTGGGATGTTACAATCCTCTCCCACTTACCCGAATTTCGTCCTCGAAATTCAGCTTTCTTCGAACAAATGCGGATGAGACTGCCTAATTTTGCTTTCTAACTCCCAAGTAGCTTTCTCCACATTGTTTCTGCTCCATATAACTTTTACCAAGATAATCTCCTTGCCTCTCAGCCGTCTCACTTGCCTATCTTCAATCCTCACTGGCAACACTTCAAAAGTCAAATTCTCCTTCAAAGGCAAATCATCCAAAGTGACCACATGAGTAGGATCATGAATGTATTTCCTTAGCTGTGAGACATGGAATACATCATGAAGCTTGGCTAAGTGAGGGGGCAAGTCAATTCTGTAAGCTACAGGGCCAACCTTCTCCAGAATTTTATACGGTCCAACAAACCGCGGAGTCAATTTCTTGGACTTAATCGCTCTCCCAATTCCTGTGACAGGAGACACCCTTAGAAAAACATGATCCCCAACATCAAATTCCAAAGGTCTCCTTCGCCTATCAGCATAATTCTTCTGGCGATCCTGGAAAGTCTTCATTTTGTTCTTGATCATTGTGATCTTCTCAGTTGTTTCTTTCAAAATATCAGGACCCGTCAACAGATTCTCACCTATTTGGAACCAACACAGAGGCGTCCTACATTTTCTGCCGTAGAGAGCTTCAAATGGTGCCATACCAATACTGGAGTGGAAACTATTATTATAAGTAAACTCCATTAACGACAATAACTACTCCCAACTACCAGCCTGCTCCAGAACACATGCTCTCAACAAATCCTCTAATGTCTGGATAGTACGCTCGGATTGTCCATCTGTTTGTGGATGATAAGCCGTACTAAATTTCAGTTTAGTACCCAATGCCTGTTGGAGACTCTGCCAAAATCGAGACAGAAATCTCGGATCATGGTCGGATACTATACTGGTGGGAACACCATGCAGCTTCACTATGTCCCTGATATACAACTGAGTCAACTTCTCCAGAGTGTACTTCTTGTGAATAGGGATAAAATGAGCACACTTTGTTAGACGGTCCACAACAACCCAAACTGCATCACATCCTGCAGCAGTTCTAGGTAGACCCGTCACAAAGTCCATGTCTATGCTATCCCACTTCCATTCAGGGATATCAAGTGATCGCAACGGACCACCAGGCTTTTGATGCTCAATCTTTGAGAAAACTGCTGCTTCCCTCAGTTGGTCCAACAAGTCATCAATATGAGGGAGTGGATATTTATTCTTCACTGTCACCGCATTTAACTGGCGATAATCAGTGAACATTCGAACACTGTTGGAAACCAACAAGCGGCTCAATATAGTCTAGAGGGGGGGTGAATAGAATATTGAAGCCTTATTACAGATTTTTCGTCCGCCTAAGAGAATGGTTTTATGAAAATAAATTTTCTTAAGAATTCAGTTCAGATTACTCGAGTAACTCAAGCCTTCACTCGAGTAATACGCAACCAAAAATAATTTCACTCGAGTATTCAGCAAATCACTCGAGTATTACGAAAGCAAATTTTAAATCACTCGAGTAACAGAAAACCTACTCGAGTAATGTTTATAAACTGAAAGCAGATTACTCGAGTGACAAGAACTTTACTCGAGTAAACTGGGTAAAATTCAATTTAAAACTTAGTTTTCAATGGAGTTCTTCAAGAATAACAATGCTATGATGATTCAACAAATTATGAATGATTAATATGAACAATTTCAAGTAATATTAACATGCAATTTTAGATCAATTGAGTAGAATTAAGAAAACCCCAATTCTAACCTAAAAATGCAAATGTTAATGAATTAATGAAATACAAGGAATGAAAATAAAAGAGACACAAGGATTTATCCTGGTTCACTTTCACCCACTTGAAAGCTACTCCAGTCCCCTCTTAAATCAAGAGAGATTCTTCACTAGAAATCTTCAAATGTAGATTTTACAATGTTTTAAGATGCAACTAGATTCTTAGTTCTCCTATCTTAAAACCCAACTCAAAGTGTGTACCAAACACTTTGATCTAATCTACCCCTTTTGAGAATTCTAGATTTCCTTGCTAATTGATTGAAGATGCTTCCAACCAATCCTCTTTTCTTGCTTTGATTTGATCCTCAAAGTCTTCCTTGTGAGATTCTTCACTTGTGTTGAAACTTCAATGATGCAATCACAAATTGCAAATCTTCAACAACCACTAAGAACAAAAATATGATCTCAAGAATATTTGAACAATGATAGAAAATAGAGTGAAGAATGAAAAGTTCTTTGTTGAATCTTGATAGCTCTTGAAAGATGTAAAATAGCTCTTGAATTACTTTTCAAAGTGTATTAGAAAATTGTAAGAATGAAAGTCTCTTACTTTGAAAGAGAAAATTAAGTCCTTTTAAAATTTTCCCAACACTGATTGAATTACTCGAGTAAACCAAACAACGTCACTCGAGTGAAACATGTCAGATTAAGTTACTCGAGTGATGTGTAAACCATTACTCGATTAACCTGTCAGAACATAAATTACTCGAGTGAACCAATACTCATTACTCGAGTAAACTGATCAGAATCTGAATAAAAACAAAGTTTTTCTAAAATGATTTTCACAAGCTATTTAATCAAGATTTAAAGTATCTTCACTCTTAATCAGACATTATTTAAATATTCTTAAAATCACCTAAGCTACCCACACCAATGAGATGCATTGCATAAAATAAAGATTACATTGAAATAGAATTAATAAAAATCCTAATTCTAATCTTCATGTGGTGTAGCTTGCTTGTTGCCAATGTTGTTGCTTGGAGAGAGATTGTTAGCATCAAAACATGAGAATCCTACAAACTCCCCCTTTTTGATGATGACAAACCTCCTTTCAAATTAAGCACTAAGTTTTAACATACTCCCCCTAAATGTAAAACATCTAGGAAAAAATATTTTAAAACTTAACCTACAAGAACAACATCAACAAAATATTCTCCCCCTTTTGGCATCATTAAAAAGATAATATTTTTGAGAAAAGTCCTTTGCCAAAAGTTGAAGGTTAGTAGTTCACAATGGTATAGAAAATATATAACAATAAAGACAATACCAAAATAAACCACAATAGTGCCTCAACGTATATAAACAACGAATATAAACGAACAACGAATATAGCACCATAAATCAGAGTATCAGAGCATCACACTATGCAGCAAATCATAGCAGATAATCAAAACGAAAACTAAACAAACTAGACCATACACAAGGTCCTAAAGTCATAGTAGCAACAGAGTCAGAAACATGAAACAGAAACATAAACAGAGAATATGCAAATGAAACATGCAACAGAAATCAACAGCAAACAAGAGAGAGAAAATGATCGGGAAAATGATGCAGATTTCAACAGTTCAGCTTTTAAAATCACGTAAGTTACTCGAGTAATGTTCATACGTTACTCGAGTGATTCGAGCAGTACTCGAGTGAAAGAGTATGTTACTCGAGTATGCCGAAATATAAAAAGATTTTACTCGAGTGATGGATGAACTTAATCGAGTGATACGCAAGTCATTTTAAAATTAATCGAGTGACAGACAGAATTACTCGAGTAATACGAAAGAGTTTTTAAAATTACTCGAGTGAAATTTCTGTTACTCGAGTGAACTGTCCAGAATTTCAAAAATTTCAATTTTTCATGCAAAATCATTTTTCATGCATAAACACAGAGAAACACTTAGCATGTAGCAAGTAACACACATACAAATAAAGCAATTAGCATATTATAGAAAACATACACACATAACTGCAAAAAAAATGATAAACACTTTAATAAGATACAACAACTCAAAATACAAGTCACATTGAAATAGGCTTGAAGGTGAGTATAAAAAGCATCAAATACAATTAGCTAATAGTTAATTCATCAAAAATACCAAGTTCTCTTCGAATCTTATAAAATGTGTCCCTTGGTAATGGTTTTGTAAAGATATCAGCTAAATGATCCGAAGTTTGAACAAACTCAATAACACAATCACCTTTTTGAACATGATCTCTCAGAAAGTGATGCCTAATTTCAATATGCTTTGTCCTTGAGTGTAATACTGGATTTTTAGTCAAATTAATTGCCGAAGTGTTATCACACTTTATAGGGATATTTGTTAAATTTAAACCAAAGTCAGATAATTGTTGCTTCATCCATAAAATTTGAGCACAACAACTACCTGCAGCTATGTATTCGGCCTTCGCGGTTGATAAAGCTACACAATTTTGCTTTTTAGAAAACCACGATACAAGTGAATTACCAATTAAATGGCATGTTCCGCTTGTACTTTTTCGCTCAACTTTACAACCGGCAAAGTCAGAGTCCGAATATCCTATAAGTTTTAGAAAAGCATCCCTAGGATAATAAAGTCCAGTATTCGTTGTACCCTTTAAGTATTTCATTATTCTTTTGACAGCAGTTAGATGCGACTCTTTCGGTTTTGGTTGAAAACGTGCACACATACATACACTAAACATGATATCAGGCCTAGATGCAGTTAAGTATAACAAACTACCAATAATACCACGATACTTCGTTACCTCTACCGCTTTTCCAGCCTCATCTTGATCTAGGTAGCATGCAACGCTCATTGGTGTAGAAGCGGATTTGCACGAATCCATTCCAAAACGTTTGAGAAGCTCTCTACAATATTTACTCTGATGAATATAAATGCCATCATTAAGCTGCTTTATTTGAAGGCCAAGAAAGAATGTAAGCTCTCCCATCATCCACATCTCGAATTCACTTTGCATCAATTCTGAAAACTTCTTACACAAGTTATCGTTAGTAGCACCAAATATAATATCGTCAACATATATTTGAACCAATAAAATATCCTTACCGGAACGTTCAATAAAAAGTGTAGTGTCAACAGTACCTCGTTTAAAACCTTTTTGTAATAAAAAATTGCTTAGTCGGTCGTACCAAGCTCTAGGAGCTTGTTTCAAACCATACAAAGCCTTTTTCAGTTTGAAAACGTAGTCCGGATGCTCAAAACTCTCGAATCCGGGAGGTTGTGACACATAAACTTCCTCTTGAATGTATCCGTTAAGAAAGGCGCTCTTAACATCCATTTGAAACAATTTAAAATTCATAATTGAAGCAAAAGCGAGAAGAATACGAATAGCTTCTAATCTAGCAACGGGAGCATATGTCTCATCGTAATCGATTCCTTCTTCTTGACTATAACCTTGTGCTACCAACCTAGCTTTATTCCTAACAATAATACCCGATTCATCTAACTTATTCCTATAGACCCACCGAGTACCAATTTCAGGACGATCATCGGGTTTTGGCACAAGCTCCCAAACTTGGTTTCTTTCAAATTGATTTAATTCTTCTTGCATGGCCATAATCCAATGATCATCTTGAAGAGCCTCTTTGATATTCTTAGGTTCTATTTGAGATACAAAGGCAACATAATAACAAAAATTATTTAAAATGCGTCGGGTTACCACTCCCTTCGCAATGTCACCTAAGATATTAGAAATCGGATGATTTTTGTTGGACTTCCAAGCTATTGGTAATTGAGGTTGTATCTCTTGTGCTAAGTCTTTATCTTGTGCTTGCACCTCTCGATCTTCATTTTGATTCTCTTCCATTTGTTGTGGTGTTGAATTCTCATGATCCAAAAATGTACCTATATAATCATTACAAGAAACAACACAATCTCCTTTCGAAGATTCATCAAATACAACATGCACGGATTCCTCAACGGTTAATGTTCTTTTATTGTAGACTCTATATGCTTTGCTATGAGTTGAATAACCTATGAATATGCCTTCGTCGGCTTTAGAGTCAAACTTGCCGACCGGTTCCTTTCCGTTATTTAAAACAAACACCTTACACCCAAAAACATGAAAATGTGAGATATTTGGCTTTCGCCCTTTTAAAAGTTCATAAGGTGTTTTATTTAAATGCGGATGAATAAGAACCCTATTAAGCACATAGCAAGCGGTGTTTACCGCATCAGCCCAAAAATATTTAGGAACATTTGATTCTATCAACATAGTACGAGCAAGTTCCACTAATATTCTATTTTTCCTTTCTACAACTCCGTTTTGCTCCGGAGTCCTAGGGGCCGAAAATTGATGATCAATACCAAACTTATCACAAAACGCATCAATCCTAGTGTTTTCAAACTCACCTCCGTGATCACTTCTAATAGACACAATTTTCAAACTTAGTTGATTTTGGATGAGTTTGGCAAATTTTTTAAAACATTTATAAACTTCACTTTTTGCGGATAAAAATAAAGTCCATGTGAATCTAGTAAAATCGTCTACTAAAACAAATCCATAGTAATTGCCACCTAAACTTTTAATTTGTGAAGGGCCAAACAAATCCATATGGATTAGCTCCAAAGGCTTTGTTGTGCTTATCACATTTTTAGGTTTAAAAGAACTTTTAACTTGCTTGCACTTTTGACAAGAGTCACAAATGCCATCAAGCTTAAAGTTTAGTTTAGGCAAACCAATCACTAAATCTTTTCGCAAAAGTTTGTTCAATTGATTCACATTCACATGAGCAATTCGTCTATGCCAAAGACGAATTTCATCATCAAAAGATTTGAAACATTTTGAAAATAGTGAAGTTATCTCATCCAAATCAATTAAGTAAGTTTTATTAGAGCGACGACCAACAAACTTAACACTATCATCTATAGAAGACTTAATGAAACATAATTCCGGAGTAAATGTCACATAATTGCCCATATCGCATAGTTGGCTTATACTAAGCAAGTTGTGTTCTAAGCCTTCTACGTATAGGACATTTTCTATGACAAGGTTAGATACGTTACCGATCTTCCCGACTCCTAGAATTTTGCCCTTGTTGTTGTCGCCGTATGTCACAAATCCATCATTTTTTGAAGTAAGTTCCATGAAGTGCGTTTTGTCTCCCGTCATGTGTCTCGAACAACCACTATCCAAGTACCATTTTCGCTCTTTGGTTCGAAGACACACCTACAAGAAAGATATCATTTGGTTGACTTAGGTACCCAAGTGGTCTTGGGTCCTTTGTTGTTAGCATGAGGAGAAGTCCCCTTAACAATCCAAATATATTCACCGCTTGGTATACCAAATTTCTTTATATTACATTTATTCGTGGTATGCCCAAAGATTCCACAATAATGACAAGTTGGGTTTTTAGAAATCTTATTCTTTGAAAATCCACCAACTTTGCGATAATTGCGTTTCTTAGGTTTGGTATAGCCAAGACCGGATCTATTGCTATTGTTCCTTTGAGTTGAAAGCAAATGATCTAAAGAAGTATCTCCTTTCATGAGCCTTGCAAGTCGATCATTCAAATTAAAAACTTCTTTTTCCAAAGACTTGCAATTTTCACAAGATGGAGTCTCATTTGATTTCAATTCACAATTGCATGTAGAGTTTGCATAAATGAGTTCAAGAGTTTCATTTTGAAGCTTAAGTTCTTCTAAATCTTTTTGAAGTTCAATTATCTTTTCATGTTGCTTCATTATGAAATTCTTTCTTTCAACATTTATTTTAGCAAGTTTCTTCAACTCTTTATGCATCTCTACATACACATTGTACAATTCATTGAATGAAGGAGAATTAGAACTTGAGCTAGCATCGGAAAGATAATCTACCTCATTGACGTTCTCACTTGATTTAATGCTCGAAGATTCCTCTTCATCAAGCTTTGTCATTAAACATAGATTTGCAAGTTCTTCATCATCCGATGAGCTAGATGTTGATTGACTCTCCACTTCATCCCATACTATGTAAGCCCTTTTTCCTTTAGAAGAATTGAATTTTGAGTTGTCACCTTCCGACTTCTTAGAATGAGTTGGACAATTCGATCGATAGTGACCAAGCTTTCCACATCCATGACACTTGATGTGATCCTTGTTAGTCTTATTTCTTGGTTGTGAGTCCTTAGAATCTCTTTGTCTATTTCTATTAAAGTTCCCCTTTTTCTTAAGGAACCTACCAAGCTTTTTAACTAGCAAGCCAAGGGTCTCATCATCTATATCGGAGTCCGAGTCATCCACTTGAAAGTTTTCCTCTTGTGCCTTAAGGGATTTTGAAGTTGATTTAAGAGCTATCCCCTTTTTCTTCCTATCGGCATCTTCATTCATGGATAACCGTCCAAGCTCCATTTCATGCTCTTGAAGCTTTCCGAATAGAGTTGCTAAATCAATTTGATCCACGTCTCTAGCTTCCATAATGGCCGTCACCTTAGGTTGCCATTCCCTGCTAAGACATCTCAAAATCTTATTAACAACTTCACCATTAGATATAACTTTTCCAAGTGCAGAAAGATGATTAATGATATGAGTGAACCGCTTTTGCATGTCACCTATGTTTTCATTAGGTAACATACGAAAGAGTTCATATTCATGCATGAGTGTATTTAGCCTAGCCCTTCTAACCTCCGAAGTGCCCTCATGTGTGACTTGTAATGTGTCCCACATTTGTTTAGCATCAACACATTGAGATACTCGAAAGAACTCATCATAAGAAAGAGCGGACGTGATGATATTTTTAGCTTTTAAATCAAATGCAACTTTCTTCTTATCATCATTGTCCCAACTCGATTGAGGTTTAATTGAAACAACATCATTTACTTTCGTTTGAGGAACAAAAGGTCCATTCTCTATGGCGTTCCAAATTTCCATATCTATGGCTTGAATAAAAATTTTCATGCGGACCTTCCAATAAGCGTAACCCTCACCACTAAATAGTGGAGGACGATTAATGGAAGTTCCTTCACCACCGAAAGGATTTGAAATTGAGCCCATTGTTTCCAAGTAAAAAGGATCTTTTCGAAAAAGCTTTTTAAGGCTCGGATTTTTCGTCCGAGCTCTGATACCACTTGTTGGAAACCAACAAGCGGCTCAATATAGTCTAGAGGGGGGGTGAATAGAATATTGAAGCCTTATTACAGATTTTTCGTCCGCCTAAGAGAATGGTTTTATGAAAATAAATTTTCTTAAGAATTCAGTTCAGATTACTCGAGTAACTCAAGCCTTCACTCGAGTAATACGCAACCAAAAATAATTTCACTCGAGTATTCAGCAAATCACTCGAGTATTACGAAAGCAAATTTTAAATCACTCGAGTAACAGAAAACCTACTCGAGTAATGTTTATAAACTGAAAGCAGATTACTCGAGTGACAAGAACTTTACTCGAGTAAACTGGGTAAAATTCAATTTAAAACTTAGTTTTCAATGGAGTTCTTCAAGAATAACAATGCTATGATGATTCAACAAATTATGAATGATTAATATGAACAATTTCAAGTAATATTAACATGCAATTTTAGATCAATTGAGTAGAATTAAGAAAACCCCAATTCTAACCTAAAAATGCAAATGTTAATGAATTAATGAAATACAAGGAATGAAAATAAAAGAGACACAAGGATTTATCCTGGTTCACTTTCACCCACTTGAAAGCTACTCCAGTCCCCTCTTAAATCAAGAGAGATTCTTCACTAGAAATCTTCAAATGTAGATTTTACAATGTTTTAAGATGCAACTAGATTCTTAGTTCTCCTATCTTAAAACCCAACTCAAAGTGTGTACCAAACACTTTGATCTAATCTACCCCTTTTGAGAATTCTAGATTTCCTTGCTAATTGATTGAAGATGCTTCCAACCAATCCTCTTTTCTTGCTTTGATTTGATCCTCAAAGTCTTCCTTGTGAGATTCTTCACTTGTGTTGAAACTTCAATGATGCAATCACAAATTGCAAATCTTCAACAACCACTAAGAACAAAAATATGATCTCAAGAATATTTGAACAATGATAGAAAATAGAGTGAAGAATGAAAAGTTCTTTGTTGAATCTTGATAGCTCTTGAAAGATGTAAAATAGCTCTTGAATTACTTTTCAAAGTGTATTAGAAAATTGTAAGAATGAAAGTCTCTTACTTTGAAAGAGAAAATTAAGTCCTTTTAAAATTTTCCCAACACTGATTGAATTACTCGAGTAAACCAAACAACGTCACTCGAGTGAAACATGTCAGATTAAGTTACTCGAGTGATGTGTAAACCATTACTCGATTAACCTGTCAGAACATAAATTACTCGAGTGAACCAATACTCATTACTCGAGTAAACTGATCAGAATCTGAATAAAAACAAAGTTTTTCTAAAATGATTTTCACAAGCTATTTAATCAAGATTTAAAGTATCTTCACTCTTAATCAGACATTATTTAAATATTCTTAAAATCACCTAAGCTACCCACACCAATGAGATGCATTGCATAAAATAAAGATTACATTGAAATAGAATTAATAAAAATCCTAATTCTAATCTTCATGTGGTGTAGCTTGCTTGTTGCCAATGTTGTTGCTTGGAGAGAGATTGTTAGCATCAAAACATGAGAATCCTACAAACACTTCCATCCTTCTTCTTGACAAAGAGGATCGGAGCTCCCCACCGAGAAACACTTGGCCTAATGAACCCCTTAGCTAAAAGCTCCTCCAATTGCTTCTTTAATTCTTCCAACTCTGGAGGTGCCATTCTATAGGGTGCTTTGGATATTAGGCCGGCACCAGGCATAAGATCAATGCCGAATTCCACTTCTCTAGCTGGAGGTAATCCAGGAATTTCAGCAGGAAAGACCTCTGAAAACTCACTAACCACTGGAATCCGACTGATATCGGCTGCTTCATCAACATCCATAGCCGACACCGAAAGCTGACAGAAGATTACTGCCTTCTGACTGCAATCAAGTAGGACACGGTTCTGGGTCATCCAGTCCATCCCTAGAATAATATCCAGCTTGGTTAAGGGCAAACATATTAAATTCACTTTGAATTCCCGCTCCAATACTGGAAGAGGGCAATCCAAGCACATCAAAGATGTAACCACAGCTGCATTTGTAGGGGTAGACACAGACAATTTGAAAGGCATCTCAACTGCAGACAGTTTTAACCTCTCCATATAGTTGACAGAAATAAAAGAGTGTGTAGCTCCACAGTCAAAAAGAATACCACAAGGAATATCATTAACATGGCCAATACCTCGAATCAGCTCATCAGCATCGGTGACCTCTTCCCCATCAAGAGTATACACCTTTCCTTATTGTAGTGGACGACCATCACCAACCTTCTGCGCCCTAGTCACATTAGCTTCCTTCTTAACTGCATTCTTTGGGAAATTAGCAACAATATGACCCGGCTGCCCACACTTGAAACATTTGACATTAGGCTGGTTCTGGTTCTGGTTTTGGTTTTGGTTCTGGTTCTGGTTCTGGTTCTGATTCCAACACGAGCCCCTGTGCAACCTGCCACAATGAGGACAAGGCGGAATAGGACCAGGAGCACTCCCTATTGGGCCTGATCTAGGCTGTGGATAGAGACCTGGTCGCTGGACCGAACCTTTGCCCCTTATAGGCCCACCACTTCTTTGCACCGTCCCGCTTTTATCTTCAGCCATTTTCCTCTTAAGACCCTTTTCATAAGTGCTTGCCATGTTGACCAAGTGAGCCAAGTTATTAATGTTGTGATACTCACACGAGAGGCAAATATCACTCCTAAGCCCAGCTTAAAACTTAACACACTTGCCACGTTCACTTGCATCCCGATAATCAGAAAAGCGGATGAGATCTTCAAACCGAGCTGCATAGTCCCCAACTGACATAGAACCTTGTGTCAATTGGAGAAAAGCAATCTCCTTCTCCCTCCTGATATCTTCAGGGAAATACTTCCCCAAGAAAAGATCCTTGAATACCTCCCAAGAAATAACAGGATTAGCTACCACCAATCCTCTCCTCTGCTGATCCCACCAATGTTCTGCTTCATTTGTCAGCATGAATTCAGCTAATCGGACATGCTGCTCCATTGGTGGTTGAAGAGAACGGAGAATCTTTACAATCTCCTATATCCATCTCTGCGCCCCATCGGGATCATTTCCACCTTCAAAGCGAGGCAGATCATTCTTTCGGAATCGAGACATCTAGTCAATCTCAATTGGAGCTGGCGGAGGAGGCTGCATTGCCGTTGCTGCGGCTGTCACTGCTGCTGCTATGTTCTGCGCTTGGTTATCGACCTGGTTCTGTTGCATCTGAACCAGAGTCTCAAGAACAACAGCAATTCGGTCATTGTCGACCCGCCTTCCTGCCATGCTGTTAAGTCATGGAGGGACAGCCAGTTAAAGATTTAATAACTAAACAATTATATACATTACTATATTTATATCTAATGCTAGCTAACTTAGACACAAAACTCTTTACTTTGGTTACTCGCTCGGTGAGTAACCCTTGGAGTAGTGAGTCCACACTCCATGGCCGAGGGAAACTGCTCCGATACCATAAATGTAACACCCTATATTTACTACCCTTAACTCCCCATAATTTAAAAATGTGAACTTAAAAATTCCTTTTTAATCTAATAAAATCACCCATCAAACGGACGGAGTTTTGTTTCTTTTTTGGACTATATCAAAATTTAACCTGTGAAAAACATTATCAAATATATATCTAGTAGCCTACAGGGCCTCATATCAAATATATAAACCACATCAAGGCCCAATGGGGTCCAAAAGAATAACAGTGTGCATCGAGTATGTCAGAGTATCAGCGGAAAGTCAAAGTTTTAATATCCATAACCAAAACATATAACTATACCAAAACAAAACATCCTAAGCCTCAACCAAAAATATATACAATAAATCCACATCAAAAGAATATTTGAGGCTTAGGTCCATAATATGCTATCCTCCCCTAACAACCCTACTCTCCCTGTGAGGGAGAGTAATCCTGCTCGGTCGCTCCTGGTGTACACTCCAGCTCAGTACCTGAAAAATGGTAAGGTGGTGAGTATTACACAATAAAAAAGGAGAGCAGTTTCTACTACGATATAATGAACTGCTAAGCCAAACACAATTAATCATATATTCCACACAATCAAATATAACATGCCCAATTCAATCATTTACATTCGCATTAATAGCAATTCATTCTTTTCATCATGCTACAACTCTTTTACTTCATGTATTTCTTTCCACTTCATTCACAAATATATCTTTGCTATTATCATAACTTCATGGTTCCTTGCTCATTTCATATCCATTATTGTTCTTTATCAATTTAGAAAATTATTCACGTGGATCCATCGTTGCGTGCAGTTCCACAACCCGGACAAAACATCTTACAGTTGCGCACCACATGCGTCTTACGCGATCTATGTGTGCAGTCCCACAACCCGGACAAAACGTCTTACACGACTTCAAACTAGTCTATGCGTGCAGTCCCACAACCCGGACAAAACGCCTTACAAGACTTCATATAAAATCAGTCGATGCGTGCAGTCCCACAACCCGGACAAAACGTCTTACATGACTTCAAACCACACCAGTCTATGTGAGCAGTCCCACAACCCGGACAACATCTTACAAGACTGGCTCCTTTACTTAATTTACCGTTAGTCTTTTGAAAATGCACCACAATATTTTCAATTTTGCAATCAATGTCATAGAACCAATATTTGCTTTATCCAATTATACTACTAAATTTCAGTACAATTAGAGCAATACAATATCACACAATCAAGTAGCAACATCACATTTTAGCACAAAATAACATATCTAAATACTTTTATACAATATTATCTATCTTAGGGTTTTTAATCTAATCTAGCACATAACTCTTAGCAACCCACTATATACAAAATACAACCTACCCCCTAGAATATGGTAACACAAACCTCCTTACCTCAATCCAAGATGAAATGGGGGAAAACATCCAAGCCCTAGCTCCTAAATCCCTTAATCAAAAGCTCCAAGGATTGAGTGGAAGGAGAGAGATTCTTGACATCCATGAGATAATAAAACACAAATGAGTCACAAATTTGTTAAACCCATATATTGTTGGAAACCAACAAGCGGCTCAAAATGTACTAGAGGGGGGTGAATAGTATTTTGAAGCCTTAATACAAACTTTTCGATTGCTAGTGAGAATGGTTTTCAGAAAACAAGTTTTCTAACAAAATTTACACTGTTTAATCGATTAATCTATAAGCTAATCGATTAATGCCAGAAGACCACTAAAGAATTAATCGATTAACTGGTATGTTACTCGATTAAGACCAGAATGGTGATTCAAAACTAATCGATTAACAAAGTTCTTAATTGATTAACTACGAATTATTTTGACAAAAAATCAGTCTTATTCAGAATTCAGCAGAGATTACAATACAATGGTGCAAGAACAAATGTTAAATGAATCAATGAACAAATCTATGTAAATTTACCAATTCAATTTAGATTGATTATCTAGGAATTGTAAAATACCCAAATTTGACCTAATTGATTGGTTTGTTCTTTAATTCTTGAAAGCTTAAAGAAAGATAACAAAGGAGACAAGGTTTTTATCCTGGTTCACTTTCAATCCACCGAGAGCTACATCCAGTCCCCTCTACCGAGATAGAGAGCTTTCACTATATACACAATTGTTAGATTTACAAGGATTAAAGATTAAGCTCACACTAGCTATCCTATCTTAACCCTTTCAAGAGAGTACCAATCCTCTTGAAATCTACCCACAATTGTTCTTGTATATTGTCTCTTGAATTGTTGAAGGAGTCTCTTCACACAATCCCTTTCTTCTTGCTTCGATTTGCTCAAAGTCTTCCAAAATGCGAATTCTTCACTTGATGTTGTTGAACACTTGAAATTACAACCTCCGCTGTAGAATGATTCAACACGAACAATAAGCTCCTAAAAACTATATCTCAATTTGCTAAGAATATTGAAAGAGTAAAAGTGAAGATGAAGATTGAAAGATGTATTTCTTGATAGAACACTTGAAAGTTGTATAGCTCTTTATAAGATTGTGAAAGAAATGAAAGTCTTAAGAAAAATATGAAATAGTGAGTAACCTCATCAAAGTAATAATGAAAAGCTTTTAAACAAAATTAATTTTTCTGTCATAACAGCATTTAATCGATTAACATGTAAGTCACTAATCGATTAACCACTGTTAACACGTGTTAATCGATTGATCCAAAATTGCTAATCGATTAACCACTGTTAAACAATCAGTTCTAAACAGTTATAACGTGTTAATCGATTAAGCCATTACTTGCTAATCGATTAACCACTGTAAAAAGTGATTAAAAAATTGCTTTTCAATTTTACTTTGATTTAAACTTTCATTAAAGCTATTTTCTATCAAGTTAATCTTACTTCACTATTTATTCAATCAATATTAAATCCTATCTTAAGATAAACTAAGCTACCACCCACTCTCATGAAATACAAAATAAAATATTACATTGTATTTAATAACAAATACTAAACTAAATCTTCATGAGTGGTACTTGAATTGATTGTTGAATGTTGTTGCTTGAGGTGGTCACAATTTGGTTTGTTAGCATCAAAACATCATCAAACCTACAAACTCCCCCTTTTTGATGATGACAAACCCTCTTCACATTTAAACTCCAAGTTTTTAAATACTCCCCCTAAATGTAACAACACTTAGGAAAAATATATAAAAACCAAACCTACAAAGCACATCATAAAACAAACAAACTTTTTCTCCCCCATTTGGCATCATTAAAAAGAATAGTAATTTTAAAAAAAAAACTTTGCCAAAAGTTGAGAGGTAAGTACTAGACAATTGGTATATATAATAATAATACAACTAAGAATAAGAGACTCAATATGCAGCAGAAAAACAGAAGATAACTAAGGTCATAACCAAGACCAAATAGAAAGCTACAAATTAAAAGTCTGAAAAACATACTTAAGTCCATACAAAAGAGAAACATTACCAATGTCCAGCAGCAAAACAGAGAAAACAGAAGATAATAGAAGTCATTGGTCATATACCGACCTTACAACCATAGCATAAAAGGGTCCAGCAACTACGAAATAAGTCCATAAACCAGAAAAACATAACAGTCCAGCAGCAGAGTAAGATAAAAGCAGCAGCATAATAAGATGAAAATCACAAAATGAAATCACAATGGACTAAGAGGGAGGAGGAGGATGATTAAAGAAACTGGCAAAGTGGTCCATAAGTCGTTGTTCCATGGCTCTGTTTTGAGCTTCCAACATGTCAAACCGGTTGTCCACATGTTGTATGAGTGCGGCATGAGCGACTTGGTGATCAAAAGGTGCATCCAGATTATCAAAATCAATGAAGTCCTCTACATTTACCCCATGATCTGCATGTTGTTCCCCTTGATCAGTGTCTGTCTCATCAACAACAGGTGGTGCTTGTGGAGCTTGAGCAGCAGGTTGTGCAGCAGGTTGTCCTAAGGCCCTGATTTGAGAGGTCCACATCCATGTTCTAGACTGTTTGTGAAACGAAATTCTCATCTGATTAATGTGGTGATCATTTAAGCATAGTTTACCCTCAGGGTCCTTATCACAAGGCTCATTGTCCGGTATGGGCACACCACAATGATGAAGCATCTTGCTCACGTGCATTGGATATGGCAAATATTGAGTAGGAGGAGATTGGGCAGCAATGAGCATCCTATCCATGATAGTCTTATACCAGTTGATTTGTATATTATTTTTGATCCCATGAAACAGCTTCAAGTCATCTTCTTGAACTTGAGCATAGTTTTGTGAAGATTTTAGAATCAAACAATAAGCAATGATATACAAAAGAATCCTATCCTCAACATGCAAAAGAGAGACCCGTTTAGTACCCGCATCCCAATTTAATTCAGGCCTTACAGCATCAGAGAAAATAGTAGTAGCATACACATCTAACTCATTAGATTCTTTATCCCCAATAAAAGTGCCCTCATCTTTTAATCCAAACAGAATTCTAATGTGAGCAGGCTTAATAATAAAGTGATGACCTCTAACTTGACTTTGATATACACCATTTATGCTAGTGAAGTTTGCATAAAATTGTTTAACTAGCCTAGGCTGGGTAGATATGAGTATTGTACTCCAGAAATTTCTGTAAATGCTGAGAAACTAGTAAATCATGAAATGTAAAGCATTGTTTCTTCAACCAAGGGAAGTACAAGTACCTTATAATACCAAAAGATCTGTTATCAAACTTAGGAGCCCTTTCTTCTCTTTCTCCTTGAGAAAACCAGATATTATCCTTGTCTGGATGAGCAGGGCGTTTCAATTTCTTCTGGGGATTCGGATTTGAGGAGGAAGAAGCATAATCGTAGGAGAGAGAAAGTTAGGGTTTTGAAAATTGGGGTTTTCGGATTTGGGCAGAGATAAGGTGAAATTGATGAGGTTTAGAGGAGTTATGATGTTAGGGAAGTAAAATGTATGAAGAAATAGGGTTTAGAGAGTGAATCTTAAGCACTTGTGAATCAAATCGTAATTTTCGGTGCAGAGAAAGTGCAGAAAAAAACGAAGAAGAAATGAAGAAAATAGTAAAAAATGAGTCAAAGTGCAGTCAAAAGTCTTTTATATTTCCCTGTTCAGTGTCGTTAATCGATTAACAAAACCCTTAATCGATTAACGCCTGAAGGTGGGTTTGAAATTAATCGAATAATAACTGCATTAATCGAGTAGGTCCTGAATGGCTGTAAAGACTTAATCGATTAATGAGAGTTGATTAATCGATTAATATGCACAAAAACTCAAATTTTGAAATTTTGAAAAATATTTTCACATTTGCAAACACACATAGACATTTAGCATTTAGCACTCACATATACACAATCAAACACATCATAGAAAACACATAAAACTACTTATTTAGAGAATTATGAAAGGATTTTCATGTTACAAAGACTCAAACAACAATACATAATGAAATAGGCTCTAAGGTGATTAACAAAAAAAAATAAACTCAAATACAACTAGCTAATAGTAGATTCATCAAAAATGCCAAGTTCCCTTCTAATATGATAGAAAGTGTCTCTTGGTAATGGTTTTGTAAAAATATCAGCAAGTTGATTTGAAGTTTGAACAAATTCAATAACACAATCACCTTTTTGGACATGGTCCCTTAGAAAATGATGCCTAATCTCAATATGTTTTGTTCTAGAGTGCAATACCGGATTTTTAGTCAAATTTATTGCGGATGTGTTATCACATTTAATAGGAATTTTTGATAAGTTTAAACCAAAATCCGAAAGTTGTTGCTTCATCCAAAGGATTTGAGCACAACAACTTCCGGCCGCAATATATTCGGCTTCCGCGGTTGATAAAGCTACACAATTTTGCTTCTTTGAAAACCATGATACAAGAGAACTTCCAATTAAATGGCATGTTCCACTTGTACTTTTTCTTTCAACTTTACAACCAGCAAAATCAAAATCCGAATAGCCAATTAAGTTCAAAATAGCATCTCTAGGATACCATAAACCGGTATTAGTTGTTCCTTTCAAATATTTCATAATTCTCTTAACAATAGTTAAATGAGACTCTTTTGGATTGGCTTGAAAACGAGCACACATGCACACACTAAACATAATATCAGGACGAGAAGCAGTTAAATACAATAAACTACCTATCATACCACGATACTTAGTTACCTCAACGGGTTTTCCGATTTCATCTTTGTCCAAGTAACATGTGATGCTCATAGGAGTTGAAGCTACCTTACAAGACTCCATGCCAAACCGTTTGAGTAGTTCTCTACAATACTTCCCTTGATGAATGTAGATCCCATCATCAAGTTGCTTGATTTGCAAGCCAAGGAAGAAAGTAAGCTCCCCCATCATAGACATCTCAAACTCACTTTGCATAATATCTGAAAATCTCTTGCATAATTTTTCATTAGTTGCACCAAATATAATATCATCAACATATATTTGAACTAAGAGTATGTCCTTACCGAATCTTTCAATAAAAAGAGTATTATCCACGACACCTCGTTTAAAACCTTTTTCAAGTAGAAAATTGCTTAAACGATCATACCAAGCTCTTGGAGCTTGTTTAAGACCATACAAAGCCTTTTTCAACTTAAAAACATAATCCGGATGTTCAAAATCTTCAATGTAACCGTTAAAAACATAATCTTAAAAACATACGCTTCTTCTTGAATGTAACCGTTAAGAAAGGCACTCTTAACATCCATTTGATACAATCTAAAATTCATGATAGATGCAAAAGCAAGTAAGATTCTAATAGCTTCTAGTCTAGCAACGGGAGCATATGTTTCATCATAGTCTATACCCTCTTCTTGACTATAACCCTTAGCTACCAATCTAGCTTTATTCCTAAAAATAATACCCGACTCATCAAGCTTATTTCTATAAACCCAACGAGTACCAATTTCAGGGCGATCATTAGGTTTTGGCACAAGCTCCCAAACTTTATTTCGTTCAAATTGGTTTAACTCTTCTTGCATGGCCATAACCCAATGTTCGTCTTGAAGTGCCTCATTAATATTCTTAGGTTCTAATTGAGATACAAAAGCAACATAATAACAAAAGTTATTTAAAGTGCTTCGGGTTACCACTCCCTTAGCAATATCACCTAGAATATTTGAGACCGGGTATTTTTGTTTGTTTTCCAAGCAATTGTTAGATCGGTATGCGGCACTTGTGCTAAGTCCTTTTCTTGTGTTTGCAATTCTCCGTTCTCAACTTGATTCTCTACCTCTTGTTGTTGTATTGGCTTCTCATGATCCATGAATGTACCTACATCCTCATCATCACAAGAAACAATACATTCTCCTTTCGGAGATTCATCAAAAACAACGTGAACTGATTCTTCTACGGTTGATGTTCTTTTATTAAGAACACGATAAGCTTTGCTATGAGTTGAATAACCAATGAAAATACCTTCGTCGGCTTTTGAATCAAATTTTCCGACCGGATTCTTACCATTATTTAAAACAAACACCTTACAACCAAATACATGGAAATAAGAAATATTCGGCTTTCGCCCTTTTAACAATTCATAAGGTGTTTTATTTAAATGCGGACGGATAAGAACACGATTAATCACATAACATGCGGTATTAACCGCATCAGCCCAAAAGTAAGAGGGAACTTTAGATTCCTTAAGCATAGTCCTTGCAAGTTCCTCTAAAACTCTATTTTTCCTTTCTACAACTCTGTTTTGTTCCGGAGTTCTAGGGGCTGAAAACTGATGACTTATACCATATTTTTCACAAAACGCATCAAACTTTGAATTTTCAAACTCACCACCGTGATCACTTCTAATAGAGACAATTTTCAAATTTAATTGATTTTGGATGAGTTTGGCAAACTTTTTAAAACTTTTGTAAGTGTCACTTTTGGCGGATAAAAATAATGTCCATGTGAATCGAGTAAAATCATCTATCATAACGAAGCCATAGTAATTACCATCGAAACTCCGAACTTGTGATGGGCCAAACAAATCCATGTATGTGGATTAACTCCAATGGCTTTGTTGTGCTTACTGCATTTTTGGGTTTAAAAGAGTTTTTAACTTTCTTGCATTTTTGACAAGAGTCACAAACACCATAAAGTTTAAAATTGATTTTAGGTAAGCCAATTACCAGTTCTTTGCGTAGTAGTTTATTTAATTGATTCACATTTACATGATCAATGCGCCGATGCCAAAGTCGAACCTCATCATCAAAAGATTTAAAACATGTTGAAAACAATGAGGTTATCTCATCTAAATCAATTAAATAGGTGTTATTAGAGCGTCGACCTACGAACTTAACACTATCATCAATAAAACTCTTAATAAAACAAAATTCAGAAGTAAAGGTCACATTGTTGCCCATATCACATAGTTGACTTATACTAAGCAAGTTGTGTTCTAAGCCTTCTACGTATAGGACATTTTCGATGATAAGGTTAGATACGTTACCAATCTTACCCACTCCTAGAATTTTGCCTTTGTTGTTGTCGCCATAGGTGACATGACCACCTCCTTTGTTATTAAGTTCGATGAAATGCGATTTGTCCCCCGTCATATGCCTCGAACATCCACTATCCAAGTACCACCTACGCTCCTTTGTTCGAAGGCACATCTACAAAGCAATGTCAGTTACTTGTTTTAGGTACCCAAGTTATCTTGGGTCCTTTGATGTTAGTTTGGGGTGTGGTCCCCTTCACAATCCACATATATTTTCCACTTGGTATACCAAAATTCTTAATATTGCATTTACTTGAAATATGCCCAAAAATCCCACAATAATGGCAAGTTGGTATTTTTGAAAAATTAACTTTAGAGAAAGTACCAACTTTGCTAAAATTACGATTTTTGGGTTTGGTATACCCAAGTCCAGTTCTATTACTATTATTCCTTTGATTTGAGAGCAAATGGTCCAAACAAGTATCTCCTCTTGTGAGCCTTGCAATTCTATCTTTCAAATTAAAAACTTCTTTTTCAAGGGATTTTCAATTATCACAAGATGAGATATCATTTGTTTTCAAATCACAATTGCATGTGGAATTTGCATAAATGAGATCAAGGGTTTCATTTTGAAGCTTCAACTCCTCAAGAAAGTTTTGTAATTCCAAAATTTTTTCTTGTTGCTTCAAAATGAAATTCTTTCTTTCAACATTTATTTTTGCTAATTTCTTTAACTCTTTATGCATTTCCACATACACACTATATAGTTCATTAAAGGAGGGAGAATCGGAATTAGAACTAGCATCGGAAAGATATTCTACCACATTGGTTTTATCATTTGATTTTGTGCTTGAAGACTCCTCTTCTTCAAACTTGGCCATCAAGCAAAGATTGGCTAGCTCCTCATCTTCTGATGAGCTAGTTGAGGATTCAATTTCCGGTTCATCCCAAACTATATAGGCTCTTTTTCCTTTTGATTGATTGGACTTCCACTTGTCACTCTCGGGCTTCTTTGAGTTTTGAGGACAGTTAGATCTATAGTGGCCCGGCTTTCCACACCCATGACATATTATGTTATCTTTATTGGTCTTGTGTCTTGGTTGAGCATCCTTAGTGTCTTTTGATCTATTTCTATTGAAATTTTTCTTCTTCTTAAGGAAACGTCCAAGCTTCTTAACCAATAACCCGAGTGTCTCGTCATCGATGTCAGAGTCGGAATCATCCACTTGTGGGGACTCTTCTTGTGCTTTTAGGGATTTAGAATTAGTTTTAAGCGCTATCCCTTTCTTCTTTCTATCAACATCCTCGTTCATGGATAATCTTCCTAGCTCCATTTCATGCTCTTGAAGCTTTCCAAATAAAGTTGCTAAGTCCATCACGTCTAGATCCTTAGACTCCATGATGGCAGTGACTTTTGGTTGCCATTCCCTGCTAAGACATCTCAACACTTTATTAACAACTTCACCGTTAGATAAAACTTTGCCAAGAGCAGAAAGACGATTAATGATATGTGTGAAGCGCTTTTGCATGTCGCTTATATTTTCATTTGGCAACATGCGAAAGAGCTCATACTCATGCATAAGTGTGTTCATCCTAGCCCTTCTAACCTCGTTTGTGCCCTCATGTGTGACTTGTAGTGTGTCCCACATTTGTTTAGCATTTATGCATTGAGATACTCTGAAGAATTCATCATAGGAAAGCGCCAAAGTGATGATGTTTTTGGCTTTTAAATCATATTGAACTTTCTTTTTATCATCATCATTCCAGCTAGATTTTGGTTTTAAAGCAACAGTGTCATTTACTCTTGTTTCTGGAATAAAAGGCCCATTCTCAATGGCATTCCAAATTTCTATATCAATAGCTTCTATAAAAATTTTCATTCGGACCTTCCATTAAGCGTATCCCTCACCCTTAAATAGTGGAAGACGATTAATGGAAGCTCCTTCACCTCCAAAAGAATTAAAGTTTGAGCCCATGATTTCCAAAAATCGGATCTTTGCGAAAAAGTGTTTTAATGCTCGGATCTTTCGACCGAGCTCTAATACCACTTGTTGGAAACCAACACGCGGCTTAAAATGTACTAGAGGGGGGTGAATAGTATTTTGAAGCCTTAATACAAACTTTTCGACTGCTAGTGAGAATGGTTTTCAGAAAACAAGTTTTCTAACAAAATTTACACTGTTTAATCGATTAATCTATAAGCTAATCGATTAATACCAGAAGACCACTAAAGAATTAATCGATTAACTGGTATGTTACTCGATTAAGACCAGAATGGTGATTCAAAACTAATCGATTAACAAAGTTCTTAATCGATTAACTACGAATTATTTTGACAAAAAATCAGTCTTATTCAGAATTCAGCAGAGATTACAATACAATGGTGCAAGAACAAATGTTAAATGAATCAATGAACAAATCTATGTAAATTTACCAATTCAATTTAGATTGATTATCTACGAACTGTAAAATACCCAAATTTGACCTAATTGATTGGTTTGTTCTTTAATTCTTGAAAGCTTAAAGAAAGATAACAAAGGAGACAAGGTTTTTATCCTGGTTCACTCTCAATCCACCGAGAGCTACATCTAGTCCCCTCTACTGAGATAGAGAGCTTTCACTATATACACAATTGTTAGATTTACAAGGATTAAAGATTAAGCTCACACTAGCTATCCTATCTTAACCCTTTCAAAGGAGTACCAATCCTCTTGAAATCTACCCACAATTGTTCTTGCATATTGTCTCTTGAATTGTTGAAGGAGTCTCTTCACACAATCCCTTTCTTCTTGCTTCGATTTGCTCAAAGTCTTCCAAAATGCGAATTCTTCACTTGATGTTGTTGAAGACTTGAAATTACAACCTCCGTTGTAGAATGATTCAACACGAACAATAAGCTCTTAAAAACTATATCTCAATTTGCTAAGAATATTGAAAGAGTAAAAGTGAAGATGAAGATTGAAAGATGTATTTCTTGATAGAGCACTTGAAAGTTGTATAGCTCTTTTGTAAAATTGTGAAAGAAATGAAAGTCTTAAGAAAAATATGAAAGAGTGAGTAACCTCATCAAAGTAATAATGAAAAGCTTTTAAACAAAATTAATTTTTCTGTCATAACAGCACTTAATCGATTAACATGTAAGTCACTAATCGATTAACCACTGTTAACACGTGTTAATCAATTGATCCAAAACTGCTAATCGATTAACCACTGTTAAACAATCAGTTCTAAACAGTTATAACGTGTTAATCGATTAAGCCATTACATGCTAATCGATTAACCACTGTAAAAAGTGATTAAAAAATTGCTTTTCAATTTTACTTTGATTTAAACTTTCATTAGAGCTATTATCTATCAAGTTAATCTTACTTCACTATTTATTAAATCAATATTAAATCCTATCTTAAGATAAACTAAGCTACCACCCACTCTCATGAAATACAAAATAAAATATTACATTGTATTTAATAACAAATACTAAACTAAATCTTCATGAGTGGTGCTTGAATTGATTGTTGAATGTTGTTGCTTGAGGTTTGCATAATTTGGTTTGTTAGCATCAAAACATCATCAAACCTACATATATGAAATTCGAAATCCCCATGAGAGAGAGGAGAGAGAAATTCGTGTGGGCTTAGAGGAAGAGAGAGAGTTGAAACTTACCCAATAGAGATGAAGAGTGATTGCTAAGCTTGAGGAGGAGAAAAACAAAGTTTGATCTGGGAGGAGAGAAGAGAGATTCGGATGGGGAAGGAGAGAAGGAGGAGGAAGTGATATTTGTTGGTGGTGAGTGAGAATTGAAGAATGAGTGTGGATATGAGTTATTTGATAGGAGGATGTGTTTTATGTGGCTGAGATTAAAGAGGGGATGGGGAGATTCCCATCGTGCGGTCTAGATCGCGTTTTGCAGCTATCAGATCTGAGCATTTTCGCTCGAGCGACCACTTACTCGCTGGAGCGAGTTTCACCCAGTACGTTTGGGTTTTGCTCGAGCCGTTTTCGCTCGAGCCAAGGAATTTCGCTTGGGTGAACCGATCTTTCGCTGGAGCGAGCCACTTCTCACTGGAGCGAAAAGTACTCAGGAAGTTCAGGCTCCAAATTACGCTATCTCGCTCGAGCGACCCCATTTTCGCTGGAGCGAGACCCCAAAAGTCTGAACTTGCCAACTTAAATCTTCCATAACTTCTTTTCTACCCGTTGGATCGTGCTCAAATTTTGTGACATTTTAACACATACATCCTACTTCATATCCAACGGTGGAATTCCTGATTTGAGCTTCAAAACTCACATTTAAAATTTCCTAAAGTCTGATGTGTCTAATTCCTAACCACTTCTAACTATCTATTTCTATCTTAACCCTTTATTTTCTTCCACCAAAATTTCATTTAAAATGCTAGCTACAATTATAAATAAAAATTGGGATGTTACAGTGATATTATATGTATTTGGAATATTTGTTATATATGGTTGAATTAATTGAGTAGGTGTGTGTGACTAATATAATATGAACTAGGGAGATGGTGAAATGTGCTAGGAAATAGAATTAATTGAGAATTATATGTAGGAGATAAATAGTCATGGAATTAGTATATGAGAAATATTTGTATGATGAGTGAAGCATTGAATGAGAATTAGGTTAAAGAACGCTTACATAAACGAAGAGAAAATTATAAATTAAGGATTAAAGGAACATGCAGCTGAATTGAGCATTGGTGCATTGATACACTAGGTTCTCTGCTAGGTGTACCAAATGCCCATCAGGCCAAATGCCCATTAGGTCCAAACGCCCGTTAGGCGTCAATGTACCCAATGATTCAATTTGCTGCTGAATAAAAGATATATAAATGTGGAATAAAATTAAAGAGTGTGAAATCGAACAATGAGAAGAATAAGAAAAGAATGAGTGCAGTAATAAGCATAACCTAACAGGGTGATGCCTAGTGTTGACACCCAATTTTGTCCCCTCCCAAACAAAATAAAATTAAAAAATAAAAATGTTTTTTTTAAAAAAAAAAGATGAAAATGAAAAATAAATAAAAAATAAAAAATAAAAAATAAAAAAGATTTTGAAAAAGTTTTTTTTTATGAAAAATAAAAAAAATATAAAAAATTCAGAAAAAAATAAGATAAAATGTTTTTTTTTAAGAAAATATTTGGTTAGTTGTTGTGAGGATAAGGATAACTTTTTGTGAAAGGATTATCATCAAATTTATTTTCTTGAGAGTTATCTTTAAAAAAGGTTTAAAAGATTTAGCTGAGGAATAAACCAGGAAATATCCTACTGGGCTTTCAAAGCCTGTTGAAAAAATCCTATTTTTCTTAACCTAATTTTTCCTATAATTAGAGCTCTTTTCCTACACTTTAAGAACACACAAAAAAAAAATAGGAGAGAGAAGTGCACAGGAATTAAAAAATTAAAAAAAAAAACTCCCTGCCTCCAACTTATGTGACGCCCACTCTCACGCCAGGCGCATGATGTGCACAGCGCCTCACAGCCTCTCTCCAGCCCTCGCGCGCGTGCGGCGTCCTACTCCTCCTGCAACTGCTGCGCCGACTGCAGCAGTCCCTGCCGGACCACTCCCTCACTGACACGTGGAACTCTATTTTCTCTTCCCTTCCATTCCTTCTCTGCTCATTCTTCCGTTCTCCTTCCAGGTTTGTTTTTTAATTAGTTTTTATTTCTTCTTTTTTTTATTTATTTATTCTGTATTTTTTTAAATTAATTAATAATTAAATAAAATAATTTAAAATGTAGTCTTTTAACTTTCAATTATTGAGATTTTAATTATTAATTCTATGAATCCTTTTAATTGCTGAATAATAAGTATTTTTGCATCAAAGTACAGATTTGATATTTAAATTCTAATTTTATCCTTAAATCAATGTTTTTTTTTTATTTTTGGATATGTTATGAATTTAATTATTAAATTTAAATTAAATAATTTGGGATCATAAATTTAAATAATTAAATCTCACAATTTTTTTTTTTTAAAAAAAAAGAAATGGATATTGAATATGTTTTGGCAAGCCGTTTTTTTCTCACCCATTTAGTGGAGGGATCTCTTGGACTTTCCTCTTCGTATTCAAAAACATATATATAATAAACAATTTTAGATATAAGAGTTTTAAAAATAAGCTTAACAAAAACCCCCTTTTTTTTAGAAAAAACAAATAAATTTTATTAGTTTATTATTAATTATGTGCGTTTTGGAGATCCACCTTTCCTTGGCTAAATGTTGAGGTCCTGTGCATATTTCCTCTCCGCATAAAAATATTTTTTTTAAGAAAAACACTAAAAATTAATTAAGAATTACGTAGCCTTGATTCCTCATTTTATGAGGGTACGTAGGACCAAGGGCAACCTTGTCAGGCACAACAATAAAAAACAAATAATTTTGGTAAACCAATTTATTTAGGTATTTTAATTAAAATCAATCAATGGTACCATTTTCGAATGGGCGAACAAAGTGCTAATACCTTCCCCGGCTCGTAACCGACTCCCGAACTCGGAGTCTATCTAGTTCGAGACCAATCTTTATCCGTTTTAATTAATAATTATTTTTTCCGCATTTTTGTAACAAAATGTGGTGGCGACTCCATATTGGGTCAATCGACCCCCATTCGTAGGCGAGGCCCCGGAGGTGACCCGGGACCCCGGCCGCGACAGCTGGCGACTCCGCTGGGGACATAACATTAAAAAGAGAGTCAGGCCTAAATGATTGATTATTTTTAATAGACCTATTTGTTTTAATTGGTTTGCCTTTAATTAGTTGTTTATTGTATATATTTTTTTTTATTAATTTTACATATTTGTTTAGTTGTATTTTAATTCTTTATTGTAATCTTTTTTGTTATTTTTTTAAAAAAAAGGGGTTTGTATGCCCCCGAAATAGGTTTTTTTTTTACACGGATCTTTGCACGCACGGAAACCCTATACCCAGGTACTATTATTTAAACCCTAAGTTTAGGGGTGCTTTTGTCCTACCTTTGGCTTACCAAATGTATGGTCTCTTGTAGTGTACGAAAGTACCGCTCAGATTGGGAACCATTTCTCATGAGCACGACCTTTGGAGGTGCGTCCTACCTATTTTTGGAGGCGTAACCAACCTCTTGTCGACCGTTTGCGAAATGGGTCCTCACCTTAAAGAGTGAAGGCGATTCGAGGGCCTTTAGAAGTCTAGAGCCACCATGGAGTACACTTTGTGTAGCATTCTATTTTGAAACTTGAATAAGTCAGTGATGGTTCCCCTTTATTCGCTATCAAAGATTAAGAGGTGTCAAAACAGTTAATCTGTTACATACTTAACCTTCAAAAAAGCTGTGGGGATTGTGTCAATCAAAAATCAAAAAATATATACTCTTTTTCAAGTTATCAAATTAGAGTGTTACACTTTAGCTATACCATAGAACAATGTCGTAGGACTGTGACCAATAGACATCCCAAAAACCTTGTAGGATCTACCATGGGGGCATATTCTCTCTCTTATCGCATTTTTGTTTAATATAAATCGGGATCACCATCCCACATAAGTTGAGTGACCCACTGTCATCCAAGCCAGAATGATGTAAGGGGCACCACTGCACTTTGGTAACCTTATGCCATGAGGAAGGCCATTAAACCCGCAATAGGGCCCACCGCCCTAAGGGTAAATTTCACTTTCATATCCATCATTTCACTTGGGATAATCCCTCGTTGTTCCAAGTGGGTCCGAACTATATGGTTATTGTCAATTCATTATGACATCCCGTATTTTTTAATGAAAGCTTAATAGCCCCCAGTTAGGGTCACTTACCCTAGGGGCATGCATTTGCATTTGTATCATAGTATTTCATTTCAATAAGACAAATAAAAATTTTGGAGCGATCCACTGTCGTTCTGATGTTGGCCAAAACTATATGAATGCTATCAATCCATCTTGATACCTCATATTGGTAATGAAGGCTTAATCGCCCCCAAATAGGATCTTTTGGATTCTAAGGGCCTTGCATCATACATTTTTGCATCATCATATATTCATATTCATATGCATCATTCATAAAGAAAAAAATTTAAAAAAATTTGAACAAGCCAAGGTTTCATCCCTATTGCTCTTACATACCCTTACCGAACCAGACATAGGACCACGACTAAGGCAGATGTGAGTGAACGTGTCGAGAAGCTTCAATCGAAGTGCCCCAAATGAAGGAACAAATGACCAAGATGAGCCAATCAATCAACCAGAGGAATAAGATTTATCAAATGCTAGAATTGATGTTGAAGGGTAACAATGACAGGGAATGAATGACCCATCACAATTTCTTGAAGTTTAACCCTTATTGCTTTGCTTAATAATGAACAACCATGCTTTCCATTCTCTCTTCAATAAATGTGGGCCATGTTTGGTCATCTCAATGTTGTTCCTTAATGAAATTTTCATTTTTGTTGCACATCTCTTTAATAATTATCTACTAATGTTTTGATCATGTGAATAAACCATCTCACTGCACTTCCAAAAAAAAATTGCTTCCTGCATTAACTTGAGATATTTGATTCAAATTTGAAATTAAAGGAAGGATGATGCAAATGTAAGACCCAAAAATAGTGTGGGCCCTCAAATAGGTAAATCCAGTGATACAAGGCTTCGTTGAATTCCCAAACACTAAGGAGATACCCCTAGTCACTCCGTTGAGCCTAGACATTTTGAAGTGAAGATCATTTCTCTCAAACCAACAACATGTGATAAACCGGGATGGGTAGTTTTCAACAGTTTTTGCCAACATGCGAATATCAAGAAGGATTACTTTTTCTTTCATAAACCCAAACACATATCATCCATTGTTCACCCCATTGAGCCTCAACAGAAAAATTTTCTTCTTTTAAACCCAAAAAATATTTTACCCGAGTATTAATGAGAATCAAATTAAAAAAGACAATTTCTATGTTCAGAAGTGCAATCACAAAAGAGATCCAAAATGGATGTTGGTAAGCACAAAAATTAACAAAAAAAATTACAAAAAGTGAGGGTGCTTGTCTAAATAAGGCAAAGCCCATGAATCCATTATGTGATGAAAAAGAACAATTTCAATCCTTCTGAATGAAAGATTCTCATTAAAAACTCAACATAAATTTTGGGCCTTTATATCCATTCTTTCATTAGCCACATTATTACCCCCAGACCATGTTACAACCTTTTGGAAAATCCTCTTGATGATTTGAGTGTTGTGCAAAATCTGTTGAGAAAATAGGGAATTGAAGATAAAGGAGAAAGGAAGGGAAGGGAAATAAAAATTTGAGCCTTTTACCTTTTATTGTCAACCCCTAGCCTTGCCACATTACTAGCTTTAAAAGACCTCGTTAAGGATTGGTCTGCTTGAGTTACACACTAGGGTGGAGAAATGCTGACTTCATTAAACCTAATTGAAACTATGATGAAAAATATCTCATTTTTAATGCATAAATGAATTGATTCCATCATCTAAACATTTTCCATGTTCACATGATCATTAAATTAGGGCAAAACTACTAGATTGGTCTTGTAAGTTATTTTTTGGTTGCGATTTCGTCCCTTAACTTTTTTTCGTTTCAAATAAATCCGGAAGCTTGTAACTTATTTCAAATAAATCCTTTCGTCCAATTCTGTCTTAACACCGTTAATGGGAGCCTCCTATGTGGCAACCAATGGTCTTACAAGGCTAAAACTCAACGTTACACCCCAAAACGATGTCATATGAGGCTAAAATAGAAGCTTATTGGGCTATCCCTAACTGTTTTGGTTTTCTATTTTGGCCTCATATGACATCATTTTGGGGGTGTAATGTTGAGTTTTAGCCACGTAAGACCAATGATTGCCACATATGAGGCTCCCATTAACGGTGTTAAGACAAAATTGGATGGAAGGATTTATTTGAAACAAGTTACAAACTTCCGGATTTATTTGAAACGAAAAAAAGTTAAGGGACGAAATCGCCACCAAAAAATAACTTACAGGACCAATCTAGTAGTTTTGCCTTAAATTAGTGTTTCTAGTTAAGAAGATATGTAAGGAAAAGAAGTTGAAAGGAACTTGATCGGTTGAATACAGTTAAAGATCTTTTGTTATTAAGAACATGTTCTCTAAGAGAGTCCTAACCATGAGTGGAATGAATGAAAAAGATTTGCAATTTCCAGTCAATTCAAAAGCAATTGAGAAATTATTGTGTGTGAGAATAAAAGATGAATAAAAAGTAAAAGGCTCGCTAAGTTGAAAATACGAAAAAAAGACGACCTAGGCAAAAGTTAGAGCGATCTGCTAAGTTGCAAAACTCGAAAGGGGCGGCTTAGGCAAAAATTAGGATCATGATATAAAAGCCCGCTAGGAACCTACATTGGGTTTTCTAGGCAAAATTTAGGGCAGAAGAAAATGTCCTCAAATACAAACCAGTTTGTTTTTAACAAAGAGATATTGGAAATTGCAAATAGAACCAGAAAAGAAGTCCCGAAGGTTGCATTGGGGAAATTTCAAAGATTCCCTACCCTCGTTGAAACATTTCCCAAACTGGGGCAGTTTCGAAAAGTTTTGTTTCTAGCAAACTAGGGCAGTTTGGAAATTTTTAACAAGACCTAGAAAGAAATATTGGGGCAGTTTTGAAGAGAGTTCAAGCATATTGTTCATCCCCTTGCAAATATTTCTATTATATTCAACTGGGGCAATTTTGAAAAGTCTTGTTGATAAACCCTAGAATGAGATACTGGGGCAGTTTTTGAAGAGAAATTAGAAGTATTGATCATTCCGTTGCATTTGTCAGTAAACTGGGGCAGTATTTGAAGAGGTTCATTGTTGAGCTCTAGATGAAAGATATTAGGGCATTACTTTGATTCCCCAATAATTGTTTTTTAGCATAATACAATGGGGCAGATTTTTAACAAATTCAGGTTGTTTGATGGTGATTGATTATCGACAAATGTTAGATTGCTGAGCTTTCAAAAGATTTTATTAAGGAAAAAGGTTGTAAAAGATTTGCATGTGCCTGTCTTCAATAAGATTTTGGGTATGGCCCGGTATCGGTGTACAAGAGCAAAAGAGTTGAGACCAGTTTATCTTGTTGAAAAAACACAAAAAAAACACTTTTTGCGTTTTAGACCCATTAATTCTTGATGGGTTTACATTAGAAAAAAGTTAGAGTTGCATTGTTGATTCCAAATCATATTCATTTCATTGTCATTCACATCATTTGTATTGAGTTCATCTCGCATTATGCATTTTTGACATCTCTTGCCCCCCTTGCCGAGAAGGAGAAAGAGATTTTTGATCATTGTTTTAGACCCGATGAGGGTTGTGCTCTGCATGCGGTAAGGAGAGCTCGGATCCTGCACCGTTCGCCGAGGATAGTGAACTTCCAACGCAGGTTGTTGCACATAGGATGTGGTTGTCTAAACCTTTGACTTCGGACGACTCCCCCTGACCAGTGCAGTAACTTATAAGTTTTCCTCTGAAAAAAGGTACTGTATATAAGTGAATGCGGTAGGGAACTCGGATGCCATCCTCGGCCCCAGTGTAAAAGAGCTTGCTGAGTGAAGTTATGTGAGAACATTTCACAGCAAGCTGTACTTTACCGGGTGTCCCTTGTACCCTGAGCTTATAAGCCGATCTCGGAAGATGTTCACTGTATATAAGCGCCGTGCAACATTTAGGTGGCTAATGCTAAATGAGAGGATTTGTACGTACGCACTGTCTGTAGCACTAGTACCGACTCGTATGCGTGAATGCATGTAAGTTCGGTGACAGGGGGGACCGTTCTATCACAAAGGTAGGGTCGAGATGATAACCGTATGCGTGAATGCATGAATTGACCGTTCTACCACCAAGGTAGGGTCGAGATGATAACAGCTCGGTAGGAGCATGAATTGACCGTTCTACCACAAAGGTAGGGTCGAGATGATAACAGCTCAGTAGGAGCATGAATTAAAGCGAATAATAGCAGCTCGGCAGATCAGATAGAAACATGAATTAGAGAGAATAATAGCAGCTCGGCAGATCAGATAGAAACATGAATTAGGGAGAATAATAGCAGCTCGGCAGGTGAGATATAAACGTGAAATAAAGAGAATAATAGTAGCTCGGCCTCCCTTTTCGATAAACCGCGCAATTTAAAATATAGAATCTCCGAGCTCAGAAATAAGCATGAACTAAGAAATAATGTATGCCTTTGGAATTGTTCACCTTCGAGAAGCCGTGGTGGTACTGTGAAAACCAAAGAAGATCCAAGCCGAGATGAAAAGTGGGGCCAGCAAGATAATAGAGGCAAACATAGCAGTTCGTCCAAAAAAGATCCAAGCCGAGATGAAAATAGAGATCGTAAGATGGCTTCGTTCCAAATAGAGACAATCGTAGCACCTCGGCCTTCCTTTTTTCGACCATCATTTTCCTGAATCTTACATTACATGTAAAATAATAATAATAAGTGATCGGCATTAATTTTGACACTTTATGATAATTCATGATAATTAAATAACAACAATGAAAACTGTTGGCAGGCGAGAATAAAACACCGACATAAGAGCGGGATGATTTGAGCAGGTCATACGCAACAGATATGAAAGCGGCAAATACAGATGAAAGCATTTAATTCGTGAAAAACGACAATAGGAGAGGTAACAGAAATCAAATATTATCATACTATCACAACAGAGGAGGCAGAGATTTAAGGACATTTAACAGCAAGAAGACCAGATAAGCAATTTTGTTCAGCAGTACGTCGGGTAGCAACATGTAGAATATCAAATAATAAGCACCGAGTAGAGAAACTATAAGAAAGCAAGTATTAAAAGCATATGTCAGAAATAGTGCACCAGGTAAACCAATATCAAGAAGCATGCAAAGTAAACACATAGAAAGGCGATGAGATAGGAAAATAATATGGGAACTAGGATTTCTTCCCTGATTCAGGTGAGGAGAGGAGTGTCGGATTGAAGAATGTCAAACTGAAGTATGTCGGATAGGAGAATGTCGAATTGAAGTATGTCAGATTAGGAGTATGCAGTCTGTCCTTTTCGAATGGGGTTTGTCGAGCTTTGAGGTCCGACCTCCGTTTTCCTTAGTGTGATGTCGAGCGAGAGAAACTAGCAGAATAGTCGTCATACTCGGATTAAGAGATCGGCTCGAGTGTGAAACACTGTGCTAGTCTTCCGAAATTACCTTGAAAATCCGAGGAGAGAAGAGTAAACTCGGATTATGATTTCCGAAATCATGTAAATCCGAGGAGAGAAGAATAAACTCGGATTATGATTTCCGAAATCATGTAAATCCGGGGAGAGAAGAGTGAACTCGGATTATGATTTTCGAAATCATGTAAATCCGAGGAGAGAAGAGTAAACTCGGATTTTGATTTCCGAAATCATGTAAATCCGAGGAGAGAAGAATAAACTCGGATTATGATTTCCGAAATCATGTAAATCCGGGGAGAGAAGAGTGAACTCGGATTATGATTTTCGAAATCATGTAAATCCGAGGAGAGAAGAGTAAACTCGGATTATGATTTCCGAAATCATGTAAATCCGAGGAGATAAGAATAAACTCGGATTATGATTTCCGAAATCATGTAAATCCGGGGAGAGAAGAGTGAACTCGGATTATGATTTTCGAAATCATGTAAATCCGAGGAGAGAAGAGTAAACTCGGATTATGTGACAAAGTTTGATTGTCGTAAATAATATTTGATGACATTAACAGGCGAAGATATATTTTTGACCAATGTGAATTATGCATCAAAATAATGACGTGTAATAATAAAAATAATTTGCAAGGCTTGATACAGAACACTACCCTGATATAGGAATGAGTATTGAGTTGTTGGGCCCATGGTACGTTGATAGCCCGATCCTCTCCTCTTTATTTCTTTCTTTTTCTTCTTTGATTTTTTTTAACCTGGGCTTGCTGGCTCGTTAGGTAATTGTTGATGTTTTTTTTTTGATTTGGGCTTGGTGGCCCGTTAGGGTTTGGAACCCTAATGCAAGCAGCAGTTGCGTTCCCTCTTCTTCAAAGAGCATGTGCGGCGGCTGCACTGTGGATGGTGCTGCACGCCAACAGGTATGCGGCGGCGGTGATTCTGCTTGGCGGCGACAACAACGGCGAGCCAGGGAGTGACACCATACACCGAAAACGGTGCGCTCCCCGGAAAGGCGGTGGTGGCTGCTCGTCACCGTGGCACGAGGATCGGAGGGAGACGGAGGAAAACGCGATCTGAAACGGGAGACGAAGGAAAACGCGATCGTAGAAAAACGCGATCGGAGGGAGACGGAGGAAAGCGAGATCCGATGGCATTTTTGTTGTGACCGGAGCACCTCGATGGGGCTGGAGATCGTTGCACGCGCGCCGCCCTTCGTGCTGAAGAGCAGTAGAGGCGGTGGCGAAGACGATTGCCGGCGGCGGTGAACCGAGAGTTGCCAAAGACGCCTCGACCCAACCTCGATTTCCAAGGAGCATTCGAACAGCAGTTGGGTTGGTTCCTCGTGGTCGCGAATTATAGCTTGATTCGGAACAGTAGCAGGGAAATTACAACCGCATTTTTCCACTAAACAAAACCAGATCTGCCCCATGGTCGTGTCTTTGTGCTTCTCCTCTCCTTGGTGCTACCGATCCTGATGGTGGTGGAGAGGTCGGAACAACACCGATTCATGGATCTGAACCTGAGTCTCGTCCAGGTGGTTGGCAACGCTGCTGTGGATGAAAAGATGAGAACCACGAGGAGCGAGATGGTGAGAAAAGCACCGCCATACCCCGCCACCCCGTCGCTGCTGTTCTTTCTCCATTCTTTTATTAATTTTTTTTGTTTGTTTTTGTGGATGGGAATCGAAGTTTTCCGATCCCCACAGACGGCGCCAATGTGATGTCCCAAGGTCGGAGGCACCACATGAGGTGTTTGGGGGTTGTTGCAGTTGACGAGGGTGACCCCGGTCCTACGTATCCCATGAGAGGGGAATCAAGCCACACGTAGCTCTTAGGTTTAGAGTTACGTTACCTTAGCCCCTAGGGAGAGGGGGATATATGTAGGAGAGCTGGTTTCCCTAATGGGCTTGCTTGAAGCCCAAGTAGGGCCAGCCTGTAATGAGCTATGAGTGGATGAGCTGTCCTTGTGGATAAGGCGAGACACGTCATCCTGTCCAAGGTGTCGGACTCTGGGAGAAGTGTCGGACTCTGGGTGGTGTAGGACTCGGAAGTCGGACCTGGGTAGGAGCATGAGGTCGGCCCGTATCTGGTGTCTGTTCGGCCGTTGAGCCTTGAGCTCGGCCTAGAGCACAGAGGGGTGAGAGCATGATATCGGCCCGTGTTTGATGTCTGTTCGGCCGTTGAGCCTTGAGCTCGGCCAAGCATACAGAGGGCCTGCTGAAGGGTCCTCAGGTCCTGAGTGAGGGCCACGTGGAGCTCGGATAGGCCGAGTCCACCACAACGAGAAAGTCTTAGGAAGAATTAATAAGTGTAAGGATTCAACTGAAACCTAACCAAAATTCGTGATAATGTTGTCTTTTAATAGAATGTAAGGTTAGAACTGATCACTCTAATCCTTGCATCTGTTAATTGATGATATGATCAGCAAAACCCGACAATGATGTGCTGTTGATAGACGTGAGGTTGGGATTGATCACCTCAATCTTTGCATCTATTAATGCATGATATCATTGAAATCTTTAAGTAAAATTAAGACAATGGAAGTAGTAACTCCCAAGAAATAGATTCTTTAGAAGAGAATGAACCAGCCCGGAAGGCATTCTTTCTGAACTTTCATGTAGAATCGGGAAGTAGACATAGAACAAGAATAAAAGATAAGAGCCTTAGGCTATTCTACCTGTTTAGGAGTAGCGTAGCCTAATACAGAACCCTCGAAAGGATGGAGCAAACTCTATGGCTAACCATCATGAAAGCCAAACCAGATTTTAGATAACCCAAGACTTGCCGGGAATCTTACCAAGGGTCCTGGATGACTGTTCGATAGAAGAGCCAATCTTGACAACTTCAAGAAGTCTCCACACCGAGACTAACCAAGTGAAAAGATAACCCGTACTCTTTGCTGAGTACATGAACCTCGATGGGTGTGAACGCGAGAGTTCGCAAACCTTAGGAAATTTGACGAGTAGTCAACTCAACACGACCCTCGATCTTGAAAGTGTTGTAAACCTCAAGAGTGACATAAGGGTCGGATTTTTCATCAGCATTCTTAGTCTATATCAGATTCACTCAAGTTTCCTTTAATATCCAGCTCGAAATAAGTTGAAATGGGACTTTTGGCATACACATGATGTATGGCTTAAGTTTCATTAACCTAAAATAGTGTTTATTAAAGCGTTCAAAATCTCAAGAGTACCTACCTACTTCAATTCATGACCACCAAAAATCATTTGAGGCTTTATTAGTGTCTCTGTGAGCCTTGATTAATGCTTCAATTCGTGCAAGTAAATCTCTTTCCTCTTATTTTACTTGGTTTGATTTGACCTTGAAGTAGCAACTTTTGACCACAACCAAAGGTTTTCTTGTAACATCCCTGATTAAGGAAAAGTTAATTATAAATTTTTTTTATAATTAATTAATTTTATTTAATCTTTGATTAAAAATATGTGTGTATGTATGTATTTGATAAAAGAAGAATCAAAAATGGTTTTTTTTCTTTTTTGATAATTGATTTGAAGTGAAAATGTTAGTTTTGCAGTTAAGTCCTTGGGGAAGGACCTAATGCAATATTAGAAAGGTTTTTGGAGGGAAATTAAATAAAATATAAATTTTTGAAAATTTTAGTTATGATAATCGATTACCATGATATAGTAATCGATTACCAAAGTACAACAGCACCAGTTGATAGTGCGTTTGATGAGTCAACGCCCAAATCACCATGCCTTGACACGAAATCAACCCAGCACACGTCCCTAATTGCGTGTCAACATGCATGTTAATTCAATTTGGCTATATAAACTCAGTTGTTGATGATTCAAGGTCCATTTTGCCAAGTTCTAGAAAACTTCGTGCAGTTAGGGTTCTTATTTTTGCCTCTCATATTCTCCTTTGATTCTGAACTATAATACACATATTATACACCATTGTGAAGCTCACATCCAGAGCTTTACAAAGACACCAAAATCGTGAGCTAAGAGTGTGTGTTCTAGGAGAATCGAATCCTCAAAGTTGGAGTTTCAATTCTGCAGAAAATGAAAATCTGAGGTCTGGAGCTTACTTTAAGCCTTGATTGTGGTAAGCTCATGAACCCTTTTGATTTCCAACTAGTTCCATTCTCTTGTCCATGTTGCAAAGAATAAATCCTAACTATTTTCCCTAATTCTTATGCATGTTTGATTTGTCAAAATCTATGGTTTTGAATCCTTGCTCAAAACTGTTCTGCATTTGCTGCTCTTTAAGGGTCTGAGAGTTTTGTAGCAAATCTCTTGCAAGTTTCTGTTCTATCATGTCTGTTTAGGTAAGGAAAAGCTAATTATACACTAGATAAAGATTAAAATAATGTATTTTGATTAGAGAGTCACTAAGAGACTCTAAGGGCTTAGTATGATATTGAACTTTGGTTTGGAGACCAATACTCACTGTTTCGGGACTTGGAGGAAATTTCAAATGACAATTATAAACTATTTGAAAGATGAAATTGATAGAATAATGCATGATTCTTATTTTGATATGTTATGTTGCCTATTATGTGGATTTTTGCATAATTATGAGGACTTATATTGTAACACCCCGCATTTTTCCCGTACATGGGAGAACAAAATTTGTTAAAAATAAACCTGAAGTTTTGAGTTATAAAAGATTTTCGGAAAAAGTGTCTTGCGTAAGTAAGAAATAAAGTATTAATTTTCATGGAATTTTATAAACAAAATGTTTTAGGAAAGAAAAGTGAATTATTTTGTGATTTAATTTTAAGAAATGAATTGTGAACTTTTTCTAAAAAGTGATCTTTGTTCGAAATTGAATTTTTGGGGCTGTTAACTTGAAAAATTTGTAACTTTTTAACCGTAACTCGGATTTTTACGAATTTTATATCAAAACGATCGTAACGAAATGTAGATTTTAAACATGTAATTTTCAGATTTTTCTGGGTTGATTTACGAAAATTTATTTTCAGAATTATAAAACATGAATTTTTGGAGAATGTGCTTTTAAGGAAAATAAATCTAATGATTTGGTTTGAAATTTCATGTGTGTGCTGTGTGTTTACTGTATGATGCATGATCATTATTGTGGTGAATTGATTGCATTATTGTATGAATAAATAATTAGAATATTTAAGTAACTGGGATTAAAAAATAAAAATGTAAATTGTGTATGTGTATGTGTATGCTTCGGTTTTTGTGTGTGTATGTATGAATGTATATATGTGTGTATATGTGTGTGTATACCTTGTGTATGTATGTGTGTATGAGATAGGACTAGAAGCTTAAAGGTTAAGAAATTAGAAAACCAAACCAAACTAGGAGCCATGAACCAAACCAAACCAAGATGGAAACCCTAACTATGTGCTAACTAATAGTTAAACCTAGATGACCCTAAAGTCTTAGCCTAACCTACCTTGTCTCCTTGCATTTGATAAAATGCACCCATGCAAATAATTGAAAGCCCAAGACTACCCCTCCCTAGTGCACATGGCCGAACCACCCACAAGGGCACAAGGAGGAAATGAAATTGTCTTTAAGTGCTTAGAGCCTTAGTTGTTCACCCATTCCTTTCTCATTTCCTCACTTCCACCGTACCAACACAAACACCAACATACTCTAAGAGAATCATTCAACTCTTAGAGAAAAGAAAAGAAAAGAAATAGAGAAGAAAGAGAGAAGGTGTGGCCGAAACATGAAGAAGAAGAAGTAAGGAGATCCAAGCCAAAAACCTAGGAGTTTTCTTTGTAGATCAAGAGCTTTAGGAGCTAAGGAACCAACCCTTTCATGGTAAGATTCTAGGAGTTGAAGAAGATTTGTAATAGTTTAAGTTTTCTTCTTTAGTTTATAGATCTACTTCTCATTTCTTCTTGCATGTTGATATTATGAGTTGATCTTGCTAGATCAAGGACTTTAAGGACTTAAAATAATTTGTAATATGTTAGACTCTATGCTTTATGTTTCGGTTGAGTTCTCTTTTGTTAGATCTAATCGTTTCTAAGCTAAAATCTTAAAGATCCAAAGGAAACCAAGATTTTTGCGAAAACATAAAATGGATCTTTTTGCATGTTTATTCTCTTGATCAAACCGTGGTTTATGTGTATGTTTATATGATTTTGATATGCTTGATGTTTGGTTAAAGCTCTTTAGTTAGATCTACTATTTTTTTCTAACAAAACCTTAAAGGTCCAAAGAAGATTGATATTTTTGTGAAAATCTAAAATGAACCTCTTTGCATGCTTAATTTTCTTCTCCAAACCGTGAATCTATGTATGTTTGTGTGGTGGCTTGACATGAAAATCCATGATCTAGGTTTGATTGTTTATAAAGTGATATTTCTTGAGTTGTATGTTAAATCTTTTGCTAGATCTTGATCTATGGTGTGTTTTCATAATTATTTGTTGGATAAATTTATGATTTAAATTTAATTTGAAAAAGACTTAATTCTTTGGCCTTGCATGTTAACTTTGTTGATGATTTTAGTTGTTCTAAGTGTGTGCATGTGATTATCCTTATTTGATGTGTGAAAAATGTTTAGATCTCTAATTTACATGTTAATTTGTAAGAGAGAAATCATGCTTTTGTTTTGTGTATGATTCGGTTTTTAGAAAAGAATTAAGGTAACAAGTTTTAAATTGGTTTCTTTTAATGAAAACATATTTTAATTAAGTGTTTGATATTTTTGTATGCTTTATTTTCTTTAGGGCCATTCGGCCATGATTGGATTAACTTGAGATCCATGCTTTTTATCTTGTGAAAGTTGATGCATGTTTGTTTAAGGTTAGATCTATTGATTTCAAGTGCATGCATGTTGTTTTCAAAAGAAAAGATTATGTTTTTGTTCTATGTTTAATTCGGTCTTAAAGAAAATAATTAAAGAAATAAGAATTAAAATGATTTTAAGCATGGTTTAATTTAGCATTTGATTGTGTGTGTGATGAAATTCCATGAGGCCATTCGGCCATGTCCAGTAAAGTGATGAAACCCATGCTTTTTATTTTGTAACAAGTTCATACAAGTTATTTTTATGAAATTAAAATTAAATCTTTGGTTTGAAAAAGAATTATGAACTTGAATTTATTTTTGTGAAGGTTGATGTGAATAAAAAATGTGAAATGTTTTGATGTGCTTCTCATGATTCTTGCATGTTGAAAATGAATGAAAAACCATGCCTTTTGTTATGATGAGGTTTCGGCCAATCTAGGAAAATAGGTAGCTAGGTTGTTCACTAATGGATTGCATGCATGATAGGATAAATTGACTTTAAGGCTTAAAGGGTATATGCATGAAACAATTGAATTTAAAAGAAATTGTATGTGAATTGTGGTTCAAATTATGGTTTGATTTAAAACCTTGAAAACAAATTTAAATTGTTGATTTCCTTACTGCATGCTCTCGGTTTTTACTCATAAAATAAAGAAAATGATTCCATGTTTGTATGTTTTTATATGTGCATTAAATCTTTTGTGTAATGTTCGGTCAATATATGTTCATATAGTTGAATGATTTTCTTCATGCTGTAACTTGTGAATGATAGTTATATTCCTAGGTGCATGATGTTTTGTGAAAGTGTTGTGTATTTCTTTTAATTCTTTTGGTTTGATCTGATTATGTGAAAAGAATTTTTATGGTGATAAATCAATGATTTTTAGTTCTAAAATTTATTTGTAATTAGAAAATGATGACTAGGTGTGATTCGGTTTTGTTGGACTAATTAAAAGATAAAAATTTAAATTGATTTCCTTAAGTGTAGTTAAATTAATTCATTAAGGTTATGGTTTAATAAATGGTTTGAATGATTGAAAATGTGTCTGGTATGATGTGTGTTTGTGAATGTTTGGTATGCTTGAAATTTTTGTGTGTGATTGCCCTTTTGTTAATAGAAATTGTTTGAATTTTGTTTGTGAGTCTTGGATGTGAAAAATCTATGTTAGAAATTCAAAGAACTGGTTTTATTTAAAAAGTATAATTAATTTGGAATTTTTAAATAATATCCTTTGATCAGTGTTTTGATTTAGTTTATTTCCTAGAGTTTTGGATTTTACTTACTGGTTCAAGAAAATGATTTTTATAACAAAAAGAATGAATTTTTTTTAATGCAAAGATCATTTTAATTACTGTTTCAAAGTTTTCTTGAAAATATTTTATTTAAAACCTGATTTGGTATTGGAGTCTTTGGACCTGAGTAATGAGTTCTTAAGAAAAGAAATTATTTCAAAGAGTTTTTAAAACGAGATTAAGAATTTATCGAAAACGTTCTAACGCACGGGAAAAACGTTCTAGTTCGGGTGTCGGACGCAAAGGAAGCGTGACAAGGATAACTACTGGAAAGTCTTGGAAAGCTTTCGGATGCTTGGGCATCCAGGTGAGTGAGAGTGCTGTGGTCCCCTGACGCGGTTGCTCGCAATCCGAATAGATGGATTGCGATTGTACTGCGAATTAGGCAAACTAGATATATGTGCTAAGTGTCTATTTGTTTTATTTGCATTCTAAATGTTTATTTGTTGAGCATATTTACTCTGTTTCTAAATGGTTTGCGTATGATTGGATAGTGAAACAATAATAAGGAAACCATGGAAACAATGAGGTAAGATTGTAAAGAGAAAGGAGAGATGTGAATAAGAGATGTAAGAGATGATTGAGAAAGAAATAAGCGATGAGCAAAGAATAAAGAGAAAGTATAAGAATGAGTGAGAAAGAAGTAAAGCGTGTCATGAATGGAATGCAAAAGAGATAAAGAATGAAAGAAAGGAAATCGGTGTTTGAGTGGAGATGAGTTGAGATGGAAAAGAGAAAGTGATAATGAAAGTGAGAGGTGGTTGAGAAAGAGATGTGATTCCTCGTACACGTTTTTGGGAAGAAGCTTAGTGTTGAGTTGAGCTTGCTCCTCCATTAACACTCACCCAAAAATGTGAGTTTTTGAAAAAGGTTTTTGAAAAGAGATTTTTGGAAAGTTTTTGTGAAAACAATATTTTGTGAAAGTTTTTGGAAGTGTTATCTTTTGAAAAGGTTTTGCGAAAAGGTTTACGAAATGAGGTTTTTGAAGATGTTTTGTGAAGTGAAGTTTTGTGAAAGCATGTTTTTTTGAAAAAGTCTTGTGAACAAATGTTTTGAGAAAGACGAGGAAGAGATACTGGTGATGTTGATGGAATGATGTTGAGTGTGAGATTATGAGAATGATGATATGGGAAAGTTGATGAGATGGAAAGAGTGTGAAATGGGATGAAAGTGATTTGAGGTCGAGGGCCAGTGAGATTTTAGGGGGAATAGATTGCGTTTAGTGATCGGGCTTCGTTGAAGGGATGCACCAAGGACGGGCCGATCATTAGGACTAAGCCGCTAATTAAAACGTTAAATCCTTAAAAGATTAAAAGACATTTACAAACGCGGTGAGGTATGAGTGTCGTATCGAAGTAGTGGAGAGGAAGGAACGATAGGTATCTGCGGATACATAGGACGAGATTGCATGAGGGGAGGACGATGACGGTGAAATGTCAAGAAGTCTAGAGTATATTTCTAGGCAGAACGAACTCCACATGTGGTGCACTAACGTGGTGGGGACTGGGTCTAATACTGCGGTAAGTTATGCACTGCAGACTAGAAATATACTGTCGCCCCCTTGATTGCAAATCGAGAACAGTGAGAGGGACTGGAATGGGGCATTTGTGTCTGCCGCTGAGAGCGTGCATTGTTATTATTATGATTATGATTTGAGGCAGGGCCTCCTGGTCTGGGACCATTTGTTTGTGTGACAGCTGTCGTGCCCGCATGGTAAAGGTCCTGTACTCCTGTTTGCTTCCGACTAGGTTGGGTGGTGGACCGAGGAGATGTAGATGTGTGTAAGCTCAATGATGTGTCCCCCTCATCATTGATGCCAAACGAAATAATAAAACTTAAAAGCACAAAGATGTTTCCAGTAAAAGTACCTCAATTTATTAAGCATCGAAATAAGACTATGAGATGAGTATATGAGAAGGAATTCTGGGAATAAGTGATAAGTGTTGAAGCAATGATAAGAGGAGGTTTGGGAAAAGTTGTGAAAGTTGCAAGGAAAGAATCTGAGAATGTGATTGTTGAGGATGCGGATGAGTTATTTGGTCATGAGTGTGTTACCACTAATTTGACATGCATTGTTTTATGTGATTCGTATATGCTATGTGTTTTACATGAAATGCTGTTTTATTTTATTGTCCATTTACCTTTGTTTTGAATCAACCTTGAGACCGTATGGTCAACCCGTTAGTGTTCGGAACACTGACTCTCTCCTACCATGTTGTCGTATCGGCATTTGCGGATATTGCAACTGGTAGGTAGCGTAGCTGAAGCGTGGTGAGCTTCATTGGTCAAAGTCTGGAGTTAGACGGCACGCATTAGGAAGTATGACTAGAAGCTAGGCATTCCCCTAGCGGAAGGTAATCCATTGTAAGTTCTTAGTTTCCTTGCTCTATCATTCTGTACCCCTGCAACAGTTTCGTTGAATACTGATGTTTTGTAAGTAGTTAAACGGGCCGCGTTTTAAAAGATGTTTTTTTTAAAAAAAACAAGTTTCAAAGTGCGGTGTCCTGTGACATCTCGGTTTGGAACTTGAAGAGTTTATGTAATGTGGGAACACGGGTTTTAAAGGTAACTATGTTTTGGAAAGACTAAGTGTTCTCACGTATACATAACACTTGTTAAACAAAAAAAAAAATTTGCCCTAATTTTCACTATATTTGATTTAAGTTTCAAGTTGCCAAATCGGGATGTTACAGAAATGGTATCAGAGCAGAGGTTAAACTAAGTAACTTTACGTGTGGACTTACATACTTTGCTGTGTGAGCGTTAGTATTAGGTTTTCAATAGATGAGAATAGGAACGTTACGAGTACGCGAATGTTTTCATGGAGCGTGACAGTTTTCGTCTACCGTGAAACAAGGAGCAGAGATCAGTACGCCATGGGACATCGACGTGCAATTCGAACCCTCTTTTGCCGAACCCATCTTTGACTTGGAGCCCTTTCGTTTGAATTGACCCTTGAGTTATGAGGTATTGTCTTGTGACTAGAACTCTTCTTTCTTGATTGGAACCCTTCTTGTGTAAACCCTATGCATTGCTAGATTGCTTTGGCATGATGTTTGAGAACACCTTTTTCTGAAGAATCTTAGACCTTGTCTTTGAAAAAGCCTTGATGCTTGATGAACCTGAAGTTTCTTCTTTTGATTGTGACCAGACCTTTGTTCTTTCCTAACATCTTGATGAAAATTTTGAAATCTGATCCCTGTACCCAGTAAATAAGATAGTCCTAGATTAGAAGGTGAGTTGTGAAGCGTTGTTAAGAGAATGAAGATTAGTAAGTATAGTTGAGTTGAGTTGGTAAATGATTGGATAGAGGCGAGTGAGTGATGGTATGGTCAAGTTAAGTTGGCAAAATGGTGGAAAATTGTGGTTAGAATCTTTAAGTATTGACTCAAGGATAGGTGAACAACTAGGATTTGATATGGTATTGGATGATAGAGCTTTGAATTGAGGAGTTTTGATGGTTTAGAATTGTGGAAAGTGGAAAAATGGTTTAGTGTTGTCTAAGTTAAATGATTAAATGGTTGAGATAAGAGTGAGGTAGTGTATATTTATGGATTAGTGGCTATTAGGGCAAAAGGTGGATAAAATAGTGGTTATAGGATTCTGATAAGGATTATTCTTTGGTGAAAAATAAAATAATGAGAGTATAGATTGGGGTTAAGTGAAGGGAAATTTTGTAAGAGTAACGAAAAAGTGATGAAGGATGGGAGTGTTTGAAGGTTGAGTCTCTAAGAATAAAGGTGGTATGCGTCATTTAAGTTGGGGAGTAGTCGGGAAACGTGAAGTTTTTGAGGAGTAGTTTGTTTAGGCTTGAAGAGGTAAGCAAGATGTAACCCTGAGTGTAGGAGCGTCTAGACCCCAAATATCCATAACCTTTTATTCTCGAACAATGTTCTGATATTTTTGAACCTCTCAGTCTTTTGTTACTAGTGGAACCATATTGATTGTAACCCATCAACTTTGTTATTAAAGTCCTTTGAGAGATTACTTTTGCAAGTAATCCGTTTGATTTATTCGAAAAGACGGCAAGTAGATAATTCACATTCGAAGATGCGACGGTTGCGACAGTTGGAAAGGGGAGGAGTTTCTTCAGAAAGTTACGCGTCCACGAATTTGACAGACTCTACACGGTATTTCTCGAGGACGAGAAATCTTTAAGTTGGGGAGAATGTAACAACCCGCATTTTTCCCGTACATGCGAGAACGAAATTTGTTAAAAATAAACCTGAAGTTTTGAGTTATAAAAGATTTTCGGAAAAAGTGTCTTGCGTAAGTAAGAAATAAAGTATTAATTTTCATGGAATTTTATAAACAAAATGTTTTAGGAAAGAAAAGTGAATTATTTTGTGATTTAATTTTAAGAAATGAATTGTGAACTTTTTCTAAAAAGTGATCTTTGTTCGAAATTGAATTTTTGGGGCTGTTAACTTGAAAAATTTGTAACTTTTTAACCGTAACTCGGATTTTTACGAATTTTATATCAAAACGATCGTAACGAAATGCAGATTTTAAACATGTAATTTTAAGATATTTCTTGGTTGATTTACAAAAATTTATTTTCAGAATTATAAAACACGAATTTTTGGAGAATGTGCTTTTAAGGAAAATAAATCTAATGATTTGGTTTGAAATTTCATGTGTGTGCTGTGTGTTTACTGTATGATGCATGATCATTATTGTGGTGAATTGATTGCATTATTGTATGAAGAAATAATTAGAATATTTAAGTAACTGGGATTAAGAAATAAAAATGTAAATTGTGTATGTGTATGTGTATGCTTCGGTTTGTGTGTGTGTATGTATGAATGTATATATGTGTGTATATGTGTGTGTATACCGTGTGTATGGATGTGTGTATGAGATAGGACTAGAAGCTTAAAGGTTAAGAAATTAGAAAACCAAACCAAACTAGGAGCCATGAACCAAACCAAACCAAGATGGAAACCCTAACTATGTGCTAACTAATAGTTAAACCTAGATGACCCTAAAGTCTTAGCCTAACCTACCTTGTCTCCTTGCATTTGATAAAATGCACCCATGCAAATAATTGAAAGCCCAAGACTACCCCTCCCTAGTGCACATTGTCGAACCACCCACAAGGGCACAAGGAGGAAATGAAATTGTCTTTAAGTGCTTAGAGCCTTAGTTGTTCACCCATTCCTTTCTCATTTCCTCACTTCCACCGTACCAACACAAACACCAACATACTCTAAGAGAATCATTCAACTCTTAGAGAAAAGAAAAGAAAAGAAATAGAGAAGAAAGAGAGAAGGTGTGGCCGAAACATGAAGAAGAAGAAGTAAGGAGATCCAAGCCAAAAACCTAGGAGTTTTCTTTGTAGATCAAGAGCTTTAGGAGCTAAGGAACCAACCCTTTCATGGTAGGATTCTAGGAGTTGAAGAAGATTTGTAATAGTTTAAGTTTTCTTCTTTAGTTTATAGATCTACTTCTCATTTCTTCTTGCATGTTGATATTATGAGTTGATCTTGCTAGATCAAGGACTTTAAGGACTTAAAATAATTTGTAATATGTTAGACTCTATGCTTTATGTTTCGGTTGAGTTCTCTTTTGTTAGATCTAATCGTTTCTAAGCTAAAATCTTAAAGATCCAAAGGAAACCAAGATTTTTGCGAAAACATAAAATGGATCTTTTTGCATGTTTATTCTCTTGATCAAACCGTGGTTTATGTGTATGTTTATATGATTTTGATATGCTTGATGTTTGGTTAAAGCTCTTTTGTTAGATCTACTATTTTTTTCTAACAAAACCTTAAAGGTCCAAAGAAGATTGAGATTTTTGTGTAAATCTAAAATGAACCTCTTTGCATGCTTAATTTTCTTCTCCAAACCGTGAATCTATGTATGTTTGTGTGGTGGCTTGACATGAAAATCCATGATCTAGGTTTGATTGTTTATAAAGTGATATTTCTTGAGTTGTATGTTAAATCTTTTGCTAGATCTTGATCTATGGTGTGTTTTCATAATTATTTGTTGGATAAATTTATGATTTAAATTTAATTTGAAAAAGACTTAATTCTTTGGCCTTGCATGTTAACTTTGTTGATGATTTTAGTTGTTCTAAGTGTGTGCATGTGATTATCCTTATTTGATGTGTGAAAAATGTTTAGATCTCTAATTTGTAAGATCCATGAAGAATGTTTTGATAAATGCCAAAAGGTTTTGAATAAGCTTAAATGTGTTGATCAAGATCAAGCTCAACGAGCAACAACAAACATCAAGTTATGAAGAGAGAGCCAACTCATGAAGACTTAGTTTGGTAGTTTGTGTTTTAATGTTTTATCTTTTGCCTCACAAGTCTTTTAGTTTATGAGTTTGGGTAGAGTTTCTTAGAGGGTAGTGAATCTCTTTTGATTGCATGATTATATCATATTTTGAGTATTCACTTTGCCTAAAATCAATAGGTGGCTTAAAGGTTTGAAAGAAAAGGTTTAGATTTTGAGAAAACAAGTTTTTAAGTGTTTTTTGAACTGACTACTCGATTAGCCACTTGTTTACTCGAGTAGAATTTTGCAGTCTTGCGCAATTACTCGATTAAGGCTCTGATTACTCGATTAGAATTTTGAAGCCTTGCGTAAATACTCGAGTAGTAACTCAGATTACTCGAGTAGTGAACACTGATTACACTTGTTACTCGAGTAATGACTTGGCTACTCGATTAACACGAGCTGTTACTGTTTTTAAATGAGTTTTTCACTTCTCAAAAGTACTTTTAACCATTCCTAACTTTTGGGTATTCTATATAAACCTTTTCCTAACCTTTGTGAATCATTATTACAATATTCCATCATTTTGATAATCAATTTTACAAAGAATCAAAACCACTCTATTCTCTCTCACTTTCTCAAGATCAAAGTTCTCATTTTTACATTCTTTGATCAAGAATCTTGAATCTCTCATGTTGAAATTTTCATAGCTTTTGAAAGAGATTGATAGGGTTATTATTTTGTTTTCATTTGAGTTGTAATCTTTTCAAGAGGCAAGCTATCTACAACAATTGGAAGTCTTGGTTGTGAATCAAGCAAAGTTATTTGGAAGCCTTGGTGTGGCATATCATCAAGCACTTGGAAGTCTTGTAGTGAAGCAAGCAATTGGAAGTCTTTGAAGAATCTCAAAGCATTGGAAGTCTTGTTGTGGGGTATCGACAAGCAAAAGAGAAGAGGTTAGATTAGATATCAATAGGGTTACAAGGCAAGGGTGTGGTATCTCTTGTAGGCTAGCAAGAAGGGAGTCTTGTGAGGCATTTACTTGTAATTTGAGAAACTCTAATTCCTCATAGTGAAGAATCTCTCTTGGTTGAAGAGGGGACTAGAGTAGCTTTCAAGTGGATGAAAGTGAACCAGGATAAATCACTGTGTCGTATCTCTAAACTCTTTACTCTTTACAATTCAAGTCTTTAATTGTGTTCTTGGTTGAAAACTTAGAAAAAGTGATTTTTCATAATTGATTGAATTGAATCTTAATTGTGCAAAATTGATTTGGGGAAAATCATTTTCATAACCTAGGTAATCAATAAGAATATAGGTGTTAATTGTTTCCACTGAATCTCTGGTTATACATGTTAATTGATTGATTTTCATATTTGATTGATAAGTGATTAATTCATTAACAGAGGCATTAATCGATTAGTTCATGTCATTAATCGATTAAGGCTAAAGAATTTTTGTGAAAATCATTTGTTTTGATCATTTTGATTTGTTTCTTTCGAAAATCTTTCAAGGTTTCTTAAACACCTATTCAACCCCCCTTCTAGGTGTTCTCTTAGTGTATGTATCCTAGTTATTTCAACCACCGATTGTAGGTTCTTACATAATTTACATGTTAATTTGTAAGAGAGAAATCATGCTTTTGTTTTGTGTATGATTCGGTTTTTAGAAAAGAATTAAGGTAACAAGTTTTAAATTGGTTTCTTTTAATGAAAACATATTTTAATTAAGTGTTTGATATTTTTGTATGCTTTATTTTCTTTAGGGCCATTCGGCCATGATTGGATTAACTTGAGATCCATGCTTTTTATCTTGTGAAAGTTGATGCATGTTTGTTTAAGGTTAGATCTATTGATTTCAAGTGCATGCATGTTGTTTTCAAAAGAAAAGATTATGTTTTTGTTCTATGTTTAATTCGGTCTTAAAGAAAATAATTAAAGAAATAAGAATTAAAATGATTTTAAGCATGGTTTAATTTAGCATTTGATTGTGTGTGTGATGAAATTCCATGAGGCCATTCGGCCATGTCCAGTAAAGTGATGAAACCCATGCTTTTTATTTTGTAACAAGTTCATACAAGTTATTTTTATGAAATTAAAATTAAATCTTTGGTTTGAAAAATAATTATGAACTTGAATTTATTTTTGTGAAGGTTGATGTGAATAAATAATGTGAAATGTTTTGATGTGCTTCTCATGATTCTTGCATGTTGAAAATGAATGAAAAACCTGCCTTTTGTTATGATGAGGTTTCGCCCAACCTAGGAAAATAGGTAGCTAGGTTGTTCCCTAATGGATTGCATGCATGACAAGATAAATTGACTTTAAGGCTTAAAGGGTATATGCATGAAACAATTGAATTTAAAAGAAATTGTATGTGAATTGTGGTTCAAATTATGGTTTGATTTAAAACCTTGAAAACAAATTTAAATTGTTGATTTCCTTACTGCATGCTCTTGGTTTTTACTCATAAAATAAAGAAAATGATTCCATGTTTGTATGTTTTTATGTGTGCATTAAATCTTTTGTGTAATGTTCGGTCAATATATGTTCATATAGTTGAGTGATTTTCTTCATGCTATAACTTGTGAATGATAGTTATATTCCTAGGCGCATGATGTTTTGTGAAAGTGTTGTGTATTTCTTTTAATTCTTTTGGTTTGATCTGATTATGTGAAAAGAATTTTTATGGTGATAAATCAATGATTTTTAGTTCTAAAATTTATTTGTAATTAGAAAATGATGACTAGGTGTGATTCGGTTTTGTTGGACTAATTAAAAGATAAAAATTTAAATTGATTTCCTTAAGTGTAGTTAAATTAATTCATTAAGGTTATGGTTTAATAAATGGTTTGAATGATTGAAAATGTGACTGGTATGATGTGTGTTTGTGAATGTTTGGTATGCCTGAAATTTTTTTGTGTGATTGCCCTTTTGTTAATAGAAATTGTTTGAATTTTGTTTGTGAGTCTTGGATGTGAAAAATCTATGTTAGAAATTCAAAGAACTGGTTTTATTTAAAAAGTATAATTAATTTGGAATTTTTAAATAATATCCTTTGATCAGTGTTTTGATTTAGTTTATTTCCTAGAGTTTTGGATTTTGTTCAAGAAAATGATTTTTATAACAAAAAGAATGAATTTGTTTTAATGCAAAGATCATTTTAATTACTGTTTCAAAGTTTTCTTGAAAATATTTTATTTAAAACCTGATTTGGTATTGGAGTCTTTGGACCTGAGTAATGAGTTCTTAAGAAAAGAAATTATTTCAAAGAGTTTTTAAAACGAGATTAAGAATTTATCGAAAACGTTCTAACGCACGAGAAAAACGTTCTAGTTCGGGTGTCGGACGCAAAGGAAGCGTGACAAGGATAACTACTGGGAAGTCTTGGAAAGCTTTCGGATGCTTGGGCATCCAGGTGAGTGAGAGTGCTGTGGTCCCCTGACGCGGTTGCTCGCAATCCGAATAGATGGATTGCGATTGTACTGCGAATTAGGCAAAATAGATATATGTGCTAAGTGTCTATTTGTTTTATTTGCATTCTAAATGTTTATTTGTTGAGCATATTTACTCTGTTTCTAAATGGTTTGCGTATGATTGGATAGTGAAACAATAATAAGGAAACCATGGAAACAATGAGGTAAGATTGTAAAGAGAAAGGAGAGATGTGAATAAGAGATGTAAGAGATGATTGAGAAAGAAATAAGCGATGAGCAAAGATTAAAGAGAAAGTATAAGAATGAGTGAGAAAGAAGTAAAGCGTGTCGTGAATGGAATGCAAAAGAGATAAAGAATGAAAGAAAGGAAATCGGTGTTTGAGTGGAGATGAGTTGAGATGGAAAAGAGAAAGTGATAATGAAAGTGAGAGGTGGTTGAGAAAGAGATGTGATTCCTCGTACACGTTTTTGGGAAGAAGCTTAGTGTTGAGTTGAGCTTGCTCCTCCATTAACATTCACCCAAAAATGTGAGTTTTTGAAAAAGGTTTTTGAAAAGAGATTTTTGGAAAGTTTTTGTGAAAACAATATTTTGTGAAAGTTTTTGGAAGTGTTATCTTTTGAAAAGGTTTTGCGAAAAGGTTTACGAAATGAGGTTTTTGAAGATGTTTTGTGAAGTGAAGTTTTGTGAAAGCATGTTTTTTTGAAAAAGTCTTGTGAACAGATGTTTTGAGAAAGACGAGGAAGAGATACTGGTGATGTTGATGGAATGATGCTGAGTGTGAGATTATGAGAATGATGATATGGGAAAGTTGATGAGATGGAAAGAGTGTGAAATGGGATGAAAGTGATTTGTGGCCGAGGGCCAGTGAGATTTTAGGGGGAATAAATTGTGTTTAGTGATCGGGCTTCGTTGAAGGGATGCACCAAGGACGGGCCGATCATTAGGACTAAGCCGCTAATTAAAACGTTAAATTCTTAAAAGATTAAAAGACATTTACAAACGCGGTGAGGTATGAGTGTCGTATCGAAGTAGTGGAGAGGAAGGAATGATAGGTATCTGCGGATACTTAGGACGAGATTGCATGAGGGGAGGACGATGACGGTGAAACTTCAAGAAGTCTAGAGTATATTTCTAGGCAGAACGAACTCCACATGTGGTGCACTAACGTGGTGGGGACTGGGTCTAATACTGTGGTAAGTTCTGCACTGCAGACTAGAAATATACTGTCGCCCCCTTGATTGCAAATCAAGAACAGTGAGAGGGACTGGAATGGGGCATTTGTGTCTGCCGCTGAGAGCGTGCATTGTTATTATTATGATTATGATTTGAGGCAGGGCCTCCTGGTCTAGGACCATTTGTTTGTGTGACAGCTGTCGTGCCCGCATGGTAAAGGTCCTGTCCTCCTGTTTGCTTCCGACTAGGTTGGGTGGTGGACCGAGGAGATGTAACGTGTGTGAGCTCAATGATGTGTCCCCCTCATCATTGATGCTAAACGAAATAATAAAACTTAAAAGCACAAAGATGTTTCCAGTAAAAGTACCTCAATTTATTAAGCATCGAAATAAGACTATGAGATGAGTATATGAGAAGGAATTCTGGGAATAAGTGATAAGTGTTGAAGTAATGATAAGAGGAGGTTTGAGAAAAGTTGTGAAAGTTGCAAGGAAAGAATCTGAGAATGTGATTGTTGAGGATGCGGATGAGTTATTTGGTCATGAGTGTGTTACCAATAATTTGACATGCATTGTTTTATGTGATTCGTATATGCTATGTGTTTTACATGAAATGCTGTTTTATTTTATTGTCCATTTATCTTTGTTTTGAATCCACCTTGAGACCGTATGGTCAACCCATTAGTGTTCGGAACACTGACTCTCTCCTACCATGTTGTCGTATCGGCATTTGCGAATATTGCAACTAGTAGGTAGCGCAGCTGAAATGTGGTGAGCTTCATTGGTCAAAGTCTAGAGTTAGACGGCACGCATTAGGAAGTATGACTAGAAGCTAGGCATTCCCCTGGCGGAAGGTAATCCATTGTAAGTTCTTAGTTTCCTTGCTCTATCATTCTGTACCCCGGCAACAGTTTCGTTGAATACTGATGTTTTGTAAGTAGTTAAACGGGTCGCGTTTTAAAAGATGTGTTTTAAAAAAAAAACAAGTTTCAAAGTGCGGTGTCCTGTGACATCTCGGTTTGGAACATGAAGAGTTTATGTAATGTGGGAACACGGGTTTTAAATGTAACTATGTTTTGGAAAGACTAAGTGTTCTCACGTATACATAACACTTGTTAAACAAAAAAAAAATTTGCCCTAATTTTCACTATACTTGATTTAAGTTTCAAGTTGCCAAATCGGGGTGTTACATATATGAATTCTGTAATTTGGTTCTGTTTCTGAATTGGAACATGTCTAAAATGTGATTCTTGAGGTGTATGAATGATTGAAACAAGTTAGAAATGTTTAGAAATGAAAATGGTATGTTAAAACCCCATTTTTGGTGTTCTGCTATCATGGATAATCAATTACCACGATCTGATAATCGATTACCCACTTGTATTTTGTACAGACATGGTAAAATACACATAGTAATCGATTACCAGACTCTGATAATCGATTACCAGTGTTGAAAATACTTAAAAACACCATTTTTAATTCTGAATCATTGTGTTTATACTTAAGTACTAATCATTCATATGACCTGAGACTTAAAGGGACTGATTAATGATGGTATGAATTATTATTGAATTAATAATGTGAGACATTATTAAATGTGATATACCAATCAATTATTTTAAGTTAAATTGCATTCATTCTGGAGTTCGGATATTAGATCGTTTGTCATGTTTTGGTAACATGAGGAGGGCCTCTGGGAGTGCCAACTGACGGCTCGCTTGATGACACATTACGGTTGACGATGTGGCCAGCGAGAGTAATACACTGATGATATGATTATTCCGTATTGGACGACGGGACGCTTGCTCGAGGAGCGCGTTATGTATCATTTCCAAGCTTGTCGTGTACATTCAGGGTGAAATGTACGAATGTTGTACAACTAGGAGTACAACGTATTGTTGAGTACAAATGTGAAGTAAAGGATGGACGTCAGAGATTGACATAAATTGATGGAGTTAAGATTTGATAGTTAGACTCATACATCATGCCACTCATCTTTAATTAAATTAAAGTTTGTTATTTGTAAATAAGTGTGAGCATCCTACTTGCATCAAGTAATTGCTAAGTGTTAACTGTGATTGTTAACTGATTCGATGCTATCTATTCATGCTTATATTGCTTATACTTTTATGCTCTATCCGTTATGTTTATAGTATTGCTTATCCTCATGCCCTTGTAGGTGATGTCATGATATCTCGCTTGTATCGAGATCCGTCCACTTCCTAGTGGAGTTTCGATCTATGAGGATCACCGAGCAGTGTATGAGGGTGAGGTGGAGATGACCTTCTATCACCCTAATCCACTGGTTCGGATCCGTCCTCATAGATTCAGGATCCCCATCATATATACTATGCATGTACCTCCTTTTTACACTTACCATGGACCACCTCCCGCTCGACCAGCTCGCTCGTATCATAGTTTTCGATTCAGAACTACCCGCTCACACCCCTTTTCTACTAGAGTCGTTCGAGAGGAGACTCCCCCATCTGACCCGACGAGTCCTATTAGGGTCACACCTACACCTGACCCTGTACCCAGTGGTAGGGTACCTACTCCGTCGGGTGAGATTAAGGAGGATCCTGTCGAGGACGAGAGCGGAGGCGATCCTGTTGAGCATTCTACCGGGAGTCAGTGGAGGGATGATGAACCATAGGTATATGCTTAGGATAGGTGATGTGGATCAGGGATCTGGTATTGCTGCTGCTGTGGAGGAGTTCTGCTGTTGGTTGATGATGACTACTACTACTGCTACTGCTACTGGGAGACTACTACTACTACTACTACTACTACTTATGTTATGAGATCAGCTCTGGAGTCTTTTATTTTGATTATGTAGATATTGTATATATGACCTTTTGAGTCTATAGAGTATTGATTTATTTTGGTTATGTATATATGCTACTATGGACTTGCACTTTTGGACTTGGAGACTTTTACCATTTGGACTATGTACTTACTGACTTTTATATGCATATAAATCTATGTTTATATTACAACTCTGTTTCATAGTCCTATTATTTCAGCTTACTCTGATAACAATTTAAAGGAATTCACCGACTACTTTAGATGAATTAATGGATGGCATCACTTATGTTTTCAACATATGAACTATAATATATTCTATTAGACCAAAGAGGATGCTATCTAAGTTTTTAAATGACATGGGAGTCAATGAGTTTTTAATTAAGGTATTCGCCGAATTCAATATTTAAGGTAATACGTATTCTAAACTCCAAGATCCAATGTTTTGGTTTGTGCACCCGCTTCTTTTAGAAAAAAAAAGGAGAAATTTAACCCTATATTTTCTACATTTAAAAAAGTCCATATCTTTTCGAGTAATAGTTTAATTATTACCTTAATTACTCGCGGTTGATTTGAGGGTGTCACATTTCTCGCTCTAACCAATTAAGGATTGTGAACTCACGATCTTCTCCTCATTTCTCATCCTAGAATACCAAACGTTCCTCGAGTTCCAGTCTTGTCTATTTGGTCCGGTTCCTCATGAATGAGGAAAGTTCTAGCCATATGTTGTTGCATTCTGCGAAAAGTCTTTGGATCACATGATATTTAGACTATTTTCTTTAAAGCAAAAGCACCAACCCTTCATGAATTCCAAATATTATATTTTCTTTCGTTGTTAAATCCTTACGCTCTTCATTGAAAGTCGTATGAGAGACTATCAGAATATGGCGCATTTGGTTCCCTGCTACCTGGCGTTGACGTAACCAAGTTTGTCGATGCCAAGTGAGGGAGAACTTAGTAAACTGACCAAGGCAGTAACCGTGTAACAAGCGAAAGCGAGAAGGATAGTAGGGCGAGAACAAGAAGTGGAATACTGTAGCCTAAACCAGAGAGCGCCGGAGAGTATGGACTTGGAAGTACCCTAAGTGGGAGAACGAGATCAAAGGGAAGTAAGACCGTAGTCAAAAGCCTTGCCGATGGGATGATTCTCCATTTGTTGAATTGAATGGAATTTCGGGGACGAAATTCTAGTAAGTGGGGAGAATTGTAACATCCCGAATTTTTAATTTCAAGCTTAATTTGAATAAGTCTAAGTCAAGCTGATGGAAATCGTAAGAGTAAGCTAGGGTTAAATGAGATAATCATGGCCAAAATGCCTATAGGAGTTAAGGAGAATGCCATAGAGTTAGAAACTATCAATGCATGAAAATCTGTTGATGTAATCGATTACCTTGGGGTGATAAAATTGAATTAAGGGAAGTAATCGATTACCTTGAGGAAAGTAATCGATTACTGACCTCCTGTGAGAAACCCTAGAATTTGATTTTTGGGAGATAATAGATTACATTTGGGTGGGTAATCGATTACCTAATTTCTGTGAGGAGCCAAACAATTGTAAAATCAGGGATGTAACCGATTACCTAGGGTGGTAATCAATTACCACACGTGCTCTTATAAAAGAAATAAATATAGTATAGGTTGATCAAAAGCCAAAAATTCAAAGCTTCTTGAGGAAGCTTCTCTTCTCAACAACTCATTCACCAAGCTTCTCAAGGAAGCTTTCCATGTGAGCCACATGTTTCAAACACATGTGTAAATAAACAAGAACAAAGCAAAACACACTAACAACACTTCACTCATCACCCTCAAAGGATAATTATGCTAAAGGAGGTTTAAGATGATGTAATTAGGATTTCTTTGAGTCCCATAAAGGAGTTAAGAAGCATTGGCGTTTGATAGGAGATTTAGAGATGAACAAAAGAGCGTTAGAAACGGTGTTTTCGGTGTTATAAACACCATTGGATGTGAAGATAAGGGTCCTTAGTGTGACACCCTTTTGGATTTCAAGTAATTAATATAGTAATTATACTATTTCTCGGAAAAGATATGGACTTGTTAGTGATTAGAAAATGTGGAAATCAAAAATTTTCTTTTCATTTTCCATCAGGCGGGTGCACAAACCAAACATGGTATTCTTGGAGTATATAATTTTATAACGTTCTAAACATTGTATTGAATTCGGCATTTGCTAAGACAATAAAACCCTTTCATAATTCAGATAGCATCGATACTTTTGAAAACGTATTTATATAATAGAAATTAAGCGATGCCATCCCTTCTTTCGTTTTGCGGAACTGATACCATTTATTTCTATCGTAGCCGAATTCTTTAAAATAAGTTAAATCAGAGTAAGAAAAAATAGTGAGACCATGCAAAATTGTAATATAAACATAAGATGCGTATATATATATATAAGTCATAAAGTACATAGTCCCACGGTCATATCTCCAAGATCCATATACAAGTCCATCATGAAAGATCTATATCAAAAGTAAGACCATAACCCTAGAGCTCTCAAAAGTATATCTACAAAATATACATCTCAAAAATATGAAACTCTAGAGGTGGTCACATAGATCTGGTAGCAGCAGCAGCAGTAGTAGTAGTCTCCAGATAGCAGAAGTAGTAATCATCATCAGACATCATCAACAGCAGCAGTAGCAGCAGTATCTCCTCCACAGCATCCCCACACCGGATTCCCCTGATCCTCACCATATACCATACGCACATACCTAGGGATCATCGTCCCTCCACTGACTCCCGGTAGAATGAACGACTGGCTCACCTCCGCTCTCGTCCTCCACAGGGTCCTCCTCGATCTCATCCGATGGAGTGGGTACCCTACCACTGGGTACCGGGTCAGGAGATGGTGAAACCCTAACTGGACTCCTCGGATCAGATGGGGGAGTCTCCTCACGGACGACTCTCGAAGAAAAAGGGTGTGAGCGGGTAGGTCGAAAATGGAAACTGTGATACGAGCGAGCTGGTCGTGTCGGAGGTGGTCCATGATATGTGTAAAAAGGTGGTACGTGCATAATGTATATGATGGGAATCATGAACCTACGAGGACGAAACCGGATCAGCGGGTTCGGGTGGTAGAAGGTAACCTCTACCTCTCCCTCGAACACCGCGCGGTGGTCCTCGTAGATCCATGTGCCACTAGGAAGTGGCCGGATCTCGATGCAAGCGATGTACCGTGACATCATCTACAAGGGCATAGGGGTAAGCAATTCTATACACATGATCAACAGAGTATAAATACATGTACAATGTAAAGGCATATACATGCAACAATAAACAACAATCACATTTAGCATTTAGCAGATATTGGATGCAAGTAAGATGCTCATACTTATTTCATTTATCAACCTTAGTTTAAATGAGTGGCATGATGTGTGAACTTAGCTCTCAAGCCTATCTCCATCATTCTATGTCACTCTCTGACGTCCATCCTTTACTTTGTCCAGCACTCAACAGTGCGTTGTACTCCTAGGTGTACAACATTCGTACATTCACCAAGAATGTACACGACAAGCATGGAATTCATGCCACCCGAGCACGTCCCATCATCCAAACGGTATAACCATACTATCAGCATCTCACTATGCCGACCACGTCGTCAACCATAACGTGTCATCAAGCGAGCCGTCAATTGGAACTCCCAGAGGCCCTCCTCATGTTACCAAAACATGATAAACGATCTATCATCCAAACTCCAGAATGAATGCATTATCTTAACTTAAAGGAATTGATTGGTGTTTTTCTTTTTAATAATACCTGACGTGCCACCCGAGCAACGTCTCGTCTTCCAAAAGAAATTACCATACCATCAATCAATTTCTTTTAAGTATTAGATCACTTGGATTATAGTCATTTAAGTATTACACAATGATTCAGAATTAAAAATGGTATTTTTAATATTCTGGGCAAAATACTCGAGTGTTCTTCAGAATACTCGAGTGGTTCTTCAGCTTTGTCCAGATTACTCGAGTGGTTAATGAGTACTCGAGTGTTTTCATCAAATCCAGAATACTCGAGTGACTCATGAATTACTCGAGGGGTTTATCAGAACAGGTTTTTGTACATCAGTTGATACTCGAGTTATGGGCCTGCTACTCGAGTGTTCTAACACAAGATACACTGTTTTATCAAAATTTTACTCGAGTATCAAGCCAAGTACTCGAGTCTTTTCTTGCAGAACAGACTGGAAACTTGGTTTTAACATACCATTTTCAATTCTAACCATTTCTAGTCCAATCCAATGATCAACAGATTTCATATATCACATATTGAACATGCTCAAACACTTAAGACACATCAATTTACAAATTTGACAGAGAATCAAGAAATTATGCTTAAAACATACAATTTCACAACTTAACATATCAAATTGCAATAAACTCAATAAACTTGTGAATTTGAGCTTAAAACAGCCTGCATGCATCATTTAGAACTTGCTCAAAACAACAATAGAGCATAAGTTGGTCTCCAAACCAAATTCCTTATTCAATCTAAGCCCTTAGAGCCTCTTGGTGGCTCTCTAATTAAAATCATGAAATTTAAACTCTATCTAGTGAATAGAAAGACTTCCCCTTACCTCAAAATCGTGTGAGAACTGAAATTGGACAGAAAAACGAACTCCAAGCTAGTTTCCCCAAGAATCATATGACAGCAACACAGTTTTGAGTAAGGTCATAAAACCAAAGATTTTGATTGTGAAATCATGCAAAACAATTGGGGAAATTAATTAGAAATCGTTCTCTGCAACATTCATTGGAGAATGGAATGAAATTGAAGTGTCAAAGGTTCAAGGGCTTACCAAAATCGATTGCCCAAGTAAGCTCCAGGAACTGTAACCAGCTTCAACTCCTTCCCTTCTCAGATTCGATTCTCACTCTATACTTGCTCTCAGCTAACAAACTTAGTATCTTTATGAAGCCCTGGATGTGAGCTTCGTAATCGTGTATCACTCGAAATCAAACACTCAAAAATGAAGAGGAATCGAAGGAAACAAATTCAGAACCCTAACTTCCCAATTTCATCAACAAAAGCTTCAGATTTGTTGATGAATAGCTTAAATAGATACTTGAAGCTTGCATGCAGATCGACATGACACCATTGAGGTGTTGAGAAGGGAGTATTCGTGTCATTGGAAGGAAATCGTTGGTGGTGACTCACCAAACGCACTAACTCGTGCAACTCTGACCAGAACACTCAAGTCATTTCAGAAACACTCGAGTGTTTTGACCAATTTTTGAAAATTAAAAATTTTATTTACTTTCCCTCCAAAACTTTCCTATAATTACTTCTAGGTCCCAACTCAGGGACTAATATGCAAAATGCTTATTTTATGCATAAATATACTTACACAAATAAATTCATACATCCACTAATAACATAATCTTAGATTTTAATCAAAGATTAAAAATAGAAATAATTAATTATAATAAAATTTATAATTAACTTTCTATTAATCGGAGATTAAAATTTTGGGGTGTTACACTACTCCCCCACTTACAAGGAATTTCGTCCCCGAAATTCAACTTATACAAACAATTCAGGATAGTCCTGACGCATCTTATCCTCTAATTCCCACGATGCTTCCATCACATCATCACAAATCCAGATAACCTTGACCAAAAAAAAACCCTTCCCTCTAAGCTGCTTGACTCTTCGATCTTCGATGCGAATAGGCATGGCTTCAAAGGTTAGGTTCTCATGGATTTTTAGATCATTAGGTTGGATTCTAAGAACGATGGTGGGATCATGGACATACCTTTTTAACTGAGATACATGAAATACGTTATGAAGATTTTCTAATGACGGGGGTAAGGCTAATTGGTAGGCTACTGGACCAATTCTTTTAAGAATCTGGTAGGGACCAATAAATTTAGGTGATAGTTTCTGGGTTTTCAAGGCTCTACTAACACCTTTGGTTGGTACTATTATAATGAATACATGGTCACCTTCAGCAAATTCTAAGGGTTTCCTTCTCCTATCAGCATAGCTTTTCTGCCTACTCTGGGCCGTCTTCATCTTCTCTTGTATCATTTTGATCTTCTCAGTTGTTTCTTGCACAAAATCTGGTCCAACCAGAGAACTCTCCCCCACTTGAAACCAACATAATGGTGTCTGACACTTTCTCCCATACAGAGCTTCAAATGGTGCCATACCAAATGCTCGCGTGATAACTATTGTTGTAAGTAAATTCAACGAGCGGCAACATTTGTTCCCAATTTCCTTGTCCTTCCAAAACAAAGGCTCTTAAGAGGTCCTCCAGTGACTAAATAGTCTTTTCCGTTTGACCATCAGTCTGTGGATGGTATGCAGAACTCAACTTCAATCTTGAACCCAAAGCTCTATGCAGATCTTGCCAAAACTTCGATGTAAACCTCGGATCGCGGTCTGACACGATGCTTGATGGTACACCATGCAGGCGAACAACTTCTTTGATATACAACTGAGTGAGCTTTTCCAAAGAGTAGCGCATGTTAACTGGAATGAAATGCGCTGACTTCGTTAAGCGATCTACAATCACCCAGATTGCATCATGACCAGTAGCTGTCCTTGGCAATCCAGACACGAAATCCATCAAGATACTATCCCACTTCCATAATGGAATCTCTAAGGGGAATAATTCTCCTCCTGGCCTTTGGTGTTCTATCTTCGCCTTTTGACACACCAAACAACACGCTACGTATCTAGCCACATCTTTCTTTAAGCCAGGCCACCAAAATATCTTCTTCAGGTCCTGATACATTTTGGTAGCTCCCGGATGCATACTCATCTTGCTCTTATGCGCTTCATCCAGAATCATCCTCCTTGCCTCCAGATCATCAGGCACACAAATCCTTGCTTTAAAGCGAAGGATTCCATCTTTTCCTTTTTGAAACTCTAACTCCTTGCCTTCTTCCATAAGCTTTCTCTTTTCCTTAAGTCCCTCATCTTCTTGTTGCAACTCACGAATCCTTTGCAAGAACTCATTAGCAATTTGCAACATTCCCATCTTGACACTTGTTGGCTCCACTTGCATCGTCAGGCTCAAATCTCTAAATTCTTCTATCAATGCAGCTTCTTTGACCATCATCGAACTGATATGCATTGCTTTTCGACTCAATGCATCTGCCACCACGTTTGCTTTCCCAGGATGGTAATGAAGTTAAACTCATAATCCTTCAAGAACTCCATCCATCGGCGTTGCCTCATATTCAATTCTTTCTGGTCAAAGAGGTACTTTAAACTCTTATGGTCACCAAATGTAACACCCCGATTTGGAAAACTCGAAAACAATACTTTAAACTACTACTTAATTCTTTCATGAAAAAAACAGGGATTTTTTTTTGAAACAATATAAAACTCATCGGTCAAGTTTCCCAAAACAAGGTATTACTTTCAAAACCTCTATCTCAAAAACGTTTGCCCAAGTTTCTAAAAATAGTTTAATATTGAAAACTTACTTTCAACAGATAGGTAAAACATTTCACTTATAGAAAACATAACTGATTTACTTAAAACGGTTATCTGTCTGATTACGACAGTCTTTCGGAAAACAGTTTCAAAAACAGGTCTTAAAGGTTCTTTTAAAAGTGGTCACCATAGATCAGCGGTGCCATTCTTACATAACGTTTACTTTGCCAAAACATTACAAAAGAAAAGGTGTACACTTGATATACATATCATGCAAGGGTCCATTAGAACCTAACTATAAACTACTAAGCAGTGTCCCCTTCGCGATCCGCAACGTAAGTCTTCAAAAGCGATCTCCGTCATCCAGTAGTAGCCCTCTCGTCAACGCATCACGATCAGTAAGTCCTTCTTCCAGGAGAAGCCACACCAGCTTCATCGTCTTTTAGAATCGGAGATTCATAGTCACATGTGCACAAGAAGTTGAGAGAGTAAGTTATCCGAATGGAATTACTCCCATCGACTTCTTGGATTTACACTAGTGACGCATACCAGAACATACAAACAATACAACAAACAATGCCACAGATAATTATGCAAGATGCATGAGAATGCGATGCAATCGGCGTATTATCGATCACTAACTCTTTTCCTTAAGGGAATCATTTAATCAATTCATCTTACAAAGCCGAATCTCTTGGACAGCTCATCTCGCAAGGTCGAAGTCTCTTTGTCCACATATTTCGAGTCCATAGTATCGGGATTCAAGGATTACGGTTTCGGGTTTAGGTCTACATCTCCTTGGGTTCCATCCACCTAGTCGGAAGCAATCAGAAGTACAGGATCTCTAACCACACCGGCTCCGGGAGACGACACCAAAATATAATATAAAATGCCCGGGAAAAACGTCATGACAAGGGTGTCCACCTCCGCCGTGTTCAAGTATTCCTCTTCTGATCCTGATTTAGTCAAGGGGGTGTTAGTCATCCGTCTAGTGATCATGCGGTACTTCAGCTACGACACCAGACTACCTACCCAACCTCGGATGGTCAACCCAGGTCACTGTAGCTTTTTCCCGCCTAGACAGACTCCTCTTGGGCTTCTTGACGAATCACCGCCATTGCCCTCCCCTATACTAATCATCAAGTGATTACCACGCAGGTAAACACCGTGTCTTCCTCTCCACTACTTCGGGTAAGGGTTTTAAGTCGTGGGGTTATACTCGTTCGTCCTAACGTCGACCCATCCTAAGTCATCTCCGTCATATAGCTCCAACCATATGTGGAATGCTTCTGTGGGACTCGACTACAGTGTCTGACGGGCTCCGACCCATCCTGAATCATTCTCGGCATATGGCTCCGACCATACGCAGGGTATCCACAATCTCTCTGACGGGCTACAACCCATTCAGGATTACCATCGACATATAGCTACAACTATAGTCGGAATATCAATCATCATTCTGACGGGCTACGACCCACTCAGAATCACCATCGGCATATGGCTCCGACCATATGCGGGATATCCATCAATCATTGATAGATAGGCTCCGACCTATCTCAACTCGCTCTCAACATATGGCTACGACCATATGGAGGCTATCTCAACATATGGCTACCACCATATGGAGGCTATCTCAACATATGGCTACCACCATATGGAGGCTATCTCAACATATGGCTACGACCATATGGAAATCATCTCAACACATGGCTACGACCATGTGGAAACCATCTCAACACATGGCTATGACCATGTGGAAACACTCTTTGTAGAAATCCACAGTCATTTCGTCCACGTTCAAAGCATCGTCGTCATAATCACATCGTCAGCTCGATCCACGTACTCGGCGCATCAGCATCATCCGGTTCCGTAGCGCGTGTTCCATCCCTTAGAATCTCACTCTAATCGTCGGGGAATTCCTTATAGTTTTCTATGTCTTTTCTATTCTTATCTTATATCGCGGGATGATGCATTATGCTCATGCAATGACAATATAAGTAACAATATTTCTCAACATAAACAAATATATCAATTAATCAATACCATGAAATGGTATAGGTCTGAGTCTTCGTATACCACGATACAAACAAGCACACAATTTATCGGGTATACTACTAGCTACAATAGACCTTTACTCCGACTTTGAGAGAGTACGGAGTGTCCTAGCACACTCACTAGACACCAAAGCGTCTTAGGATAACTTCTCTCTCACCTGGGTTCGCAGTTACCAATTCCACAAGTTCCGAACGATCTGTTTCCTTCTTAGTCTGCCCGACTCCAACTTCTTTCAAGTCCCAAAAGATAGACATATGAGTATCAACTTTATTCAAGTATTACTCTTAAAAATTATTCTCAAAGCAACTTAAGAAAATTCGAACTTTCGTCTTCATTTAAAATCAAAACATCAATTCTTTTACTCAAACTTGTCCAAAATCAAACACTAACTTTTATACTTTAAAATCATGAGAAAACAATCAAATAAACCAATTTAAATAAAAAGTTTCTTTGCTGGTCCCTCTTGGACAGCATTGAATTTAGCTTTGAAAACACCGAAAAATCGCACTTTTCAAACCAACTTTGTCTTAGCTCAAATATTCATAAAAACTCAACCTTAAAACACTTTGAAAACACTTTAAAACAAGAAACATAACTTAGAAAATTCTGGACAGCATCATGTCCTAAGTTTTTAAATTCATTTTCCATCATTCAAAATCAACTCAAATCCATACACAAATCAAGCATCTTGAGAATAATCAAATAAACACTCAAACCAACACTTTCTCAAGTTTCAAACACTTAAACCAAATGTGGACAGCATGATACTCAAACAAATTAAATCATTTAAACACCTTCATGCATCCTAAAATTCATTCTTACTTTACTCAAGAATCTCAAACAAACGTACCTTCATTTCAAACATCACATAATCACAAGTCATTAAGTTAAGTCACACATAAACATGTTCACATACTTGTTCATGTATAAATCTCAATCAAATAAGGTAATCACACTTGTGAGCACATACACAACCGAATCATGCATCACATAAATACTCAAACATAATTTCATCAATCTTCCACTTAATCAATTTCCCATCTTAGCAAAACTTCATCTTAAAATGCCTAATCATGTTGAAACCGAATACATCATAACTTCACAAATCACATATAGTTTCATGGCATGAACACATATACTCGTTCAAGGAAATTTAACCCAAAGTCTAAGGTCTAAACCGTGACCTTGACTAGATTTTCCTCAAAAACATTTTCAAAGATTCAAGACTTAAAAACAACTCCTAATCCAACAACAATTTCACATAACTCATCAAGCAAATAGAAACATAATCCTAGCATATGTTCACTCATGAAACCGTGAGCATACATAGGTTTCTAAACAATTTTTATTTCAATCAAACATATAAAAGCATCTCAAAGTTCATGGAAATCACATATTCATCACTTAAACCTAAGAAAATCTTAATCCTTATCACTTATACACACAAACCGTGACTAATCATAGAGAATCACATAATTTCTATTCATTCAAAACATCATTAAACTCAAGATTGTAACATGCAAAAGATCAATCAAAATAAAATTAAGCTTTCATGCATAACAACACCAAACCGGGGCCATCATAAAGAAAATTATCAAGGAAAAGTTCAATTATTTCAAATAATTCAAGTAATCAAACACATCATAGTTTTGGCATGGATCTAAACATGCATGCAATCAAAAATATTAGATCTTTAAAGAATCTTTCCTGGAAATTCAAAACCAAGTTCTTTTCAAAAACACTTTAAGAAAATCCAAGGAAAAGTGGATGAGTTTAAAAGGTCTTGAAAAGAAAAACACTTTCTTAACATAACTTTGAGATAAAGCTCAAAAATAATCATGCATGTTAGTAGAATCTTTAGATCTAACATAAAAACAAACATGCATCACACTTTTCAAGTAAAATCAAAGTCTTAGAATAAAAGTGTGAAAGCGAAAAAGAATCAAAGAAAAAGGTTTAAAACTTTTAGATCATGAAATAAGATTCTTACATAATCAAAACTTTTCAAGAGTCAAGTCCAATATCTTTGGTTTCTCTCCTTTCCTCACGGTTCATTTACTCTTTCTAAGGTCCATGGTTTTCTCCTTCTCTTCTTCACTATCTTGGTCTTGATTTCACTTGGATTGTGAAGTATTTGGGTTGGTTCCTTCTCTCTTAAAATTCGGTCACTCTCTCTCTTTTTCACTAAGAGTTTGATTTTCTCTTAGTTTTGTGTGTTTGGTCTTGGAAAGAAATGAAAACAAGGGAAGTGTGTGTGTTTTGATCTCTCTCTCTCTCTCTTTGTTTCACTCTCACAGTTTTGAGGGTGTATGTTGGTGTGGGTTTTTGTAGTTTGTGTTGATGAGAAGAAATGGTGAAGAATGAAGAATGAAGAATGAAACAACTCACTCTCTCCCTCACACGGTTTTGGTCCCTTCTTTATTCTTCTTCATTTTTCTTATTTGTCATCAAGGGCTTGCATGTGTGGCTTCTTTGCAACTACCTGGGGACTAAGTTACAAAACTTGGAGGCCAAGTCTTGCTCTCAACTCCCTCACGGCTCCTTCCTTCCTTTCCCTTCTTTTTCCTCTCTTATGTCATGCTTTGGTAATCTTGATGATGTCACGTTTGACTATAAGGCATGCAACTTGGTGACTAAGCAAAGCTACTTGGTGGCCAAGTAAGGCTCACATGCATTCGGCCATAGGGTGGTTTAGGGTAGATTAGGTTAGCTTAATTAGGGTCTAATCATGATTAGGGTAGGATTAGGAAAATTAATTTAGGTTTAGTCCACTAATCCTTAGAGATTAGGTTTTAATCAAGGATTAAGGTTCTAATCAAAAACTTAATCTTTTCTAACATAGGTTTATGGAAAGCTAATTCTAGGTTAGTTCATTAACCTTGAGGATTTAGGGTTTAAGAGAGTGATTAAGTGCTCAATCAAGGATTAAGAACTCGATTAGGGTTTAATCGAAGATTAGGATACTAATTAGGGTTTCTAGAAACGATTCTAGATCAAGATGATTTGGACTTTGATTCTTTGAAACTTAAAGTAAAAATAAATATCCATCATAAAACCACAAAATCATATGCAACAAAATTTCAATTAAAACCTTAAGCAATCAAACACAAAATCAATTTTCAAGCATGAAACCCATCATGAAATCAAATCTCTTTTGATCAATTCTTAAATCAATTAGGTTAAAATAATTTTCATGATTTGGGACTTGTAGAAGTGAGTCAAAAGGCAGATGTTACATCCTCCCCAACTTAGAAATTTCTCGTCCTCGAGAAATCACGTACCTGTTTCAAACAAATGAGGGTACGAATCCCTCATGCTACTCTCACGCTCCCAAGTAGCATTCTCGCCATTCACAGAATCCCAAATAACCTTAAATAGAGGAATATCCTTTCCTCGAAGAGTCTTTACACTCCGACCGTCTATCCTTAAGGGCAAAGTCTCGTACGTAAGATTTTCCTTGAGTTGAATAGAATCGGGTTCGATGATGTGAGAAGAATCACCAATGTATTTTCTAAGTTGCAACACATGAAAGACATTGTGTAGGTTGGAAAACATTGGGGGTAAGGCAATTTCATAAGCTACTGGTCCTACACGTTTCAGGATTTGGTGAGGTCCTATGAATTTTGGGGTGAGGTCCTATGAATTTTGGGGTAAGGCAATCCCAGTAGTGGGTACTACTCGCATGAACACATGGTCACCTTCATTAAACTCGATGGGAGTCCTCCTCTGATCATAATAACTTTTCTGCCGGCTTTGAGCACTTCTCATCTTCTCCTGAATCATTTTAATCTTTTCTGTCGTTTGTTGAACCATTTCTGGACCTAGAATAAGATTTTCCCCAGTCTCAAACCAACATAACAACGTTCTGCACTTCCTTCCATACAAAGCCTCATAAGGAGCCATCCCTATGCTCGAGTGATAGCTGTTGTTGTACGTGAACTCAATCAATGGTAGAAGAGTATCCCATTCTCTTGTTTGCTCCAAAACACAAGCTCTAAGAAGATCCTCTAGCGATTGAATGGTCCTTTCTGATTGTCCGTTCGTCTGAGGATGATAAGCTGAACTCAACTGAAGTCTTGTTCCAAGTGCATCATGTAGACTATTCCAAAACTTCGAAACAAATCTCGGATCTCTGTCAGATATGATGTTTGTTGGCACTCCATGAAGTCTCACTACCTCGTTGACATATATGGTTGCAAGCTTCTCCAACGGATACTTCACATTGACAGGTAGGAAATGAGCGCTCTTGGTTAATCGATCAACAATTACCCAAATAGCGTCAAATCCTCTTCGGGTCTTAGGCAAAGCAGTTACAAAATCCATGGAAATACTGTCCCATTTCCAACTTGGAATTTCCAATGGTTGTAACACTCCACCGGGTTTCTTGTGCTCAATCTTAGCTTTCTGACACACCAGACACCTCGACACGTACTCCGCTACTTCTCTTTTCATACCAGGCCACCAAAACATCCTTTTCAAGTCTTGGTACATCTTAGTTGCTCCGGGATGGATACTCAGCTTACTCTTATGAGCTTCTTCTAAAATCATCTCCCTTATTCTCTTGTCTTGTGGCACACAAATACGATCCTTATGCTCCAACACTCCATCAGTTCCTACTTGGAACTCAGTCTCTTTCCCTTCCGAGACCAACTGCTTCCTTGTTTGTAACTCTGGGTCGTTCAATTGACCTTCCTTGACTTGTTCCATAAACTCGCTCGATACAACCAACATTACCAAAGTCATACTTTGTTGATTCATCCTGACTTCCAAGTTCATATCTCTGAATCTCTCGATTAACTCCATCTCTTTTACCATCATGGCAGACACATGAAGAGATTTCCTACTTAAAGCGTCTGCTACCACGTTCGCTTTTCCCGGGCGGTACTGTAGCTCGAAGTCGTAGTCCTTCAAAAATTCCATCCATCGCCTTTGTCTCATATTCAACTCCTTTAGATCAAAGAGGTACTTAAGACTCTTATGATCACTGAATACTTCGATCCTTGCTCCGTAGAGTTTGTAACATCCCGAATTTTAATCCTGAGAGTAATTAGAATAATGATAAGAGTTGGAAGTAAAGATTATGATAAAAAGGATTTTAAATGATGGATTAGGAGTTCTTTGAATGCCATAAAGGAGTCAAGAAGCATTGGCATCAGAAAGGAGGTTGAAAGATGAACAAAAGAGCATTAGAAGCGATGTTTTTGGTGTTATAAACACCCTATATGAGGAAATTCAAAATAAAATATTTACAACTCGAAACACAAATTCCACCGTTGGATGTGAAGTAGGATATGTGAGGAAGCCTGTGTCAAAATTTGAGGAAGATCCAACGGTTAACGAAGAAGTTATGGCCTTTCAAAGTCGGGGTGCTGCAAACTCTGCAACTTAATCGATTAAGCTGCAGCTTAATCGATTACGACCAGAATGTTGGGAAACCCTTAATCGATTAATAATCGATTAAACGACCCTGCAGTGGAAAAAAATAAAGGTCGTTCATGCGTGATTTTGGCCATAATGCACGAAATTTCTCTCTCTAGGGCACCCAATCTCTCATCCCAAATCCATCAAGCTTCAAGGGAATCACTCCAAAGTCCACCATCAAGTCTCTCTTGGTCTCTCCACGTAAGTATTCATGATTCTTGAAGTTCCTCTCTCTCTCTAAGTTGGGTTTTCTCTCTCTCTCTTTCCTCCCTTTGGGGAAATTCGAATTTCTCTTTGAATAGGGCAATAATCTCATCATTCTTCCATTCCTTTGGCTTAGAGAAGGTTATCATCATTCTCCCTATCTTTTTGGCTTGGGAGCTCTTCGTTTTGGGAGCGTGCGAAGCGAAGGCTTGGTTTTTCTGCTCTTCCTCTCCTTGGTTAAGGTAAGGGGGTGGATATAGTGAGCATTGGCTTGTTCTAGGAAAGGGTTTGTATTTAGATATAATGGTTGGCTAGGAGTTTATGTGTTAGGGTAGGAAATTAGAAACCCCAATTTAGAAACTAAGGAAAATGTTGAAATTAGGCTTAATTATTAATTATGGAACTCTAAGAATTAGAGAATAAGGTTAGGTTTCTATGGAGGAAAAATTAAATGGCATGAACCCCTAATTTAGGATTTTAAATCAATAATCTGGACAAGTGAAAAAGAAATGTGGGTGTTGCATGATTACATGAAAGGTGATGTTTGTTATTATTTGTATTCTAATTGTTTATGTGAAAAGTGAATTGTGGTTATTTGATTATAAATATGATGGTGCTTGTGCTTGGAGTAGTTTTGTAAATACTAAATGGAATTGGTAGACAAATTAATGACATATAATATGGACAACTAATATTGGATGAGCATGGTGATGTATCGTAGGCCTTCGATTTGGGGGAGACGATACATCGTAAAACGGTGTTGTATTGTAGGCCTTCGATTTGGGGGAGACAATACAACGTAAACGGGGCGATGTATGTAGGCCTTCGATTTGGTGGAGACATACATCGTCGGTGGTGTATGTATGTAGGCCTTCGATTTGGTGGAGACATACATACACCCTAAATAAAAAGGAAAAAGGAAAGGACAATGGATAAAATAAGGTAAACGGTAAAGGAAAAGCGATGTATGTAGGCCTTCGATTTGGTGGAGACATACATCGTGATTGGTGTATGTATGTAGGCCTTCGATTTGGTGGAGACATACATACACCATAAATAAAAGAAAAGGGTAAGGGGATAAAATTGGACAAGGTAATGGTAATGGAAACGCGATGTATGTAGGCCTTCGATTTGGTGGAGACATACATCGTGATTGGTGTATGTATGTAGGCCTTCGATTTGGTGGAGACATACATACACCGTAAAAATAAGTAAAAGGTAAGGGTTTTAAAAAAGGGATTTCTTTGGAAACGGGGAAAAACAAATAAAAGGGAACCATATGGTGGAAAGGAACTAACTAAAAAGGGAACCGACATTTATAAATTAATGGAATTGGAAAATACGGTATGCTTGCGATGAATTGGTATTTATGTGAATAAATTTGCTAATTGTGTTTGGCCTGGTTAGTTGTTATGTCTATCTAGAAACTGCTATTCTATTTCATGTGCAATGCTCACTCCCTTACTATACATTACAGGTACAGAGATTGAGATTGCACAGCCCCCGGCCGAGTAGGTGTGCTCTCCCTCCCAGGGAGAGTAGGGTTATGGGGATTAGATACTTTTATTTTGACTTCAGCCTCCGTATATTTGGTTGTGTATGAGCTGTATATGCTTTTAGAGTGAGGCTTAGGATAGTTTCTTTTGTGCAGGGTTTATGATTCATTTTGAGCATAGATGTTGTCATGGCCTCTTGATTTAAATACTTAATATTTTGCTGGTACTCTGACACACTGATGTTTTACACTTGAGCCCATGGGGCAACTATGCGATGCATATTTACATTTATATTTGAGCCCTGCTGGCTACTGTTGATTTAATAAAAATGTGTTTATCAGGTTGAAGATTTAGAAAAGTCCGAAAAACAAACGAAACTCCGTCCGTTTGACGGTTGATTTTCATAAGTTAAAAAGGAATTTTTAAGTATACATTTTTAATACTTGGGAATTAAGGGTAGTACTTATTTGGGTGTTACAGAGGTAATGTCGCCATATCTTCAGAGCAAAAACTATTGCAGCTAACTCTAAGTCATGAGTTGGATAATTTTGCTCGTGAACCTTCAATTGTCTAGAGGCGTAAGCTACAACTTTTCGCTCTTGCATCAGAACACATCCCAAACCTTGCTTCGACGCATCACAATAAACACTGAAACTCTTCTCCGGGTCAGGCAAAACAAGCACTGGGGCTGTAGTTAGCCTCCTCTTTAACTCCTGAAAACTCTCCTCGCACTTCGTTGTCCACAGAAACGGCTGTCCCTTCCTAGTTAACTTTGTCATTGGCAAGGATAATATTGAAAATCCTTCAATAAAACGTCTATAATATCCTGCCAAACCAAGAAAACTTCGAATCTCCGTCACCGTCGTTGGCACTTTCCAGTCCAATACCGCCTTTACTTTGGACGGATCCACCGCTATTCCTTCCTTCGAGATTACGTGACCCAAGAAATTCACTTCTTCCAACCAAAATTCGCACTTCGAGAGTTTCGCATACAACTGCTTCTCCTTCAAAATTTGCAGAATTATCCTCAAATGTTCCTCATGTTCCTCCTTGTCCTTGGAATAGATGAGGATATCATCTATGAATACTGCCACGAACGAATCTAAATAGAGTTGAAAGATTCTGTTCATGTAATCCATAAACACTACAGGAGCGTTAGTTACTCTGAAAGGCATGACTAAGTACTCGAAATGTCCATATCGGGTCCTAAATGCAGTCTTCAGAATATCATCTTCCTTCACTCGAATCTGGTGATAGCCCGATCGAAGATCGATCTTTGAAAACACCGCAGCTCCTCTCAACTGATCCATTAGGTCGTCTATCCGCGGCAGAGGATACTTGTTCTTGATCGTCATCTTATTCAGCTGGCGATAGTCGACACACAACCTCATATTGCCATCCTTCTTCTTCACTAGCAAAACTGGAGCTCCCCAAGGCGACACACTAGGCCTCATAAGTTGCTTTTCCGCTAACTCCTCGATTTGCTTTTTCAGTTCAGCCAACTCCGCTGGTGCCATTCGGTAAGGTGCTCTAGAGATTGGTCTAGTCCCTGGTATCACATCGATTGAAAACTCGACCTCTCGAACAGGTGGTAATCCAGGAATATCGTCAAGGAATACTTCTGGGAAGTCTCGAACTACGGGCAGTTCTTGAATGTGATTGTCCACATCAACGTCCAAAGAAGTTGAGATCATGTATACATGGGCTCCCTCTTTCAGAGAAGCCATGACTTGATTGGCAGTTACGTGCTTTGGTAAGGATTCGTCAGGGTTTTCAAAAGATAGGGTCTTAGTGAAACAATTCAACTGAACATGGTTAGCGGATAACCAGTCCATTCCTAAGATAACATCAATTTGGGATAAGGGTAATGTTATCAGGTCTGTGGGAAAAGTCCTATCATCTATCACTACAGGGCACTTAGGGCAAAAAGTTGAAACTGTGACTGGGTCACTAGTAGGGGTAAACACAATCAAGTCATATGGTAAAGAAGCTACCATTAAGTGCAACCTACTCACAACATCATTCGATATAAAAGAGTGTGTGGCACCTGAATCATACAACACATTTAAGGAATTCTCACGTATAAGACATGTACCTTGGATAAGACCATTGTGGTTTGAAGCCTCTACACCGCTCATCGTGAAAACTCTTCCTTTCTCTTGAGGCTTAGCAGCAGTCGAAACATTCCTCTCTTGTCTTGGCTTAGTGCACTGGTTTGCATAATGGCCGGTCTGTTGGCAGTTAAAGCAGACCAACTTGGAGCGACATTGACCGAAGTGGTGCCGGCGACACTGAGTACAGAAGGGAGGTGATGTTTCAGAGTTCCTATCAGTATAATTGGGACGATTCCTACCTCCATTGTTGCTCCAAGTGTTGGCGTTCCTATTACCCTTGTTGCCATTGTTGCAATTGTTGTTCCTTTGGAATCTCGATCCTCCATAGCGATTGTCCCTTCGTCCTCCGAATCGATCGTAGGGTCCTCGTCCATGCTGGGTTCCTTGCCTCACATTCTGGTAATTGGGGGTATTCCTCATTGGTCCATGGGAACTTGAGGGTACAACAGTCTTATTGTTCATGTTCTTCGCCTTGAGTCCATCGTCATAGATTCTGCATCTGCTCACTAAGAGCGGGAAGCTGTCGATTCCCATATGTATGAAGGCCATTTTGATCTCAGTCTTGAGTCCATCGAGGAACTTTGCGCACTTCGACTGGTCGTTTCCGGGTTGATTGTAGTGCGGCACGTACTTCACTAGTTCCTCAAACTTCGAAGCATACTCGCCGACCGACATATTTCCTTGAGTCAAGTGCATTAACTCAATCTCCTTCTTCAGTTTCATGTTGATAGGAAAATACTTCTCTAAGAACCTTTGCTTAAAAGAGTGTCAAGTGAGGGCCTTCTGCCGAACCTCCATAACTTGCCTAGTATTCTCCCACCAGTCAGATGCCTCCTTTGGTTAGCATGTAGACCGCGTTGGTTACCTTCTGAGCATCAGCACATTGCATAGCGGTGAAGATGTTTTCTAATTCCCTAATCCATTCATTAGCATTCTCCGAGGCATATCCACCGGCGAATTCTTTAGGGTTCCTCTTACAAAACTCATCTAAACCCCTATACTCCTGAGGTCCTAAGTTTTGGTTCTGGTTGTTCTGCTGAGCCTGCTGGTGTATTACATTGAGATTGTCACTCATACGCAGAACAACAGCAGTCAGGTCATGTAGCATATCCTCGGTGTTCCGAGCTGCTTCAGGAGCATGTCTACCTCTTTCTCTTCCAGACATCGTAAGCTATATTCATTAACGCACTAATAGTTTAATACACCTACTATCGTATCTAATCACACAACCTAACATGTCTAGAGTTCACACAACAGAGAACATGTAAGGCCATGTTCAGGCCACATGGACAACCATTGCTCTGATACCACCAAGTGTAACACCCCGATTTGGAAAACTCGAAAAAACACTTTAAACTACTACTTAATTCTTTCATGAAAAAAACAGGGATTTTTTTTTTGAAACAATATAAAACTCATCGGTCAAGTTTCCCAAAACAAGGTATTACTTTCAAAACCTCTATCTCAAAAACGTTTGCCCAAGTTTCTAAAAATAGTTTAATATTGAAAACTTACTTTCAACAGATAGGTAAAACATTTCACTTATAGAAAACATAACTGATTTACTTAAAACGGCTATCTGTCTGATTACGATAGTCTTTCGGAAAACAGTTTTAAAAACAGGTCTTAAAGGTTCTTTTAAAAGTGGTCACCATAGATCAGCGGTGCCATTCTTACATAACGTTTACCTTGCCAAAACATTACAAAAGAAAAGGGGTACACTTGATATACATATCATGCAAGGGTCCATTAGAACCTAAATATAAACTACTAAGCAGCGTCCCCTTCGCGATCCGCAACGTAAGTCTTCAAAAGCGATCTCCGTCATCCAGTAGTAGCCCTCTCGTCAGCGCATCACGATCAGTAAGTCCTTCTTCCAGGAGAAGCCACACCAGCTCCATCGTCTTTTAGAATCGGAGATTCATAGTCACATGTGCACAAGAAGTTGAGAGAGTAAGTTATCCGAATGGAATTACTCCCATCGACTTCTTGGATTTACACTAGCGACGCATACCAGAACATACAAACAATACAACAAACAATGCCACAGATAATTATGCAAGATGCATGAGAATGCGATGCAATCGGCGTATTATCGATCACTAAGTCTTTTCCTTAAGGGAATCATTTAATCAATTCATCTTACAAAGCCGAATCTCTTGGACAGCTCATCTCGCAAGGTCGAATCATGAAATAAGATTCTTACTTAATCAAAACTTTTCAAGAGTCAAGTCCAATATCTTTGGTTTCTCTCCTTTCCTCACGGTTCATTTACTCTTTCTAAGGTCCATGGTTTTCTCCTTCTCTTCTTCACTATCTTGGTCTTGAAAGTATAATTGGGACGATTCCTACCTCCATTGTTGCTCCAAGTGTTGGCGTTCCTATTACCCCAGTTGCCATTGTTGCGATTGTTGTTCCTTTGGAATCTCGATCCTCCATAGTGATTGTCCCTTCGTCCTCCTAATCGATCGTAGGGTCCTCGTCCATGCTGGGTTCCTTGCCTCACATTCTGGTAATTGGGGGTATTCCTCATTGGTCCATGGGAACTTGAGGGTACAGCAGTCTTATTGTTCACGTTCTTCGCCTTGAGTCCATCCTCATAGATTCTGCATCTGCTCACTAAGAGCGGGAAGTTGTCGATTCCCATATGTATGAAGGCCATTTTGATCTCAGTCTTGAGTCCATCGAGGAACTTTGCGCACTTCGACTGGTCGTTTCCGGGTTGATTGTAGTGCGGCACGTACTTCACTAGTTCCTCAAACTTTGCAGCATACTCGCCGACCGACATATTACCTTGAGTCAAGTGCATGAACTCAATCTCCTACTTCAGTTTCATGTCGATAGGAAAATACTTCTCTAAGAACCTTTGCTTAAAAGAGTCCCAAGTGATGGCCTCTTGCTGAACCTCCATAACTTGCCTAGTATTCTCCCACCAGTCAGATGCCTCCTTGGTTAGCATGTAGACCGCGTAGGTTACCTTATGAGCATCAGCGCATTGTATAGCGGTGAAGATCTTTTCTAATTCCCTAATCCATTCATTAGCATTCTCCGAGGCATATCCACCGGCGAATTCTTTAGGGTTCCTCTTACAAAACTCATCTAAACCCCTTTACTCCTGAGGTCCTAAGTTTTGGTTCTGGTTGTTCTGCTGAGCCTGCTGGTGTATTACATTGAGATTCTCACTCATACCCAGAACAGCAGCAGTCAGGTCATGTAGCATATCCTCGGTGTTCCGAGCTGCTTCAGGAGCATGTCTACCTCTTCCTCTTCTAGACATCGTAAGCTATATTCATTAACGCACTAATAGTTTAATACACCTACTATCGTATCTAATCACACAACCTAACATGTCTAGAGTTCACACAACAGAGAACATGTAAGGCCATGTTCAGGCCACATGGACAACCATTGCTCTGATACCACCAAGTGTAACACCCCGATTTGGAAAACTCGAAAACAAAACATTAAACTACTACTTAATTCTTTCATGAAAAAAACAGGGATTTTTTTTAAACAATATAAAACTCATCGGTCAAGTTTCCCAAAACAAGGTATTACTTTCAAAACCTCTATCTCAAAAACGTTTGCCCAAGTTTCTAAAAATAGTTTAATATTGAAAACTTACTTTCAACAGATAGGTAAAACATTTCACTTATGGAAAACATAACTGATTTACTTAAAACGGTTATCTGTCTGATTACGACAGTCTTTCGGAACACAGTTTTAAAACAGGTCTTAGAGGTTCTTTTAAAAGTGGTCACCATAGATCAGCGATGCCATTCTTACATAACGTTTACCTTGCCAAAACATTACAAAAGAAAAGCGGTACACTTGATATACATATCATGCAAGGGTCCATTAGAACCTAACTATAAACTACTAAGCAGCGTCCCCTTCGCGATCCGCAACGTAAGTCTTCAAAAGCGATCTCCGTCATCCAGTAGTAGCCCTCTCGTCAGCGCATCACGATCAGTAAGTCCTTCTTCCAGGAGAAGCCACACCAGCTCCATCGTCTTTTAGAATCGGAGATTCATAGTCTCATGTGCACAAGAAGTTGAGAGAGTAAGTTATCCGAATGGAATTACTCCCATCGACTTCTTGGATTTACACTAGCGACGCATACCAGAACATACAAACAATACAACAAACAATGCCACAGATAATTATGCAAGATGCATGAGAATGCGATGCAACCGGCGTATTATCGATCGCTAAGTCTTTTCCTTAAGGGAATCATTTAATCAATTCATCTTACAAAGCCGAATCTCTTGGACAGCTCATCTCGCAAGGTCGAATCATGAAATAAGATTCTTACTTAATCAAAACTTTTCAAGATTCAAGTCCAATATCTTTGGTTTCTCTCCTTCCCTCACGGTTCATTTACTCTTTCTAAGGTCCATGGTTTTCTCCTTCTCCTCTTCACTATCTTGGTCTTGAAAGTATAATTGGGACGATTCCTACCTCCATTGTTGCTCCAAGTGTTAGCGTTCCTATTACCCCGGTTGCCATTGTTGCGATGGTTGCCATTGTTGCGATTGTTGTTCCTTTGGAATCTCGATCCTCCATAGCGATTGTCCCTTCGTCCTCCGAATCGATCGTAGGGTCCTCGTCCATGCTGGGTTCCTTGCCTCACATTCTGGTAATTGGGGGTATTCCTCATTGGTCCATGGGAACTTGAGGGTACAACAGTCTTATTGTTCACGTTCTTTGCCTTGAGTCCATCCTCATAGATTCTGCATCTGCTCACTAAGAGCGTGAAGCTGTCGATTCCCATATGTATGAAGGCCATTTTGATCTCAGTCTTGAGTCCATCGAGGAACTTTGCGCACTTCGACTGGTCGTTTCCGGGTTGATTGTAGTGCGGCACGTACTTCACTAGTTCCTCAAACTTCGCAGCATACTCGCCGACCGACATATTTCCTTGAGTCAAGTGCATGAACTCAATCTCCTTCTTCAGTTTCATGTCGATAAGAAAATACTTCTCTAAGAACCTTTGCTTAAAAGAGTCCCAAGTGATGGCCTCCTGCTGAACCTCCATAACTTGCCTAGTATTCTCCCACCAGTCAGATGTCTCCTTGGTTAGCATGTAGACCGCGTAGGTTACCTTCTGAGCATCAGCGCATTGCAGAGCGGTGAAGATCTTTTCTAATTCCCTAATCCATTCATTAGCATTCTCCGAGGCATATCCACCGGCGAATTCTTTAGCGTTCCTCTTACAAAACTCATCTAAACCCCTATACTCCTGAGGTCCTAAGTTTTGGTTCTGGTTGTTCTGCTGAGCCTGCTGGTGTATTACATTGAGATTCTCACTCATACCCAGAACAGCAGCAGTCAGGTCATGTAGCATATCCTCGGTGTTCCGAGCTGCTTCAGGAGCATGTCTACCTCTTCCTCTTCCAGACATCGTAAGCTATATTCATTAACGCACTAATAGTTTAATACACATACTATCGTATCTAATCACACAACCTAACATGTCTAGAGTTCACACAACAGAGAACATGTAAGGCCATGTTCAGGCCACATGGACAACCATTGCTCTGATACCACCAAGTGTAACACCCCGATTTGGAAAACTCGAAAACAAAACTTTAAACTACTACTTAATTCTTTCATGAAAAAAACAGGGATTTTTTTTTGAAACAATATAAAACTCATCGGTCAAGTTTCCCAAAACAAGGTATTACTTTCAAAACCTCTATCACAAAAACGTTTTCCCAAGTTTCTAAAAATAGTTTAATATTGAAAACTTACTTTCAACAGATAGGTAAAACATTTCACTTATAGAAAACATAACTGATTTACTTAAAACGGTTATCTGTCTGATTACGACAGTCTTTCGGAAAACAGTTTTAAAAACAGGTCTTAAAGGTTCTTTTAAAAGTGGTCACCATAGATCAGCGGTGCCATTCTTACATAACGTTTACCTTGCCAAAACATTCCAAAAGAAAAGGGGTACACTTGATATACATATCATGCAAGGGTCCATTAGAACCTAACAATAAACTACTAAGCAGCGTCCCCTTCGCGATCCGCAACGTAAGTCTTCAAAAGCGATCTCCGTCATCCAGTAGTAGCCCTCTCGTCAGCGCATCACGATCAGTAAGTCCTTCTTCCAGGAGAAGCCACACTAGCTCCATCGTCTTTTAGAATCGGAGATTCATAATCACATGTGCACAAGAAGTTGAGAGAGTAAGTTATCCGAATGGAATTACTCCCATCGACTTCTTGGATTTACACTAGCGACGCATACTAGAACATACAAACAATACAACAAACAATGCCACAGATAATTATGCAAGATGCATGAGAATGCGATGCAACCGGCGTATTATCGATCGCTAAGTCTTTTCCTTAAGGGAATCATTTAATCAATTCATCTTACAAAGCCGAATCTCTTGGACAGCTCATCTCGCAAGGTCGAAGTCTCTTTGTCCACATATTTCGATTCCATAGTATCGGGATTCAAGCATTACGGTTTCGGGTTTAGGTCTACATCTCCTCGGGTTCCATCCACATAGTTCGAAGCAATCAGAAGTACAGGATCTCTAACCACACCAGCTCCGGGAGACGACACCAAAATATAATATAAAATGCCCGGGAAAAACGTCATGACACGGGTGTCCACCTCCGCCGTGTTCAAATATCCCTCTTCTGATCCTGATTTAGTCAAGGGGGTGTCAGTCATCCGTCTAGTGATCTTGCGGTACTTCAGCTACGACACCAGACTACCTACCCAACCTCGGATGGTCAACCCAGGTCACTGTAGCTTTTTCCCGCCTAGACAGACTCCTCTTGGGCTTCTTGACGAATCACCACCATTGCCCTCCCCTATACTAATCATCAAGTGATTACCACGCAGGTAAACACCGTGTCTTCCTCTCCACTACTTCGGGTAAGGGTTTTAAGTCGTGGGGTTATACTCATTCGTCCTAACGTCGACCCATCCTAAGTCATCTCCGTCATATAGCTCCAACCATATGTGGAATGCTTCTGTGGGACTCGACTTCTGTGTCTGACGGGCTCCGACCCATCCTGAATCATTCTCGGCATATGGCTCCGACCATACGCAGGGTATCCACAATCTCTCTGACGGGCTACAACCCATTCAGGATTACCATCGACATATAGCTACAACTATAGTCGGAATATCAATCATCATTCTAACGGGCTACGACCCACTCAGAATCACCATCGGCATATGGCTCCGACCATATGCGGGATATCCATCAATCATTGATAGATAGGCTCCGACCTATCTCAACTCGCTCTCAACATATGGCTACGACCATATGGAGGCTATCTCAACATATGGCTACGACCATATGGAAATCATCTCAACACATGGCTACGACCATGTGGAAACCATCTCAACACATGGCTACGACCATGTGGAAACACTCTTTGTAGAAATCCACAGTCATTTCGTCCACGTTCAAAGCATCGTCGTCATAATCACATCGTCAGCTCGATCCACGTACTCGGCGCATCAGCATCATCCTGTTCCGTAGCACGTGTTCCATCCCTTAGAATCTCACTCTAATCATCGGGGAATTCCTTATAGTTTTCTATGTCTTTTCTATTCTTATCTTATATCGCGGGATGATGCATTATGCTCATGCAATGACAATATAAGCAACAATATTTCTCAACATAAACAAATATATCAATCAATCAATACCATGAAATGGTATAGGTCTGAGTCTTCGTATACCACGATACAAACAAGCACACAATTTATCGGGTATACTACTAGCTACAATAGACCTTTACTCCGACTTTGAGAGAGTACGGAGTGTCCTAGCACACTCACTAGACACCAAAGCGTCTTAGGATAACTTCTCTCTCACCTGGGTTCGCAGTTACCAATTCCACAAGTTCCGAACGATCTGCTTCCTTCTTAGTCTGCCCGACTCCAACTTCTTTCAAGTCCCAAAAGATAGACATATGAGTATCAACTTTATTCAAGTATTACTCTTAAAAATTATTCTCAAAGCAACTTAAGAAAATTCGAACTTTCGTCTTCATTTAAAATCAAAACATCAATTCTTTTACTCAAACTTGTCCAAAATCAAACACTAACTTTTATACTTTAAAATCATGAGAAAACAATCAAATAAACCAATTTAAATAAAAAGTTTCTTTGCTGGTCCCTCTTGGACAGCATTGAATTTAGCTTTGAAAACACCGAAAAATCGCACTTTTCAAACCAACTTTGTCTTAGCTCAAATATTCATAAAAACTCAACCTTAAACACTTTGAAAACACTTTAAAACAAGAAACATAACTTAGAAAATTCTGGACAGCATCATGTCCTAAGTTTTTAAATTCATTTTCCATCATTCAAAATCAACTCAAATCCATACACAAATCAAGCATCTTGAGAATAATCAAATAAACACTCAAACCAACACTTTCTCAAGTTTCAAACACTTAAAACCAAATGTGGACAGCATGATACTCAAACAAATTAAATCATTTAAACACCTTCATGCATCCTAAAATTCATTCTTACATTACTCAAGAATCTCAAACAAACGTACCTTCATTTCAAACATCACATAATCACAAGTCATTAAGTTAAGTCACACATAAACATGTTCACATACTTGTTCATGTATAAATCTCAATCAAATAAGGTAATCACACTTGTGAACACATACACAACCGAATCATGCATCACATAAATACTCAAACATAATTTCATCAATCTTCCACTTAATCAATTTCCCATCTTAGCAAAACTTCATCTTAAAATGCCTAATCATGTTGAAACCGAATACATCATAACTTCACAAATCACATATAGTTTCATGGCATGAACACATATACTCGTTCAAGGAAATTTAACCCAAAGTCTAAGGTCTAAACCGTGACCTTGACTAGATTTTCCTCAAAAACATTTTCAAAGATTCAAGACTTAAAAACAACTCCTAATCCAACAACAATTTCACATAACTCATCAAGCAAATAGAAACATAATCCTAGCATATGTTCACTCATGAAACCGTGAGCATACATAGGTTTCTAAACAATTTTTATTTCACTAAAACATATAAAAGCAACTCAAAGTTCAAGGAAATCACATATTCATCACTTAAACCTAAGAAAATCTTAATCCTTATCACTTATACACACAAACCGTGACTAATCATAGAGAATCACATAATTTCTATTCATTCAAAACATCATTAAACTCAAGATTGTAACGTGCAAAAGATCAATCAAAAGAAAATTAAGCTTTCATGCATAACAACACCAAACCGTGGCCATCATAAAGAAAATTATCAAGGAAAAGTTCAATTATTTCAAATAATTCAAGTAATCAAACACATCATAGTTTAGGCATGGATCTAAACATGCCTGCAACCAAAAATATTAGATCTTTAAAGAATCTTTCCTGGAAATTCAAAACCAAGTTCTTTTCAAAAACACTTTAAGAAAATCCAAGGAAAAGTGGATGAGTTTAAAAGGTCTTGAAAAGAAAAACACTTTCTTAACATAAATTTGAGATCAAGCTCAAAAATAATCATGCATGTTAGTAGAATCTTTAGATCTAACATAAAAACAAACATGCATCACACTTTTCAAGTAAAATCAAAATCTTAGAAGAAAAGTGTGAAAGCGAAAAAGAATCAAAGAAAAAGGTTTAAAACTTTTAGATCATGAAATAAGATTCTTACTTAATCAAAACTTTTCAAGAGTCAAGTCCAATATCTTTGGTTTCTCTCCTTTCCTCACGGTTCATTTACTCTTTCTAAGGTCCATGGTTTTCTCCTTCTCTTCTTCACTATCTTGGTCTTGATTTCACTTGGATTGTGAAGTATTTGGGTTGGTTCTTTCTCTCTTACAATTCGGTCACTCTCTCTCTTTTTCACTAAGAGTTTGATTTTCTCTTAGTGTTGTGTGTTTGGTCTTGGAAAGAAATGAAAACAAGGAAAGTGTGTGTGTTTTGATCTCTCTCTCTCTTTGTTTCACTCTCACGGTTTTGAGGGTGTATGTTGGTGTGGGTTGTTGTAGTTGTAAGTTCCATGATGAATGTTTTGATAATTACAAAGTGTTTTGAACAAGCTATCATGTGATGATCAAGTTCAAGTTCAATAAGCAACAACAAACATCAAGTGAAGAAGAGAGAACAAGCTCATGAAGACTTAAGTTTGAGTGTAATTGTTTTTGTTTTATCTTTTTCCTCTCAAGCTTCATAGGTTTTCATTTGGGTAGTTTGTTTAGAGGGTAGTGAATCTCATTCATAAGTCATGATTTAATCATAATTTGAGTTTTCACTTAACCTAGAATCAATAGGTGGCTTAAAGGTTTTAAAGGAAAGGTTGGTTTTTGATAAAACAAGTTTTAAACAAGTGCAGTATCAATCTACTCGAGTAAATCAAGATTTAATCGAGTACTACTCGAGTATGCTGCAATTTACTCGAGTAAACACTGCTGAACTGATTTTTAAAGTACGATTTTCACTTCTCAAAATCAGTTTTCAAGTGCCATAACTTTTGGGTATTCTATAAAAACCTTTTCCTAACCTTTGTGATCATAACCTATCATTTTGATATTCATTTTACAAAGAATCAACCCACTCTATTCTCTCTCAATTTCAAAGATCAAACCTTTTCTATTTTCATATTATTTGATCAAGAACCTTTGAATCTCTTGTGTGATTTGTCATAGCTATTGATTGAGATTCATTAGGATTGTTATGTGTATTCATTGAGTTGTAATCTTTGCAATAAGGCAAGCCACTACAACAAACAAAGAAGCCTTGGTGTGTCGATTATCATCAAGCAACGTTCATTGAAGAAGAAGAAGTCTTGGTTGTGAATCAAGCAAGGAGAAGCCTTGATGTGTGGATTATCATCAAGCAATTGAAGACTTGTTGTGTCGATTATCAACAAGGGGTAGAGGTTAGATTAGAGAGAAGATCAATAGGATTACAAGGCAAGGGTGTTGGTTATCTCTTGTAGGTTAGCAAGAAGGAAGTCTTGTGAGGCAATCACTTGTAATTTGAGAACTCTAATTCCTCATAGTGAAGAATCTCTCTTGGTTGAAGAGGGGACTGGATGTAGCTTTCAAGCGGGTGAAAGTGAACCAGGATAAATCGCTATGTCGTATCTCTAAACCCTTACTCTTTATATTCAAGTCATTTGATTGCGTTCTTGGTTGAAAACCTAGAAAGATTGATTTTCATAATTGATTGAATTGAATCTTTAATTGTTCAAATTGATAAAGGGAAAATCATTTTTCATAACTAGGTTAATCAATAAGAATATAGGTGTTAATCATTCTCCATTGAATCTCTGATCTTTCATGTGTATTGATTGATTTTCGTATGCGAATGAAAACTTGATTTTTCTGGTTTCTGTCAGATATACTTGAGTAAACGAGTCTTTAATCGAGTACTACTCGAGTACTCTGAAATCTACTCGAGTAAACCTGAGAGTTTTTGGAAAAATATTTTGTTTTGATTGTTTCGATTTGTTTCGAATGAAAATCTTTCAAGGTAGCTTAGACACCTATTCAACCCCCCCCCCTTCTAGGTGTATTCCTAGGGTTCCTTTGTCTCTCCAACCACCAATTGCGGTTTCCTCAATTGGTATCAGAGCTCGGTCGAAAGACACGAGCATAAGAGCTTTTTTGTAAAGATCCTTTAAGAAAATCGCAATGGGATTCGTACCCTTTGGTGGTGAAGGTTATTCAATAAATCGTCCTCCATTGTTTACCGGAGAAGGCTATGCATATTGGAAAGTTAGAATGAAAATCTTTATCGAAGCCATAGATAGTGAAATTGTAAGTTTCGTGATGAATGTTTTGATAATGACAAAGTGTTTTGAACAAGCTATCATGTGATGATCAAGTTCAAGTTCAACAAGCAACAACAAACATCAAGTGAAGAAGAGAGAACAAGCTCATGAAGACTTAAGTTTGAGTGTAATTGTTTTTGTTTTATCTTTTGCCTCTCAAGCTTCAAAGGTTTTCATTTGGGTAGTTTGTTTAGAGGGTAGTGAATCTCATTCATAAGTCATGATTTAATCATAATTTGAGTTTTCACTTAACCTAGAATCAATAGGTGGCTTAAAGGTTTTAAAGGAAAGGTTGGTTTTTGAGAAAACAAGTTTTAATCAAGTGCAGTATAGGTTTACTCGAGTATGAGTTTGTTTAATCGAGTACTACTCGAGTATGCTGCAATTTACTCGAGTAAACACTACTGAACTGATTTTTAAAATACAATTTTCACTTCTCAAAATCAGTTTTCAAGTGCCATAACTTTTGGGTATTCTATAAAAACCTTTTCCTAACCTTTGTGATCATAACCCATCATTTTGATATTCATTTTATAAAGAATCAAGCCACTCTATTCTCTCTCAATTTCAAAGATCAAAGCTTTTCTATTTTCATATTCTTTGATCAAGAACCTTTGAATCTCTTGTGTGATTTGTCATAGCTATTGATTGAGATTCATTAGGATTGTTATGTATATTCATTGAGTTGTAATCTTTGCAATAAGGCAAGCCACTACAACAAACAAGAAGCCTTGGTGTGTCGATTATCATCAAGCAACGTTCATTGAAGAAGAAGAAGTCTTGGTTGTGAATCAAGCAAGGAGAAGCCTTGATGTGTAGATTATCATCAAGCAATTGAAGACTTGTTGTGTCGATTATCAACAAGGGGTAGAGGTTAGATTAGAGAGAAGATCAATAGGATTACAAGGCAAGGGTGTCGGTTATCTCTTGTAGGCTAGGAAGAAGGAAGTCTTGTGAGGCAATCACTTGTAATTTGAGAACTCTAATTCCTCATAGTGAAGAATCTCTCTTGGTTGAAGAGGGGACTGGATGTAGCTTTCAAGTGGATGAAAGTGAACCAGGATAAATCGCTGTGTCGTATCTCTAAACCCTTACTCTTTATATTCAAGTCATTTGATTGCGTTCTTGGTTGAAAACCTAGAAAGATTGATTTTCATAATTGATTGAATTGAATCTTTAATTGCTCAAATTGATAAAGAGAAATTCATTTTCATAACTAGGATAATCAATAAGAATATAGGTGTTAATCATTCCCGCTGAATCTCTGATCTTTCGTGTGAATTGATTGATTTTCGTATGCGAATGAAAACTTGATTTTTCTGGTTTTTGTCAGATATACTTGAGTAAACGAGTCTTTAATCGAGTAATACTCGAGTACTCTGAAATCTACTCGAGTAAACCTGAGAGTTTTTGGAAAAATATTTTGTTTTAATTGTTTCGATTTGTTTCGTTCGAAAATCTTTCAAGGTATCTTGTACACCTATTCAACCCCCCCTTCTAGGTGTATTCCTAGGGTTCCTTTGTCTCTCCAACCACCAATTGCGGTTTCCTCAATTGGTATCAGAGCTCGGTCAAAAGACACGAGCATAAGAGCTTTTTCGTAAAGATCCTTTAAGAAAATCGCAATGGGATTCGTACCCTTTGGTGGTGAAGGTGCTTCAATAAGTCGTCCTCCATTGTTTACCGGAGAAGGCTATGCATATTGGAAAGTTAGAATGAAAATCTTTATCCAAGACATAGATAGTGAAATTTGGAAAGTAGTTGAAAAAGGTCCTCATATCCCCTCTAGTTTAGTTGAAGGTGTAGAACAATTGATCCCCGAGGATAAGTGGAAGGATGATGATAGAAAGAGAGTTCAATATGATTATAAAGCAAAGAATATCATTACTTCCGCTTTATCCTATGACGAGTTATTTAGAGTTTCTCAATGTTCTAGTGCTAAGGAAATGTGGGACACTTTACAAGTGACTCATGAAGGAACTTGTGAGGTTAGGAGAGCTAGATTGAATGCTTTAATGCGTGATTATGAATTGTTTCAAATGCTTCTAAATGAATCTATAAATGATATGCAAAAGCGTTTTACTCATATTATAAATCATTTACTTGCTCTTGGTAAAACTTTTCTTAAAGGTGAACTTTCTAACAAAGTGTTGAGATGTTTAGATAGGAATTGGCAACCAAAAGTAACGGCTATTGTTGAATCTAAAAACTTGGATGCTATGGATCTAGCAACACTTTTCGGAAAGCTTCAAGAACATGAAATGGAGCTTGGACGCTTGAATATCAATGAAGAGTTGGATAAAAACAAAGAAAGAAAGGGACTTGCTCTTAAAGTCAAGAGTAGATCTTACAAAAAGAAAGAGAGTTCCGATGATGATGATAGTGTAGATTCCGATTCTGATATTGATGAAAAAGACATGAAACTTTTGCTAAGGAAGTTTGACAAGTTTCTAAGGAGAAAAGGAAGGTTGAACAAGGATAAAAGTAAAGAGAAGGATTCTCCACACTACAAGACCAAAACTTCAAGAGAAGGTGTAGTTTGCCATGAATGTGGAAAGCCCGGTCATCTCAAGTATTCATGCTCTAGATATCTCAAGAAGAAGGAGAAAGACAAGAAGAATTCCAAGCATAAAAGAGCATACATAGTTTGGGATAATGATGAAGATAACAAGAAAAGCACATCGAGTAGTTCATCGGATAATGAAGAAGCCGCTTGTCTCAACTTGATAACTCTAGTAGATGATGAAGAACAAAGTTCAAATGATGAATCAAGTTATCAAAGCGAGGAAAGCGATGTAAGTCATACTAAATCCGAAATTTCTTCTAAATATGAATTGTTATACAATGCTTCTGAAGAAATGCATGAACAACTTGAAAAACTAGCTTTGAAAAACATTGAAAGAAAGAAGCTCATTTTGAAACATCAAAAAGAGATTTTAGATCTTCAAAAACAAGTTGATGAGCTTAATCTTGAAAATGAAACTCTTGATCTTATATATGCTAGTTCTTCTTGTGATTGTGCTAGTAGAGTGAATATTGTGGTTGATTGTGAGAATTGCAAGTTGCTTAAAGATGAAAATGCTATTTTGAAAAATAAGCTTGCAAGTTTCACAAGTGGTGATATTAGATTGCGCACATTGTTAAATTTTCAAACAGAAAATTCAAACAAGTTTGGTTTGGGTTATACTAATGCTAAGAGTAAATCTCATAGAAATGTTGTTGATTTTTTTAAAGTTGATTTTTCAAATGCACCAACATGTTTCTATTGTGGTACTCATGGACATACTTCAAATGTGTGTTATATTAAAGTGCATGGTATACCTAAAGGAGATTTTGTTTGGATTAAAAAGGGTGAAAGTCCCTACACTAACAAAAATGGATCCAAAACTATTTGGATACCAAAAAGCAAAGCATGATTGTTTTGTAGGTTTGATTGAAGAGCAAAGAGAGCTTACTAGTGTTATTCATATTTGCATCTTCAATTGGTATCAAAAGAAGTCCTACAATATGGTACAAATGTTATGGTTAGTTTGTGAATTTCATATGGTATCTTCTCAATTGGTATTATTTTTCTAAATGTTTAATTAAATCATTTGGTATCATTGAGTAGATTCATAGATGATTATCATGATTTATTGACATGCTTTGGTTGTTATTAAAGAAATATCACAATTGGTATCAAATATTTGTTGATATATGTACTTCTTTACAATTGATATCTTCTTTGTTAAGTGATATTATGATATTTTAGTTCTCAGTTGGTATCATATTACATTGTTATATTCTCTTGCCAATTGGTATCACATTGCAAAGTATAGTTCTATTGTATTTGTTTAATTGGTATAAATGTTGTAAAGAAATGATCATTGATTTCTTACCTTGGCTTAGATGTTATATTTCAATTGATATATATTGCTTTTTGATAATGCCAAAGGGGGAGAAATATGATGTTTTGAATTGAATGGAATGTTTCTCAAAGGTGGAGAAATGATTGTTGGAGAAATAATATGATTTTTAGATATTTGTTTGGAGAAAGGTTGTTTTTGTTGTTTTTATGTAGGTTGAGCTAAGTTGTTGAAGATAGGGGGAGAATCAAGCTTCTATCAATTGGATTCAAATGTCAAAAGCATTTATTGAGGGGGAGCAAGAGTCTTACCAAGTGATCAAATTGTTAAAGCATCAACAACTTCAAAAGAATTTTTGGAGAACTTCAAAACATGGTTTGTCATTTTCAAAAAGGGGGAGATTGTAAGTTCCATGATGAATGTTTTGATAATGACAAAGTGTTTTGAACAAGCTATCATGTGATGATCAAGTTCAAGTTCAACAAGCAACAACAAACATCAAGTGAAGAAGAGAGAACACGCTCATGAAGACTTAAGTTTGAGTGTAATTGTTTTTGTTTTATCTTTTGCCTCTCAAGCTTCATAGGTTTTCATTTGGGTAGTTTGTTTACAGGGTAGTGAATCTCATTCATAAGTCATGATTTAATCATAATTTGAGTTTTCACTTAACCTAGAATCAATAGGTGGCTTAAAGGTTTTAAAGGAAAGGTTGGTTTTTGAGAAAACAAGTTTTAATCAAGTGCAGTATAGTTTTACTCGAGTATGAGTTTGTTTAATCGAGTACTACTCGAGTATGCTGCAATTTACTCGAGTAAACACTGCTGAACTGATTTTTAAAATACGATTTTCACTTCTCAAAATCAGTTTTCAAGTGCCATAACTTTTGGGTATTCTATAAAAACCTTTTCCTAACCTTTGTGATCATAACCCATCATTTTGATATTCATTTTATAAAGAATCAAGCCACTCTATTCTCTCTCAATTTCAAAGATCAAAGCTTTTCTATTTTCATATTCTTTGATCAAGAACCTTTGAATCTCTTGTGTGATTTGTCATAGCTATTGATTGAGATTCATTAGGATTGTTATGTGTATTCATTGAGTTGTAATCTTTGCAATAAGGCAAGCCACTACAAAAAACAAGAAGCCTTGGTGTGTCGATTATCATCAAGCAACTTTCATTGAAGAAGAAGAAGTCTTGGTTGCGAATCAAGCAAGGAGAAGCCTTGATGTGTAGATTATCATCAAGCAATTGAAGACTTGTTGTGTCGATTATCAACAAGGGGTAGAGGTTAGATTAGAGAGAAGATCAATAGGATTACAAGGCAAGGGTGTCGGTTATCTCTTGTAGGCTAGCAAGAAGGAAGTCTTGTGAGGCAATCACTTGTAATTTGAGAACTCTAATTCCTCATAGTGAAGAATCTCTCTTGGTTGAAGAGGGGACTGGATGTAGCTTTCAAGCGGGTGAAAGTGAACCAGGATAAATCGCTGTGTCGTATCTCTAAACCCTTACTGTTTATATTCAAGTCATTTGATTGCGTTCTTGGTTGAAAACCTAGAAAGATTGATTTTCATAATTGATTGAATTGAATCTTTAATTACTCAAATTGATAAAGAGAAAATCATTTTCATAACTAGGATAATCAATAAGAATATAGGTGTTAATCATTCCCGCTGAATCTCTGATCTTTCGTGTGAATTGATTGATTTTCGTATGCGAATGAAAACTTGATTTTTCTGGTTTCTATCAGATATACTCGAGTAAACGAGTTTTTAATCGAGTAATACTCGAGTACTCTGAAATCTACTCGAGTAAACCTGAGAGTTTTTGGAAAAATATTTTGTTTTAATAGCTTCGATTTGTTTCGTTCGAAAATCTTTCAAGGTATCTTGTACACCTATTCAACCTCCCCTTCTAGGTGTATTCCTAGGGTTCCTTTGTCTCTCCAACCACCAATTGCGGTTTCCTCAGAAATTTGGAAAGTAGTTGAAAAAGGTCCTCATATCCCCTCTAGTTTAGTTGAAGGTGTAGAACAATTGATCCCCGAGGACAAGTGGAAAGATGATGATAGAAAGAAAGTACAATATGATTATAAAGCAAAGAATATCATCACATCCGCTTTATCCTATGACGAGTTCTTTAGAGTTTCTCAATGTTCTAGTGCTAAGGAAATGTGGGACACTTTACAAGTGACTCATGAAGGAACTAGTGAGGTTAGGAGAGCTAGATTGAATGCTTTAATGCGTGATTATGAATTGTTTCAAATGCTTCCAAATGAATCTATTAATGATATGCAAAAGCGTTTTACTCACATTATAAATCATTTACTTGCTCTTGGTAAAACTTTTCTACAAGGTGAACTTTCTAACAAAGTGTTGAGATGTTTAGACAAGAATTGGCAACCAAAAGTAACGGCTATTGTTGAATCTAAAAACTTGGATGCTATGGATCTAGCAACACTTTTCGGAAAGCTTCAAGAACATGAAATGGAGCTTGGACGCTTGAATATCAATGAAGAGTTGGATAAAAACAAAGAAAGAAAGGGACTTGCTCTTAAAGTCAAGAGTAGATCTTACAAAAAGAAAGAGAGTTCCGATGATGATGATAGTGAAGATTCCGATTCCGATATTGATGAAAAAGACATGAAACTTCTACTAAGGAAGTTTGACAAGTTTCTAAGGAGAAAAGGAAGGTTGAACAAGGATAAAAGTAAAGAGAAGGATTCCCCACACTACAAGACCAAAACTTCAAGAGAAGGTGTAGTTTGCCATGAATGTGGAAAGCCCGGACATCTCAAGTATTCATGCTCTAAGTATCTCAAGAAGAAGGAGAAAGACAAGAAAAATTCTAAATCTAAAAGAGCATACATAGTTTGGGATAGTGATGTAGAAGAGAAGAAAAGCACATCGAGTAGTTCATCGGATAATGAAGAAGCCGCTTGTCTCAACTTGATAACTCTAGTAGATGATGAAGAACAAAGTTCAAATGATGAATCAAGTTATCAAAGCGAGGAAAGCAATGTAAGTCATACTAAATCCGAAAAATTTCTTCTAAATATGAATTGTTATATAATGCTTATGAAGAAATGCATGAACAACTTGAAAAACTAGCTTTGAAAAACATTGAAAGAAAGAAGCTCATTTTGAAACATCAAAAAGAGATTTTAGAACTTCAAAAACAAGTTGATGAGCTTAATCTTGAAAATGAAACTCTTGATCTTATATATGCTAGTTCTTCTTGTGATTGTGCTAGTAGAGTGAATATTGTGGTTGATTGTGAGAATTGCAAGTTGCTTAAAGATGAAAATGCTATTTTGAAAAATAAGCTTGCAAGTTTCACAATTGGTGATATTAAATTGCGCACATTGTTAAATTTTCAAAGAGAAAATTCAAACAAGTTTGGTTTGGGTTATACTAATGCTAAGAGTAAATCTCATAGAAATGTTGTTGATTTTTCTAAAGTTGATTTTTCAAATGCACCAACATGTTTCTATTGTGGTACTCATGGACATACTTCAAATGTGTGTTATATTAAAGTGCATGGTATACCTAAAGGAGATTTTGTTTGGATGAAAAAGGGTGAAAGTCCCTACACTAACAAAAATGGATCCAAAACTATTTGGATACCAAAAAGCAAAGCATGATTGTTTTGTAGGTATGATTGAAGAGCAAAGAGAGCTTACAAGTGTTATTCATATTTGCATCTTCAATTGGTATCAAAAGAAGTCCTACAATATGGAACAAATGTTGTTGATAGATTTGTGAACTTCATATGGTATCTTCTCAATTGGTATTACTTTTCTAAATGTTTAATTAGTTCATTTGGTATCATTGAGTAGATTCATAGATGGTTATCATGATATAGTGACATGCTTTGGTTGTTATTAAAGAAATATCACAATTGGTATCAAATATTTGTTGATATATGTACTTCTTTACAATTGATATCTTCTTTGTTAAGTGATATTATGATATTTTAATTCTCAATTGGTATCATATTTCATTGTTATATTCTCTTGTCAATTGATATCACATTTCAAAGTATAGTTCTATTGTATTTGTTCAATTGGTATCAATGTTGTAAAGAAATGATCATTGATTTCTTACCTTGGCTTAGATGTTATATTTCAATTGGTATATATTGCTTTTTGATAATGCCAAAGGGGGAGAAATATGATGTTTTGAATTGATTGGAATGTTTCTCAAAGGTGGAGAAATGATTTTTAGATGTTTGTTTGGAGAAAGGTTGTTTTTGTTGTTTTTATGTAGGTTGAGCTAAGTTGTTGAAGATAGGGGGAGAATCAAGCTTCTATCAATTGGATTCAAATGTCAAAAGCATTTATTGAGGGGGAGCAAGAGTCTCACCAAGTGATCAAATTGTTAAAGCATGAACAACTTCAAAGAACTTTTGGAGAACTTCAAAACATGGTTTGTCATTTTCAAAAAGGGGGAGATTGTAAGTTCGATGATGAATGTTTTGATAATGACAAAGTGTTTTGAACAAGCTATCATGTGATGATCAAGTTCAAGTTCAATAAGCAACAACAAACATCAAGTGAAGAAGAGAGAACAAGCTCATGAGGACTTAAGTTTGAGTGTAATTGTTTTTGTTTTATCTTATGCCTCTCAAGCTTCATAGGTTTTCATTTGGGTAGTTTGTTTAGAGGGTAGTGAATCTCATTCATAAGTCATGATTTAATCATAATTTGAGTTTTCACTTAACCTAGAATCAATAGGTGGCTTAAAGGTTTTAAAGGAAAGGTTGGTTTTTGAGAAAACAAGTTTTAAACAAGTGCAGTATCAATCTACTCGAGTAAATCAAGATTTAATCGAGTACTACTCGAGTATGCTGCAATTTACTCGAGTAAACACTGTTGAACTGATTTTTAAAATACGATTTTCACTTCTCAAAATCAGTTTTCAAGTGCCATAACTTTTGGGTATTCTATAAAAACCTTTTCCTAACCTTTGTGATCATAACCTATCATTTTGATATTCATTTTACAAAGAATCAACCCACTCTATTCTCTCTCAATTTCAAAGATCAAAGCTTTTCTATTTTCATATTATTTGATCAAGAACCTTTGAATCTCTTGTGTGATTTGTCATAGCTATTGATTGAGATTCATTAGGATTGTTATCTGTATTCATTGAGTTGTAATCTTTGCAATAAGGCAAGCCACTACAACCAACAAAGAAGCCTCGGTGTGTCGATTATCATCAAGCAACGTTCATTGAAGAAGAAGAAGTCTTGGTTGTGAATCAAGCAAGGAGAAGCCTTGATGTGTGGATTATCATCAAGCAATTGAAGACTTGTTGTGTCGATTATCAACAAGGGGTAGAGGTTAGATTAGAGAGAAGATCAATAGGATTACAAGGCAAGGGTGTTGGTTATCTCTTGTAGGCTAGCAAGAAGGAAGTCTTGTGAGGCAATCACTTGTAATTTGAGAACTCTAATTCCTCAGAGTGAAGAATCTCTCTTGGTTGAAGAGGGGACTGGATGTAGCTTTCAAGCGGGTGAAAGTGAACCAGGATAAATCGCTGTGTCGTATCTCTAAACCCTTACTCTTTATATTCAAGTCATTTGATTGCGTTCTTGGTTGAAAACCTAGAAAGATTGATTTTCATAATTGATTGAATTGAATCTTTAATTGTTCAAATTGATAAAGGGAAAATCATTTTTCGTAACTAGGTTAATCAATAAGAATATAGGTGTTAATCATTCTCCGTTGAATCTCTGATCTTTCATGTTTATTGATTGATTTTCGTATGCGAATGAAAACTTGATTTTTCTGGTTTCTGTCAGATATACTCGAGTAAACGAGTCTTTAATCGAGTACTACTCGAGTACTCTGAAATCTACTCGAGTAAACCTGAGAGTTTTTGGAAAAATATTTTGTTTTGATTGTTTCGATTTGTTTCGAATGAAAATCTTTCAAGGTAGCTTAGACACCTATTCAACCCCCCCCCTTCTAGGTGTATTCCTAGGGTTCCTTTGTCTCTCCAACCACCAATTGCGGTTTCCTCAATGAGAAGAAATGGTGAAGAATGAAGAATGAAGAATGAAACAAATCACTCTCTCCCTCACACGGTTTTGGTCCCTTCTTTATTCTTCTTCATTTTTCTTATTTGTCATCAAGGGCTTGCATGGGTGGCTTCTTTGCAACTACTTGGGGACTAAGTTACAAAACTTGGAGGCCAAGTCTTGCTCTCAAGTCCCTCACAGCTCCTTCCTTCCTTTCCCTTCTTTTTCCTCTCTTATGTCATGCTTTGGTCATCTTGATGATGTCAGTAGTTTGACTATAAGGCATGCAACTTGGTGACTAAGCAAAGCTACTTGGTGGCCAAGTAAGGCTCACATGCATTCGGCCATAGGGTGGTTTAGGGTAGATTAGGTTAGCTTAATTAGGGTCTAATCATGATTAGGGTAGGATTAGGAAAATTAATTTAGGTTTAGTCCACTAATCCTTAGAGATTAGGGTTTAATCAAGTATTAAGGTGCTAATCAAAAACTTAATCTTTTCTAACATAGGTTTATGGAAAGATAATTCTAGGTTAGTTCATTAACCTTGAGGATTTAGGGTTTAAGAGAGTGATTAAGTGCTCAATCAAGGATTAAGAACTCGATTATGGTTTAATCGAAGATTAGGATACTAATTAGGGTTTCTAGAAACGATTCTAGATCAAGATGATTTCGACTTTGATTCTTTGAAACTTAAAGTAAAAATAAATATCCATCATAAAACCACAAAATCATATGCAACAAAATTTCAATTAAAACCTTAAGCAATCAAACACAAAATCAAATTTCAAGCATGAAACCCATCATGAAATCAAATCTCTTTTGATCAATTCTTAAATCAATTAGGTTAAAATAATTTTCATGATTTGTGACTTGTAGAAGTGAGTCAAAAGGCAGATGTTACACTAAACACCCGGAACATAGTGCCATAGAGATAGTGCCTCCAAATCTTTAGAGCGAAGACAACAACGGCTAGCTCTAGATCATGAGTTGGATAATTCATTTCATGAACTTTTAACTGTCTCGAGGCGTAAGCGACTACCTTTCCCATCTTGCATCAAAACACTCCCAAGTCCTTGTTTCAATGCGTCACAATACACCTCGAAATTCTTCTGTGTATAGGGGAGAATCAACACAAGGGATGATGTCAATCTTTCCTTCAGTTCTCGGAAACTCCTTTCACACTTCTCATCCCAGATAAATGGTTGATCTTTCCGAGTTAACTTCGTCAAGGGTAGCGCTATCTTTGAGAAACCTTCAATAAATCTTTTGTAATAACCAGCCAAACCAAGAAAGCTTCTCACCTCCGTGACCGACTTCGGTTGTTCCCATTGTAAAACTGAGCTTACCTTTGTCGGATCAACCGCTATCCCCTTGTTTGAGAGTACATGCCCCAAAAACTTAACCTCCTCCAACCAGAACTCACACTTTGCAAGTTTGGTGTACAGCTGCCTCTCTTTCAGAACACTCAACACTATCCTCAAGTGTTCAGCATGTTCCTCCGGACTCTTGGAGTAAATAAGGATATCGTCAATGAACACAACCACGAATGAATCTAGATAGGGTCTAAAGATTCGGTTCATGTAGTCCATGAAAATAGCTGGTGCATTAGTCAATTCGGACGGCATCACGACATACTCATAATGTCCGTATCGGGATCGAAATGCAGGCTTAGAGATATCCTCTTCTCTAACCCTGATTTGATGATACCCAGATCTCAAATCAATCTTGGAAAATACTGAAGCCCCACAAACTTGATCCATAAGGTCATCGATCCTTGGTAAAGGATACTTATTCTTGATTGTGACCTTGTTCAACTGTCGATAGTCGATGCACATCCTCATACTACCATCTTTCTTCTTGACGAACAAAACCGGAGCACCCCATGGTGACACACTTGGTCGGATCATCTGCTTCTGCAACAATTCTTCAATCTGCTTCTTCATCTCGGCCATTTCCGGTGGTTCCATTCTATAAGGAGCGATAGAGATGGGACCAGCTCCCGGAACTAAATCAATTCCGAATTCAATCTCTCTCTTCGGTGGCAAACCAGGTATCTCGTTAGCGAATACCTATGGGAAGTCTCTGACAATGGAGATCTCTTCGATCCTTGGGCCACTCTCTTCCACTTTCGTGTTGAACAAGCACATATAGCCAGAGGGTTTTGGGTTTCTATAAATCACTACTTTTCTATCACAATCGATGATCACTTGGTTTCGGCTTAACCAATCCATTCCCAATATCACATCTAATTGCGATAAGGGTAAACAAATCAAATCTACCCTAGAGGTTTGCCCTAACACTCATATGCAACAATTAAGACATGCTCTAGAAACAACTACAGGAACATTAGTAGGGGTTTCTACTTTCAGAGTGTATGATAATTCAGACATAGGTAGACTCAAACGATCTACACATTCATATGAAACAAATGAATGCGTTGCACCAGAATCAAACAGCACATTACAAGGTTGACCATTTAGCAAGTAATTACCTTGCACCAGATCAGAAGATCGGCTTGCCTCCACACCACTAAGTGTGAAAACCCTTCCTTGAACCACAGGCCTATCAGCTACCCCCCTTGAATTGGCTTTGACCGGTTCCTTGCAGTCCTTCGCAAAGTGTCCCGGTTTCCCGCAATTGAAACAACCACTTGTTCCCCAACAAAAACGGCCATGGTGATGACGCTTACACTTGTCACAGAATGGAGCCTTGCTCCGAAAGTTCCTTCCATCATTACCTTCAACCCTTCCTTTGCCTTTCCCTCGGCGATCATACGGACCCTTGCCTCGGTTGTTGAAACCCTTGCGCCTCTGAGGTCCATAATTCTGATTATCTCTTCTCTCTGTTGCTTGCGATCCTTCTGCTTTCTTGTCATCCTCATACATTCTACACATGTCCACAAGTGCAGGAAAGCTTTGGATTCGTTGGTAGCTGAAAATTGACTTCAGTTTGGGTCTTAAGCCTCCCTTAAACTTGATACATTTGCTCCTTTCATCGGGGTTGTTCTGATAGTACGGAGAGTACTTCATCAGTTCCTCGAACTTGGCCGCGTACTCACTCACGCTCATGTCTCCTTGCTTCAGCTGCAAGAACTCCACCTCCTTCTGTGACATTCTCGTTTTACATGTTGAAAATAATTAATATTTCCAAATGATTGAAATACTTTCTATCAAATATTAAGACTAGAAAAAAATTTCCCTTTTTAATTTGTACTTGCTCGATTATAAACATTTTCAATCTGCACAAATATTGGAATTCGGCTTAATAATATCTTAATTACAAAAAGACTCTCGAGATACTATTTCCATAAACATAGTAAAACATCTTTGTAGTCCTTCTTAAAATATATTATTAGTTTCTCGAGTTTAATCGAATATGTATAAAATATAAACTTTTCGCCGAGCTCCTTTTTGAATCAAAATCAGAGTATGCGGAAGTAAAATTAATACTTGTGGGGCACTGCTGAGGTAAATAAAACATAATATATATATATATATATATATATATATAACATAACATAAACCCCATAAGTATCATCAGTAGCAAGTAGTGAAAGTCGAGATAGCAAGTTTGGTGAAATATATATATACAAACCAGCTGCATAAAATAAACCTCACTGTAAGACCTCTCAAAATATCTACAATATATCACATGATCCAAAAGTAGAAGTCTCAGAGCAGGTCATCCATGTCCTCAGCAGCTCCTCAGATCCTTCACAGCTCTATCCCTAGGATCTAGGATCAAAAATATCCATGCTATGCAGGCTCCTATGAACCAGCAGGTCCACCTCTAGCAGAAATAGTCGGCTCGACATGCACCTCATCCTCGCTCTCATCCTCCACAGGGTCCTCCTCGACCTCGCCCGACTGTGTAGAGACCCCACCACTGGGTCTAGGATCTACAGAAGCAGTCCACTCGAAATCAGTCGGACCATGAGAAGGAGTCTCCTCGGTGACAACTCTATGGGAGGAAGGATGAGAACGAGTGGCAGCTCTGAAACGAAAACTATGAAATCGACGCATAGGTCGAGCCGGGGGTGGTCCTCTATATGTATAAAAGGGTGGAACATGCATAGTATAGACTAATGGGATCCTAAATCGACGAGGTCGCACTCGCACCAGATGGTTAGGGTGGTAGAGAGTGATCTCCACCTCCCCCTCAAAAGTGGCACGGTGCTCCTCATACGTCCATATGCCACTAGGGATAGGGCGTATCTCGATGCAAGCTAGGTATCTGGCCATCACCTAAACAGGGAACAGGGAGTAAATATACACATATACATAATTGATAAAGACTAAAATTACAATCACAGGTATGTCATGGACAGATAATAATGCAAGTACATATGAGCACACCAATTTTCAACATTATATCTCTTATAATGCAAGTGGCATGATGTATGATTTTCTATCCACAACCGAGGCCTCTAAAAGTCCATCTTGGATGTCCATCCAATACACCCTTGTGTTCCAGGAACACTGACATTCGTTCCCAAAACGTAATGCCAAACCATACTTGGATAATAAGCATCACTCCCGGAGTGTGCACCACATTCCCAGAATGCATACGTTCCCAGAACGCATAAAACTAGGTCCCGGACACTGGCCACATTCCCAGAATGTGTCATCAAGTAGGTTACAATTTGGTACTCCCGGAGTACCCACCTCATATTCCCAGAATATGATAAACATTCCTACCAACCAAACTTCCATTCTATATGGATGCACAATTATCAAGGTTGGTTTTATCTTTACATTAATTACTGTGATTTAGAAATATTCCAATTTCTCTTTTGAATGATTTATTTGAGGCATAATCTCTGGCACAAAATTCTCCTTTGAATTATCTCAAAAACATGCCCTTAAGCTTAGATTGGGAGAACATAACCAATGGTATTCCAAAAACTTAACTTTTTATTTTTCAGATTCAGGTACTAACCGGTTACAGTTTTAGGCTAACCGGTTACAGTTTTAGGCTAACCGGTTACAGTTTTAGGCTAACCGGTTAAAATTACAAACCTGAACTGTTTACCATTGAAATTCAGAAAAACCCTTTTTCTTGAATTTTCTACCCAATCTATAAACAAGTTTTAACATTGTCTTATACCTCAAAACACTGTGTTTATCATTCAAAAGTCTAAATCACATTCTATTTCCAAAAGAGCATAATTTCCTCTTGATATTATCTCATTAAATTAAGGTATTAACCCTCACCCTACAATGTGAATCAAAACAGTATTATCAACTCATTTACAGATTGTTTCTAGTGAAATTAAAGTATATATTTGAGCAAAATTAGTAAGACTTCAGGACTGATTTATAAACTAATTTTCTTTTGAAATTTTACAGTGTCTAACCGGTTACACTTATCGAGTAACCGGTTAGATTATGCAGTCAGTCCATTAAAACAAGAGATTTGACAAATCATTCTTTTTATTTCTCAAATCTAACCAAATTTCAACATTTATCAGGGTTCATATACCTTAAACAAATATATTTCACCACAGAAACATATTCAATTTGCATGCATTAAGCTTCTTGTATCAAATTGCATAAAAATCAATATAAACACAATTCAACACAACAAAACATAAAATAAACATTTAGATCCAGATTCAAGTATCAATATCCATTGCATGCATTAACACAAAGTTGCACAAAATAGTATTGAGCTAAAATTTGGCCTCCAAGCCTTTGTGCTTCATACACATAATGCCCTTTTGAGTTTTTGTTAACTCAAATCCTAAATCACTTGATTTTTAGTCTACATCTAGTATAAGGTAGACTTCTCTCATACCTCTAAGTTGTTTTTGATGAGTATAACTTCTGAACTTGAAGAAAATCTACAATCTCCTCACAAATCCTAAGTTCTGCTCCCAGCCACGATTTCCATCAATAGGGTTCAAAAACCAGCAAATTTGACATAGGAATTGGTCAAAGAAATTGGGGAAAACAATTAGAACTCAATATAGGTAACATGCACTAAAGAATGAAAGTGATTTGAGACTTAAGGGTTGACTGTGCTTACCAAAATCCAGCCTCAAACCAAGCTTCATGAATCAGAAAAACTCAGAATCCAGCTATTCCAACTTCAACTTCTAGTATCAATTTCTCCCTCCACAATCACTCTTGGATCACAAACTCTATATCAATGGAAAGCCCTTGATTTAAGCTTTCCAGAAGTGTATCTCTCAAAGACTAACACTCAACAACGAAAGAGAATTGAAGGAAATGATCTTGAAACCCTAATCAGAGCCTCCACATCCAAACTCAGCCAAACAACCCCAAATTCATCAACCACACAAGCTTATATAGAGAAATTCGTGTGCCATGCAGGGCGACACGCGTTCTCCACTGCATTAGAGTTGTATTCGTGGCGATTAAACGAATTAACCAAGTGATTACTCATCAAAATCCACTAACCCAGTTTCTGGGTTCATCGTCTAACTGGTTACAGGGCATTACTAACCGGTTAGATTAGTAAAAAATTTAAAAATTAATATTTTTAAATCTTTCCCTTCAAGAACTTTTTCAATATTACATTTAGGTCCTAAGCCAGGGACTAAAATGCAATATCCTTATATTTTGCATTTATTTGCCATATAAAAATATTTCAACTAATTTTTATATTTCAGGCTAATTAAATACAAAACATAAACTTGGAAATTCATATAAATTAATAATAAAACTTTTATTATTAATTTTCTTATTATCCGGGAGACGAAAATTAGGGGTGTTACACTACTCCCCCACTCAAAAGGAATTTCGTCCCCGAAATTCTAGCTTATAAAAACAACTCCGGATACTCTTGACGCATCTTTTCCTCTAATTCCCATGTAGCTTCAGACACGTCAGCATTTTCCCATACGACCTTCACTAAAGGTATCTCCTTTCCCCTAAGTCGCTTAACTTCACGATCCTCTATCTGAACTGGTCTGGTCTCAAAGGTATGGTTTTCCTTCAAAACTAGGTCATCAGGTTGAAGTTCTAAAATAACTGATGGGTCATGCATATACTTCTTCAATTGAGAAATATGAAAGACATTGTGCAAATTGGATAAAGAGGGTGGTAAAGCTAGTTGATAAGCAACAGGACCAACTCTCTTAAGGATTTGGTATGGACCTATTCACTTAGGCGAAAGCTTTTGGGTTCTCAAAGCTCTACTGATTCCTTTCATCGGAACTATCCAAAGAAACACATGGTCGCCCTCCAAAAACTCTAATGGTTTTCTCCTTTTATCAGCATAACTCTTCTACCGACTCTGAGCCGCTTTCATCTTTTCTTGAACCATCCTGATCTTCTCAGATGTCTGCTGAATCATTTCTGGTCCAACCATTAAATTCTCCCCCACTTGGAACCAACATAGCGGGGTTTGACACTTCCTTCCATACCACGCCTCAAACGGTGCCATCCCGATGCTCGCATGATAGCTGTTGTTGTATGTGAATTCTGCAAGAGGTAGCACTTGATCCCAACTTCCTTGTTCCTCAAGTGCACAAGCCCGCAACACATCTTCCAAAGACTGAATCGTTCTCTCCGTCTGGCCATCCGTCTGTGGATGATACGCAGAACTCAATTTCAATCTTGTTCCCATAGCATCATGCAAACTTTTCCAGAACTGCGAAGAAAATATGGGATCTCGATCCGACACAATACTCGAAGGCACTCCGTGAAGACGAACTACTTCCTTAATATAGATCTGGGTAAGCTTATTCAAAGGATAGCGCATATTTATCGGAATAAAATGCGCCGACTTGGTCAACCTATCCACAATCACCCAAATTGCATCATGATTTGCTGCTGTCCTTGGTAGACCAGACACGAAATCCATGGAGATGCTATCCCACTTCCACTGGGGAATACTCAAAGGTTGCAATTGTCCTCCTGGTTTATGATGTTCTACCTTAGCTTTTTGGCAAGTCAAGCAAGCCGCCACATATTCTGCAACATCCTTTTTCAATCCAGACCACCAAAACATCTTCCTCAAGTCCTGATACATTTTGGTTGATCCAGGATGCATACTCATCCGACTCTTATGTGCTTCATCGACAATCAGTCTTCTAATCTCCTGATCTCTTGGTATGCAAATCCTTGTCCTAAAACGAAGGATTTCATCCAGCCCAATCTTGAAATCAGGTTCCTTTCCGTCTGAACCTAATCTCATCTTTTCCATCAATTCTCCATCTGTTCGTTGCAACTCCCGAATTCTTTCCAAGAACTCATTTGTAATCTGCAACATTCCTAACTTGATACTTGATGGCTCCACTTGTGTCAACAAGCTCAAGTCTCTGAATTCTTCAATCAACGCTGCTTCCTTAACCATCATTGCACTTATGTGGATTGCTTTCCGACTCAAAGCATCGGCAACCACATTTGCTTTACCCGGATGATAGTGGAGTTTAAAGTCATAATCTTTCAAAAACTCCATCCATCTTCTTTGCCTCATGTTCAACTCTTTTTGGTCAAACAGATACTTCAAATTCTTATGGTCACTAAAGACTTGAAACGTAGTGCCATAGAGATGATGTCTCCATATCTTTAAGGCAAACACGATCGCCGCCAATTCCAAATCATGTGTCGGGTAATTCACCTCATGATTCTTCAATTGTCGCGATGCATAAGCCACTACTCTTCCTTCTTGCATCAATACACAATCCAGTCCTTGTTTAGATGCATCACAGTACACTTCAAAGCTTTTGTGAGGATCAGGTAAGATTAACACAGGAGACGATGTTAACCTTTCCTTCAACTCACGGAAACTAACTTCACACCTATCGTCCCACACGAACGGTTGATCTTTCCGAGTCAACTTAGTCAAAGGCAACGCAATCTTGGAAAATCCTTCTATAAACCGACGATAGTATCCAGCTAGCCCCAAGAAACTCCTCACCTCAGTCACAGTCTTGGGCTGTTCCCAGGTTAGCACTGAACTTACTTTTGTTGGATCCACCGCAATTCCTTCTTTAGAGATTACATGCCTCAAAAACTTCACTTCATTCAACCAAAACTCACATTTCGTAAGTTTGGCATATAATTGGTTCTCTTTCAGGACTTATAACACAATCCTGAGTTGCTCTTCATGCTCCTCCGGATTCTTAGAATAGACCAGAATATCAACGATAAACACCACCACAAATAAATCCAGGTATGGTCTAAAGATTCGGTTCATATAATTCATGAATATAGCAGGTGCATTAGTCAATCTGAATGGCATCACAACATACTCATAATGACCGTATCGAGATCGAAATGCAGTCTTGGGTACATCCTCCTCCTTTATCCTGATCTGATGATAACCCGATCTCAGGTTCATCAATCCTTGGTAAAGGGTACTTATTCTTAATGGTGACCTTATTCAACTGTCTGTAATCCACACACATTCTCATACTCCCATCATTCTTCTTTACAAACAGTAATGGAGCTCCCCAAGGCGAAACGCTTGGCCTGATCATCTGCTTCTACAGCAATTCCTCGATCTGCTTTTTCATTTCTGCCATTTCTGGTGGTGCCATCCTATAAGGAGCAATAGAGATGGGACCAACTCCAGGGACTAAGTCTATCCCGAACTCTATCTCTCGCTTCGGAGGTAGTCCTGGTATCTCCTCAGGAAATACTTCCGGGAATTCCCTCACCACAGGAATCTCCTCTATCGGCATCGACTCTTCTTCCCCAGTAATAGAGAACAAACACATATAACCCTTAGGTTCAAGGGTCCTATATTGAATAGTCTTTTCCTCACAATTGATGATCACTTGGTTCTTCATCAACCAATCCATACCCAAGATCACATCCAATTGTAACTTAGGGAGACAAACCAAATCTACTTTGGAAAGACGACCCAAAATTTCCACATTACACCCTAAACAGACTTTAGCGGTAAAAATTGGTATTCCAGTAGGGATATCTATACTAAGATAGCAAGGTGAATCGGAAACAACAAGATTCAGCCTATTTACACATTCAGGAGAAACAAAAGAATGTGTAGCTCCAGAATCAAACATGATTTTGCAAGGTTGATTATTAAGCAGAAAGTTACCTTGCACGAGATTTCGGGTTTGGGTTGCTTCGTTACCACTCAGGGTAAACACTCTTCCTTGCACCACATTCTTTCCAGCAGATCCTTTTGCATCACCTTTTGCAGATTCTTTGCACTCACGAGCAAAGTGACCTTGCTTTCCACATTTGAAACATCCTCCTGTGGACCAGCAAAACTGACCATGATGATAACGCCTACACTTCTCGTAATAAGGAGCATTATCGCGAGACTTGTTCTTGTTATCCATCACAGCTTTTCCCTTGCCCTTGTTCTTCTGAGAATATGGACCATTATTCCGATGATCAAACCTCTTCTTCCTCTTTGGTCCATAGTTCTGTCCAACTCCTTTCCCTTGACTTCCGATCAACTCAGCCTTCTTGTCATCCTCATACATTCTGCACATATCCACAAGTGCAGGGAAACTCTGAATCCTTTGGTAACTGAAAATAGACTTCAGCTCCGGTCTTAGCCCACCTTCGAACTTAACACACTTACTTCGTTCGTCAGAGTTATTCAAGTAGTAGGGAGAGTGTTTCATTAGCTCCTCGAATCTAGCAGTATACTCTCCTACACTCATATCCCCCTGCTTCAATTGCATGAATTCCACTTCCTTCTTTCTCCTTAAATCTTCTGGAAAGTATTTATTAAGAAATTTCACCATAAACACTCCCCAGTTGATTGCCCTCCTTTCAAAATTCAGCAATTGAACAGTGTGATCCCACCAGTTTTCAGCTTCCCCATGAAGCATGTAAACAGCATAGGTTACCTTCTGTTCATCAGAACAATCTAGAGTTCGGAAAATCTTGTTGATCTCATACAACCACTTGTTTGCCTCATCAAGTTTGTATCCGCCTTCAAACCATGGTGGATTGCACTTCCTGAACTCCGACAGAGTCTTAGCATCATGATTCGCCATATTGCCAACAGGTGGGTTACCAGCTCGCCCTTGAGGTGGCTGCTGTTGCTGCTGCTGCATACCATCCAGCACTGTCGTGATTCGTTCTAACATTTCATTCGTATAATTTCTATTTCTGGTTGCCATAGAAAGACCTGCACTATGGGCTTTGGGTCACTAAAAAGGTCTTTAAAACATAAATGCTACTAACTTACTCAAAACATATCCAATTTACATTAAATACCATACTTAGCTGCATCATCGGGGCCATGAGGGACAGGACCAATGCTCTGATACCACCCAAGGTGTGACACTCTCGTTTTACATCTTGAAAATAATTAATATTTCCAAATGATTGAAATACTTGCTATCAAATATTAGGACTAGAAAAATTTTTCCCTTTTTAATTTTTACTTGCTCGATTATAAACATTTTCAATCTGCACAAATATTGGAATTCGGCTTAATAATATCTTAATTACAAAAAGACTCTCGAGATACTATTTCCATAAACATAGTAAAACATCTTTGTAGTCCTTCTTAAAATATATTATTAGTTTCTCGAGTTTAATCGAATATGTATAAAATATAAACTTTTCGCCGAGCTCCTTTTTGAATCAAAATCAGAGTATGCGGAAGTAAAATTAATACTTGTGGGGCACTGCTGAGGTAAATAAAACATAATATATATATATATATATATAACATAACATAAACCCCATAAGTATCATCAGTAGCAAGTAGTGAAAGTCGAGATAGCAAGTTTGGTGAAATATATATATATATATACAAACCAGCTGCATAAAATAAACCTCACTCTAAGACCTCTCAAAATATCTACAATATATCACATGATCCAAAAGTAGAAGTCTCAGAGCAGGTCATCCATGTCCTCAGCAGCTCCTCAGATCCTCCACAGCTCTATCCCTAGGATCTAGGATCCAAAATATCCATGCTATGCAGGCTCCTATGAACCAGCAGGTCCATCTCTAGCAGAAACAGTCAGCTCGACATGCACCTTCTCCTCGCTCTCATCCTCCACAGGGTCCTCCTCGACCTCGCCCGACTGTGTAGAGACCCCACCACTGGGTCTAGGATCTACAGAAGCAGTCCTCTCCAAATCAGTCGGACCAGGATAAGGAGTGTCCTCGGTGACAACTCTATGGGAGGAAGGATGAGAACGAGTGGCAGCTCTGAAACGAAAACTATGAAATCGACGCATAGGTCGAGCCGAGGGTGGTCCTCTATATGTATAAAAGGGTGGAACATGCATAGTATAGACTAATGGGATCCTAAATCGACGAGGTCGCACTCGCACCAGAGGGTTAGGGTGGTAGAGAGTGATCTCCACCTCCCCCTCAAAAGTGGCACGGTTCTCCTCATACGTCCATATGACACTAGGGATAGGGCGTATCTCGATGCAAGCTAGGTATCTGGCTATCACCTAAATAGGGCACAGGGAGTAAGTATACACATATACATAATTGATAAAGACTAAAATTACAATCACAGGTATGTCATGGACAGATGATATTGCAAGTACATATGAGCACACCAATTTTCAACATTATATCTCTTATAATGCAAGTGGCATGATGTATGATTTTCTATCCACAACTGAGGCCTCTAAAAGTCCATCTTGGACGTCCATCCAATACACCCTTGTGTTCCGGGAACACTGACATTCGTTCCCAGAACGTAATGCCAAACCATACTTGGATAATAAGCATCACTCCCGGAGTGTGCACCACGTTCCCAGAACGCATACGTTCCCAGAACGCATACGTTCCTAGAACGCATAAAACTAGGTCCCGGACACTGGCCACATTCCCAGAATGTGTCATCAAGTAGGTTACAATTTGGTACTCCCGGTGTACCCTCCTCATATTCCCAGAATATGATAAACGTTCCTACCAACCAAACTTCCATTCTATATGGATGCACAATTATCAAGGTTGGTTTTATCTTTACATTAATTACTGTGATTTAGAAATATTCCAATTTCTCTTTTGAATGATTTATTTGAGGCATAATCTCTGGCACAAAATTCTCCTTTGAATTATCTCAAAAACATGCCCTTAAGCTTAGATTGGGAGAACATAACCAATGGTATTCCAAAAACTTAACTTTTTATTTTTCAGATTCAGGTACTAACCGGTTACAGTTTCAGGCTAACCGGTTAGAATTACAGACCTGAACTGTTTACCATTGAAATTCAGAAAAACCCTTTTTCTTGAATTTTCTACCCAATCTATAAACAAGTTTTAACATTTTCTTATACCTCAAAACACTGTGTTTATCATTCAAAAGTCTAAATCACATTCTATTTCCAAAAGAGCATAATTTCCTCTTGAAATTATCTCATTAAATTAAGGTATTAACCCTCACCCTACAATCTGAATCAAAACAGTATTATCAACTCATTTTCAGATTGTTTCTAGTGAAATTAAAGTATAGATTTGAGCAAAATTAGTAAGACATCAGGATTGATTTATAAACTAATTTTCTTTTGAAATTTTACAGAGTCTAACCGGTTATAATTATCGAGTAACCGGTTAGATTATGCAGTCAGTCCATTAAAACAAGAGATTTGACAAATCATTCTTTTCATTTCTCAAATCTAACCAAATTTCAACATTTACCAGGGTTCATATACCTTAAACAAATATATTTCACCACAGAAACATATTCAATTTGCATGCATTAAGCTTCTTGTATCAAATTGCATAAAAATCAATATAAACACAATTCAACACAACAAAACTTAAAATAAACATTTAGATCCAGATTCAAGTATCAATATCCATTGCATGCATTAACACAAAGTTGCACAAAACAGTATTGAGCTAAAATTTGGCCTCCAAGCCTTTGTGCTTCATACACATAATGAACTTTTGAGTTTTTGTTAACTCAAATCCTAAATCACTTGATTTTTAGTCTACATCTAGTATAAGGTAGACTTCTCCCATACCTCTAAGTTGTTTTTGATGAGTATAACTTCTGAACTTGAAGAAAATCTACAATCTCCTCACAAATCCTAAGTTCTGCTCTTAGCCACGATTTCCATCAATAGGGTTCAAAAACCAGCAAATTTGACATAGGAATTGGTCAAAGAAATTGGGGAAAACAATTAGAACTCAATATAGGTAACATGCACTAAAGAATGAAAGTGATTTGAGACTTAAGGGTTGACTGTGCTTACCAAAATCCAGCCTCAAACCAAGCTTCACGAATCAGAAAAACTCAGAATCCAGCTATTCCAACTTCAACTTCTAGTATCAATTTCTCCCTCCACAATCACTCTTGGATCACAAACTCTATATCAATGGAAAGCCCTTGATTTAAGCTTTCCAGAAGTGTATCTCTCAAAGACTAACACTCAACAACGAAAGAGAATTGAAGGAAATGATCTTGAAACCCTAATCAGAGCCTCCACATCCAAACTCAGCCAAACAACCCCAAATTCATCAACCACACAAGCTTATATAGAGAAATTCGTGTGCCATGCAGGGCGACACGCGTTCTCCACTGCATTAGAGTTGTATTCGTGGCGATTAAACGAATTAACCAAGTGATTACTCATCAAAATCCACTAACCCAGTTTCTGGGTTCATCGTCTAACCGGTTACAGGGCATTACTAACCGGTTAGATTAGTAAAAAATTTAAAAATTAATATTTTTAAATCTTTCCCTTCAAGAACTTTTTCAATATTACATTTAGGTCCTAAGTCAGGGACTAAAATGCAATATCCTTATATTTTGCATTTATTTGCCATATAAAAATATTTCAACTAATTTTTATATTTCAGGCTAATTAAATACAAAACATAAACTTGGAAATTCATATAAATTAATAATAAAACTTTTATTATTAATTTTCTTATTATCCGGGAGACGAAAATTAGGGGTGTTACACCTTCTTTCTCCTCAAGTCCTCAAGGAAGTATTTATTGAGAAACTTCTCCATGAATACACCCCAATTCACATCCCTTCCTTCATAGTGTAGGAGCTGAACTGTATGATTCCACCAGTTCTCAGCTTCATCCTCTAGCATGTAGACCGCATATACTACTTTCTGAGCTTCCGTGCAATCCAAAGTTCTCAAAATCTTATCCATTGTGTGAATCCACTTATTGGCCAACTCAGGTTTAAATCCTCCTTCAAATTTGGGTGGATTACAACTCCTAAAATCTGCCAGACTCTTCGCCTCAGTGTTACCCACATTGCCCTGATGGGGTGGATTAACCGGTTGAGGTGGTCGCTGAGATTGCTGTTGTTGCATGGATTCCAGCATCGCGGTAATTCTCTCTAACATCACATTAGTGTGATTTTGGTTTCTAGTTGCCATAATAGACTTGCACTATGGGCTTATGGTCACATATGTTGAACAAAAGAAACATTCATCACGCCACCTATACTAAGGTTTTAACCAAGACCTCAAACAAAACATTCAACTGTATCTAATGCTCAAAACAAGCAAGATACTAACATTCAAAACAATAAATATGCCCTGTGGATACCTGCTTGATGTCGATGACTACCCTTCTGGACCACTTCAACTACCACAGGATATGACTTTTGCTCTGATACCACTCAGTGTGACACCCTTTTGGATTTCAAGTAATTAATATAGTAATTATACTATTACTCGGAAAAGATATGGACTTGTTAGTGATTAGAAAATGTGGAAATCAAAAATTTTCTTTTCATTTTCCATCAGGCGGGTGCACAAACCAAACATGGTATTCTTGGAGTATATAATTTTATAACGTTCTAAACATTGTAATGAATTCGGCATTTGCTAAGACAATAAAACCCTTTCATAATTCAGATAGCATCGATACTTTTGAAAACGTATTTATATAATAGAAATTAAGCGATGTCATCCCTTCTTTCGTTTTGCGGAACTAATACCATTTATTTCTATCGTAGCCGAATTCTTTAAAATAAGTTAAATCAGAGTAAGCGGAAATAGTGAGACCATGCATAATTGTAATATAAACATAAGATGCGTATATATATATAAGTCATAAAGTACATAGTCCCACGGTCATATCTCCAAGATCCATATACAAGTCCATCATGAAAGATCTATATCAATAGTGTGTTACTTGCTATATGCTAAGTGTTTCTATGTGTTTGTGTATGAAAAATGTTTTTGCATGAAAAATTGAAATTTTTAAAATTCTGGACAGTTCACTCGAGTAACAGATATTTCACTCGAGTACTTTTAAAATCTCTTTCGTATTACTCGAGTAATTCTGTTTGTCACTCGATTAATTTTAAAATGACTTTCGTATCACTCGATTAGTTCATCCATCACTCGAGTAAAAATTTTTTAATCTTCGGCATACTCGAGTAACATTTCTTTTCACTCGATTACTGCTCGAATCACTCGAGTAATGCATGAACATCACTCGAGTAACTTACGTGATTTTAAACTCTGAACTGTTGAAACTGCATCATTTTGTGGCTGCTGCTGATGTTTTGTTGCTTGATTTCTATTTCATGTTTCATATGCATATTTCTGACTATGTTATGTTTATGTTTCATGTTTATGACTCTGTGGTTACTATGTTTTCGGACCTTGTGTATGGTCTAGTTTGCTTAGTTTCGTTTGATTATTTGCTATGGTTGATGTTTTTTTTTTTTTTTTACACTATGATTTGCTGCATAGTGTGATACTCTGATATTATTGGCTTATGGTGCTATATTCGTTGTGCGTTTATATTCGTTGTTTATATTCGTTGTGGCACTATTGTGGTTTATTTTGGTATTGTTTTTAATGTTATATTATTTTTACCATTGTGAACTACTTACCTTCAACTTTTGGCAAAGGACTTTTCTTAATTTTACTATCTTTTTAATGATGCCAAAAGGGGGAGAATATTTTGTTGATGTTGTTCTTGTAGGTTAAGTTTTATTATATTGTTCCTAGATGTTTTACATTTAGGGGGAGTATGTTAAAACTTAGTGCTTAATTGAAAAGGAGGTTTGTCATCATCAAAAAGGGGGAGTTTGTAGGATTCTCATGTTTTGATGCTAACAATCTCTCTCCAAGCAACAACATTGGCAACAAGCAAGCTACACCACATGAAGATTAGAATTAGGATTTTTATTAATTCTATTTCAATGTAATCTTTATTTTTATGCAATGCATCTCATTGGTGTGGGTAGCTTAGGTGATTTTAAGAATATTTAAATAATGTTTGATTAAGAGTGAAGATACTTTAAATCTTGATTAAATAGCTCTATTAAAAGGTTTGTGAAAATTCCTTTTAGAAAAACCTTGTTTTTATTCAGATTCTGATCAGTTTACTCGAGTAATGAGTATTGGTTCACTCGAGTAATTTATGTCATGACAGGTTAATCGAGTAATGGTTTACACATCACTCGAGTAACTTAATCTGACATGTTTTAATCGAGTGAAGTTATATGGTTTACTCGAGTAATTCAATCAGTGTTTTGAAAATTTTAAAAGGACTTAATTTTCTCTTTCACAGACATAGATATTCATTCTTACAATTTTCTATACACTTTCAAAAGCAATTCAAGAGCTATTTTTACATCTTTCAAGAGCTATCAAGATTCAACAAAGAACTTTTCATTCTTCACTCTATTTCTCTCATTGTTCAAAATATTCTTGAGATCATAATTTTGTTCTTAGTGGTTGTTGAAGATTTGCAATTTGTGATTGCATCATTGAAGTTTCAACACAAGTGAAGAATCTCACAAGGAAGACTTTGAGGATCAAATCAAAGCAAGAAAAGAGGATTGGTTGGAAGCATCTTCAATCAATTAGCAAGGAAATCTAGAATACTCAAAAGGGGTAGATTAGATCAAAGTGTTTGGTACACACTTTGTGTTGGGTTTTAAGATAGGAGAACTAAGAATCTAGTTGCATCTTAAAACATTGTAAAATCTACATTTGAAGATTTCTAGTGAAGAATCTCTCTTGATTCAAGAGGGGACTGGAGTAGCTTTCAAGTGGGTGAAAGTGAACCAGGATAAATCCTTGTGTCTCTTTTATTTTTTCATTCCTTGTATTGCATTAATTCATTAACAATTGCATTTTAGGTTAGAATTGGGATTTTCTTAATTCAACATAATTGATCTAAAATTGCATGTTAATATTACTTGAAATTGTTCATATTAATCATTCATAATTTGTTGAATCATCATAGCATTGTTATTCTTGAAGAACTCTTTTCAAAACTGAGTTTTAATTGAATTTTACCCAGTTTACTCGAGTAAAGTTCTTGTCACTCGAGTAATCTGCTTTCAGTTTATGAACAATACTCGAGTAGGTTTTCTGTTACTCGAGTGATTTAAAAATTGCTTTCGTAATACTCGAGTGATTTGCTGAATACTCGAGTGAAATTATTTTTGCTTGCGTATTACTCGAGTGAAGACTTGAGTTAATCGAGTAATCTGACTTGAATTTTTAAGAAAATTTATCTTCATAAAATCATTCTCTTAGGTGGACGAAAAATCTGTAATAAGGCATCAATATTCTATTCACCCCCCCTCTAGACTATTTTGAGCCGCTTGTTGCTTTCCAACAAGTGGTATCAGAGCTTGGACGAAAAATCCAAGCCTTAAAAAGCTTTTTCGAAAAGATCCTTTTTACTTGGAAACAATGGGCTCTATTTCAAATCCTTTTGGTGGTGAAGGAACTTCCATTAATCGTCCTCCACTATTCAATGGTGAGGGTTATGCTTATTGGAAGGTCCGCATGAAAATCTTTATTCAAGCCATAGATATGGAAATTTGGAACGCCATAGAGAATGGACCTTTTGTTCCTCAAACGAAAGTAAATGATATTGTTTCAATCAAACCTCAATCAAGTTGGGACAATGATGATAAGAAGAAAGTTGCATTTGATTTAAAAGCTAAAAATATCATCACGTCCGCTCTTTCTTATGATGAGTTCTTTCGAGTATCTCAATGTGTTGATGCTAAACAAATGTGGGACACATTACAAGTCACACATGAGGGCACTTCGGAGGTTAGAAGGGCTAGGCTAAATACACTCATGCATGAATATGAACTTTTTCGTATGTTACCTAATGAAAATATAGGTGACATGCAAAAGCGGTTCACTCATATCATAAATCATCTTTCTGCACTTGGAAAAGTTATTACTAATGGTGAAGTTGTTAATAAGATTTTGAGATGTCTTAGCAGGGAGTGGCAACCTAAGGTGACGGCCATTATGGAAGCTAGAGAAGTGGATCAAATTGATTTAGCAACTCTATTCGGAAAACTTCAAGAGCATGAAATGGAGCTTGGACGGTTATCCATGAATGAAGATGCCGATAGAAAGAAAAAGGGGATTGCTCTTAAATCAACTTCAAAATCTCTTAAGGCACAAGAGGAAAATTCTCAAGTGGATGAATCGGACTCCGATATAGATGATGAGACTCTTGGCTTGCTAGTTAAAAAGCTTGGTAGGTTCTTTAAGAGTAAGGGAAACTTTAATAAGAATAGACAAAGAGGTTCTAAGGATTCTCAACCAAGAAATAAGACTAACAAGGATCACATCAAGTGTCATGGGTGTGGAAAGCTTGGTCACTATCGATCAAAATGCCCAAATCATTCTAAGATGTCGGAAGATGACAATTCTAAGTTCAACTCATCTAAAGGAAAAAGGGCTTACATAGTATGGGATGAAGAGGAGAGTCATTCAACATCTAGCTCATCGGATGATGAAGAACTTGCAAATCTATGTTTGATGACGAAGCTTGATGAAGAGGAATCTTCGAGCATTAAATCAAGTGACAACGTCAATGAGGTAGATTATCTTTCCGATGCTAGCTCTAGTTCTAATTCTCCTTCATTCAATGAATTGTACAATGTGTATGTAGAGATGCATAAAGAGTTGAAGAAACTTGCTAAAATAAATGTTGAAAGAAAGAATTTCATAATGAAGCAACATGAAAAGATTATTGAACTTCAAAAAGATTTAGAAGAACTTAAGCTTCAAAATGAAACTCTTGAACTCATTTATGCAAACTCTACATGCAATTGTGAATTGAAATCAAATGTTACTCCATCTTGTGAAAATTGCAAGTCTTTGGAAAAAGAAGTTTTTAATTTGAATGATCGACTTGCAAGGCTCATGAAAGGAGATACTTCATTAGATCATTTGCTTTCAACTCAAAGGAACAATAGCAACAGATCCGGTCTTGGCTATACCAAACCTAAGAAACGCAATTATCGCAAAGTTGGTGGATTTTCAAAGAATAAGATTTCTAAAAACCCAACTTGCCATTATTGTGGGATCTTTGGGCATACCACGAATAAATGTAATATAAAGAAATTTGGTATACCAAGCGGTGAATATATTTGGATTGTTAAGGGGACTTCTCCCCATGCTAACAACAAAGGACCCAAGACCACTTGGGTACCTAAGTCAACCAAATGATTTTTTTTTTGTAGGTGTGTCTTCGAACCAAAGAGCGCAAATGGTACTTGGATAGTGGTTGTTCGAGACACATGACGGGAGACAAAACGCACTTCATGGAACTTACTCCGAAAAGTGATGGATTTGTGACATACGGCGACAACAACAAGGGCAAAATTCTAGGAGTCGGGAAGATCGGTAACGTATCTAACCTTGTCATAGAAAATGTCCTATACGTAGAAGGCTTAGAACACAACTTGCTTAGTATAAGCCAACTATGTGATATGGGCAATTATGTGACTTTTACTCCGGAATTATGTTTCATTAAGTCTTCTATAGATGATAGTGTTAAGTTTGTAGGTCGTCGCTCTAATAACACCTACTTAATTGATTTGGATGAGATAACTTCACTATTTTCAAAATGTTTCAAATCTTTTGTTGATGAAATTCGTCTTTGGCATAGACGAATTGCTCATGTGAATGCGAATCAGTTAAACAAACTTTTGCGAAAAGATTTAGTAATTGGTTTGCCTAAACCAAATTTTAAGCTTGATGGCATTTGTGACTCTTGTCAAAAGTGCAAGCAAGTTAAAAGTTCTTTTAAACCTAAAAATGTGATAAGCACAACAAAGCCTTTGGAGCTAATCCATATGGATTTGTTTGGCCCTTCACAAATTAAAAGTTTAGGTGGCAATTACTATGGATTTGTTTTAGTAGACGATTTTACTAGATTCACATGGACTTTATTTTTATCCGCAAAAAGTGAAGTTTATAAATGTTTTAAAAAATTTGCCAAACTCATCCAAAATCAACTAAGTTTGAAAATTGTGTCTATTAGAAGTGATCACGGAGGTGAGTTTGAAAACACTAGGATTGATGCGTTTTGTGATAAGTTTGGTATTGATCATCAATTTTTGGCCCCTAGAACTCCGGAGCAAAACGGAGTTGTAGAAAGGAAAAATAGAATATTAGTGGAACTTGCTCGTACTATGTTGATAGAATCAAATGTTCCTAAATATTTTTGGGCTGATGCAGTAAACACTGCTTGTTATGTGCTTAATAGGGTTCTTATTCATCCGCATTTAAATAAAACACCTTATGAACTTTTAAAAGGGCGAAAGCCAAATATTTCACATTTTCATGTTTTTGGGTGTAAGGTGTTTGTTTTAAATAACGGAAAGGAACCGGTCGGCAAGTTTGACTCCAAAGCCGACGAAGGCATATTCATAGGTTATTCAACCCATAGCAAAGCATATAGAGTCTACAATATAAGAACTTTAACCGTTGAGGAATCCGTGCATGTTGTATTTGATGAATCTTCGAAAGAAGATTGTGTTGTTTCTTGTGATGATGATAATATAGGTACATTTTTGGATCATGAGAAGTCAACACCACAACAAATGGAAGAGAATCAAATTGAAGATGGAGAGGTGCAAGCACAAGATAAAGACTTAGCACAAGAGATTCAATCTCAATTACCAATAGCTTGGAAATCAAACAAAAATCATCCGATTTCTAACATCTTAGGTGACATTGCAAAGGGAGTGGTAACCCGACGCACTTTAAATAATTTCTGTTATTATGTTGCCTTTGTATCTCAAATAGAACCTAAGAGTATCAAAGAGGCTCTTCAAGATGATCATTGGATTATGGCCATGCAAGAAGAATTAAATCAATTTGAAAGAAACCAAGTTTGGGAGCTTGTGCCAAAACCCGATGATCGTCCTGTAATTGGTACTCGGTGGATCTATAGGAATAAGTTAGATGAATCAGGTATTATTGTTAGGAATAAAGCTAGGTTGGTAGCACAAGGTTATAGTCAAGAAGAAGGAATCGATTACGATGAGACATATGCTCCTGATGCTAGACTAGAAGCTATTCGTATTCTTCTCGCTTTTGCTTCGATAATGAATTTTAAATTGTATCAAATGGATGTTAAGAGCGCCTTTCTTAAAGGATACATTCAAGAGGAAGTTTACGTGTCACAACCTCCCGGATTCGAGAATTTTGAGCATCCGGACTACGTTTTCAAACTGAAAAAGGCTTTGTACGGTTTGAAACAAGCTCCTAGAACTTGGTACGATCGACTAAGCAATTTTTTATTACAAAAAGGTTTTAAACGAGGCACTGTTGACACTACACTTTTTATTGAACGTTCCGGTAAGGATATTTTATTGGTTCAAATATATGTTGACGATATTATATTTGGTGCTACTAACGATAACTTGTGTAAGAAGTTTTCAGACTTGATGCAAAGCGAATTCGAGATGTCGATGATGGGAGAGCTTACATTCTTTCTTGGCCTTCAAATAAAGCAGCTTAATGATGGCATTTATATTCATCAGAGTAAATATTGTAGAGAGCTTCTCAAACGTTTTGGGATGGATTCGTGCAAATCCGCGTCTACACCAATGAGCGTTGCATGCTACCTAGATCAAGATGAGGCTGGAAAAGCGGTAGAGGTAACGAAGTATCGTGGTATTATTGGTAGTTTGTTATACTTAACTGCATCTAGGCCTGACATCATGTTTAGTGTATGTATGTGTGCACGTTTTCAAGCAAAACCGAAAGAGTCGCATCTAACTGCTGTCAAAAGAATTATGAAATACTTAAAGGGTACAACGAATACTGGACTTTATTATCCTAGGGATGCTTTTCTAAAACTTATAGGTTATTCGGACTCTGACTTTGCCGGTTGTAAAGTTGAGCGAAAAAGTACAAGCGGAACATGCCATTTAATTGGTAATTCACTTGTATCGTGGTTTTCCAAAAAGCAAAACTGTGTTGCTTTATCAACCGCGGAGGCCGAATACATAGCTGCAGGTAGTTGTTGTGCACAACTTTTATGGATGAAACAACAATTATCTGACTTTGGTTTAAATTTGACAAAAATCCCTATAAAGTGTGATAACTCTTCGGCAATTAATTTGACTAAAAATCCAGTATTACACTCAAGGACAAAGCATATTGAAATTAGGCATCACTTTTTGAGAGATCATGTTCAAAAAGGTGATTGTGTTATTGAGTTTGTACAAACTTCGGATCAATTAGCTGATATCTTTACAAAACCATTACCAAGGGACACATTTTATAAAATTCGAAGAGAACTTGGTATTTTTGATGAATCAACTATTAGCTAATTGTATTTGATGCTTTTCGAAATCACCTTCAAGCCTATTTCAATGTGATTTGTATTTTGAGTTGTTGTATCTTATTAAAGTGTTTCTTATTTTTTTTGTGATATGTAGTTATGCGTGTATGTTTTCTATAATATGTTAATTGCTTTATTTGTATGTGTGTTACTTGCTATATGCTAAGTGTTTCTATGTGTTTGTGTATGAAAAATGTTTTTGCATGAAAAATTGAAATTTTTAAAATTCTGGACAGTTCACTCGAGTAACAGATATTTCACTCGAGTACTTTTAAAATCTCTTTCGTATTACTCGAGTAATTCTGTTTGTCACTCGATTAATTTTAAAATGACTTTCGTATCACTCGATTAGTTCATCCATCACTCGAGTAAAAATTTTTTAATCTTCGGCATACTCGAGTAACATTTCTTTTCACTCGATTACTGCTCGAATCACTCGAGTAATGCATGAACATCACTCGAGTAACTTACGTGATTTTAAACTCTGAACTGTTGAAACTGCATCATTTTGTGGCTGCTGCTGATGTTTTGTTGCTTGATTTCTATTTCATGTTTCATATGCATATTTCTGACTATGTTATGTTTATGTTTCATGTTTATGACTCTGTGGTTACTATGTTTTCGGACCTTGTGTATGGTCTAGTTTGCTTAGTTTCGTTTGATTATTTGCTATGGTTGATGTTTTTTTTTTTTTTTACACTATGATTTGCTGCATAGTGTGATACTCTGATATTATTGGCTTATGGTGCTATATTCGTTGTGCGTTTATATTCGTTGTTTATATTCGTTGTGGCACTATTGTGGTTTATTTTGGTATTGTTTTTAATGTTATATTATTTTTACCATTGTGAACTACTTACCTTCAACTTTTGGCAAAGGACTTTTCTTAATTTTACTATCTTTTTAATGATGCCAAAAGGGGGAGAATATTTTGTTGATGTTGTTCTTGTAGGTTAAGTTTTATTATATTGTTCCTAGATGTTTTACATTTAGGGGGAGTATGTTAAAACTTAGTGCTTAATTGAAAAGGAGGTTTGTCATCATCAAAAAGGGGGAGTTTGTAGGATTCTCATGTTTTGATGCTAACAATCTCTCTCCAAGCAACAACATTGGCAACAAGCAAGCTACACCACATGAAGATTAGAATTAGGATTTTTATTAATTCTATTTCAATGTAATCTTTATTTTTATGCAATGCATCTCATTGGTGTGGGTAGCTTAGGTGATTTTAAGAATATTTAAATAATGTTTGATTAAGAGTGAAGATACTTTAAATCTTGATTAAATAGCTCTATTAAAAGGTTTGTGAAAATTCCTTTTAGAAAAACCTTGTTTTTATTCAGATTCTGATCAGTTTACTCGAGTAATGAGTATTGGTTCACTCGAGTAATTTATGTCATGACAGGTTAATCGAGTAATGGTTTACACATCACTCGAGTAACTTAATCTGACATGTTTTAATCGAGTGAAGTTATATGGTTTACTCGAGTAATTCAATCAGTGTTTTGAAAATTTTAAAAGGACTTAATTTTCTCTTTCACAGACATAGATATTCATTCTTACAATTTTCTATACACTTTCAAAAGCAATTCAAGAGCTATTTTTACATCTTTCAAGAGCTATCAAGATTCAACAAAGAACTTTTCATTCTTCACTCTATTTCTCTCATTGTTCAAAATATTCTTGAGATCATAATTTTGTTCTTAGTGGTTGTTGAAGATTTGCAATTTGTGATTGCATCATTGAAGTTTCAACACAAGTGAAGAATCTCACAAGGAAGACTTTGAGGATCAAATCAAAGCAAGAAAAGAGGATTGGTTGGAAGCATCTTCAATCAATTAGCAAGGAAATCTAGAATACTCAAAAGGGGTAGATTAGATCAAAGTGTTTGGTACACACTTTGTGTTGGGTTTTAAGATAGGAGAACTAAGAATCTAGTTGCATCTTAAAACATTGTAAAATCTACATTTGAAGATTTCTAGTGAAGAATCTCTCTTGATTCAAGAGGGGACTGGAGTAGCTTTCAAGTGGGTGAAAGTGAACCAGGATAAATCCTTGTGTCTCTTTTATTTTTTCATTCCTTGTATTGCATTAATTCATTAACAATTGCATTTTAGGTTAGAATTGGGATTTTCTTAATTCAACATAATTGATCTAAAATTGCATGTTAATATTACTTGAAATTGTTCATATTAATCATTCATAATTTGTTGAATCATCATAGCATTGTTATTCTTGAATAACTCTTTTCAAAACTGAGTTTTAATTGAATTTTACCCAGTTTACTCGAGTAAAGTTCTTGTCACTCGAGTAATCTGCTTTCAGTTTATGAACAATACTCGAGTAGGTTTTCTGTTACTCGAGTGATTTAAAAATTGCTTTCGTAATACTCGAGTGATTTGCTGAATACTCGAGTGAAATTATTTTTGCTTGCGTATTACTCGAGTGAAGACTTGAGTTAATCGAGTAATCTGACTTGAATTTTTAAGAAAATTTATCTTCATAAAATCATTCTCTTAGGTGGACGAAAAATCTGTAATAAGGCTTCAATATTCTATTCACCCCCCCTCTAGACTATTTTGAGCCGCTTGTTGCTTTCCAACATCTCCTCCACATCATCCCCACACCGGATCCCCCTAATCCTCACCATATACCATACGCACATACCTAGGGATCATCGTCCCTCCACTGACTCCCGGTAGAATGAACGACTGGCTCGCCTCCGCTCTCGTCCTCCACAGGGTCCTCCTCGATCTCATCCGATGGAGTGGGTACCCTACCACTGGGTACCGGGTCAGGAGATGGTGAGACCCTAACTGGACTCCTCGGATCAGATGGGGGAGTCTCCTCGCGGACGACTCTCGAATAAAAAGGGTGTGAGCGGGTAGGTCGAAAACGGAAACTGTGATACGAGCGAGCTGGTTGTGTGGGAGGTGGTCCATGATATGTGTAAAAAGGTGGTACGTGCATAGTGTATATGATGGGAATCCTAAACCTACGAGGACGAAACCGGATCAGCGGGTTCGGGTGGTAGAAGGTAACCTCTACCTCTCCCTCGAACACCGCGCAGTGGTCCTCGTAGATCCATCTGCCACTAGGAAGTGGCTGGATCTCGATGCAAGCGATGTACCGTGACATCACCTACAAGGGCATAGGGGTAAGCAATTCTATAGACATGATCAACAGAGTATAAATACATGTACAATGTAAAGGCAAATATGTGCAACAATAAACAACAATCACATTTAGCATTTAGGAGATATTGGATGCAAGTAAGATGCTCATACTTATTTCATTTATCAACCTTAGTTTAAATGAGTGGCATGATGTGTGAACTTAGCTCTCAAGCCTATCTCCATCATTCTATATCACTCTCTGACGTCCATCCTTTACTTCGTCCAGCACTCAACAGTGCGTTGTACTCCTAGGTGTACAACATTCGTACATTCACCAAGAATGTACACGACAAGCTTGAAATTCATGCCACCCGAGCACGTCCCGTCATCCAAACGGTATAACCATACTATCAGCATCTCACTATGCTGACCACGTCGTCAACCATAACGTGTCATCAAGCGAGCCGTCAATTGTCCCAGAGGCCCTCCTCATGTTACCAAAACATGATAAACGATCTATCATCCAAACTCCAGAATGAATGCATTATCTTAACTTAAAGGAATTGATTGGTATTTTTCTTTTTAATAATACCTGACGTGCCACCCGAGCAACGTCTCGTCTTCCAAAAGAAATTACCATACCATCAATCAATTTCTTTTAAGTATTAGATCACTTGGATTATAGTCATTTAAGTATTACACAATGATTCAGAATTAAAAATGGTATTTTTAATATTTTGGGCAAAATACTCGAGTGTTCTTCAGAATACTCGAGTGGTTCTTCAGCTTTGTCCAGATTACTCGAGTGTTCTGGGCCTGCTACTCGAGTGTTCTAACACAAGATACACTGTTTTATCAAAATTTTACTCGAGTATCAAGCCAAGTACTCGAGTCTGTTCTTGCAGAACAGACTGGAAACTTGGTTTTAACATACCATTTTCAATTCTAACCATTTCTAGTCCAATCCAATGATCAATAGAGTTCATATATCACATATTGAACATGCTCAAACACTTAAGACACATCAATTTACAAATTTGACAGAGAATCAAGAAATTATGCATAAAACATACAATTTCACAACTTAACATATCAAATTGCAATAAACTCAATAAACTTGTGAATTTGAGCTTAAAACAGCTTGCATGCATCATTTAGAACTTGCTCAAAACAACAATAGAGAATAAGTTTGTCTCCAAACCAAATTCCTTATTCAATCTAAGCCCTTAGAGCCTCTTGGTGGCTCTCTAATTAAAATCATGAAATTTAAACTCTATCTAGTGAATAGAAAGACTTTCCCTTACCTCAAAAATCGTGTGAGAACTGAATCATATAACAGCAACACAGTTTTGAGTGAGGTCATAAAACCAAAGATTTTGATTGTGAAATCATGCAAAACAATTAGGGAAAGTAATTAGAAATCATTCTCTGCAACATTCATTAGAGAATGGAATGAAATTGAAGTCTCAAAGGTTCAAGGGCTTACCAAAATCGATTGCCCAATTAAGCTCCAGGAACTGTAACCAGCTTCAACTCCTTCCCTTCTCAGATTCGATTCTCACTCTATACTTGCTCTCAGCTAACAAACTTAGTATCTTTACGAAGCCCTGGATGTGAGCTTTGTAATCGTGTATCACTCGAAATCAAACACTCAAAAATGAAGAGGAATCGAAGGAAACAAATTCAGAACCCTAACTTCCCAATTTCATCAACAAAAGCTTCAGATTTGTTGAATAGCTTAAATAGACACTTGAAGCTTGCATGCAGATCGACACGACACCATTGAGGTGTTGAGAAGGGAGTATTCGTGTCATTGGAAGGAAATTGTTAGTGGTGACTCACCAAACGCACTAACTCGTGCAACTCTGACCAGAACACTCGAGTCTTTTCAGAAACACTCGAGTGTTTTGACCAGTTTTTGAAAAATAATAATTTTATTTAATTTCCCTCCAAAACCTTTCCTATAATTACTTCTAGGTCCCAACTCAGGGACTAATATGCAAAATGCTTATTTTATGCATAAATATACTTACAAAAATAAATTCATACATCCACTAATAACATAATCTCAGATTTTAATCAAAGATTAAAAATAGAAATAATTAATTATAATAAAATTTATAATTAACTTTCCATTAATCGGAGATTAAAATTTTGGGGTGTTACACTTAGAAGCTTGCTTTCATATTTGAGCAAGATCCAACGGGTAACAAAAGAGATATGACATTTTGAAAATGCAAGGGATGGAAATCTGGCAAGGTAATCGATTACTTTTAAAGGTAATCGATTACCTCCTCTCTGGATGGAAAAAATAAATGAAATTCATGGGATAGTCGATTACTTTTGAAGGTAATCGATTACCAGCTCGTCAGAGTTGAAAAAAATAAGTGCCTCATAGGAAGCTTCTCCAAGAAGCTAATCATTTTCAACCACACAAGGCAAAGCTTCTTAAGGAAGCCATTAATTATGGACCACATACTCATTCTAAAGCAAAAATAAATAAAACCAAACACAACAACAACATCATTCATTCATCAACATCACTCCTCATCTTCCTATCTTCTCCTTCATGAGTTCCTCTTCTCTCTCAAGCCCTAAGAGAATAAGCGCAATCAACCACTCAGCATCATCAACTCCATTGTCCTCTCCATGCCCAACACAATAGTAAGATCATCATCATCAACATCACCACCATCACAAGACAAACTCTTTCTCTCCACTATCATCACCACCACACGAGTTTCATCACCCTTCCAAGGCAAGGGTTTATCTCCTCTTCTCCTCCTTCAAGTTCCAAGAGCTCTAGTATCATTCATCATCCTCCATCAACCCTAAGTCAAGATCAAGCTTCATCTTCTCACCTCCAACCACTAGCACCTCACGCCACTCTCTCCCCTCCCTTCTCCCTTGGAATTTTGAACCCCACATTATGGAGAGCCACACACCTTCAAGCTTCCTCCATTTCAAGATCAAGTAGAATCAAGCCTTTATCCTTCTCCTCACTCTATTTGCTTGGGTTCCCACACACTTGGTATTTGGTTGGTTGAAGTCCTAAAGGGGTAATATTCTAAGGAGCTAGAGCAAGAATAAAAGCTAAGGTTTGGAAGGTCTCCTTATCTCTCTCCACATTTGAGGTAAGGAGTGGGTGTTACCCTAATCTAGGGGGTAGTTTGTAGTATGTATATAATGGGTACTAAGATTGGGTGTTAGTTTAGGATATTACATATTAGGGTAGTGGACATAATTAATAATTAGAGTAAAAGAATTAAGGAAACAAGATTATTTTGGTAATTGTGATATTATGTGTGCTTGTGATATTTGCTATAAATGTCTGAATTATTTGGGCATATAAATATGATTATATGAATTATGAACATAGGAGAGGGTGTAATGTGTTAGGAAATTATATAAGCTAAGAATGATAAATAGATAATAGTGGTCATGAGAAGATAATTTAAGCAATAGGAAATGAGAGGAAAAGAGGGAAGTTAAGAATGAATAAATGAAAGTGAAAAGTGAAGTTAAGGACAATGGTTGTGTGAGCCTGGTCATAGAAGACGCACGTTAGACGTGTGTATTGATTGCGTAAGTCACACGCGATGTGCCGCTATAAGACGCACATGGGATGTGCGCAATAATGACTCACACAAGATCCCAATGAACGGGATCAGTTGGGATGTGTACCGGGTCATAGAAGACGCACGCTGTAACAACCCAAATTTTTAATCCCTAATTAATGAAAGTTTAATTATAAATTTATTTATAATTAATTACTTTTATTTTAATCCTTGATTAAAATTTGTTTATTATGCATGTGTTTGATAAAAGAAAATATGTAGAAATCGCTAGATAATTATTTTTATGGGAAAATAAGGTTTTTGCATATTAGTCCTTATTTTAGGACCTAGAAGTAATATTAGAAAGGTTTTGGAGGGAAAGGAAATAAAATATTTATTTTTCAAAAATCAGCCAAAAGACTCGAGTCTTTCTGAAAAGACTCGAGTGTTCTTGACAGCACAGCACTCGTTAGTGCGTTTGATGAGTCAACAAATCGAATAATCCTCGAGTTGACACAAAGCCCACTCAGTGACACGATTTCGGTGCCGTGTCGTCGTGCATGATCAACAAATCCAAGGATATAAGCTTGCTTGTTGCTGAGAATCGATCATTTTGGCAAAATTCATGAAGAGTGCATGTATTAGGGTTCCGGATTTCGTTCTCATCGTTCTTACTTGATTCTGAGAGTTAGCTTGAGTGTTATACACCAATACAAAGCTCACATCGCGAGCTTTGTATTGATACCAAATTTGTGTGCTAAGAGTATTTGTGTGAGAAGAATCGAAGCTTGGAAGTTGGGGGGTAGAACCTGCGGAAACCAAAAATAGAGTCTTGGAGCTCACTTTCCTAATCGATTGTGGTAAGCTCTTGTAACCATTTGACTCCAAACTTGTTCTGTTCTCTAGTCCTTGTTGCAAAGTACAAACCCTAATCTTTTTCCCCAATTTTCGTGCATGTATACTCACTCAAACAATCTTGTTTCTGGACCCTACTCACACTGTTCTGTACTTTGGTGGTTGAAGTGGTTCTTGGTGTTGTGGTGCTTTTCTTTGCGAATTTTCTGTTGATTCAAGTTTGAGAGGTAAGGGGAAAGCTATTTATACACTAGATAGAGTTTAAAATATGTGAATTTGATTAGAGAGTCATCAAGAGACTCTAAGGGCTTAGCTTAATATAGGATTTTGGTTTGGAGACCAAAACTTAAGGTGTTGATGGTTAGAACAACTTATATTTGATGTATGCAAGCTGTAAGGACACTGTTTTTGTGAATTAATTGCATGCATATTGATTTGGTATGTCAAATGTTAAGGTATGTGATTTTATGCATAATGAAAGAGATTGAATTAATCTCTGCGAATTGATGTTATTATTTAGTTGAAACATGTTTATTATGCATAACTATGACTCTATTGATCATTGGTTTTAGTTAAATTTTCTTAGAATTGAAAATGGTATGTTGAAACCCAATTTTATGTGTTTTACTGTCAGTAAGACTCGAGTGTTTGACTCAAGACTCGAGTATTTTCTTATGCACCAGTGCATCTGAAAGCACCAATACTCGAGTACTTGAATCAAAACTCGAGTATTGTCTGATGCAGCGTTTGAAACATTTTAATGAACCACTCGAGTATTGATGAACCACTCGAGTATTCTGGGTTGATGAACAACTCGACTCCTTTTGTGAACTACTCGAGTATTCAGACTAAAACACAGGTTTCAGAAAGCTGATGAACTACTTGAGTCTTTTTGACCAGAACACTGAAAAATGCCATTTTTAGTTTAACGAAGTTTATTTAAACCTAATGACATTTACAGTAAATGAAATCATGTTTCAAGGATGAATGATGTGATCAATTACATTGAGATATTCATTGATGAATTTATTACATGTTGCACATAATGATAATAATGGATAATCTTTAATGGAACATTTATGTGCATTCATAAATGGTGATAAGGCGATAAGAATCGTTTGTCATGTTTTGGTAACATGTGGAGGGCTTCTGGGAATGCCAAATAATGGCTCACTTGATGACACATTATGGTTGACGATGTGGCCAGCGTGAGTGATGCGCTGATGATATGATTATTCCGTATTGGACGACAGGACGCTTGCTCAAGGAGCGTGATATGTATCATTTCCAAGCTTGTCGTGTACATTCAGGATGGGATGTACGAATGTTGTACAACTAGGAGTACAACGTACTTTTGAGTACAAATGCGAAGTTAAAGGATGGACGTCAATGAGTTACATAGACCGATGGAGTTAAGATTTGAGAGTTAGAGTCATACATCATGCCACTCATCCTTAATTAATTTAAAGTTAATTATTTGTAAATAAGTGTGAGCATCCTACTTGCATCAAGTAATTGCTAAGTGTTAACTATGATTGTTAACTGATTCGATGCTATTTGTTCATGCTTATATTGCTTATACTTTTATGCTATATCTGTTATGTGTATAGTATTGCTTATCCCCATCCCTTGTAGGTGATGTCACGATATCTCGCTTGTATCGAGATCCGCCCACTTCCTAGTGGAGTTTGGATCTATGAGGATCACCGAGCAGTGTATGAGGGTGAGGTGGAGATGACCTTCTATCACCCTAATCCACTGGTTCGGATCCGTCCTCGTAGATTCAGGATCCCCATCATATATACTATGCATGTACCTCCTTTTTAAACTTACCATGGACCACCTCCCGCTCGACCAGCTCGCTCATACCATAGTTTTCGATTCAGACCTACCCGCTCACACCCCTTTTCTACTAGATTCGGTCGAGAGGAGACTCCCTCATCTGACCCGACGAGTCCTATTAGAGTCACACCTACACCTGACCCTGTACCCAGTGGTAGGGCACTTACTCCGTCGGGTGATATTGAGGAGGATCCTATCGAGGATAAGAGCGGAGGCGAGCCTGTTGAGCATTCTACCGGGAGTCAATGAAGGGATGATGATCCATAGGTATATGCATATGATAGATGATGTGGATCATGTAACACCCCGCATTTTTCCCGTACGTGCGAGAACGAATTTTGTTAAAATAAACCTTGAAGTTTTGTTTTATGAAAGATTTTCAGAAAAGTATTTTACGTTAATAAGAAAAAAAGTATTGATTTTCATGGATTTTTATAAACAAATTCTTTTCATGAATATAAAGTGAATGATTTTTGAGTTTTGAAAGGATTTTGATTCATAAGAAATAAATTGTGATTTTCTTAAAAAGTGATTTTTATTGGAAATAAAGTTTTTGAGTTGTTATTTTTGAAAATTTGTAACTTTTTAACCGTAACTCGGATTTTTACGATCTTTATATCAAAACGATAGTCTTGAAACGTAGATTTTAAAAATTCAATTTTGGAATTTTCTGGGTTGATTTATAAAAATTTATGTTCAGAGTTGTGAAATACGAATTTTTGGAATTTGAATTTTTAAGGAAATAAATTTAATGATTGGGCTTGAAATTTTTATGTGAAATGTGTTTGATTTAATGTGTGTGTTTGATGTATGATTATATGAATGTGATTTGTGAAATGATTGCATTATTGTGTGAATTAATAATTAGAATGTTTAAGTAAATGTTGTGACGCTCTCTTTTAACTTGAAAATAATTAATATTTCAAAATAGTTTATTTCTTGATATAAAAAATCCGGACTAGAAAATTTTTCCATTTTAAAACTTGTACTTGCTTGGTCATAAATTCTTTTGAATTCGGCTCAGCACGATATTAAGTTCGAAAAGACCCTCGAGATAGCATTTCCTTAGTCGTAGAAAACATTATTAATAGTTATTATTGAAAACATATCACTTGCTTCTCGAGTGGGATCTGAACACATAACATAGGAAATATAAATTTATCGCTGAATCCCTTGTAAATAAGAATCAGAGTTCGCGGAAGTAAAAATAATACTTTTGGGGCTCTGCTGAGGAAATTAAACATCATATATATATATATATATATATATATGTCAAAAGCATAATATGAAACCCCATAAGTACAGTAGCAGCAAGTATCATCAGTCGAGATAGCAAGAGTTTATGAAACATATACAACCCAGCTGTATAAAATAAAACCTCACTCTAAGACCTCTCAAAAATATATACACTAAACACATGGTCTCAAAATAGAAGTCTCAGAGCAGGTCTTCAGTGTCCTCAGCAGCTCCTCAGATCCTCCACCGCTCTACCCCTAGGATTTAGGATCCAAAACACCTATGCTATGCAGGCTCCTATGAACCAGCGGGTCCACCTCTAGCAGAAACAGTCGGCTCAACATGCACCTCCTCCTCGCTCTCATCGTTCACAGGGTCCTCCTCGACCTCGCCCGACTGTGTAGAGACCCCACCACTGGGTCTAGGATCTGCAGAAGCAGTCCTAGCATAATCAGTCGGACCAGGAGAAGGAGTCTCCTCGGTGACAACTCTATGGGAAGAAGGATGGGAACGAGTGGCAGCTCTAAATCTAAAACTATGAAAACGATGCATAGGTCGAGCCGGGGGGGTCTTCTATAAGCATAAAAAGGTGGAACATGCATAGTATAGACTAATGGGATCCTAAATCGACGAGGTCGCACACACACCAGAGGGTTAGGGTGGTAGAGAGTGATCTCAACCTCCCCCTCAAAAGTGGCACGGTGCTCCTCATACGTCCATATACCGCTAGGGATAGGGCCTATCTCGATGCAGGCTAGGTATCTGGCCATCACCTAAACAGGGCACAGGGAGTAAGTATACACATATACATAATTGATAAAGACTAAAATTACAATCACAAATATATCATGGACAGATCATAATGCAAATACATATGAGCACACCAATTTTTCAACATTATAACTCTTATAATGCAGGTGGCATGATGTATGATTTTCTATCCACAACTGAGGCCTCTAAATGTCCATCTTGGACGTCCATCCGGTACACCCTTGTGTTCCCAGAACACCGACATTAGTTCCCAGAACATAATGCCGAACCATACTTGGATAAAAAGCATCACTCCCGGAGTGTGCACCACGTTCCCAGAACGTCACGTTCCCAGAACGCATAAAAACCAGGTCCCGGACACTGGCCACATATCTATAATGTGTCATCAAGTAGGTTATCATTTGGTACTCCCAGAGTACCCTCCTCATATTCCTAGAATATGATAAACGTTCCTACCAACCAGACTTCCAGTCTATATGTATGCAAAAACATTAGGGTTGGTTTTTATCTTTACATTAATTAATGTGATTTAGAAATATTCCAATTTCTACTTTTGAATGATTTATTTGAGGTATAACATTTGACATAAAAATTCCCCTTTGAATTTTTCTCAAAACATGCCTTTTTAACCTAGATTGGGTAAAACAAAGTCAATGGTATTCAAAAACTTAACTTTTTATTTTTCAGATTCAGGTACTAACCGGTTACAGTTTCAGACTAACCGGTTAGAATTACATACCTGAACTGTTTACCATTGCAATTCAGAAAAACCCTTTTTCTTGAATTCTATACCCAATCCAAAACACATTTAACATTGTTTTATACCTCAAAAACCATTGTTTCAACATTCAAAAGTCCAAATCACATTTCCTTTTCCAATGAACATAATTTCCTCTTGAAATTATTTTATTAACTTAAGGCATTAAATTTGATCTTTCAAATCAGAACTTTGACAACTCAAGTTCAGATCATGTATAATGAAATTAAAGCTTAAATTTGAGCAGAAACCATTAAGATTTCAGGACTGTTTAATAAACTCATTTTCTTTGAAAATCTGCAGTGTCTAACCGGTTACGAAAATCGTGTAACCGGTTAGATTATGCAGTCAGACCATTAAAACAAGAGTTTTAACAACTCAATTTCTTCCTTTCTCAAATCTAACCAAATTTCATTATGCACAAAGTTCATATGCCTTAAAATAAACATGTTTACACCCAGAAACACATTCATATTGCATGCATCAAGTTTATTGTATCAAACTGCATGAAAATTCACATAAACACAATTTAACACAACAAAACTTAGATTAAGCACTCAAACACAGAATTCAACATTTATATAGCTTGCATGCATCAAATTAAAGTTTCTCAAAACCACAGTGAGCAAGTTTTTGGCCTCCAAGCCTTTGTGCTTAAAAACACATAATGCCCTTTTGAGTTTCGTGAACTCAAATCCTAAATCAATCGATTTTTAGTCTAAATCTAGTATAGTATAGACTTCTCCCATACCTCTAAGACGATCTTGATGAAGGTTATCACTGGATTTGAAGAAAAACCACAGATTCCCACAATTTCCCCAAGTCTGCTCTCATATTCGGTTTCCAGCAACAGGGTCCAGAAACCACCAAATTTGACATAGAAATTGGCCAAAGAAATTGGGGAAAATGATCAGAATTCAAAGTAGGGTACATGCACTAGAAAATCAAAGAAGTTTGAGACTTAAAGGTCAACTAAGCTTACCAAAATCGAGTCTGGAAATCAGCTTCCAGAATCAGAACAGCACAGAGCTCAGACTCAATCTCCTGGCTTCCAAGCTTGATTCCTCTTTCCACACTCACTCTTAACTCACAAATTTGGTATCAACACGAAGCTCTGGATGTAAGCTTCGTGTTTGTGTATCACTCGTCTCTCAACACTCAAGAACGAAGGAGAAATCGTCCTCACAAAATCAGAACCCTAAATCAGCCCCTTCAACTAGAAATCAAGTGAACAACCCTAAATTCATCAGAAACTCCTCTATTTATAGACAATTTGAGGTAGCATGCAGGGCGACGCGTGGTTCTCCACTCATCCAAGGCTGTAATCGTGGCGATTACGGAGTAATTCGAGTGATTACTCATCAAAATCCACTAAACCAGTTTCTGAGTTCATCGTCTAACCGGTTACAGGGCATTACTAACCGGTTAGATCAGTTCAAAATTTAAAAATTATTATTTTTAAATCTTTCCCTCCAAGAACCATTCTAATATTGTCTTTTAGTCCTCATCCGGGGACAAAAATGCAATTTTCTTATATTTTGCATTTATTTGCCATATAAAAATATTTCCACTTATTTTTATATTTAAGGCTAATTAAATACAAAACATAAACTTGGAAAATTCTATAAATTAATAATAAAACTTTTTATTATTAATTTCCTATTATTCGGGAGACGAAAATTAGGGGTGTTACAAATGTGCTTAAGAAATAAAATGTAAAATATATGAGTGTATATGTGTATGTATGTGTGTATGTATGTACGTGTGTATGTATGTGTGTATGAGCTAGGATTGTAACTTTCTAGAAGCTTGGAGGATAAGAAACTAAACTAAACTAAGTTAGAATTGGAACCAAACTAAGTAGGAAACCTTAACCAAGAGCCAACTAGTACTTAAGCCTAAGATGACCCCTAAAACCCTAGGCTAACCTACCTTGTCCCCTTCCATTTGATAAAATCCACCCATGCAAGTTTTTGTAATGACAAAACCGCCCCTCCCTCTTGTGTGTGACTAAACCTAAACTTAAGGGCATAAGAGGAATTCATGACTTGGCCTATAAATTAGTGTTGCCTTAGTTCATTTTCTCCCATTCCATTTCACTTCTACACTTCCAAAAACAAACACATCTCTAAGATCTCATTAAACTCTTAGTGAAAGAAAAGAAAAGAAATATAGAGAAAGAAAAAGAAGGTGGCCGTGGGGTTAAAGGAAGGAGAAAGAAGAAGATCCAAGCTTAACCAAGTCTCATCCTTGTAGATCAAGAGTGTTAGGAGCTAGAAGAACCAACCTTTTTCATGGTAGGACTTGAAGATCAAGATGAAGACTTGTAATAGTTTAGATTTTTCCTTTGAGTTTATAGATCTATTTCCTTTTCTTCTGTGCATGTTGATTTTTAAGTTTAAAGATGATTTTATGTGTTGATCTTCTTTGATCTTGGACTTTAAGGACTTGAACTAATTTGTAATATGTTAAGCTTTGTGTTTGTTGTTTCGGTTGGGATTTCTTTTGATGGATCTAATGCTTTTCTAACTAAATCTTGAAGATCTAAAAGAAAAACTAAAATTTTCGTGAAAATTAAAAATAAACTTCCTTGCATGTCTATTTTATTGCTCTAAACCATGATCTATGTGTGTGTTTGTGATTATTTGATAAGAAAATCCATGATCTAAACTTGTTTAATTATAAAGTGAAACTCTTTGATCTTGCATGTTAAATCTTTTTGCTAAAACTATGATCTATGTGTATTTCCATGTTTATTTGATGAATAATTTCGTGATCTAAACTTATTTGATGAATAATATTTCCATGTTTCCTTGATTTGCATGTTATTTTTCAAAGAGAAAAGATTATGTTTTCTTTATATGTGTTTCGGTTTTAAAGAAAATAATTAAAGAAGTAAGATTTGGAATGATTTCAAGCATGATTTGATTTGATGAAGGATTATGCATGTGATGATTTTTAATTGATGAGTGAAGAGTTGAGTTCTTTGATGTTGCATGTTAATTGTAATGGAAAAGATCATGTTTTCCTCTTTGTATGTGCCTCGGTTTTTAAGAAAAAAATTAAAGTAACAAGTTTTAAAATGATTTTTAAGTATAAACATGTTTTAATTAAGTGTTTGATCTTGTGCATGTCTCATTTTGTGAAAAGGCCAATCGGCCAAGCTTGATAATAATAGGATCTATACTTTTTATTTTATGAAAAGTTGGTGCATGTTTGTTTTTAGACAAGATCTAATGATTTAAAGTGCATGCATGTCATTTTTAGTGTAACCTTGATTTTTATTAAATGATGAACTTGAGTTTATTTTATGTATGTAAAAAGTGTTTGAAAAAGATTTTGTTTTAATAATGTAGATGCATGTTTATGTGAATAAATGATGTAAGGTGTTACTTTACATGTCTTGATGTGAATGTGTGACTTTTGTATGTTTAAAAGTTGAATCAAAAATCTTGTTTGATGCCTGTTGACTTTCGGCCATCCTAGGGAGAAATAGAAAACTAGGTTTGTTCCTCATTTAGGGTACATGCATGATGGAACTATTTTTATATAAGAAACCTTAAAGTGTATGCATGAAATGACCAAGTTTTGAAAAGAAAATAAAATGAAACTTTGAGGTGATCAATGATTTAACTTGTTGTTTTAATTTAAGTTAAAGAAATGAATTAAAATTGTTAAACTTCCTCTTGTATGCTCACGGTTTTAGCACTAAAATAAATAAAATGATTTCATGATTGTATGTTTTTATTTGTGCATTAAATCCTTGCAAAATTGTATGTGTACAATTCGGCCAATATATGTTTAAATGGTAGGAAAAGTTATTTTCATAAAATGACCATGATGATAGCTATATTCCTAGGTGCATGATGATATGTGAAAGTGATGTGTGTTCCTTTAATCTTTTTGGTTTTTAGAAAAGAAAATAAGTAAGTTGATTTAATCTTGTAAAAAAGAATTTCTTTGTAATGTTAATTTAATGATTCCAAATTTTAAAATTGATTTGTGCTTGGAAAATTATAACCATAGTGATTCGGTCTTGTTAAATTAATTAGAAGATTAAATTTAAATTATTTTGTTAAGTATAATTAAATTAATTTATTAAGATTTAATTGATTGGTTTTGAATGATTGAAGTGTGGCTTGCATTGTGTGTGGTTGTGAATGCTCTAATTGCCTTGAAACTTGTATGTGCTGTTGTTGTAACTGAATGTGTTAAATTGGAATTGTTTGGAATCTGTTTGTGAACTTTGTTTGTGAAAAATCTATGTTTGGGTTTTAAAGGAATTGAAAATGTTTTATTTGAAAAAGAATGATTTAAACAACTTAAAGTGATTTGAAATTTTTATTGATTAGTATTTGATGATGTTGTGAATTTTGGGAATTTAATGAATCAATTTTTATGAGGTTTCTTGGAATTTCTTTTAATGATTAATGAAAATGATCTTCTTTAACCAGAGAGTTTTAAACTACGAAGAATGGATTTGTTTTAATAAAAGGATTATTTTAATTATTGCCAAAGTTTTCTTAAAAACCATTTCATTAAAGGATTGATTTGGATTTAAAACCTTTTTATTTAATTTGAATTTGAAATCTTTGAATATTAGCAACGTGTTTTCAAGAAAGGAATTATTTCAACAAGTTTTTAAAAACGAAATTAAGAATTTGTCGAAAACGTTCTAACGCACGGGAAAAATGTCATAGCTTGGGTGATGGCGCGAAGGAAACGAGGCAAGGTCAGTGACTGGGAAATCTTGGAAGCTTTCGAATGTTTCGGCATCGAGGTTAGTGAGAGTGCTGTGGTCCCGTAACGTGGTTGTTCACAATCCAAACAAGCGGATTGTGAAAGTACTGTGAATTAGGTGATATAGATGCTTGTGCTAGATGTTTACCTATTTTGTTTACGTGCTATATGTTTATCTGTTGAGTTGAATGTGATGCATGAATATTTTGGTTTGCATTAAATCTCTCTGTGTTTATACTGTTAAGTATATTGTGTGTTGATTGGAAAACGTTTGAGTATGTCAGAATCATGAACGATAATAATTGTGAAAGTAATGAATTAAGTTGGAAAAGAGAAACGAGATACGTATGAGAAACGCAAAAATGAAATTTGAAAGTAAAGAGATAAGACACGATGTGAAAGAAAATATAAAAGAGATAAATAATGAACGAAAGAAATTAATAAGTGAGTTTGAGAAAGAACGGAGATGAAGAGATGATGCTCGAGATAGTGATAAGAAACACCCGACAAGGCGAGCGGAAGCGTGGTGATGATGAGCGATGCTGATGGTGCCATGGAGCCACAACTGAGGAGAGCGATGCGGATGGTGCTGCTGAGCAACAACTGAGGAGCAAGATGTTGATGATGATGCTGCTGAGCCATGATGCTGGGAAAGATGCTGAGGATGTTGATGAGCTGACGAGAATAATGCTGAGACGCATGAGAAAGTGATTTGAGGCAAGATTGCCGTTGAGATTTAGGGGGAACGGATTGCGATTAGTGGTCGGGATTCATTGAAGGGATGGACCAAGGGTGAACCGACTAGTAGGATTAAGCTGCTAATTAAAACGTTAAAACATTAAAAGACTTTAAAAGACATTTACACACGCGGTGAGGCATGAGTGTCGTACCGAAGTAGTGGAGAGGAAGATACTATGGGTATCTGCGGATACTCAGGTGGAGATTGCATGAGGAGAGGACGATGACGGTGAAACGTCAAGAAGTCTAGAGTATATTTCTAGGCAGAACAAACTCCACATGTGGCGTACTAACGTGGTAGGGACTGGGTCCAATGCCGTGGTAAGTTCTGCACTGCAGACTAGAATTATACTGTCGCCCCCTTGATTGCAAATCTAGAACAGTGAGAGGGACTGGAACGGGGCATTTGAGATTGCCTCTAGGAGCGTGCATTGATTATATGATATGAATGAAATGATATGAATTGAATTGATTTGAGGCTGTAGTCCTCCTAGTCTGGGACCAATTGATTGTGAGACAGCTGTCGTGCCCGCGTGGTAAAGGTCCTATACTCCTGTTTGCTTCCGACTAGGTTGGGTGGATGACCGAGGAGATGTAGACGTGTGTGACTTCCTCAATGATGATGTTCCCCCATCATTGAGTGAACCGGAATGCTAAAACTTAAAAGACGAAAATAATAAAAAAAATACATTGAAGATATCAAGCATCGAATAAGATTTATAAGATGAGTATATAAGTAAGGATTCTTGGAACGCTCGATAAGTTTGGAAAATTATGATTGAGGAAAGAATGGAAAAGATTTGTAAGCGTGATGAATTAATTGGTTATGAATGATGAGTATTGACGTGTTTTGAATATTAAGATATGTTTTGTTATAAGTGATTCTTATATGCTATGTGCATGACATGTTATATATGTTGATGATGATATGTTTGCCTTATGATAACTGTCTATATTATGCTATATTGTTCTGTTGTATTATCTATCTGTCTACCCTTATATTTAATCTACCCTGAGATCGCACGGTCAACCCGTTAGTGTTCGGAACACTGACTCTCTCCTACCATGTTGTCGTATCGGCAATTGCTGATATTGCAACTGGTAGATGGTGTAGCGTATAGCGATCCCTTTGTACCCCGGCAAGGAGAAGCAAGTACGAGGTGACTCTATGGAGGAGATCCCTGAGATAGCAGACGAGGATGACTCTACTTGAAATTGGAGAGCTTGGTCTGCCCGAATCCGAAGCTGGACGACGAGTATTAGGGAGGATTACTAGATGCTAGGTGTTTCCCCTGGCAGAATGTATCCAATTGTAAGTTCTTAGATACCTAGCGCTATCATACTGTACCCCGGCAAAAGTTTTATTCAACAGGGATGTTTTGAAAATAAGTAAACTGGGCTATGTTTTAATTAATGTTTTGAAAACGAGTTTCAAAGTGCGGTGTCTTGTGACATCTCGGTATGGAGCTTGAAAGGTTTTACGCAATAAGAGAACATGAGTTTTAAAAGGTAACTATGTTTTGGAAACCAAATGTTCTCATCTTGTGTAACACTTGTTTTAAAAGAAAAAAATGGCCCTAATTTTCACTATATTTAGTTTAAGTAATGGGAGTTTTCAAGTTGCCGAATTGGGGTGTTACAGTTATGGTATCAGAGCAATGGTTAATCTAAGTAACCTTATGCATGGACTTACATACTCTGTTTTGTGACTCTGTGAGTGAGTTAGTATTAAGATAGCGATAGATAAGAATAGGAACACCAAGAGTACGCGAATGCTTTCCTGGAGTACGTCAGTTTTCGTCTACAACGGAGGCAAGGAGCAGAGATCAGTGTCGTCATGGATGTTGATGCGTAATTCGAATCTTCCTTTGTTGACTCACCTCTAATGTGAATCCCTTTTGTTTTGATGACCCTTAAGTTATGAGATCTTGTCTTGTGACTAGAACTCTCTTTTCTTGCTGAAACCTACTTGTGAAAAACCCCCTGTGATGCCAAATTGCGTTGGCATGACATTTGAAAAAGTCTTTTTCTGAAAATCTTATCCAATGATTTTTGACAAAGCCTTGATTGCTGATGAACCCGAAGTTTCTTCTTTGGATCTTTTGACCAGACATTCGTTCTTTCCTAAAGTCTTGATGAAAAATTTTGAACCCTGATACCCTATCCCAGTCAAATAGGTAGTTTTAGAATAGAGAGTTAGTTGTGAAGTGACGTTAGGCAAGAGTTACAAGGCCAAAGAGAACAAGGATTAGTAAGAGTGGATTAAAGGATGTATGAGTCTTGGAGGAAATAGAAGTGTTCTTTTTGAGTCTTAGATGAATGGTGAGTTATGTAAAGTGGTTAGGACTAAGAGTCTTGATGTCGGATTGACAAAAATGATGGTTTAGATGGCAATAAGATGGGGAAGAAATTGAGGTGATATTTATAATTTTGAGGTCATAAATGTCTTGATTTGGGTTGTAAATGGATAGATAGAGGTGAATAAGTGATGATATGGTGGAATTTGTGGATAGAATCTTTAAGTGTTGACTCAAGGTTAGGTAAAAAGCTAGGATTTGATGTGGTAATGGATGATAGGTCTTGGAGTTGAGGAATTTTGATGGTTTAGGATATAAGGAAGAATCCTGGAAAGTGTAAAAAGGTTTAGAGTGTCTAAGTTATTTGATTGAGTGTTTGAGATAGGAAGTCAGATAGTACATGTTTCTTGAGGATTAGTGGTTGTTAGAGTAAAAGGTGGATATAATAGTGACCATAGGAGCCAGATTAGGATCATGATTTGGTAAGATGTAAGGCAACCAGAGGATAGATCGAAGTTAAGTGATGAGAAATTTTGTAGGTTTGATCAAAAAGTGGTGAAGGATAGGAGTATTTAGAGCATAAGCCAGTGATAATGAATGTAGTGTATAGAGGTATGCGTCCTTTAAGTTGGGGAGTAGTTGGAGATGTGAGGTCTTTGAGGAGTAGATCGTTTAGGCATGAACTGATGAGAAAAGTTTAACCCCGAGTGTGGTAGTGTCTCGACCCCAAATAAACGTAACCCTGTTGTCTTTGGACCCTGTTTTTATGCCATCGAACCCCTCAATCCTTTGTTGTCAGTGGAACCGTGTTGTTATTACCCCACCCTGTCTGTCATTGAAAATCCTTTGAGAAATTACTTGCAAAAATAATCCGTTTGATCCGCTCTTAAGAGAGATGAATCCACAGTGTAAATTCGAAGATGCGACGATTGCGACAGATTAAGAGAGGAAAAGAATTTCTTCAAGTAGCTACGCGTCCGCAGATCAGACAGACTCTACACAGTATTTCTCGAGGACGAGAAATCTTCAAGTTGGGGAGAATGTAACACCTCGCATTTTTCCCGTACGTGCGAGAACGAATTTTGTTAAAATAAACCTTGAAGTTTTGTTTTATGAAAGATTTTCAGAAAAGTATTTTACGTTAATAAGAAATAAAGTATTGATTTTCATGGATTTTTATAAACAAATTCTTTTCATAAATATAAAGTGAATGATTTTTGAGTTTTGAAAGGATTTTGATTCATAAGAAATAAATTGTGATTTTCTTAAAAAGTGATTTTTATTGGAAATAAAGTTTTTGAGTTGTTATTTTTGAAAATTTGTAACTTTTTAACCGTAACTCGGATTTTTACGATCTTTATATCAAAACGATCGTCTTGAAACGTAGATTTTAAAAATTCAATTTTTGGAATTTTATGGGTTGATTTATAAAAATTTATGTTCAGAGTTGTGAAATACGAATTTTTGGAATTTGAATTTTTAAGGAAATAAATTTAATGATTTGGCTTGAAATTTTTATGTGAAATGTGTTTGATTTAATGTGTGTGTTTGACGTATGATTATATGATGTGATTTGTGAAATGATTGCATTATTGTGTGAATTAATAATTAGAATGTTTAAGTAAATGTGCTTAAGAAATAAAATGTAAAATATATGAGTGTATATGTGTATGTATGTGTGTATGTACGTGTGTATGTATGTGTGTATGAGCTAGGATTGTAACTTTCTAGAAGCTTGGAGGATAAGAAACTAAACTAAACTAAGTTAGAATTGGAACCAAACTAAGTAGGAAACCTTAACCAAGAGCCAACTAGTACTTAAGCCTAAGATGACCCCTAAAACCCTAGGCTAACCTACCTTGTCCCCTTCCATTTGATAAAATCCACCCATGCAAGTTTTTGTAATGACAAAACCGCCCCTCCCTCTTGTGTGTGACTAAACCTAAACTTAAGGGCATAAGAGGAATTCGTGACTTGGCCTATAAATTAGTGTTGCCTTAGTTCATTTTCTCCCATTCCATTTCACTTCTACACTTCCAAACACAAACACATCTCTAAGAGCTCATTAAACTCTTAGAGAAAGAAAAGAAAAGAAATAGAGAGAAAGAAAAAGAAGGTGGCGGTGAGGTTGAAGGAAGGAGAAAGAAGAAGATCCAAGCTTAACCAAGTCTCATCCTTGTAGATCAAGAGTGTTAGGAGCTAGAAGAACCAACCTTTTTCATGGTAGGACTTGAAGATCAAGATGAAGACTTGTAATAGTTTAGATTTTTCCTTTGAGTTTATAGATCTATTTCCTTTTCTTCTGTGCATGTTGATTTTTAAGTTTAAAGATGATTTTATGTGTTGATCTTCTTTGATCTTGGACTTTAAGGACTTGAACTAATTAGTAATATGTTAAGCTTTGTGTTTGTTGTTTCGGTTGGGATTTCTTTTGATGGATCTAATGCTTTTCTAACTAAATCTTGAAGATCTAAAAGAAAAACTAAAATTTTCGTGAAAACTAAAAATAAACTTCCTTGCATGTCTATTTTCTTGCTCTAAACCGTGATCTATGTGTGTGTTTGTGATTATTTGATAAGAAAATCCATGATCTAAACTTGTTTAATTATAAAGTTAAACTCTTTGATCTTGCATGTTAAATCTTTTTGCTAAAACTATGATCTATGTGTATTTCCATGTTTATTTGATGAATAATTTCGTGATCTAAACTTAATTTGTAAAAAGGTTTAATTCTTTGGCTTTGCATGTTAACTTTGTTGATGATCTTAGTTGATCTAAATGTATTCATGTAATTATCTTTGTTTGATGCATGAAAAATGTTTAGATCCTTGATTTGCATGTTATTTTTCAAAGAGAAAAGATTATGTTTTCTTTATATGTGTTTCGGTTTTAAAGAAAATAATTAAAGAAGTAAGATTTGGAATGATTTCAAGCATGATTTGATTTGATGAAGGTGTATGCATGTGATGATTTTTAATTGATGAGTGAAGAGTTGAGTTCTTTGATGTTGCATGTTAATTGTAATGGAAAAGATCATGTTTTCCTCTTTGTATGTGCCTCGGTTTTTAAGAAAAAAATTAAAGTAACAAGTTTTAAAATGATTTTTAAGTATGAACATGTTTTAATTAAGTGTTTGATCTTGTGCATGTCTCATTTTGTGAAAAGGCCAATCGGCCAAGCTTGAAAATAATAGGATCTATACTTTTTATTTTATGAAAAGTTGGTGCATGTTTGTTTTTAGACAAGATCTAATGATTTAAAGTGCATGCATGTCATTTTTAGTGTAACCTTGATTTTTATTAAATGACGAACTTGAGTTTATTTTATGTATGTAAAAAGTGTTTGAAAAAGATTTTGTTTTAATAATGTAGATGCATGTTTATGTGAATAAATGATGTAAGGTGTTACTTTAAATGTCTTGATGTGAATGTGTGACTTTTGTATGTTTAAAAGTTGAATCAAAAATCTTGTTTAAAGCATGTTGACTTTCGGCCATCCTAGGGAGAAATAGAAAACTAGGTTTGTTCCTCATTTAGGGTACATGCATGATGGAACTATTTTTATATAAGAAACCTTAAAGTGTATGCATGAAATGACCAAGTTTTGAAAAGAAAATAAAATGAAACTTTGAGGTGATCAATGATTTAACTTGTTGTTTTAATTTAAGTTAAAGAAATGAATTAAAATTGTTAAATTTTCTCTTTTATGCTCATGGTTTTAGCACTAAAATAAATAAAATGATTTCATGATTGTATGTTTTTATTTGTGCATTAAATCTTTGCAAAATTGTATGTGTACAATTCGGCCAATATATGTTTAAATGGTAGGAAAAGTTATTTTCATAAAATGACCATGATGGTAGCTATATTCCTAGGTGCATGATGATATGTGAAAGTGATGTGTGTTCCTTTAATCTTTTTGGTTTTTAGAAAAGAAAATAAGTAAGTTGATTTAATCTTGTAAAAAAGAATTTCTTTGTAATGTTAATTTAATGATTCCAAATTTTAAAATTGATTTGTGCTTGGAAAATTATAACCATAGTGATTCAGTCTTGTTAAATTAATTAGAAGATTAAATTTAAATTATTTTATTAAGTATAATTAAATTAATTTATTAAGATTTAATTGATTGGTTTTGAATGATTGAAGTGTGGCTTGCATTGTGTGTGGTTGTGAATGCTTTAATTGCCTTGAAACTTGTATGTGCTGTTGTTGTAACTGAATGTGTTAAATTGGAATTATTTGGAATCTGTTTGTGAACTTTGTTTGTGAAAAATCTATGTTTGGGTTTTAAAGGAATTGAAAATGTTTTATTTGAAAAAGAATGATTTAAACAACTTAAAGTGATTTGAAATTTTTATTGATTAGTATTTGATGACGTTGTGAATTTTGGGAATGTAATGAATCAATTTTTATGAGGTTTATTGGAATTTCTTTTAATGATTAATGAAAATGATCTTCTTTAACCAGAGTTTTAAACTAAGAAGAATGGATTTGTTTTAATAAAAGGATTATTTTAATTATTGTCAAAGTTTTCTTAAAAACCTTTTCATTAAAGGATTGATTTGGATTTAAAACCTTTTTATTTAATTTGAATTTGAAATATTTTAATATTAGCAATGTGTTTACAAGAAAGGTATTATTTCAACAAGTTTTTAAAAACGAAATTAAGAATTTGTCGAAAACGTTCTAACGCATGGGAAAAATGTCATAGCTCGGGTGACGGGTGCGAAGGAAACGAGGCAAGGTCAGTGACTGGGAAATCTTGGAAGCTTTCGAATGTTTCGGCATCGCGGTGAGTGAGAGTGTTGCGGTCCCATAACGTGGTTGTTCACAATCCAAACAAGCGGATTGTGAAAGTACTGCGAATTAGGTGATATAGATGCTTGTGCTAGATGTTTACCTATTTTGTTTACGTGCTATATGTTTATCTGTTGAGTTGAATGTGATGCATGAATATTTTGGTTTGCATTAAATCTCTCTGTGTTTATACTGTTAAGTATATTGTGTGTTGATTGGAAAACGTTTGAGTATGTCAGAATCATGAACGATAATAATTGTGAAAGTAATGAATTAAGTTGGAAAAGAGAAACGAGATACGTATGAGAAACGCGGAAATGAAATTTGAAAGTAAAAAGATAAGACACGATGTGAAAGAAAATATAAAAGAGATAAATAATGAACGAAAGAAATTAATAAGTGAGTTTGAGAAAGAACGGAGATGAAGAGATGATGCTCGAGATAGTGATAAGAAACACCCGACGAGGCGAGCGGAAGCGTGGTGATGATGAGCGATGCTGATGGTGCCATGGAGCCATAACTGAGGAGAGCGATGCGGATGATGCTGCTGAGCAACAACTGAGGAGCAAGATGCTGATGATGATGCTGTTGAGCCATGATGCTGGGAAAGATGTTGAGGATGCTGATGAGCTGATGAGAATAATGCTGAGACGCATGAGAAATTAATTTGAGGCAAGATTGTCGTTGAAATTTAGGGGGAACGGATTGCGATTAGCGGTCGGGATTCATTGAATGGATTCACCAAGGATGAACCGACTATTAGGATTAAGCCGCTAATTAAAATGTTAAAACATTAAAAGACTTTAAAAGACATTTACACACGCGGTGAGGCATGAGTGTCGTACCGAAGTAGTGGAGAGGAAGATACTATGGGTATCTGCGGATACTCAGGTGGAGATTGCATGAGGGGAGGACGATGACGGTGAAACGTCAAGAAGTCTAGAGTATATTTCTAGGCAGAACAAACTCCACATGTGGCGTACTAACGTGGTAGGGACTAGGTCCAATGTCGTGGTAAGTTCTGCACTGCAGACTAGAATTATACTATCGCCCCCTTGATTGCAAATATAGAACAGTGAGAGGGACTGGAACGGGGCATTTGAGTTTGCCGTTAGGAGCGTGCATTGATTATATGATATGAATGAAATGATATGAATTGAATTGATTTGAGGCTGTAGTCCTCCTGGTCTGGGACCAATTGATTGTGAGACAGCTGTCGTGCCCGCGTGGTAAAGGTCCTATACTCCTGTTTGCTTCCGACTAGGTTGGGTGGATGACCGAGGAGATGTAGACGTGTGTGACTTCCTCAATGATGATGTTCCCCCATCATTGAGTGAACCGGAATGCTAAAACTTAAAAGACGAAAATAATCAAAAAAAAATACATTGAAGATATCAAGCATCGAATAAGATTTATAAGATGAGTATATAAGTAAGGATTCTTGGAACGCTCGATAAGTTTGGAAAATTATGATTGAGGAAAGAATGGAAAAGATTTGTAAGCGTGATGAATTAATTGGTTATGAATGATGAGTATTGACGTGTTTTGAATATTATGATATGTTTTGTTATAAGTGATTCTTATATGCTATGTGCATGACATGTTATATATGTTGATGATGATATGTTTGCCATATGATATCTGTCTATATTATGCTATATTGTTCTGTTGTATTATCTATCTGTCTACCCTTATATTTAATCTACCCTGAGACCGCACGGTCAACCCGTTAGTGTTCGGAACACTGACTCTCTCCTACCATGTTGTCGTATCGGCAATTGCTGATATTGCAACTGGTAGATGGTGTAGCGTATAGCGATCCCTTTGTACCCCGGCAAGGAGAAGCAAGTACGAGGTGACTCTATGGAGGAGATCCCTGAGATAGCAGACGAGGATGACTCTACTTGAAATTGGAGAGCTTGGTCTGCCCGAATCCGAAGCTGGACGACGAGTATTAGGGAGGATTACTAGATGCTAGGTGTTTCCCCTGGCAGAATGTATCCAATTGTAAGTTCTTAGATACCTAGCGCTATCATACTGTACCCCGACAAAAGTTTTATTCAACAGGGATGTTTTGAAAATAAGTAAATTGGGCTATGTTTTAATTAATGTTTTGAAAACGAGTTTCAAAGTGCGGTGTCTTGTGACATCTCGGTTTGGAGCTTGAAAGGTTTTACGCAATAAGAGAACATGAGTTTTAAAAGGTAACTATGTTTTGGAAACCAAATGTTCTCATCTTGTGTAACACTTGTTTTTAAAAAAAATGGCCCTAATTTTCACTATATTTTATTTAAGTAATGGGAGTTTTCAAGTTGCCGAATCGGGGTGTTACAGATCAGGGATCCGATGTTTCTGCTGCTGTGGAGGAGTTCTGTTGATGGTTGATGATGACTGCTACTACTACTACTTATGCTATGAGATCAGCTCTGGAGTCTTTTATTTTGATTATGCAGATATTGTATATATTATCTTTTGAGAACTCTAGAGTATTGATCTATTTTGGTTATGTGTATATGTTACTATGGACTTGTACTGTTGGACTTGGGGACTTACACCATCTGGACTATGTACTCACTGACTTTTGATATATGTATATAAATCTATGTTTAAATTACAACTTTGTTTCATAGTCCTATTATTTCCGCTTACTCTGATAACAATTTAAAAGCATTCGGCTACGGTGTTTGCAAATGGTATCAACTACGTTAGATGAAATAATGGATGGCATCACTTATGTTTTCAACATATGAACTATAATTTATTCTATTATCCCAAAGAGGATGCTATCTAAGTTTTGAAATGACATGATATTAAATGAGTTCTTAATTAAAGTAATCGCCGAATTCAATATTTAAAGTAATACGTATTCTAAAGAGTTAATAGACAGTTGGGTCCCTGAAAGATACGTGTGAAATCAGTTAGGTCCGTCAAAGATATGTGGCATCTATTAAACCCCTCAAATATCATATTGGCTTCATATAGGTCTTGTAACATCCCAAATTTAATTCCTAGTATAATTGATGATGGGTCAAGCCTAAAGTGAAGGAAGTAATGATATGGAGTTGAAACTAGTGGTTTGAAGGCTTGATTTAGGATTAATAACATAGGATATTAGGAAATTCAAAATAAAAGATTTACAACTCTAAACACAAATTCCACCGTTGGATGTGAAGTAGGATATGTGGGGAAGCATGTGTCAAAATTTGAGGAAGATCCAACGGTTAACGAAGAAGTTATGGCCGTTCAAAGTCGGGGTGCTGAAAATACTGCAACTTAATCGATTAAGCTGCAGCTTAATCGATTAAGACCTGAAGAAGGGGGGAATTTAATCGAGTAATACTCGATTAAACGCTGTAGATGCAGAAAATAATAAAGTGCAGCACACGTTATTTCTCTTCCAAATTCGAACCTCACTCTTTCTCTCCCCTAGGGTTCCATTCTCCATCATCAAATCCACCAAGAGCAAGTGGGATTTCTTCATTCCGTCAACAAATCTCTTCCTTCTTCACTTCAAGTAAGTGTTTAATGCCATGGATTTCCTCTTTTCTTTCTCTAAATTCGTTTTCCCTTTCTCTCTCCTCCATCCATGGTGGTTTTTGATTCTTAAGTCATGGAAGCTCCACTTTTCTTGAGTTTTGGCATGACTCATTACATGAATGTTAATCTTTTCTTGCTATGGCTATTATATTAGGTTCCTCCCTCTTCCTTTGGACTCTAACTCAATTGGGGGCAAGGCTTTCAAGTGTAGAGCAAGCAAAATCACCTTATCTCCAAGTGTTTGAGGTAAGGGAGTGGATATAGTGAGCTTGCCTTGTTCTAGAGAGTCGGGTCTAGTTAGTATATAATGCTTGTTAGGGTTATGTGTTAGGGGAGAAAATTAGATTATAAATCCCTAGGTTATTGAATATGAAATTCTAATTAATTAAGTATGCATAATGATTGTGTGTTATGACTAGTAAAAGGAAACCCCATAGTATAAGAATGAATTATCTGATAAATGAAATTTGGTTATTAATTAAGTTGAATTAAATGAGGAATTGGGTAATTGATAATGAAGTTGACACAAAAATGGTCTCTGTGATTATTGGTTTTATTTGCAAGGTTGTGAATTAAATGATAATTAATTGTTGTAGCTAATATATGTATGTGTTGGGGAATAAATTGATATAGGAAGAAAGGGAAGGGAAACAATTAAATGTGATGAATGTGTGTATTTGTATTTAATTGCTAAATGAGTTTAAATGTTAAGTATTATTAATTGTGAACAAAAGTCAAGACTTATTAATGGAACTTGTGAATATGGGAAATGGAAGTAAGAGGATTATGTTTAAGAAAAAGTAAGAGATGATTTTAATATGTGGTGTTAAAGCGAAAATGTGAGACGGTGAAATATGTAAATTGAAATGAAGTGTAATATAAATGTTGGACTATGAATGAGAATGCTATTGGATATGATTGTGATAACTGAGAAAGGAAGTGAATGAGGAATTTGCATGAATGATTAGTTGTTGAATGTGTGTGGTTGTGTTTAAATGTGATGTAATTGTTGATGTGAGAATATGAACGTATGTTTTGGCCTCTGATGTGAGGTAATGAATATGGTGGTGTGATTAAATGCGTTGGCCTCTGATTTGAGGTGGCGAATAATGGAAAGTGATGAATATGCTGACCTCTGATATGAGGGGCACAATATGAATGGTAAAATGTGTTGACCTCTGACCTGAGGGACACGATATGAATTGGAATGAATGGGTATAGCCAAGACCGGATCTATTGCTATTGTTCCTTTGAGTTGAAAGCAAATGATCTAAAGAAGTATCTCCTTTCATGAGCCTTGCAAGTCGATCATTCAAATTAAAAACTTCTTTTTCCAAAGACTTGCAATTTTCACAAGATGGAGTCTCATTTGATTTCAATTCACAATTGCATGTAGAGTTTGCATAAATGAGTTCTAGAGTTTCATTTTGAAGCTTAAGTTCTTCTAAATCTTTTTGAAGTTCAATTATCTTTTCATGTTGCTTCATTAAGAAATTCTTTCTTTCAACATTTATTTTAGCAAGTTTCTTCAACTCTTTATGCATCTCTACATACACATTGTACAATTCATTGAATGAAGGAGAATTAGAACTTGAGCTAGCATCGGAAAGATAATCTACCTCATTGACGTTCTCACTTGATTTAATGCTCGAAGATTCCTCTTCATCAAGCTTTGTCATTAAACATAGATTTGCAAGTTCTTCATCATCCGATGAGCTAGATGTTGATTGACTCTCCACTTCATCCCATACTATGTAAGCCCTTTTTCCTTTAGAAGAATTGAATTTTGAGTTGTCACCTTCCGACTTCTTAGAATGAGTTGGACAATTCGATCGATAGTGACCAAGCTTTCCACATCCATGACACTTGATGTGATCCTTGATAGTCTTATTTCTTGGTTGTGAGTCCTTAGAATCTCTTTGTCTATTTCTATTAAAGTTCCCCTTTTTCTTAAGGAACCTACCAAGCTTTTTAACTAGCAAGCCAAGGGTCTCATCATCTATATCGGAGTCTGAGTCATCCACTTGAAAGTTTTCCTCTTGTGCCTTAAGGGATTTTGAAGTTGATTTAAGAGCTATCCCCTTTTTCTTCCTATCGGCATCTTCATTCATGGATAACCGTCCAAGCTCCATTTCATGCTCTTGAAGCTTTCCGAATAGAGTTGCTAAATCAATTTGATCCACGTCTCTAGCTTCCATAATGGCCGTCACCTTAGGTTGCCATTCCCTGCTAAGACATCTCAAAATCTTATTAACAACTTCACCATTAGATATAACTTTTCCAAGTGCAGAAAGATGATTAATGATATGAGTGAACCGCTTTTGCATGTCACCTATGTTTTCATTAGGTAACATACGAAAGAGTTCATATTCATGCATGAGTGTATTTAGCCTAGCCCTTCTAACCTCCGAAGTGCCCTCATGTGTGACTTGTAATGTGTCCCACATTTGTTTAGCATCAACACATTGAGATACTCGAAAGAACTCATCATAAGAAAGAGCGGACGTGATGATATTTTTAGCTTTTAAATCAAATGCAACTTTCTTCTTATCATCATTGTCCCAACTCGATTGAGGTTTAATTGAAACAACATCATTTACTTTCGTTTGAGGAACAAAAGGTCCATTCTCTATGGCGTTCCAAATTTCCATATCTATGGCTTGAATAAAAATTTTCATGCGGACCTTCCAATAAGCGTAACCCTCACCACTAAATAGTGGAGGACGATTAATGGAAGTTCCTTCACCACCGAAAGGATTTGAAATTGAGCCCATTGTTTCCAAGTAAAAAGGATCTTTTCGAAAAAGCTTTTTAAGGCTCGGATTTTTCGTCCGAGCTCTGATACCACTTGTTGGAAACCAACAAGCGGCTCAATATAGTCTAGAGGGGGGGTGAATAGAATATTGAAGCCTTATTACAGATTTTTCGTCCACCTAAGAGAATGGTTTTATGAAAATAAATTTTCTTAAGAATTCAGTTCAGATTACTCGAGTAACTCAAGCCTTCACTCGAGTAATACGCAACCAAAAATAATTTCACTCGAGTATTCAGCAAATCACTCGAGTATTACGAAAGCAAATTTTAAATCACTCGAGTAACAGAAAACCTACTCGAGTAATGTTTATAAACTGAAAGCAGATTACTCGAGTGACAATAACTTTACTCGAGTAAACTGGGTAAAATTCAATTTAAAACTTTGTTTTCAATGGAGTTCTTCAAGAATAACAATGCTATGATGATTCAACAAATTATGAATGATTAATATGAACAATTTCAAGTAATATTAACATGCAATTTTAGATCAATTGAGTAGAATTAAGAAAACCCCAATTCTAACCTAAAAATGCAAATGTTAATGAATTAATGAAATACAAGGAATGAAAATAAAAGAGACACAAGGATTTATCCTGGTTCACTTTCACCCACTTGAAAGCTACTCCAGTCCCCTCTTAAATCAAGAGAGATTCTTCACTAGAAATCTTCAAATGTAGATTTTACAATGTTTTAAGATGCAACTAGATTCTTAGTTCTCCTATCTTAAAACCCAACTCAAAGTGTGTACCAAACACTTTGATCTAATCTACCCCTTTTGAGTATTCTAGATTTCCTTGCTAATTGATTGAAGATGCTTCCAACCAATCCTCTTTTCTTGCTTTGATTTGATCCTCAAAGTCTTCCTTGTGAGATTCTTCACTTGTGTTGAAACTTCAATGATGCAATCACAAATTGCAAATCTTCAACAACCACTAAGAACAAAAATATGATCTCAAGAATATTTGAACAATGATAGAAAATAGAGTGAAGAATGAAAAGTTCTTTGTTGAATCTTGATAGCTCTTGAAAGATGTAAAATAGCTCTTGAATTACTTTTCAAAGTGTATTAGAAAATTGTAAGAATGAAAGTCTATTACTTTGAAAGAGAAAATTAAGTCCTTTTAAAATTTTCCCAACACTGATTGAATTACTCGAGTAAACCAAACAACGTCACTCGAGTGAAACATGTCAGATTAAGTTACTCGAGTGATGTGTAAACCATTACTCGATTAACCTGTCAGAACATAAATTACTCGAGTGAACCAATACTCATTACTCGAGTAAACTGATCAGAATCTGAATAAAAACAAAGTTTTTCTAAAATGATTTTCACAAGCTATTTAATCAAGATTTAAAGTATCTTCACTCTTAATCAGACATTATTTAAATATTCTTAAAATCACCTAAGCTACCCACACCAATGAGATGCATTGCATAAAATAAAGATTACATTGAAATAGAATTAATAAAAATCCTAATTCTAATCTTCATGTGGTGTAGCTTGCTTGTTGCCAATGTTGTTGCTTGGAGAGAGATTGTTAGCATCAAAACATGAGAATCCTACAGTGTTGACCTCTGACCTGAGGGACACCGAATAAAATATGTATTGGAGTGTTGACCTCTGACCTGAGGGACACAAAATGGATTATAATGAATGGGTGTTGACCTCTGACCTGAGGGACACATAATTTAAAAAGGGAATAAAATTGGATAAGGTAAAGGTAATGGAAACGCGATGTATGTAGGCTTTCGATTTGGTGGAGACATACATCGTGGTTGGTGTATGTATGTAGGCCTTCGATTTGGTGGAGACATACATACACCGTAAATAAAAGGAAATGAATATAGGAATCAGGGAATAAAATTGGACAAGGTATGGTAATGGGAACGCGATGTATGTAGGCCTTCGATTTGGTGGAGACATACATCGTGATTGGTGTATGTATGTAGGCCTTCGATTTGGTGGAGACATACATACATCGTAAAAATAAGGAAAAGGTAAGGGTTTAAAAAGGGAATTATTTGGAAACGGGGAAAAATAAATACAAGGAAACAAGTGGTGAAATGAATAATGAGAATGGAAATGTGGAATAAATATTGTAATGAGTATGGTATGCAATATGTGAATATATGTTTATTTTCTAAATGTGTTTGACCTAGTGAGTTGTTATGTCTAGTTAGAAACTGCTTTCTATTTCATGTGCAATGCTCACTCCCTTACAGTTTCAGGTACAGAGATTGAGCTGGCACAGCCCCCGGCCGAGCAGGAGTACTTTCCCTTACAGGGATAGTAGGGTGTTATGGGTTTAGAGTACATTATAGACCTAAGTCTCCTATGTTCTGTTGAAGAAAATGTAATGTATACTTTTGAGTGAGGCTTAGGACACTTTGTTTTGATAAAATATCATGCTTTGGCTTTTGATGTTTTAACTTGCTATTTTCCGCTGAAAACTCTGAATAGTATGTATTCTGATATATTTGGAGCCCTTTGGGCCTTGCTATGATTTAGAAAATATAATCTGAAGCCCTGCTGGCTATTAGTTGTTTATTTGAAATTGTTTATCACAGGTTGAATTTTGGATTAGTCCGAAAAACAAACAAAACTCCGTCCGTTTGACGGTTGATTTTAATATAATTAAAAAGTAATTTTTAAGTCCGTATTTTATTATAGGGGAAATTAAGGGTAAAAATTATAGGGTGTTACAGGTCCCTCCGTCCAACTCCGTCACTGGTAGCCTAACGGAAGTTGACGTGGCTAGTCCAACTCCGTCCAACTCCTTCTCACTTCAAAAATCAAACTTTAAAGCCAATGTTGGGAGCCAATATCTGAAGGGCAGGCAAGTTGGGGTCTTCTAACTTTCCCTCAATGCCAAACATCTGAGCCAACTCCTTTCACAGTTCGTGATAGCTGCTGAACCGCAAGATGTCAAGTCAACAAACCCTGATTTGTAAACCTGTGAAATGACAAAATTAAACTACTGAAGTAAATAAAAGAAAGGCTCAAAAATGCGAAATACTTGAGAATCAAACCTTGACAAATGTTCGAGTCTGGTTTTGTGGGTCAACTTGCCCTGGACTTTGCATCAACTCTGATTAATCTTGCATGCAAGCATAGAGAGGACCCCGGAATCCAGACTCCCCTAATGCCATTGTCAATGCATCAGTATCAGCTGATGAATTAGCATAACCGGGGACAATGATGGGGAGTAAAAGGCCAGATGAATCGATGTTGACACCAAAAAGAGTGGGATTCTGGGTGTCTGAATTACATGTTCCTTGCCTTGAATATTGTGGATGTGACATTGTGTTGCCAAATGCATTGACCTGCAAAGGCGCATACTTTGGAGACCATGTTTGTTGGGGTAAATGTTCAGTCAGCAAGAACTGACCACTCCTGGATAAATTCAAGAGACCGCTACTTCCTTCAGTACAAAGTGAACCAAGCATGTTTTGTGCAGCAGAAACTGATGCAGGGAACTTCATGCTTGAATCCAAGAATTCTGGTTTTGGATATGATGGCGAAGGCACACTAGAGTGTGGTCTCTGATGGAGCTGGTCACTTTGAATTAAAAGTCCATCTTGATAAGCATGTTGCTGCTGTTGTGCTTGGATGTCTTGATTGTTACGAGGTTTCTGAAGGAGCTGCTGAGACAGGTCCTGAGAGAGGTTCTCTATCAATACTTGCCCTTGTGGCTGCTGAGAAATTATAAGAAGAAGAAAGAGAACGATGATGAAAAAGGAAGAAGAAATTAGGGTTCTTATCCCTCTTTCATCCTCTGTTTGAAGTGAGAAGGAGGTGGACAGAGTTGGACGAGCCACGTCAGCTTCCGTTAGGCTATCAGTGACGGAGTTGGACGGAGGGACCCAGATGAAGCCAATATGACCTTTGAGGGGTTTAATAGATGCCACATATCTTTGAGGGACCTAACTGATTCCACACGTATCTTTCAGGGACCCAACTGACTATTAACTCTATTCTAAACTCCAAGATCCAATATTTTGGTTTGTGCACCCGCTTCTTTTAGAAAATAAAAAGGAAAAATTTAACCTATATTTTCTACATTTAAGCAAGTCCATATCTTTTCGAGTAAAAGCTTAATTATTATTTTAATTAATCGTGCTTAATTTGAGGGTGTCACACACGTTGGACGTGTGCATTGATTGCGTAAGTCACACGCGATGTGCAGCTGTAAGACGCACATGGGATGTGCGCAATGATGGTCACACCATAACCAAAAAGAGATGAAAACCGTAATTAAATGAAAGGAAATAGTACGAGAAAACATAAGAGAAGAAAAATGTAGGAATAAAAGAGAGAAAGACACTAGAAAAGGATATAAGTGTGAATAAATTGAAAGGAAAGGAAAGAGCTAAGTTAAGAATTATAAATGTATATGATTGAGCATGACTTGGATTGAGTTTGAAATTATATGACTACTTGATTTGTTGTGTTTGACTTGGTATAGCATTATGTCATATTAGAAACTGTTTTCCTATATTATGTGTAATGCTCACTCCTTACTGTTTTTACACAGGTACTGAGCTTGAGCTTGCACAATCCCAGGCCGAGCAAGAGTACTCTCCCTCACAGGGAGAGTAAGTTATATTACTTAGGACATGTGTCTTGTCCTGGGTCTTGTTGATTGTGATGATGTAGCTTTTGAATATTTGTATAAAAATGTAAATGTTATTTTTGGGTTGACTCAGGACCATTCCTATGGGTAAGGGATAATTTTGGGAAATCTAAACAAATCCGCAACTTGTTAATAGTGTTGTTGTCTCTGACGTAATTATAACTGTTATGTGGAGTGCTCTATGATGCACAATGTTATTCTATGCCCTGTTGGCTTCTGATTGGTATGAGTTAATGATTTAACATGTTACAAGGAAAAATTAAATTTTGGGAAAGTTATAAAAACAAAGGAAACTCCCGATTACGTAAGATTTTTATAAGCTAAAAAGGGTTTTAACATGCTTTAAGAAGAATTTCTTTTAGGTTCACTAATTAATAATGGATAATTAAGGATAAATTAAAGTAGGGTGTTACATTAAATAGCCCAAAAATTGAAGGAGGAGAGAATTGATCCCCTAACCTCATACTCAAAATATGTTTTAGACATTTAATGGGAAAGCCACTAAACTACATGGAAAATTATGTTATTTATAACTATATATATATAATATTATGGTTCATAAAAAAATATTGAGGCTCCTAAAATTTTTGGGCCCAAGGACACGTGTGCGTATTTAATAATCAGAATTCATTAAATAAGATGATGACATATTTGAGACTTAGTTTCAATATCCCTCTTCCTCCTTGACACTTCACTCTAGTATTCGTTTCATTTTCACTCTTTCTCATCCTTTTTAGCTCTTCTGCCTGCAACTTAGGCCGTTTTCCAGTCATTTTTCGACGAGTTCCTTTGCTCCATTGCTGTGAGTTATTGTTGTCTTCTTTGCAAACCTTTGATATGGTCTCTTTAACCCAACTGAAAGTACAAGTCCGGTTAATTGGTTAATGGGTGTTTTAATTGATTATCTCGGTTAAAAATAATGTGGATTGGCAAATAATGTGGATTAGCTCTTCTGCCTGCAACTTAGGCCGTTTTCCAGTCATTTTTCAACGAGTTCCTTTGCTTCATTGCTGTGAGTTATTGTTGTCATCTTTGCAAACCTTTGATATGGTCTCTTTTCCCCAACTGAAAGCACAAGTCCGGTTAATTGGTTAATGGGTGTTTTAATTGATTATCTCGGTTAAAAATAATGTGGATTGGCAAATAAAAACACAATTGTACATAGTATATAGATCTGATTATGGATTGAAAACTGATACCACTATGAAAGCTCATCATTATAAATAAATCCAAGTTCCAACCCTTGAAAAACATTTGTATACTTATATTGTATGATTGACATGCTTTTGGGCCATGAATGATTTTAAGAACTATCATTATATTAACTCCCTAATCTTCTATCATATTTCTGTTTCAGCATGCATGGGTGAACAGTAGTTGATTCAAGAACATACTAGAAGAAAAGCCATAATATCGCATTGCAGCAAAGACAGCTTTAGTTTTTTGTAGCAGCCCACACATGCGGTAGGCCTTTATAAGAAAGGCATAAGTATCTTCGGTAAGAATGCATTGAACCCCAAGAAGCTGAAGATATGTAACTTCTGCCTCCTTGTATAGAAACTTTTGCCTAAAAGAATCTATGAGTAAATTATAGCAAATGACATCTGGCTTTATAGAGCTCCTATGTAGTATCCATCTAGATATCAGTGCATATTTTGTTTTTGTTATGGCCAACAACATGAATCCGCAAGCCAAACCAACAAAAATAGAAAATCATTTATGAGAAACAGAAGCAAAAATAACTCATTTGTGAAAATTTCTTTGATAGAAAAGGGAAGGGGATGATTAAGTTTATACCTTCTTTTATTACACTTTAGGTAAACAAAACTAGAGTTGCATCAAATGAAAAGAAAAAACAAGATCATAAGACAAGCATTCTCCTAGAATTATCAATGGATAAAAATGGAACCACGGGAAGTATTCTCAAATAATCAACCTCCTAGAATTATCAAAGCATCCTCAATAGAAAGTATTGTAACCTCAAAAGAACTACCCTATAACTTTTAAGTTATTGCTCTCTAATGAAAATTCTTTCTCCAATAAATTCATAAAAAAAGAACAGTATAGCTTTTCTATTACAATGTTTTTCTTCATTCAGAGACCTTCTCCATGTTAAAATAAAAAGCTTGAAGACCAAATAAAAATCGGTAAAGCAAATTAGAAACTTAGAAAATACATTGAGAAGCTGAAAGCAAATTCGAAACTTAGAAGCATTTCTTCAAATAGGTTGTGTGGCAAGATTTAATACCTTAGAATGAATGGAGAGAATCGAGAATATGAAGATACTTTCTCACACCTTGCAAAATGAACAAAGATTAGGGATTAGAGATTTGCATAGATTTGAGTGATAAGAGCATATGAGACTAAGGATTCGAGTGTTTGGGATTAGGACTTGTTATTAGAGATTGAAGTAATAAGAAAAAGTGAGCTAAGAGCTTCGATTAGGGATTCAAATCAAAGTGATTGAAATGAGACAATGGATATTACCTTCGAGATTAAGCGCCTTCCAAAGATTAGGATCGGAGTTGCTGCCTTGCTAGCTAGTGATATGATTTGGTGCATCATTGATATGATGATTTAAAAGACTCCGAGAAATTTGTATGTTGTTTTCCCATCCTGCTCTTCTTTAACTGGCTCAGAAGATGTTTCTTAAGGATTTGAAGTCTCAACAAAACCCTTCGGCCATGTTGGAGAACAAACAACCCAAGCAATTATCTAATCTAAGAATAAAATTTGGATTACTTATATATAGATAAATGTCTATATGGTTGGTGAAGATGACACGCCGGTATACATTGTATCTTACCCAACTAAAATCATATTAAGGAAATCATAAAAAAAATTATTCTTTTGCAAATTTTATTTTGTATTTGTTATGTAAATATATATTTTCTAAAACATTTAGATTTTTTTTATAGGAAAATAGCTAGAAGAAAATCATCACTTCTATTTTAAAAAATATTTTCTCCATATTTATTCAACTTTTTAATAAAAAAATTTATGTGCTTTTAAAATATTTCCAGCTTCTGCATGGAGGAGAATCGATTTCTAATTATATAATTATAATTTAAATAAATTTCCCTATACATGCATATATGAAAAGTATGATGTTAATATATGGTATAAAGAATAAAGATGTAAATTAAAATAGGATTCGAGAAATAAGTAAAAGTTTATTGATTTTTAATTATTAAATTTATAAATTTAATCAATCTACCATCTTTATATAAAAACATGTTTATTTGAGAAATCATATTTGTTGTTGAAATTTTCTAGGTACCATGTTTGTTGTTGAAATTTTCCTCAGTTTGTTGAAATAAAAAGATGTTTATTTGAGAAATCATTATCCTAAGTTTGTTGAAAAAAAAAATAGAAATCATTTTCCTCAACAAAAATATTAAAATTTGAAATTAAATAGATTATTCAACTTTTCCAAGTTATCATTAATAACAAAATTATTTTTATGCTAGATGTGAGTATTTTTTTTCCACATTCAATCTTTGCATTTTTTTTCACCTTTAAATCTCTTGTATAGAAGACACTTTTGAGATTTTTATTTTGTCCATATTTATAAGACCCTATATCAATTTTTAATGACAATTAATTACTTCTTTACACAAACATCCTATTTAATTAACACTTTTTATATTTCTAATAGTATTAACAGGAGTAGTTTTGAAAAAACATATCAAATGTTCACAGTTTCAATACCATTAACTAAGTTATCTCATTTTTCCAATGGACGTGAAATATATCAAAATGGTCTTATATATAGGGACAGAGGGAGTAGTATGTATAGCCTATCTTGTTAGAAGATCATTTTGAATGCTATTATTTCTTTTGTATCTCAAACTTGTTTGTAGTCTCTCTTTGCCCCATATTGTCAGTTTTGATGCATTTAGGATGTTCTTTAGATTTTCTTCTATATATGACATTGGTTTTCTATAAATTTAACAGATACTGTGTTGGAGCTTGAGTTTCAAGGTGTACAAAAAAGTTCACCATACTTCGGGTTTCAAACTTTTTTTTGTTGTAGCTATTGTTGTTTTGCTTTTTCTTATCTCTATCCTATTTTAAAATTTGTGACATGATCTTTGCCCTTTCTACAAACTTGTATAAAAAGACGCCTATTGAAATTTTTGAGGCATCACATTTGTTGTAGAAGTTGAAGCTCGAAGGACCTATGTTTTGATTTCAGAAGATTGCATCTATGGTTGCTACAATTCTTTCACTAATAAATTTTTTTTATTGTAATAGTTAAAAATCATTATAAATAATATTATAGGATTTGATTTTATGCTTAATATGATTTTTTTTACCAGAGAAATAAAACTATCAATAGTCTTGGAACTCACCAATAAGAAGATCGGAGGAAAAGTATAAATTATATACATTTACATAAAATATTTGTTTTTTATTTGAAATCAGTAATCCTTATGTAAAAATGTCACCAATAATAGAAGGCATCTTGTGTAAGTATTTTAATAAAAGTGATTTTATAAAAAAAAAATTCCTATAGTAGATAATATAAAATGCCCCTATTGAACTTTATAAGAAAATTTATCGAAAACATAAAAAATACAAGTTTAATGTTTTTAAACTATATTTATATAATGAGTAATGAAAATAAAATAATGAAAATAGTAAAGGATAGAAACTATCCTAATTAATACTAATTTAATTACAAGAATAAGTAGTATTACCGGCGCCTGTTACCGAGGCCCCTCGTGTCCGTCGGAAAAAAAATAGAATTATCATAGGCCCTTGGTAACAATGAAAAAATTTTCCGCGATAAAAAATAATTACCGACGGCCTTGCCGTAGATAAATCCATCGGAAATATATAAAAGTAAATAAATAAATAGTAAATTAAAATAATAAATTTTACCGAGAGACATTTTCGTCTTTAATGTTGATTGGCCCTCGGTATTAGAGAGTTAATTTGGCCCTCTGTAACCCTTCAAATTGCATTAGATAAAAACACGGTCTCTCATCTTGTCACTCGTCATTTTCACTCACTCTTCCCCTTCCGCCACTCCAGCCACCACCACTCCACCCTTTCGCCGCTCCACCGTTCCACCGCTCGTGCTCTACTGCCTCGCGACAACCACTCCACAGAGGCCACTCCCTCGCGACAGCCACTCCACCGCTCGTGCTCGCTACTGATGCCTCTCTCTCTCACTCTTCCGCAGCGCCACGACGACCGCCACTTCACAAAGGCCACGACCGCCACTCCACCACCATGCCCTCCTTGCAGTTACCAGTGCCCTCCCCAGGTTAGTCTTCTCTTTTAATTTCGCTATTCTCCAATTTGTCTTCTCTTTTTATTCGTATTTGTTGATTTTGTGTTGATTAATTAGGTTCAATTTCTTATAATTGTGTTGATTAAATAAAGATTTAATTCCTCTGTGTTAAATTGGTTGAAGTTAAGGGTTTGTGTAAAATTCATAAAATAGGATTGGGGTTTTTTGTGTAAAATTCTTCTACTGTTGTTTTTAAAATTAAGGAAAGGAAGCTATCCTCTTGTCAATTTGTGAAATGTGGTTTTGAGACCAGATTGTTGTGATTGTGGAACTCCAACTTTGTGCTTTGGGGGGATTCCTAAATTGAATTAATGGAAAAAAATCTTGTGCATTCACTATTTTTAACGTTGATGAAAACACGATTTTAAACTTTTTCTTTATCGTTATAGTACAAAGAAAGTGATGGATTATATATAAAAAAAAGTGCATCTATGATGAAAAAGCGTATCTGGTTATTTTCACTTTGTTCAAGTGTGTGTTTGTTCTTTTTTTAAATATGAAAAAAAAATGAGAGTTCAGGGTGGAAAATTGGATTCCTTCTTATCTGCATATGAAAAGGAGAGGCTTCTCCAAGGCTCAAGGTGCTTCTACTTCTTATCATTTGATCTTGTTCTACCAATTCGTTTCACTAAATTAGGTACACTAAATTCTCACTAGTACAAAATACATTTTTCAGACCACCTTATTAAGACCGGTTCCATGCGGAACTGGTCTAGAAGTTAAAATTAGTTTAAACCAGACTGGTTCAATTAAGTGATCAGTCTGAAAATATTTTAATTGAAACCGATTCCGATGCGGAACCGGTCTGGAAGTTGGTATTGGTTCATTCTAGAGTGGTTAATATTGACAACCAGTCTGAAAAATAAATTAATTGACTGCCCCGTGCATCGCATGGGCAAGAGTTCTACTTTAATTGGAAAAAAAAACTCGCATTATTTTTCACTCTCCCTCCAAGCACACCGATAGTCCCTCTGTCTCCCTCCAAAGCACTTCTCCTCTCCCTCACTCCACCGGTGTGCTTCCACCATGCTTCCGGCCCTTCTCGATTCTCTTTCACTCTCCCTCACTCAACTCTGCTCTGTTTCATCACTCTCTCCCGCCTTCTCTTTCACTCTCTCTCTCTGCCGAAGCTCCTTCGCAACACCGCCGTCAACCTTTCGCATCTCCGTCGTCACAGCACCGCCGTCACCGCCCTTCGCACCTCCGTTGTGACGCTCTCTTTTAACTTAAAAATAATTAATATTTCCAAATAGTTTATTTCTTGCTATCAAAAATCCGGACTAGAAAATTTTTCCTTTTTAAAACTTGTACTTGCTTGGTCATAAATTCTTTTGAATTCGGCTCAGCACGATATTAAGTTCGAAAAGACCCTCGAGATAGCATTTCCTTAGTCGTAGAAAACATTATTAATAGTTATTATTGAAAACATATCACTTGCTTCTCGAGTGGGATCTGAACACATAACATAGGAAATATAAATTTATCGCCGAATCCCTTGTAAATAAGAATCAGAGTTCGCGGAAGTAAAAATAATACTTTTGGGGCTCTGCTGAGGAAATTAAACATCATATATATATATATATGTGTGTGTGTGTGTGTCAAAAGCATAATATGAAACCCCATAAGTACAGTAGCAGCAAGTATCATCAGTCGAGATAGCAAGAGTTTATGAAACATATACAACCCAGCTGTATAAAATAAAACCTCACTCTAAGACCTCTCAAAAATATATACACTAAACACATGGTCTCAAAATAGAAGTCTCAGAGCAGGTCTTTAGTGTCCTCAGCAGCTCCTCAGATCCTCCACCGCTCTACCCCTAGGATCTAGGATCCAAAACACCTATGATATGCAGGCTCCTATGAACCAGCGGGTCCACCTCTAGAAGAAACAGTCGGCTCAACATGCACCTCCTCCTCGCTCTCATCCTCCACAGGGTCCTCCTCGACCTCACCCGACTGTGTAGAGACCCCACCACTGGGTCTTGGATCTGCAGAAGCAGTCCTAGCATAATTAGTCGGACCAGGAGAAGGAGTCTCCTCGGTGACAACTCTATGGGAAGAAGGATGGGAACGAGTGGCAGCTCTAAATCTAAAACTATGAAAACGACGCATAGGTCGAGCCAGGGGGTCCTCTATAAGCATAAAAAGGTGGAACATGCATAGTATAGACTAATGGGATCCTAAATCGACGAGGTCGCACACGCACCAGAGGGTTAGGGTGGTAGAGAGTGATCTCAACCTCCCCCTCAAAAGTGGCACGATGCTCCTCATACGTCCATATACCGCTAGGGATAGGGCGTATCTCGATGCAGGCTAGGTATCTTGCCATCACCTAAACAGGGCACAGGGAGTAAGTATGCACATATACATAATTGATAAAGACTAAAATTACAATCACAAATATATCATGGACAGATCATAATGCAAATACATATGAGCACACCAATTTTTCAACATTATAACTCTTATAATGCAGGTGGCATGATGTATGATTTTCTATCCACAACTGAGGCCTCTAAATGTCCATCTTGGACGTCCATCCGGTACACCCTTGTGTTCCCAGAACACCGACATTAGTTCCCAGAACATAATGCCGAACCATACTTGGATAAAAAGCATCACTCTTGGAGTGTGCACCACGTTCCCAGAACGCCACGTTCCCAGAACGCATAAAAACCAGGTCCCGGACACTGGCCACATATCTATAATGTGTCATCAAGTAGGTTATCATTTGGTACTCCCGGAGTACCCTCCTCATATTCCCAGAATATGATAAGCGTTCCTACCAACCAGACTTCCAGTCTATATGTATGCAAAAACATCAGGGTTGGTTTTTATCTTTACATTAATTAATGTGATTTAGAAATATTCCAATTTCTACTTTTGAATGATTTATTTGAGGTATAACATTTGACATAAAAATTCTTCTTTGAATTTTTCTCAAAACATGCCTTTTTAACCTAGATTGGGTAAAACAAAGTCAATGGTATTCAAAAACTTAACTTTTTATTTTTCAGATTCAGGTACTAACCGGTTACAGTTTCAGACTAACCGGTTAGAATTACAGACCTGAACTGTTTACCATTGCAATTCAGAAAAACCGTTTTTCTTGAATTCTATACCCAATCCAAAACACATTTAACATTGTTTTATACCTCAAAAACCATTGTTTCAACATTCAAAAGTCCAAATCACATTTCCTTTTCCAATGAACATAATTTCCTCTTGAAATTATTTCATTAACTTAAGGCATTAAATTTGATCTTTCAAATTAGAACTTTGACAACTCAAGTTCAGACCATGTATAATGAAATTAAAGCTTAAATTTGAGCAGAAACCATTAAGATTTCAGGACTGTTTAATAAACTCATTTTCTTTGAAAATCTGCAGTGTCTAACCGGTTACGAAAATCGTGTAACCGGTTAGATTATGCAGTCAGACCATTAAAACAAGAGTTTTAACAACTCAATTTCTTCCTTTCTCAAATCTAACCAAATTTCATTATGCACAAAGTTCATATGCCTTAAAATAAACATGTTTACACCCAGAAACACATTCATATTGCATGCATCAAGTTTATTGTATCAAATTGCATGAAAATTCACATAAACACAATTTAACACAACAAAACTTAGATTAAGCACTCAAACACAGAATTCAGCATTTATATAGCTTGCATGCATCAAATTAAAGTTGCTCAAAACCACAGTGAGCAAGTTTTTGGCCTCCAAGCCTTTGTGCTTAAAAACACATAATGCCCTTTTGAGTTTCGTGAACTCAAATCCTAAATCAATCGATTTTTAGTCTAAATCTAGTATAGTATAGACTTCTCCCATACTTCTAAGACGATCTTGATGAAGGTTATCACTGGATTTGAAGAAAAACCACAGATTCCCACAATTTACCCATGTCTGCTCTCAGATTCGGTTTTCAGCAACAGGGTCCAGAAACCACCAAATTTGACATAGAAATTGGCCAAAGAAATTGGGGAAAATGATCAGAATTCAAAGTAGGGTACATGCACTAGAAAATCAAAGAAGTTTGAGACTTAAAGGTCAACTAAGCTAACCAAAATCGAGTCTGGAAATCAGCTTCCAGAATCAGAACAGCACAGAGCTCAAACTCAATCTCCTGGCTTCCAAGCTTGATTCCTCTTTCCACACTCACTCTTAACTCACAAATTTGGTATCAACACGAAGCTCTGGATGTAAGCTTCGTGTTTGTGTATCACTCGTCTCTCAACACTCAAGAACGAAGGAGAAATCGTCCTCACAAAATCAGAATCCTAAATCAGCCCCTTCAACCAGAAATCAAGTGAACAACCCTAAATTCATCAGAAACTCCTCTATTTATAGACAATTTGAGGTAGCATGCAGGGTGACGCGTGGTTCTCCACTCATCCAAGGCTGTAATCGTGGCGATTACGGAGTAATTCGAGTGATTACTCATCAAAATCCACTATACCAGTTTCTGAGTTCATCGTCTAACCGGTTACAGGGCATTACTAACCGGTTAGATCAGTTCAAAATTTAAAAATTATTATTTTTAAATCTTTCCCTCCAAGAACCATTCTAATATTGCCTTTTAGTCCTCATCCAGGGACCAAAATGCAATTTTCTTATATTTTGCATTTATTTGCCATATAAAACTATTTCCACTTATTTTTATATTTAAGGCTAATTAAATACAAAACATAAACTTGAAAAATACTATAAATTAATAAAAAACTTTTTATTATTAATTTCCTATTATTCGGGAGGCGAAAATTAGGGGTGTTACACTACTCCCCCACTTAAAAGGAATTTCGTCCCCGAAATTCTAGATTACAAAAACAACTCCGGATACTCTTGGCGCATCTTCTCCTCTAATTCCCATGTAGCTTCCGATACGTCAGTATTCTCCCAAATTACCTTGACCAAGGGTATTTCCTTCCCTCTGAGCCGCTTGACTTCACGATCTTCTATCTGAACCGGTTTGGTCTCAAAGGTCAGGTTTTCTTTCAGAGTTAGGTCATCAGGTTGGAGTTTTAGAATAACGGATGGGTCATGAACATATTTCTTTAACTGCGAAACGTGAAAGACGTTATGCAAGTTGGATAAAGAGGGTGGTAAGGCCAATTGATAAGCAACAGGACCAACTCTCTTAAGAATCTGATATGGACCTATACACTTAGGCGAAAGCTTTCGGGTTCTCAAGGCTCTACTAATTCCTTTCATCGGAACCACCCAAAGGAACACATGATCGCCCTCAGAAAAATCTAATGGTTTCCTCCTCTTATCCGCATAACTCTTCTGTCGACTCTGAGCCGCTTTCATCTTAGTCTGAACCATCTTGATCTTTTCAGATGTCTTCTGTATCATTTCTGGTCCAACCATTAGGTTCTCCCCCACTTGGAACCAACATAGCGGGGTCTGACACCTCCTTCCATACAACGCCTCCAACGGTGCCATTCCAATGCTCGCATGGTAGCTATTGTTGTATGTGAACTCTGCAAGAGGTAACACTTGATCCCAGCTTCCTTGTTCTTCAAGTGCACACGCTCGCAACACATCTTCCAAAGATTGAATTGTTCTCTCCGTCTGGCCATCCGTCTGTGGATGATACGCAGAACTCAATTTCAACCTTGTCCCCATCGCTTCATGCAAACTCTTCCAGAATTGCGACGAAAACCTCGGGTCTCGATCAGACACAATGCTCGAAGGCACTCCGTGAAGACGAACTATCTCCTTGATATAGATCTGGGTAAGCTTGCTCAAAGAATAGCGCATATTTATCGGAATAAAATGCGCCGACTTGGTTAACCTATCCACAACCACCCAGATTGCGTCATGATTTGCTGCGGTCCTCGGCAAACCAGACACAAAGTCCATCGAGATGCTATCCCACTTCCACTGGGGAATTCTCAGAGGTTGCAACTGTCCTCCCGGTTTCTGATGTTCTACCTTCGCTTTTTGGCAAATCAAGCACGCCGCCACATATTCTGCCACATCCCTTTTTAATCCTGACCACCAAAATATCTTCTTCAAGTCCTGATACATTTTGGTTGATCCAGGATGCATACTCATCCGACTCTTATGGGCTTCATCAAGAATTAGTCTCCTAACTTCTTGATCTCTTGGTACACAAATCCTTGTCCTGAAACGAAGGATTCCATCCTGCCCAAACTTGAAATCAGGTTCCTTTCCTTCCGAACCTAGTCTCATCTTTTCCATCAATTCCTCATCTGTTCGTTGCAACTCCCGAATTCTTTCCAAGAACTCGTTGGTGATCTGCAACGTCCCCAACTTGATACTTGATGGTTCCGCTTGTGTCATCAAGCTCAAATCTCTGAATTCTTCAATCAACGCTGCTTCCTTAACCATCATCGCACTGATGTGGATTGCTTTCCGGCTCAACGCGTCTGCAACCACATTCGCTTTACCCGGGTGATAATGGAGTTTAAAGTCATAATCCTTCAAAAACTCCATCTATCTTCTTTGCCTCATGTTCAACTCTTTCTGGTCGAACAGATACTTTAAACTCTTATGGTCACTAAATACTTGGAATATAGTGCCATAAAGATGATGTCTCCATATCTTTAAGGCAAACACGATGGCAGCCAACTCCAAATCGTGCATCGGGTAATTCACCTCATGATTATTCAATTGCCTTGATGCATACGCCACCACTCTTCCTTCTTGCATCAATACACAACCCAGTCCTTGCTTAGATGCATCACAGTAAACTTCAAAACTCTTGTGAGGATCAGGTAAGATTAACACAGGAGACGATGTTAACCTTTCCTTCAACTCACGGAAACTAACTTCGCACCGATCGTCCCATACGAATAGTTGATCCTTCCGAGTCAACTTAGTCAAAGGCAATGCAATCTTAGAAAATCCTTCTATGAATCGACGATAGTATCCAGCCAGCCCTAAGAAACTTCTCACTTCCGTCACCGTCTTAGGCTGTTCCCAACTTAGCACTGAACTTACTTTCGCTGGATCCACCGCAATTCCCTCTTTAGAGATCACATGCCCCAGAAACTTCACTTCATTCAACCAAAACTCGCACTTCGTAAGTTTGGCATATAGTTGTTTCTCCCTCAGGACCTTCAACACAATTCTGAGATGCTCTTCATGCTCTTCCGGATTTTTAGAATAGACCAAAATATTGTCAATGAATACCACCACAAACAAATCCAAATATGGTCTAAAGATCCGGTTCATATAATCCATGAAAATAGAAGGTGCATTTGTCAATCCGAACGACATCACAACATACTCATAATGACCGTATCGTGATCGAAATGCAGTCTTGGGTATATCCTCCTCCTTTATCCTGATCTGATGATATCCCGATCTCAGATCAATCTTGGAGAATATTGCAGCTCCCCTCACTTGATCCATAAGGTCATCAATCCTTGGCAAAGGGTACTTATTCTTAATAGTGACCTTATTCAACTGCCAGTAATCCACGCACATCCTCATACTTCCATCTTTCTTCTTTACGAACAATAATGGAGCTCCCCAAGGCGAAACACTTGGCCTGATCATTTGTTTCTGCAACAGCTCCTCGATTTGCTTCTTCATTTCTGCCATTTCTGGTGGTGCCATTCTATAAGGAGCAATAGAAATGGGACCAGCTCCAGGGACTAAGTCGATCCCAAACTCTATCTCTCGCTTCGGAGGTAATCCTGGTATCTCTTCAGGAAATACTTCCAGAAATTCCCTCACCACTGGAATCTCTTCGATCGACATCGACTCTTCTTCTCCAGAGGCCGAGAATAAACACATATAGCCCTCCGGTTCAAGGTCCTATATTGAATTGTCTTTTCCTCACAATTGATGATCACTTGGTTCTTCATCAACCAATCCATTCCCAAGATCACATCCAATTGTAACTTAGGAAGAGAAACCAAGTCTACTTTGGATGAACGACCTAGAATTTCTACCTTACACCCTAAACAGACTTTAGCGGTGTAGATCGGTATACCCGTAGGGGTGTCTATACTAAGATGGCAGGGTGAATCAGAAACATGATCATGTTGACATATATCCTGCTGGTCTTGTCATATTTATGCTGAGTTAATGCTGAAATACTGCTGATATATACTACTTTATATTGCAACATGATCATGTTGACATTCTACTATGTTTGACATATATCAGCTACCATATTCAAGTCTTCTATGTGATGTCATAGTGTCATTTTATATTCTGATTTCAGTCTACAAAACATATATCTTTCAGCTAGTACTGAGTTTTAAAACTCTAATATGGTTCATTTATTGAATGTTTGGTCCTCAATCTTAATCTTTGCAAAACATATATCTTTGTACCGATTATGTTATCTAGAGAGGCTACTAATAGAGTCCTCTAGCATGTTGTAGAACTTTATGTTTATTAGATTAGGTCATTTTGGTTAGGGATTCTTTTGTTATACTAGTGAGAATCCAAGTTCTCCTGGGCAGTGTTGTCGAAATCGTACGATTCACAATTCGAATCGTACAATATGATACGATTCGTATGCAAAACGAAACGAATCGGTGTTATGAATCGAGAAGGGCCTGAAATCAACGATTCTCATGTTCGAATCATACGATTCGTTTCTGAATCGTGAATCGCAGAAAAAACCGATTCAGAAAGAGGGGATCTGAAACGGGTTTCCTGACAACAAATGGGTAAAGCCCGACCCGGCCCGGTTTAAATCTGACTTTTCAGGTTTTTTTTTTCAGCCCCATCTTGGTCAAAACAACAAATCATTAATGACATTAAATGCATATTGATTGAAAACGGGTCTTAATGGCTGCTGATTGCAATTTTCATGGGATGGAATATAGGAACAATGTTGTCAAATCGCGATTCAAATCGTGAATCGCTAGGCCAAATTTTGAATAGTAAATCGTAAATCGTATCGAATTGTAAGATTCATGAACATATAAAAAAATAACTTATAATATAGCTTATATGCATTATATGTTAAGAAAAAACATCCAAAATTCATAAATCATAAGCATTATCACTGCTCTCATCATTTAGCATAAGTAGTGCATGTCCATCATCTATTTAGCATAAGCAATATTTCATAAATCATAAGCCTATTTCATGTGTCACTATTCACTATCAGAATCACTGCTCTCATCATTTAGCATAAGCAGTGCATCATCCATTTCAGTGTCACTATCATCTTCTCCAATATCTGTGTAGTGTCCTAATCACTATATGTCCTTAACCCTCTAAGTGCTCAAGATTATGGCAACCAGAAGCCCAGGAGAGGATCAAGTATTGATGTATGACTTATGGTATTTCTGCAATTCCAGTTGGGAAAAGCAGGATCTCCCTAGTCAACGTGTGTGTGCAGAATGTCAACTTAGGGATGAGATTACTTACCTGAAACCCTAGCTGTAATGAGCTATTTATAGGGTTTGGAGGAGGCTGATATGGCCCCTTTGGGCGCTGTATCAGAGTTGAGCTGAACCAGGATTCTATGAGATAATATCGGACGATTATGCTTCTAGAATCTGGATAGGATCAGCTCAAGATCTCATGTCTAGGCTGTTGCGAGAATCTAGGAGAGATTTGCGGAAGGGATAAGAAGCCTCGGCGAGCCTAAGCTTATCCACGAGCCGGCGATATATCTCGGTCATAGAGTCCCGAGCCTGATGGAATGGGGACCGATCGTAAGGCTCGGTTCCATCAAGTTCGAGCCTGGCCCTCTCGTATGCTCGGATCCCACGAGTCTGAGCGAAGGACTTTCATGACGGGTAAACCGAGCAATCGTATGCTCGGATCCCACGAGTCCGAGCGAAGGACTTTCATGACAGGTAAACCGAGCAAAATGCCCTTAGAAGAACCTTTTAGTTAGACTCTGGTCCGTAAACCATGTAGCCTGTTCGAGGTGACGTTTTAGGTTCTTTAGGTACGACACGTGCCCTGGGAGGTTGTGTCAAATCATTTCAAATTTCAAATTTTGAAAAAGTAACTCCAATAACTGCCACGTCTTTCCCTGTGGGTGGCTGAACGGGTTAATGGGCCTTTGGCCCAACCGGTGCATCGTGGAAGGAGGGAAGTTGAGGGGTTTTGAGGGGTATTTAAACCCTTTATTCATACCCTTCCACTACTTTACACTCATTTGCAATTTCAGAAACCTTCTTCATTCTCTAACTCCAAACACATTTCTGACCAAACACATTTTTGTGCATCTCCTTAACGCATTCACGATCAATCATCGCAATCAAACTCTTCCACAAAGATCAAGCAGCAACCAAAAACAAGTAATCTTTTCTTCCCTTCTGATTCAAACAACTACTTCTGGCTATGTCATTTCTTCTTTTTGAGAGGGTTTTGTTTTTTCTGGGTTTTGCAGGGATTTGGGGTTTTAGTTCTAGGTTGGTAGTTAAAGGGTTTGGTATTAGGATTTCTCAGTTATGAGGGGTTGGAGATACTGGAAGAAGGTTTACTATGTACTCTGTGAGAGATTAGGCGAAGAGCCTTCCAGTGATTCTAGTTCCTCTGGGGATTCTAGGGATTATGAGGCTATATCCGTTCCTTTAGAAATTGGTTATGACACTGCTAATACTGGTAATAAAACTGTAAATCCTCCTACCCCCCCTTGCGGTGAAAGGATAAACGAGTCATTCGAGGTAGAACCTTTGACCACGGAGTATCCCACCGATCCCGCAGATGAAAGTAGGAGGCTATTAGCTTATAGGTTTGCCGAGCGTCGGGCTCAGGTTAGGACTAGCCCAGAGTGCTTTACAAGAGAGAAAGAGTTTTAGGGAAAACCTATGAGGGTAAGGGGAAAACGTCCAAGGCTCGGACTTAGGTTTAGAATTAAAATACCTGTTATGAAAAATGCTAACGCCGAGCCTTTTACTTTTTCCCCAGATATGGTGGAGCGCAGGTGTGTGACCCATCCTGAAGAATTCCCTTTACCACCCAACCATGCGGAGTATGACGAAACTTTTGATCGAGAAGTACTCGGGACTAGGCCCTCTTTGCTTACGACGGATAGTTTGAACCACCTTCGACCTATCCTGACCCCTCCGAACGCAAACGGGAACGTCTCGGAATTTGCTTTGACGCAAGTGAGCATAGACGACCGCATATGCTTTAAAGTGCCAGAAAACCAACAGTTTTTATACTTCTACAAGGAGATAGCCACGAAGGTCGGAATTCGTGTGCCATTTTCCACCATTGAGATAGAGGTCCTCAACCATCTAGGCATAGCCCCGAGTCAGCTGCATCCGAGCGGGTGGGCCTTTGCCAGAGCATTCCAGCAATTTTGCGATGCTGAGGGTTTGGTCGCGACGTTAAAAGCCTTTTTTTCGATATATGCCCCTCAAGTAAACAAATTTGGTAACTCCAAAGGGCTCTGGGTGTCGCTGAAGGCTCGGAAAGACCATGCCCTTTTTGCTAAGGTTACCGACTCTTGGAAATCCTTCAAACCTCGCTTCTTCAAGTATGAATATACGGGAGCCGAGGTATGCTGGTTCATGAGGCAAGTTGAAGATGGAGAAGAAGTTAAGGTCGTGCCTCAGTTCCCGCTAAGCTGGTCGGGCGACATTTATATGAGAGGAGCCTCCTTATACCAATTCGAGTACAAAGTGGATTTGAGTAGGGCCGAGAGACGTGTATGTGATCGGGTTTGGGAATATCTCCAAGAAAAAGGTCAGATTGATACGAAATAAATACTTTTGAAGAGAACAAAGACTGAAGTGAAGACCGAGCTGGGTATCCTTTTTTTTTTTTGCTCGGTATAATACTGACATACTCTTTCTATTGCAGAGAAAATGGTGAAAAAAGTATCTAAGGCCAAGAAGAGTGTTTCTGCCTCATCTAGGATGGCTCAGCTAGCTGCGATGAAGGTAAGTTCTGGTTCATCGAGTAGGAGCCAGTCCTCCGGGCCAACACCAACTGACAGTCCAACCGTTACTCCCAGTGCTGCTCCTGCTGAGGGGGTCTTGGCAGCCGAGGGCATTGAGCAAGTAGTTATTGGGCACTGTGTTGTCGAAGTTGCTGAAGTTAACGTGGAGGCTCAGCCGAGTGCCGAAGGTACTCCCGAGCGTCCCCCCAAGGGGCCTCGGATGGACAAGGGAAAAGGGGTAGCTGGGGAGTGGCTTAACCTTAGTAAATCCCACAAAGGGATCCAAGGCTCTGAGGGCAGGGAGGACATTGTTGCAAAAACAGTGTGGGCAAAGAAGACTCCTGATGGCTTTAATGCAACAGTCTTCCCACCTGAAGATGCACAAGTGATGGATGCCTGGTCTGCATCGGTTTGGGAAAACAACTGTTCCGCCTTGGTAAAGGGTCTTCTAAGGAGTGCGAGCATTCTTCGCTAGCTTGGTCAGCGTGGTGATGATGTTTATGCTGGCATGGCCACCGAAGGGAAGAAAAAACGACAAGGAGTTGACGCTCGGGAGGATTATTTAAACCTCCAAGTAGAAGCCTTTGAAATAAGACTTCAAACATTGGCTGCAGAGAAGGAAGGGCTGCAAAAGGATAAGCAAGAGGCTGAAGATGCCAAGGCTAGAGCCGAGGCTGACAAGGAGAAGGCTGAGAAAACTCTTCAGGAGGCCAATGAGAGGATGAGGAGGGCCGAGGAGATCCTGAAGAAGGCCGAAGAGGACGCCACAGCTCTGCGGGAGACTATAGAGAAGGCTCGGAAAGCCGAGGAGGATGCTGCAGTGGCTCGAGAGCAACTCGAGTATGCCAAGGATGAGGCTGCCGGACTCCGAGCATCTCTAGACAAAATGAGAGCGAAGGCTCTTAAGCACAAAAGGGCAGCCAGAGAGAATCTTTATAACTGGGATCATGCAGTTGAAGACTCTTTCCTCAATACCGTCGAGCAGCTTCGTATCCTGAATCCTGGCCTCATAACCAAAGGTGTTGACCCCAACTTCAGTGTTAAAGATGGTCGGATCGTGGGTGAGAACGGAGTCGAAATAGACATGGGTGGAAACGATCTGCCTGACCACTTTGCTGAAGAGTTCGAAGAAGACGGGGCTGAGGGTGAACAAGGAGAAGCTGAAGGGGACAAAGAAGAGGATGATAAATTTGATCCTGAAAGTATAGTGTTGTCCGATATAGAGTAGATTTACCCTTTTGCTTTTCAACTTATGTATTTGCCCCATTAGATGGGCTTGGACCTTTTGCTGTAACCACCTTGAATATTTATAATATCCGTTATGACTTTTTGCTTCTCTCATATTATTCTTTTAGTTATGAATTCAAGTGTTAAGACCTCGGAACTCCGACACTCTAGCCAAGGTGGGTTCCTCTATCCGCGATGTATAAAATGATTTTATGCCAATCACGTTTGAATCGGGAATCTTTTAAAGTACTTGACGAGTTATAAGCTCTTGTTCGAGCTGTTTATAATCGTTCGCATCATAAACAGTGGCTAATCGGTTATGAGGAAAAGTATGTAAATACAATGAATTCAAAAACAGAACTTTTATTTAACTGAAGCAGTAAATACAATGGGCTCGGAGTTCCACCGAGCGTACACCATTATCAAAAATAAACAGACCTATCACTTAGCAAAAGTAACAATGAAACTAAAAACAGAATTGAAATAGGGATGAAAAACTTTAGCTGAAATACGCTTTAAGCTTTGCCACATTCCAAGTGTTATTGATGAGAGCCCCAGAGAGAGTTTCGAGTTTGTAGGCCCCTGTTCCCGTCTTGGAAGCTATTCGGTAGGGCCCTTCCCAGTTTTGAGCCAGTTTCCCGTCTTTAGCGTTTTTCAGGCCAATGTCAGCTCTTCTTAGGATGAGGTCACCTACTTCGAATTCTCTGGGTACTACCAAGCGATTATACTCTTTTGCTTGCATTAGCTTGGCATGTCGTTCTCGCTCGGCGGCTAGATCTCTGACTTCATCAGACAGAATGAGGTCTTCACACAGTAAAGTGTTGTTGAGGGGGTTTGGTTGTTGTATGGTTCGAAATGAGGGGACGATCCTTTCCATCAGGATGACCGCGTCGCAGCCGTAGGTAAGCCGATAAGGAGTTTCCCCCGTCGAGGTTTGTATTGTGGTGCGGTATGACCAAAGTACTTCATGCAGATTATCCAACCAATTTCCCTTTGCACCAATAAGCCTCTTCTTAATTCCCTGTATGATGGTTTGATTCACTGATTCCACTTGTCCATTGGTCTGAGGATGCTCAACCGAGGAAAAATAGTGCTCGATGTTTAAAGCATTGACCAAATCTTGGAACGCCTTTGCTGCGAACTGAGTTCCGTTGTCAGTCACCAGAACTTGTGGAACTCCAAACCGAGCTATGACATGCCTTTCAAAAAACTTCTGAACTTTGGCAGACGAGATAGTTGCTAGAGGCTCGGCTTCTACCCATTTAGTAAAATAATCTATGGCAACTACCATCCAATTCAGCTGTCCTGGTGCGGTGGGGAACTGGCCAATCAAATCCATTCCCCATTGATAAAAAGGATAGGGAGATGAAAGTGAGTGGAGTTCCTCGACCGGCTTCTGGTACACATCGCTATGGAATTGACACTTTCCGCATCTTTTCACATGATTAATTGCATCTTGCTGAAGGGTCGGCCAATAATATCCTGCCCTTAGAATCTTTTTGGCCAATAATTTACCCCCAACATGATGGCTTCCGATTCCTCCGTGAACCTCTTCAAGTGTTTGTTTTGCTTCAGTGGGATCCAAACATCTGAGCATAGGGCCACTGACCCCTCAGCGAAACAAAATTCCTTCAACCAGAGCAAATTGCGATGCTTTCTTGATAAGCTTCTTAGCCTCGGTTGGATCAGTAGGAAAAGTTCCTTGTTCTAAGTAACTCATGATCGGAGCAGTCCAATTTGGATCCACCGAAACGGAGAGGACAACGCTAGGTCCGTGCACCGTTTCCTGGACCAATGTCTTGTTATTTTCGGGGCCTTTTGTTGAAGAAAGTTTTGAAAGAATGTCTGCTCGGCCATTGCTTTCCCTTGGAATATGACAGAATTCAACTTTGGCAAACTCTGAAGACAAGATCTTCACCTTCTCAAGATACTTTTGGAGGATGGGTTCTTTGGCTTGATAATCTCCTTTGACTTGAGAGACCACCAGCTTAGAATCACTGAAAATCTTGACTTCTCGGGCCCCTACCTCCTTTGCCATCCTAAGACCGGCCATTACAGCTTCGTATTCTGCCTGATTGTTTGAAGTAGGAAATTCAAACTTGAAAGAATACTCAAGGGTAACACCATCGGAGTTTTCCAGGATTATACCAGCACCTGCCCCAAGCTTGTTGCTCGATCCATCAACGTAAATGCTCCAGTCCAAGTTTGAGCTCGTCAGTGGCTCAGTAAACTCGGTGAGGAAATCAGCTAGAACCTGAGACTTCATTGCCTTCCTTGGTTCGAAAGTGATGTCGAACTCGGAAAGTTCAATGGCCCAAGTTACCATTCTTCCTGCTAAGTCGGGTTTCTGGAGAATCTGGCAGGATAGGTTGAGCTGTTCTGACCTTAATGTGATGACTTTGGAAGTACTGACGCAGTCTTCTGGCCGTGATGACCAAACAAAAAGCCAATTTTTCCACCTTTTGGTATCTCAGTTCTGGTCCTTGAAGCGCTCGGCTAACAAAATAAACGGGGGATTCCTTGCCTGATTCTCCTCGAACTAAAACTGAACTGACAACTGAATCACTCACTGACAAGTATAGGAACAGAGTCTCTCCAATTACAGGGCTAGATAGGATCGGGGGGATGCCAGGTATTGCTTAAGGTCGGTGAAGGCCTTTTCGCATGCATCGTTCCACTCAAACGCCTTCTCTTTTTCCTTTCTCAACAGTTGGTACCATGGTAGGGCCCTCCGAGCTGATTGGGATAAGAATCTGGAAAGAGTTGCTACCCGACCTGCCAATTGCTATACACCTTTAATGTCAGATGGACTCTTCATCCCGAGGATAGCTCGGCATTTTTCAGGGTTTGCTTCGATTCCTCGTTCAGTGAGCATAAATCCGAGGAATGATCCAGCGGGAACCCCAAAGGTGCATTTTTCAGAATTCAGCCTCATATCGTACTGCCAAATTCTGTCAAGAATGATCTTCAAGTCCTTGGCATGGTCTTCTTCCTTCAAACTCTTGGCAATCATGTCATCGATGTACACTTCCATTCTGGGCCCGATAAGTGGGCCGAACACTTTATTCATCATTCGCTGATAAGTTTCCCCAGCGTTCTTGAGTCCGAAGGGCATGACATTATAACAGTACGTAGCGTTTTCAGTAACAAAGGAAGTTTTCACCTGATCCGGAGGATACATCGGAATCTGATTGTAGCCAGAATAAGCGTCCATGAAGGATAGTCTCTGGTATCCTGCCAAGCTGTCTACTAATTTTTCTATGCAAGGAAGTGGATATTGGTCTTTGGGGCAGACTTTGTTCAGGTCTGTATAATCCACGCACATTCTCCACTTTCCATTAGATTTTTTGACCAGTACGGGATTAACCAGCCAATCGGTGTATAGCACTTCCCTGATGAGCCCTGCTTCAAGCAGCTCGGCAACCTTTTCCTCCGTGGCTTGAGCTTTTTCGGTTCCGACCCACCTCTTCTTCTGGCAAACTGGTTTAGCGCCAGGATAGACACTTAATTTGTGGGAGATGAAATTCGGGTCAATGTCTGGCATGTCTGCCGAGGTCCAGGCGAATAGATCTTTGTTCTCAATGAGCAGTTATGTCAACTCTTTCTCAACTTCCTCGGCAAGACCAACACCAATCTTGACACAGCGGGATGGATCGGAGCCCAAGATTATCTTTTTGAAATCCCCTTGAGGGGTTGGTCTGGTTTCGTCATCCTCCCTTACATCAAGATCTGCCAGGTTAACACTTCCCTTATTTAGTGGCTCTTGCATAATTTTTTCATCTTCGATCTTCAATTTACCCAGGCTGATATTGTAGCACTTCCGAGCCAGCTCTTGTTCAGAATGCACCGTGACCACCTTGTCGTCAGACCCTAGAAGTTTCATAGCTAGGTGGACAGTTGAAACAACGACACCAAAAGACTGGAGTGCAGTACAACCGAGGATGGCGTTGTATGCCGACGGAGCCTGGACGACCAGAAACTTCACTATCTCTGTTAGAGCGGATGGTTGTTCCCCCAGGGTGACTGGGAGGTGGATATGGCCTAGGGGAACAATCGAATGGCCCGTAAAGCCAATCAAATTTCCTTCGAACGGAGTTATATTAGACCTCTTCAGCTTCAGGGCTTCAAACAAATCCAAGTACATAATATCTGCTGAGCTTCCCTGATCAACAAGAATCCTCTTCACTTCATAATTACCGAGCAGAGCCGTAACTACCATAGGATCATTGTGGTCTCGGATTATGTCAGCGAAGTCCTCGTCACTGAAGCTGATGACGATATTCTTCTTTTTAGGCTTTTGAATTGGTCGGCTGGCAACAGAAAGAACTTGACCCACGTACTTCTTTCGGTCACCTCTTTTCTCCCTTCCACCTGCGAATCCTCCAACAATGGTGTTGATCAAAAAACCCTCTCGACCCTTATCCTGTTTGGACAGTAGGGTAGAAGCTCCCCCCGCAGGTGGTGAGGGGCTCCTATTTCTTTGTTTCTACTCGGGTTTGGGTGGGGACTGGCTCTTTCTCCTAGTACGCTTCCGCATTGCTTCGCCAATGTACTGTTGGAGTTTTCCGTCCCTCACCATTTCTTCATCAAGTCTTTTAACATGGTGCACTGGTCAGTGGTGTGTCCCCATCCACCATGATGGTCACAATACTTGGTCTTATCTTTCTAAGAAACTTTTCTCAAAGCTGGAGGCCTAGTAATATTGCGCCTCTCCGTGTGCTTAGTCTCGCGAAGGATTTGACTACTTGGTACTGTAAGCTGAGTATACTCGTCATATTTGCCTTTTGGAGGCAGATTTTCTCCTCTTTATCTCTCTCTCTTTTATCCTTCCTCCATCTACCATCTCGAAACCGATCGTTTTGCCGAGGATGTTGCTCTTGACGCTCTTCCTTACCACGCGCCGCAGTACTGATTCTGTGAAACTCTTCCAAATTTAAAAACTTCCTGGACCTTTCCCTGAGCTCGGCCATATCCTTAGGTGGTTCTCCTATCAAAGAATCCTTAAAATCTCCGTCTCGTAACCCTTGAGTAAGCAAGAGAACAGATACTCCAAATTGTAAACCCGATATGCCACTAGCCTCTTGTTGATACCGAGCTAAGTAGTCTCGTAGAGACTCGTCTGGTCTCTGTGCGACTCCAACTAATGAATGATCGGATTTTGGCTGTGACATACTGGCAGTGTACCTATTCAAGAACGTTCTTCTGAGTTCAACCCAAGAGTGGATTGAATTTGCAGGTAGGGAGTTGAACCACCGTAAGGGAGCCGAGCCCAAAGTCATTGAGAAAGCGCGACATTTCATGAAGTCCCCTCCTCCATAAAACATCATGGAGGATTCGTAAGCTGCAATATGGTCCATCGGATCGGTTGTCTCGGTATAGCGAGGAATATTTTGATGTCCTACATAAGTCTGCGGGGTTTGGTATGCCATCATCTCTGCTGTGAAAGGATGGCCAGGATGAGGTTCCCCGGTAATACGCTCGGGAACCACGCTCGGGTTGAAAGGTGGAGGAGGAGGAAGATTGCTTGGGTTGCCGGAAGCCACGCGTGGGCTTTGCTCGGCTGTTCTTGCCATGCTCTGCTGCTGAAGAGCAGCAATAGCCTGATTCTGTCTCTCGATCAAGGAAGTCTGAGTTCTTAAAATTTCCATGATTGACTCTTCTCACCTTCGAGCCGAAGAGGTAGTCGTGTAAGACCTTCCCTCAGTTTCAGTGGAACGTGGACCACCTTGATGCGTTCCAAAGTGGCCCCTCGTCAAGTGAGGTACTTCTCTTTGGGATCTATCGGCTCGGGAATGATCATGACGAGCGGAACGTTCTACTCGACGGGCCTCATTAGTTCGTGATCCAGAAGGGGCCCTCCGAGATACGTGTGGTCCAGAATCGGCAGTATCATGCCACTCTAAAACATGACCATCAGGAACAGTGTGAGAGTTAGATCGTCCTCCGCCACCTTCAATATGGGGAGGGACATTAGCTTGTGCCTGAAGGGGATTTTCAGGAGGAACTGGAGGGGGAGGGTTAACAGGAGGAGCCTGATTGCCTTCAGGGGGTCCTCCCGGAGCGATCCTGTCCCTGACATTTCCTCTTCGGTTTTTGGGTGGCCTCCCACGGAGGCGACAGCGGAGATCTCCTTCATTAACGTTGTTGTTTTCCATGAAAACAGTGGATGTGGGAATATTAGTTATTCGTTCCCCACAGACGGCGCCAATGTAGTGTCCTAATCACTATATGTCCTTAACCCTCTAAGTGCTCAAGATTATGGCAACCAGAAGCCCAGGAGAGGATCAAGTATTGATGTATGACTTATGGTATTTCTGCAGTTCCAGTTGGGAAAATCAGGATCTCCCTAGTCAACGTGTGTGTGCAGAATGTCAACTTAGGGATGAGATTACTTACCTGAAACCCAAGTTGTAATGAGCTATTTATACGGTTTGGAGGAGGCTGATATGGGCCCTCTGGGCCCTGTATCAGAGTTGAGCTGAACCAGGATTCTGTGAGATAATATCGGACGATTATGCTTCTAGACTCTGGATAGGATCAGCTCAAGATCTCATGTCTATGCTGTTGCGAGAATCTAGGAGAGATTTGCGGAAGGGATAAGAAGCCTCGGCGAGCCTAAGCTTATCCACGAGCCGACGATATGTCTCGGTCCTAGAGTCCCGAGCCTGATTGATTGGGGACCGATCGTAAGGCTCGGTTCCATCAAGTCCAAGCCTGGCCTTCTCGTATGCTCGAATCCCACGAGTCCGAGCGAAGGACTTTCATGACAGGTAAACCGAGCAAAATGCCCTTAGAAGAACCCTTTAGTGAGACTCGGGTCCGTATATGGTCGGCAGACCCTACAATCTGGTTCATCAATCTGGATTCCTTTCCCTTTATCATTCTTGTTGGTAGTATTTTTGTTTGCATTAAGGTTTCGAGGACCTAAAAATATATGAAGTAAGAATATCAGAAAATGTTGATTGTTTATTAGTGAAAATATGATTAACTCCCAAACAAACAACATTACGCAAGACAGCATTTAGTGAAAACAGGTTTACCTCTTTTTTTCTTCTTGCTTTGATCTCCTTCTTTAATATCAAAACACTCTTGCACATCCATCCAAGAGTTCCCTTCCATTAGGCAAGGCTCCTCTTGTTCAGTTATCCATTCATCATCAGATGGTAAATCTTCTAAGCAAATAGGATCATATGTATCTCCATTTGCTTCCCTTTGTTTGTGCCTAATTTCAAGTTGCAGATTGTATTTAATAAATACAAGAGCATTCAGCCTTGGCTGCTCCAAACGATTTCTTTTCTTGGTGTGAATTTGATCAAACACACTCCAATTCCTCTCACAGCCCGTAGCACTACAAGTAATAGCTATTGATTGTAGCTCTTTGCATTCCTCTCCAAAACTGTCCCACCATAAAGCTGTTAAAAAAGATAGTAAATAAACACTTTGTTGATAAGATAATCTATAAAATAATACAAACATAAAGAAAAAAAGCAAATATAGAATTAATCATACCAGGTTGTTTCTTTTCTCTAGTTGCAATTGCTAAGCTATTTCCAAAGAGTCCTACAGCTTTGTCAAATTTCTCAATTTGAGAATAAATTTTAACCCTTGTCTCATTGTCTGGGAACATCCTTTCTAATGTCTTGTACAGTCCAATTTTCACTTCAAAATCTGGGTTAAATTTTGGACTATAATTTCATCTTGGGATTAAGATAATATCCTGCTGCATGAAGAGGTCGATGGAGTTGTAAGTCCCAACGTCTGTCAATGATTTCCCATATATCCTTATATCTGCTCTCCACATTATTAAAATTTTGTGCAATCTGCTCCTTTGCCTGATCCATAGTCTCATAGATGTAGCCCATTGTTGGCTTTAAATCACCATCTACAAGTCTAAGAACTTTCACTAGAGGAGACACACTATTCAGGCAATACTTTATTGATTTCCAAAATCTGGAATCAGACAAGACAAAACCCTCTACAATTTTAGCTTCACTCCTAGAGGCATATGCACTAGTGGCCCATTCTTCTGAAGTAAACATAGATCGAAGAGCAATCTTCTGTTCTAAAATGGATTTCATTGTCAAATAAGATGTTGCAAACCTAGTAATTGCTGGCCTTGCTAACTCCCTACCATTGGAATAGCTTCTAAACAAATTCAATACCCAAGTATGAATATAAATGAAAGTTGTACTTATTTTAGCTTTTCTAATGGTATTATGGAACACAGTAAGGCCACCAATATCTTCCAGAATCAAATCAAGGCAGTGGGCTGCACAAGGTGACCAAAAGAGATTCATTCTTTTGTCCATTAACTTGTTTCCAACAGAAACAAGTGCTGATGCACTATCAGTGATCACTTGAACAACATGCTCCTCCCCTATTTCATTCACAATCTCATCAAGTAATTGAAACATTTTTTCAGCATCTTTAGTGAAACCACTAGTATCAACAGATTTCAGAAAAATAGTACCTCTAGGACTATTAACAAGAAAATTAGTTAGTGATCTACTCTTTCCATCAGTCCAGCCATCTGACATCAATCTACAACCAGTTTTTTTCCACTCAAGCTTATATGTATCCAAACTAGCATTAACAAGGTCTACTTCTTTCTTCAAGAATGAGATCCTTACTTCATAATAAGTTGGTGGTTTTAAGCCTCTACCATATTCAGAAATAGATTTTACCATATTAATAAACAGTGGACTCTTAACCAAATTAAATGGCAATGCATTGCCATATATGCATCTACAAATATCCCTAATCACCATATCCATATCCTTAACCATAGCATTTATAGTTTTTTGTTTCGAAGAAGAAGAAGAAGACCCTACAGCCCCTTTCCCTTTTACTAAAAAAGTTTCCAAACCTCCCTTTTTGTTGATCTTGGTCTTTATCATCAAAACAATCAACAACATCATCTATTTTATGTTAGATCTAGAAGACATGTGCATGTGAAGATTGTGAGATCTATTATGCAAGTGCAAGGTTTTGATAATGACAAATGTTTTGATCAAGATCAAGTGATGGAGAAGCTCACCAAAGATCAATAAACAACAATGATGAAGAGAGAGCAAGCTCATTTAGATTCATTTTGTGTATTGTTTGTAATATCTTTATTTTGAGTCTTAGATTTTGACGAGTTTGGGTAGAGTTTATTAAAGGGTAGTGAATCTCTATCAAGTGCATGATCATATTATGATTTGAGTATTTCACTTAACCTAAATCAATAGGTGGCTTAAAGGTTTGAAAGAAAAGGTTTAGATTTAAGAAAACAAGTTTTTAGAAGTTTTTTTATAGTGCTTAATCGATTAACAGGACTGGCTAATCGCTTAACAGCTTTTGCATCAGGTCTTAATCGATTAAGATGATTGCTTAATTGATTAACAGGTTTTTTAACAAGGGTTAATCGATTAACCTGAGTAGCTAATCGATTAACACATGTTGTACTGGTTTTTAAAATACGTTTTTCACTTCTCAAAATCAGTTTTTAAGTTTCCTAACTTTTGGGTATTCTATATAAACCTTTTCCTAACCTTTTTGAATCATTAGAACAAATCAATTTCATTTTCATATCATTCTAGAAAGATCAAAGCCACACTATTCTCTCTCACTTTCTAAAGATCAAAGTTTTTAATTTTCATATTCTTTGATCAAGAAACCTTTGAATCTCAATTACTAATTGTTCATAGTTCTTGAATGAGATTCATTAGGGTATTGTGTTTTCTATTGTGCTGTAATTTTTGCAAGAAGGCAAGCTATCTACAACAAAGGAGAAGTATTGGTGGTTGTTCATCAAGCAAATCATCTTGGAAGTCTTGTTGTGTTAACAAGCAAATTGGAAGTCTTGTTGTGAGGAATCAACAAGCAAGTGGAAGACTTGTTGTGGTGTTATCAACAAGCAAGGGAAGAAGGTTAGATTAGAAGTTCAATTTGATTGCAAGACAAGAGTGAGGTATCTCTTGGAGGCTTTAAAGAAAGGAGACTTGAGAGGCGTATTACTTGTAATTTGAGAATTCTAATTCCTTATTGAAGAAACTCTCTCTTGTGATAAGAGGGGACTGGATTTAGCTCACGGTGGTTGTGAGTGAAGCAGTATAAATCTATGAGCAAGCTTCTCTTCCCTTAACTCTTTAGTTTTTGTCATTTCATATTGTTCTTGATTGAAAACCTAGAAAAGTTTGATTTTCCATAATTGATTGAATTAGGTTTTAATTGTTCAAATTGATTTGGGGAAATACATTTTCATAACCTAGGTAATCAATAACAATATAGGTGTTAATCAATTCCACTTAATCTCTGATCTTATGTGTTAATTGATTGATTTTCGTATTTGATTGAAAAAGTGATTTTTCAGTTTTTCCAGATTATAATCGATTATCTAGACTTCATAATCGATTATCATAATTACTGTCAGGTCATAATTGATTATCACACTATCATAATTGATTATCAGCTGAAAGTTTTGTAAAAATCATTCGTTTTAATTGTTTCGATTTGTTTCGTTCGAAAATCTTTCAAGGTTTCTTAAACACCTATTCAACCCCCCCTTCTAGGTGTTCTCCTAGTGTTCTCTAGTTAATTCACCCACCGATTGTAGTTCTTGCATTTTATTACTTTCATCCAGCATTTTTTTAAATGAGTTTCTCACCTCTTCTGGAACTTGCTCACAAGAAGCAACCTCTTTGTGTGTTCTAACCTCTCTGCAGACCCTGCTTCATTCCCTGAAACGTCAGGTTCATTCTGTGCAGACCCTGCTTCTTTCCCTGCTTCATTTGGTCTTTCATTTTTCTGCCATAAAACACCTTGTTTCAGCCACCCTGCTTCTCTGGTCTTTCATTTTTCTTATGCTAAATGATGAGAGCAGTGATAATGCCCATGATTTATGAATTTTGGATGTTTTTTCTTAATATATAATGCATATAAGCTATATTATAAGTTATTTTTTTATATATTACTGTTGCACACTGCTGCTGGGACATTTCTTTCATCTCCCGCCCAATCCCTTGCTTCCATATCTGGGTTTTTATTTTGCCACCCCAAGGTCTATGGATGCCACCCCAATTCTTTAAAGAATACCCATTATGCCCTTTTTTTTTAAAAAAAAGAAATTTACACGGGTCGTAGGGGGTAGTTACGACCTGCAGGTCGTAGCACCCCCTCACGACCATTCAAAAAACTAATTTTTGGCACGGGTCGTAAGCAGGTGCTACGACCTTCAGGTCGTAACACCTACTTACGACCTGTCTGAAAACATGGTTTTTTAAAGGGTCGTAAGGGGGTGCTACGACCTGCTGGTCATAAGCACCCCCTACGACTCGTGTAAATTTCTTGTTTTCCAGTCACTAAATTCTCAGTTTCCTCAGAGCCTCACACAGTCACTACGTTTCTCCTCTCTCATATTCTCACTTGCGTCTCCATTCTTCTCACTGGCGAAATCGCTTCTCCGTTCTTCTCATCGGCTAAATTGCTTCTCCATTCTTTTCACTCGCATCTCCATTGCTCCGTCACTCTCACTCGCATCTCCATTGCTCCGTCACTCTCACTTGGATCTCGCTCCGTCACTCTCACTCGCAAATCTCAAATCGCAAAGCATCTTCTCCGTGCATCTTCTCCATGCGTCTTCTCCGTGTGATTTCTCTAGTTCTCCGTGTGTCTTCTCTGAGGTAATATTTTTCTTCCCCAATTTACAAACCCTAATTTGTTTGGAGAATGGATTGGACGTGGATTAAAGAATGAGATTTTTAATTGACTTAATATTATAGGAAATTGATTACGATAATTTTTAAAATTGAAAACAAGATATTATGCTATTTATGTATTTTCTTGTAAACTTTTAATTCGCATTAAAATTTACCTTTAGTAGTTGCCGTGGATGATGATAATTGTTTGTTGGATTAAAATTGTTTGTTGTATTTTCCTTATTCTCATTTGTCAGCTTCTTATCTAATTCCAATTGAAGAAAATTAAATGGATAAGAATATAAAGAGTTACTATCCCTGGTCATAGTAACAAGAAGTTAAACCCACCACTGTGGTTGTCATTTGTCGTACGTGTTTAATAGCAGGGGGATGGCGATGCGACCCACAGAACCACAAAACCAATTTTGCCTTTTGCTTTTGCCTTGAGGGTCTTATTCTACTGATCAAATGTGAAGTGTCTTTTTCAAAAATATCAGCCTAACTTGTAGTATAGTAGCTTAATCATGCTAAATCTTTTTCTGGTTGAAAATCACGTTCAAATGAAAACACTTTTTTTTTTGGTTTGTTCCATCCTGTTTTATAATTGGTGTGTGATGCAAAGATATGTGTTTCTTTCGCCTCCGAGACCTTTCAAATTTCTAGTAAGTGATTTCAGAAAAGATAAGCAGGAAAAAAAATAACTAGCCTGATATTCATTTACTGTAGTTCACTACCCTGCCAAGAGGTAGTTAACCACTAGGTCCATTGCATAGAGAAGTTGGTGATGCCTTTGAAAATAACTAGCCTGATATTCATTTATGCAAATCAATATACCTTTTTTTAATTATTAGAATGAAAATAAAGACTAAAGATGATGCTTCTCTATCTCATAGACACTATGTAATGGTCCTTAATCCAAAAAAAATTTGTTTTTCATAAAGTTTGGGATATTATAACCCCACCATCCATGCTCTCTGACACATGATTCTTATCACTTTCCTCACAAATTTGTCTATGCTTATGCAAATTGCTTTTGAGTAACTGAGTTATGTGACCACTTATGTTCATATTTTTATGCTTTTCTGGCTTTTTCTCTGTTCACTTTTCCTTCTACGAATTCCTAATTCTAGACATAGATTATGTATCAGAAGTAGCAGTTGTTTTTCAACCTTGGCAGTTCTACTATTGTTAATTTCTTGTTGCGTACGACATTGTATTGCTTCCTGATGAGTCTGAAGTTTATGACAGATATGTCTTTTGTGTGTATGCATGTGTGAGTGATCCAAGAATTAATACTACAACAAAATTTTGCAGGATAATGTCACAAATAAAGAGAAAATTAAACGTGTTAATTAAGATGTCAAACTTGAATGTACTTCCTCAAATAATAGCAATGGTGTGATTGTTTCTTTTCCTTATTATCCTTCCTCTAGTCTCCACAGTTAGAGTAATTGTCCTTCATGTAGGTTAATAATAATAATTAATATTAATGTTGCTTTGTTTTTTCTTTTCAGATGGCATCCTGCGATGACTCTCCTCCTTGTCCTCCTCTGAGACATCGCCCTAGTGCTTCAAATCGTAAGCGTCTTATGAATCAACATGCTGCAGCACGGGCAGAGGCAGCAGAGGCTGCAGAGACAGAGGCAGCAGCAGCAGCGTATTTAAATGTGGAGGACAACGATCCAGATGTCAATATAGGGGATTCAGACGACGACGTCGACGACCCTCAAGATGAGACCCTTTTGACTACTTACAACGGCCACAGGGCCAAACAGGTATGGAAGGGCAATGTAAGTAACATTTATTTTAAATGTCATAGCCTTTGTAATTTTTTTAATTAAATTGCATAACTAATTATTATCTCCTACTAGCAGGAACCTGGTCCTTTGAACCGGTTTCTTAACCGGATATTTGGGTTGAGGCCCTTAGCTGAGTTACCGGAACAAGTTCGTACACTTGTTCTATGTTCTGGGCTTGCGCCTCTGATCGATTCGTCATTTCACATGACGGATAGGCGCCTACTGAGCTCATTTGTGGAGCGTTTTTATGGGGACACATGCACCTTTCATCTACCCTGTGGTGAGATCATGGTGACCTTGGAGGACATTTCGTCCATGCTGCATATTCCTGTGACGGGCATCCTCATCCCTTGGGATAAACCGTCGAAGCCTGAGGCAGTGGTTTTGTTAAACGAGGTTCTAGGAGTGTCTACAGCAGAGACCACTGAAGAGGTGAATCGCACCAAAGGTGGTGCGGTTTCCTTCTCGACATTGACCAGGTGGTAGGACGAGTTCATCCATCAAGGACGGTACGAGCACGCTTCAAGGTGCTACCTACTGTACCTTGTTGGATCAACTCTGTTTATTGACAAGACTATCAATACCACCGGAGTTCAGTGGCTGCATGCATTCGAGGATCTGCATGCTGTGGGGTAATATGCATGGGGTGCGTGCGCATTGGCGTACTTGTACGACCGATTGGCAGACGCCGTGAAGAAAGTGAAGTTGCAGTGTGCCGGTTTCACATCATTTCTTCAGGTAACATGTTTTATAATATAACTTATTTTATTTTTAAAGTTTTTAAGCATTATATTCTATTTATCTTATTAATAACATGTCTCAACTCATTCGCAGGCTTGGATCTTGGAATATTTTCCAGGACTTGGATTTGGCACTCCCAAAGACGATTATAATGAGGCTCATCCAAGGATATTCAAGTGGTTGTCCCCTCAAAGCCCTAATGGTGCAGAAGTTACTTTCGGACAGCACCTAGAGACCATTAGGGCTGATCAGATTGTATGGCAGTCGTTTCTCAACCATCGGGAAGTCAGGCCATTTGCCGAGATTGCTCTCTACTCCGGGTACATTCGATGTGGGAAGATTAGGCGACCGTACCTTCCGGAGCGATTGCTTCGACAATTTGGTTATATCCAGCATATTCCACCTCCACCACACCCGCTTCCTTTGGTTGATGCGATTGAGGAGCGATGGGCTGAGTGGGGCGTTCATGTAGTCCATGGCATTCCTGCTACGTTTGTCGAGGAGTGCGTGGTGGATTATCTAAACTGGGTTCACACTTACTCTCACCCTTATCTTCTACCTACATCGACCAGGGTGGATCATGATCTTCAAGTTGCTAATGTAAGTTATTTAATAATTTTAATTTATATTTTTAATAATTTATATTTATTTTTTGGTAATAATTTGTAATTACTTTCGTGTTCAGATCGGATTAATATCAAGAATGCGTAGTATTCTTTGACTTGTTGATGTAGCAGACCGGGAGCAGGTATACAACCCTGATGTTACACATGACATCAGATTGTATGCTAGCACCCCTGTCATGCGTGAGGTTTAGGGCTTACGGGTAGTTGGGAGAGGGCGCAGAGGTGGTGGATCGACTCATGATGGTGCGGAATCAAGTCAGAGGGGTGGACGAGCACGTCGTGCAAGACGCCAATAGGATTGATTTAGTTTTTAGTTTTGGATATTTATTCAGTTTTGATTATGTTAATGTTATCTCGGATAATTAAGTTTTTTGTACATGGATGTGACTAGTACTTTTCAAATACGTTTCATTTTTTTTTTATGATCAAAAACATAATTTACCCTAATCCTCAATTATTCAAATAGCAAACCAAAATGAGAGCTAACTCATGTATAGATTAATAATCATCACTTTATCAAAATTTATCATCAATTTGTACTATATTTCTATATTGATCATTTTGCATTCTTCTTATGATCTTTGTGTTCTTCGTCTTCGTCTTCATCTAGATTAATAGGCTCATCTTCTTCCATGTGAGGCTCAGGCAAAAATGGTATGAACATTTGAAGACGTTCTTGAAAATGAGATTCCCATGCAAGGACTCCCGTACTTGCACTTCTCCACCATCCTATAAATATTGGAGGTATTGGTGAACCTTCTTTCCAATGAATCTGCAAGTGAATTGAAGTGAAGTTAGTAATTCGCACAAATTAAAATAATTTATAAACATTATATATTGAATTGAATGTTACCTGTACCCAGTGGCTTTTATGAACATTTCCAAGCACCCAAATTTTTTTCTCATTTGTTTCCAAAGATGTCATGTATGGAAAGAACATTTAAAATTCACCTGTTGTTGACGAAATAATCACTAGCCCAACATTTTACAAATTAGCAACTGCATGTCCCATGTCTGGAACCTCAAACCACTTTGCTTTTGATACAGCACCTAATCCATCAACATATAATGCATTATATGCTTTGTCATAATAGGACTGTCCTAATATGTCAACATACAGAACTTTGTTATTAACCATCTCCTTTATAACCTCCTGTCGAATCATCATGTAGTTTTCTTCTGTGCCATATCTATACAATGATAAGACACCGCAGCCACAATTTCCATCAGCTTTGACATCAATTATTTTTTGAATGAACTGGTGTAACACATCAGGGAAAGCTTCCAACATATTTCTCCAAGCCTCAAATGTTTTTGTAGAACGCTTTCTTTTGGTTGACATGTTTGTTTGAGAACCCTTTGTATTGGATCTTGTAGATTGATAAGAATAAACGATCACAATTAACAAAACATATTAACAAAGAATAAAAAATCACAATTGACAATCACCTGTAGATTGAGACCCTTTTGTTTTTGACCTGGTGGGTTGTGAACCCTTTGTTTTAGATTGAGATCCCTTGGATTTAAAAGTACCTTCCATGACATCATTTTCCCAATGAGATGGTTCACGCTTTGTAGATTTTTCATGTGCTGCCTCCTTCCTACTACCCTTCACACCGCCTTTTGTCTTCACTTTATATTTAGGGGGCTTCATTGAAGTTGTTGTTGGATACACAAACTCATGTAATCTTTGAAAATATCTTTTTTTTCAAGCACACCCTTATCATCTAATGCTTCTACTTGACGATATATCTCATCCAAGTATGGTTTTGGATCAAATTCTGTTGGTGAAAAAGAGGTCTTTATTTTTTCATTAAAAGATAAGCGTCGCCAATGATCGTGAACTGCATCCAAAGGGATGGGTAATTCCTCTTTATAATATTTTCGAAGTTCACATTCGCATGGTAGACCGTGAGTTCTTCTAATTCTGCAATCACAATATAAGCTTACCCCATTTGTTTGGCGAAGACTTTCCATGATCTCCCAAATACGTATTACCAATTACGCGAGACAAAGTGGCGCAACTCCTTGTAGAAATCATTATTTACACGATGATCTACCTTGGTGATACTACTTTCAAAAGAATCTTTAATATCAGTTTGTTGACATACCAGCATATTCTCCATCGCCTCAAAGCTGGTGCACATATCCCCCTGACTATCTCTCAATAATCTCTTGAATGTGGCATGAGCGCTCTCAACCCTGTTAAAACAAAAAATAAACATATAACGTATTTCATAATTATTTTAAAACTCAATTGGTAAAAACACATAACTGAAATACACATAAAAAAATGTTTGGGTTTTTTTAACTCACCTATTAGTTGTGGTATTACCAAAATGCATCAATTGGTTTACCCAAATACCCACAAATTTCTCCTTGTTGGGTCCCAGATAAACACGTGGCACGTATTCAAAAATTATTGATCCGCACAAACCCTTAAATTTTTTCAAATAATCTTTATACTCTTGCAAGTCTCGAGATTCTAAGACTTCTTTCCAAGCGTCCATTATCGGTGTCACATCTTTTGACTCACAAACATTCTGCCTCACTCTAAACTGCACGTTCTTTGAGATGTGTAACTTACATAGCAAGTGAGTAGAGGTTGAAAATACCTTCGTGACTGCCGAAATCAGAGCATCTTCGTTATCAGTCACTATGATCTGAGGCATGGCATCATCACTTTCAATCAAGTTGCGAAGCCGCTCTAGAGTCCATGTGAAGTAGGAAGCCTTTTGAGCCTCCATATAACAAACAACAACATGGAACGTCTTCTCTGTGGATGTTTGACCTACGATCTCAAGAAGCGGATATCTGTATCTATTTGTTTTATAGGTACTATCCATAACAAGAACAATACTGAACGAATGTAATAATAATATTCCACTTGGATGTGCCCAAAAAATGGCCTTCACCACATCACTTTCTTCGTCTTTTACATAATTTGTTACATATCCAGAAGAAGTCAATCTGTGTAATAAATGTTGCATTTGTGTCCTGGGATGTCTGATACTTTTTCTAAATCGTCGACGCTCATTGTACATGTAACATCCTACTTTTTAGACTTTAAGAAATTACTTTAAATTAACATTTATTTATGAAAACGTTCGGGGTTTACAAAAATTTTGGCAGAGTTTCCTCTATAAATCGGACTTTCCCCGAATAAAATAAAACCTCTCAGTCCAGAACAGTTTTCAATAAAGTAAAAATAAAACTTTCAATTCAAACTATACAAACTTTCTGAAATATTTTCAATTGACAAAAGAGGAGATATAATTTATACATTAATAAAATACACTGGAGCAAAAACATCATTATCGACTAAGCAACATTTACAAAAATCTATTTATTACAATATTGAACCTATGAATGGTTGCACTATACTTGGGACCGCAAGGTCACCAATACCAATATACTCTCCAGTGAGAGCATAACTTTCTCGGCCTTGACATTCGATGTGCCTGTCTCCTTGGTGTACCTAATATGTCCACTGTAAGGGTGAGTACTTTGAAATATAGATCAAAGGAAACGTTTAAAAACAATAATAAATCATAAATAGGTATATTCAAACACAAACATTGGAAATTAAGCAAATCACAATTCAATTAACAAGTACAACATCATAACATTATCCAGTTTAGCTATATTACGTATATAACTTTAACATAATGCATCAATGCGCAATCACATGGTTATGCTCTACTAACGTCGCACTTAGGTGATTTAATCCTCGAATCCGATATTAAACAATTCTTTTCATTTTAGTAACTTTAACACTTAATCGGATTCAATGAATTAAAACACCAATAACAATGCATTCACACTTCCCTTTTCACTTTAACACTTTTCACTTTAACTTTTAGCACTTTTACACTTTTACAATTTGGGTACATTGTGCTTCAAATTCTCCCCGAAGGAGGGTTCCTCACACAATGTACCTTTAACACTTTTCCCTTTTCAATAACAATATACATCCTCACATACACCCTCCACTCTAGGGAAAAACCGACCAGGAGTAAGCAATTCTCAACCGAAGTACTTCACCCTATAGGGTTCGTCATACCGCACTTCACCCCTCTAGGGTTCGTCATGCTTGCTTGCACAGTACTTCACCCCTCTAGGGTTCGTCATACAATTTGGATTGATTCGCCCAAATTGGCTTTAGCAGAAATCACCCTCAACTGGCCAAAACGAGCCAAAGTAATAGAATTACCATGGTTTGCGTAGAACCAACCCCCAACATGGGAAGCAAACCCGTGTCCTTTGCAGGATCAAAGTTCTCCATGATAATTCCAGTAATATACTCTTGCCCTCAACAATCGTAAAACGACGTGTGTTTTTCCCCTACTCCTAACGTCCACCTTTACACCATGCATGATCCAATATTCTAAGTATTTTTCAATTGAATTCAAAGCCCCTTTGTGTCCTTTAGAAAATATTATTTGTTTGGCCCAAATTCAATTGAGAAAGACTTGGCCCTATTAATTCATAACTATATGAATGTCATTTCATACTTTATAAACATGTCATTTATACTTACAACAATAATAATTACAAGTACAACAACAATTTCTAATCAATTAACATAAAGCATACACGGAGAATAGTCATTAATACTTAGGGTTTCTATCCAAACTCTACCCCTCTACCCATCAACCTAACCAATCAATAAATACACCTACTTATAACTCTATTACTATAATTAAACCCATTCTCTAATACTAAACCCAAAGTACACCCCTTACCTATTGAACAGAAGAGGAGAAAACGAGAAGTTGACGGAGCACCAACACCAACTCCAATCCAAGCTCCTAAGTGCTTCAATTCCTCTCTTGATTCCTATGGCTCCTCAAGATCCTGGGACCAATTTAAGGCTCCACTTGACCAATTACCCAATTTGGGGCTTAGGGTTCACTTGGGGGTTTTGTGGGAGGGAGAGCAAATTGAGAATTGAGAGAGGGAAAAGCATGAGGGAGTGTTAGGGAGATGATTTGGGGTGTCAATTTGTGAATTCTTTGGTGGTGGCTAAGGAAAATCACAATCCCTAGGGAAGAAGAAGAAGAGAGAGTCGTGGGAAGAGAGATAAAGACAATGAGAAAATGAGTTCAATCCACGTGTTCTTTGGCTGATATAGCAGTGGTTAATCGATTAAACACTTTGGTTAATCGATTAACACTTGACAATTACAAAGGATTAATCGATTAGTCTTGAACTTAATCGATTAGTGCCAGAATGTGGTCAAAAACTTAATCGATTAAGCTACTCATTAATCGAGTAGTGGCTGAATGTTACATAAAATCTAATCGATTAATGCTTCAGTTAATCGATTAACTCAATGAAAATTGCCTTTCTTTCATACTTCTAAGAGTTCTAAGCTCTCACTACTCAGTCTAACTTGCCCTTAGCTAAATCCTACATCCTAAACGCATCCTAATCTATCCTTAACCCATGCCTCTTTACACTTAGCTAACTGCTAACCCTAAACACATACTAATACCAGCACTAATCAGCGCTTCTAACCGACATCGACACTTAAAAACACTATAACACTTATGAAAATTCTACTAACCAAGGCACCTAACCACTTAGTAAATTTGGGGATGTTACAATTCTCCCCCACTTATATGAATTTCTTCCCCGAAATTCGACTTACTTCATTGAAAAGGAGGATATATATAGTGCTATGTGCTCGACTGAAAGAAAGGTCTTAACCTACTTAGGGATAGACACGACCTTGGGGATTCACTCCCCCACTTAGGATGCAACTCCGGTTGGGTTTCTTTACTAGGTCTACTTGATTGCTATTGAGACTTTCGCCAAAAAGTCCCACTTAGTTTCTTAAGGTTCCAAACATAAAGTTCGAATCCTAGGGGCAATACCTGTCAATACAGACCTACTTAGTCCTATATCCATCACTACCTAACATTATTCAACGAAAATCTAGGCATCCAAACTTTCACAACACATATCCATACACAATACAGATAAAGATAATCAAAGCACAAACATTCACCATTTAAGAAAAGTCAATGTCACAAAATTATAATTCAAACATAAGTTAAAGGAAAGATCAAACACAAAACAAAGCATCAAAGTATTATGATGTATATATATATATAAAGATTTTCATTTTAAAAATCAAATACAAATTAAGTAAAAGAACATCATTTTTAAATTTTATTAAAAAGTGCATTCCTTAAAAGAAAAGAAGAATATCAATTCAACACAAAGAAGTAAAACAATCCATACACACCAAAAGAGTTTTGAAGAGAAGAAAAAGGTTTGAAGAATTTGCAAACGGCAAGACTCCCTTAGGATCACAGGGGATCTTGATTGGTGCACGGATGAAAATAAGGATTTGAAAAGAAACAGTTAAATACATGAGGTTTGAAATCAAGGGCATAAACAATTTCTTGACAATCCTCGGTAGTTACAGAGCCTTCACTGGTATGTAACACGATTAGAAAAATAAGGTTGAGGATTAATAGAGATGACACTATTAATCCTTAACCAAGTTTGTTTATCATGTAAGAGAAAAGGTTTTGGAATGTCCCTACATTCCGGATTGTCAATCATGGAAGAAATATGTTATACAAGTTAAAACTTTAGTTTATGCTAAACATTTTCTTAAAAATAGTCAAAATGGGAAAATACCCGGACTATAACTACGATTGAAAACATTGGGGTTATAGTGAAAATAAATACACTTCAATCCTATGTATAGAAAATAAGTTGTTCTCCAAATAAAACCAATGTATCAAAATCACAAGTTTAGCACTTGCGAAGTTTTCTTTACGAAAAACATTACTTTAAAAAATATAGATGTCTTAGGAAAAATGGAAATTTTGAATTACCATGAGAGGGACACAAGGCAATTAACTTTGAAAAATTTGAGTTGATAATTAGTTAATAAAAACTAATGTAGTACTCTTTAAAATCACTTCCAATAGGAGGTGGAAGAATAATCTTTGTCAAAAATCAATTTGAAATATTATACAAGGTACTTGAAAAGATTTGGAATTTAAGAACTTCTCAAAATTATTAGAAAAGGTTCATAAAAATAGTTGGACTTAGCATACAGTCCTAATAAGTTCAAAAATCGTAAATACACATATATAAAATTCCATCGTTCGAAAACATTTAAAACACGCTTCCTATATGCACATCTATATGCCTACACACTTATGCCTAAAATTCTAGGACTCAGACAAATCGGACCGAGCTTTTACCGCCCAATCTATGGATGAAACTATTGAGGTTCTACACTCAATCTAAAAGAAACTCTACGATGCAAGACTCCAGCTACCCGACACTTACGATTTCTCCTATGGTTTAAGGTTTCCTAATTGCTTCCTTAGGCTCGAAGATCAAAACTACAACTTGACCTTAAGCCCTAGATAAAACTTCCTTATTGCTAACTAGACTTTGGTGCTACGACTTTTATAATGGATGCTAAGACTAAACTTTAACATTCACAAACTATATTCCATGGAAGAGCTAATAATGGTTTGAAAATGATTTGAAAATTATTTGCACTTCCGGGATACAGTTTGTTCAATAACACAAAGAATACCCTGGAGTTCTATATGAACTTGAAGGAAGAAGGGATAACATCCATTACTCTGGTTTGGTTCTAGACTAGACTTTAACTCTAGGGTAGCTACATTACCTTTAACTCACCTCACTACCTTCAATTCACATTTTCCACTTTCACATTACAATAGAAACAATAAAGTACCAACTTCTGGGAAAAAGGTTTGGTACTTGGTGATAAAAGAGTTTTCAAAAATTTGCATTTTCCTTAAAAATGAGGGAAAACACTTTATACTTTTATAAATTCTTTTCATTTAAAACTTAAACAAAGTTATGGTTTAAGAAAAGACATGTCAAGCACTTATAAACTCAAATCATTCATATGAGTTTTCAAAATCATTTCACCTCCATTTGGAACTGATTCTGAAGTTTGAGGTTTCCTTTGACGAAGAAAATAAGAACCCTATATAATCGTGAAACCCAAATAAAAGGAACGGATTCTTTGGTCAAAAGTTTAATGTCATTCACCTTTTCAAATTCTAGTGAATGCCCTTCCTTTCATTTTAGTTTGGAAGTTCAAATTGACTTATGTCGCCTAAATTGAATTCCTATCAATTTATAATTGGTGTAACTTAAAAGTAAATTACACTATCATTCAATTAGTTAGGAATTCACATTGTGAGTAAAACTTTCTTGAAAATCAGTGTTGTGACATTCAATCAATTATCAGAGTTTGAATCAATTCCATACTTTGAAAAATATCAAAACATTACTGCACTTGACATTCATAATAAATCTTAATACTAGTACTTTTTAAAAATAAAATCTTAGGAAAATCTGCTGCGAAAACACTTTCATATCTTATAAATCAGAGTACGTTTGTCACCAAAATATAATGTGGAATTATTGAAGGCAATTAGGTCTTACTAAGACGACACATAGTAATCACAGCTAAAGGCAATTACAATGGGTTCACACCTATTCACTTCCGTTGTGCACTCTGATAAAGAATGCTCGAAGTGTATAAACTAGAGGACCTCTAATACCGATCCTATCCTTAGACTTAGAAAATAATTCCAACAATTATTTGGTTAGATTCAAGGACTCAACGATGTTATCTATCAATGAATACAAAATGCGAGGGATCCTTCTCGATTCTATATTGTATTGGAGATAATATTGTTTTCGTGCTACTTGAGTTCCAATCAAATAAGGAATGACTCGTCTTCGATTCAAGAGAAGGCTTTGAAATTTCACCTTAAAGTGAAATCTCAATCCCTTGTTATATTTGAAATAGGCACGATTGATTCAAAACTAAGAGTTAGTCCTTCTCGGTGGGGTAGCAATTTCATGCTCTGTCCCGTTGGGAGTTTTCCTTTCCCTTAGTCTCTACTTTCTGTCCATTTCTAAATACAACAAAGTTATCCTTTGAAAAAATTTTAGTTATCCCACTTTAAATTGAAGATACACTTCTATGACTACTGAATTATGACTCACCCTACTAAACTATACTCATTGCTCACTAATGATGTATGCATGAAACACTAATGTGCACTACTTAATCAACTACCTATTAGTTACTCTCATGTGGAGTAGCTCTTTGGGAGTAGGAAAGTCCATACTCCGCGGCCGAGGATTGCAACCATTGGTCTGATACCATATTGTAACATCCTACTTTTTAGACTTTAGGAAATTACTTTAAATTAATATTTATTTATGAAAACGTTCGGGGTTTACAAAAATTTTGGCAGAGTTTCCTCTATAAATCGGACTTTCCCCGAATAAAATTAAAACTGTCAGTCCAGAACAGTTTTCAATAAAGTAAAAATAAAACTTTCAATTCAAACTATACAAACTTTCTGAAATATTTTCAATTGACAAAAGAGGAGATATAATTTATACATTAATAAAATACACTGGAGCAAAAAAATCATTATCGACTAAGCAACATTTACAAAAATCTATTTATTACAATATTGAACCTATGAATGGTTGCACTATACTTGGGACCGCAAGGTCACCAATACCAATATACTCTCCAGTGAGAGCATAACTTTCTCGGCCTTGACATTCAATGTGCATGTCTCCTTGGTGTACCTAATATGTCCACTGTAAGGGTGAGTACTTTGAAATCTAGATCAAAGAAAACGTTTAAAAACAATAATAAATCATAAATAGGTATATTCAAACACAAACATTGGCAATTAAGCAAATCACAATTCAATTAACAAGTACAACATCATAACATTATCCAGTTTAGCTATATTACGTATATAACTTTAACATAATGCATCAATGCGCAATCACATGGTTATGCTCTACTAACGTCGCACTTAGGTGATTTAATCCTCGAATCCGATATTAAAAAATTCTTTTCATTTTAGTAACTTTAACACTTAATCGGATTCAATGAATTAAAACACCTATAACAATGCATTCACACTTCCCTTTTCACTTTAACTTTTAACACTTTTACACTTTTACAATTTGGGTACATTGTTCTTCACATTCTCCCCGAAGGAGGGTTCCTCACACAATGTACCTTTAACACTTTTCCCTTTTCAATAACAATATACATCCTCACATACACCCTCCACTCTAGGGAAAAACCGACCAGGAGTAAGCAATTCTCAACTGAAGTACTTCACCCCTATAGGGTTCGTCATACCGCACTTCACCCCTCTAGGGTTTGTCATACAATTTGGATTGATTTGCCCAAATTGGCTTTAGCGGAAATCACCCTCAACTGGCCAAAACGAGCCAAAGTAATAGAATTACCATGGTTTGCGTAGAACCAACCCCCAACATGGGAAGCAAACCCGTGTCCTTTGCAGGATCAAAGTTCTCCATGATAATTCCAGTAATATACTCTTGCCCTCAACAATCGTAAAACGACGTGTGTTTTTCCCCTACTCCTAACGTCCACCTTTACACCATGCATGATCCAATATTCTAAGTATTTTTCAATTGAATTCAAAGCCCCTTTGTGTCCTTTAGAAAATATTATTTGTTTGGCCCAAATTCAATTGAGAAAGACTTGGCCCTATTAATGCATAACAATATGAATGTCATTTCATACTTTATAAACATATCATTTATACTTACAACAATAATAATTACATGTACAACAACAATTTCTAATCAATTAACATAAAGCATACATGGAGAATAATCATTAACACTTAGGGTTTCTATCCAAACTCTACCCCTCTACCCATCAACCTAACCAATCAATAAATACACCTACTTATAACTCTATTACTATAATTAAACCCATTCTCTAATACTAAACCCAAAGTACACCCCTTACCTATTGAAGAGAAGAGGAGAAAACGAGAAGTTGAGGGAGCACCAACACCAACTCCAATACAAGCTTCTAAGTGCTTCCTCTCTTGATTCCTATGGCTCCTCAAGCTCGTGGGACCAATTTGAGGCTCCACTTGACCAATTACCCAATTTGGGGCTTAGGGTTCACTTGGGGGTTTTGTGGGAGGGAGAGCAAATTTAGAATTGAGATAGGGAAAAGCATGAGGGAATGTTAGGGAGATGATTTGGGGTGTCAATTTGTGAATTCTTTGGTGGTCTCTAAGGAAAATCACAAGCCCTAGGGAAGAAGAAGAAGAGAGAGTCGTGGGAAGAGAGAGAAAGACAATGAGAAAATGAGTTCAATCCACGTGTTCTTTGGCTGATATAGCAGTGGTTAATCGATTAAACACTTTGGTTAATCGATTAACACTTGACAATTACAAAGGATTAATCGATTAGTCTTGAACTTAATCGATTAGTGCCAGAATGTGGTCAAAAACAATCGATTAAGCTACTCATTAATCGAGTAGTGGCTGAATGTTGCATAAAATCTAATTGATTAATGCTTCAGTTAATCGATTAACTCAATGAAAATTGCCTTTTTTTCATACTTCTAAGAGTTCTAAGCTCTCACTACTCATTCTAACTTACCCTTAACTAAATCCTACATCCTAAACGCATCCTAATCTATCCTTAACACATGCCTCTTTACACTTAGCTAACTACTAACCCTAAACACATACTAATACCAGCACTAATAAACGCTTCTAACCGACATCGACACTTAAAAACACTATAACACTTATGAAAATTCTACTAACCAAGGCACCTAACCACTTAGTAAATTTGGGGATGTTACAGTACACTTGTCTCAAGGTAGTAGTATTGTTCTTGTTCCGTTCTTTCAAACTAATGAGAATTTCCTTCGGTTTGACCCCTGCCTTTGTCAAGTTCTCGATTAACTCATTTTCCTCTTTGGTTGGCCTACCATAATGACCCTCCAAGCTTTCACAAGGTTTGTGATTGTGGACGCCACATTTGACCAAAAGCATCCAACCTTTTCCATTACCAAGATCCCAAGCATTAATCCTGAAAGGGCATTCAGACTTGCGAGTACTGGATACACACATTACCTCACCTTTTGTTCTTTTCCTATATTTTCCACTTCTTTCGCAAGCCAATAAAACCCTAGGTATTCTCTTATACATCCCTCCACCTATGTCTGACCGATATATAACGATCACATGTTTTTGTTCTTTTCCAACAGCTTGAACCCAACGGATCAATTCGTCTCTACTTGCAAAAATCTTATTATGTGAAAAGTCATCACTATAGTCTGCAATAGCATTGTTAAATGAAAAAACAAAGTTATATTAAGATTTAAAATAAAAAAAAGAAAAATAACATGTTACAAGGAATTTAAAATAAAAAATATGAAAAAAAACAGTGTTACATTATGAATTTAAAATTAAAAAAAAACAATGTTACATTAGGAATTTAAAATAAAGAATTAAAAAAAAACATTGTTATAGGAATTTAAAATTAAAATAAAAAGTTGTATTACAAATTTAGCATAAAAAAATTTTATATTAGAACTTTATAATAAAAAAAAGTTATATTAGAAATTTAGAATAAGAAAGGTAATATTAGGATTTTAAAAAAAATGTTATATTACATATTTAAAATAAACAAAAATTAATATTATAAATAAAAAACACTTGGTTACGACCCTCCAAAAAAAATGGGTCGTAAACCAGTATTACGACTACAACAAAAACAATGGTCGTAACACTGGGCTACGACCTGGTGAAATATTTTACACATATTTATTTTTTTATAATTAAATAAAGAACCCAACTGCATACTGTTTCATCAATAAGGATACAATAAATTATTGAAAACATTCATCCTAACTAAAAATACAAACCATTATAATGACTTTATGAGTGACTTTTGAAAATTACCTTGTCTCTCAGAAAATTCAGGTTCAACAGCAGCCATTAAAAGCAATAATAGTGACAAAAATAATTTTAGTATGACGAAGCATAAGATCTGGTAAAAAAAAGTTTCACCTATGTTGGGGTTTATATAAAAAAAATTAGGATTTAACACGGGTCGTAAGGGGGTACTACGACCTTAAGGTCGTAATAACCCCTTACGACCCTTTAAAAACTGAGTTTTAAAACGGGTCGTAAGAGGGTGTCACAACCTGTAGGTCGTAGCACTCCCTTACGACCCAATTAGAATACATGTTTTTGAATTGGTCGTAAGGGGGTGCTACGACCTACAGGTCGTGACACCCTCTTACGACCCGTTTTAAAACTCAGGTCGTAAGGGGTTATTACGACCTGATGGTCGTAGTACCCCCTTACGACCCGTGTTAAAATTTGTTTTTTTTAAAAGGGCATGATGGGTATAAATTATATATTTGGGGTGGCAACCATAGACATTTGGGTGGCAAAATAAATTCCCCCATATCTTGTTGCTCTAGTATTAATGTCTATGATGAAAATTTGTAGTAACTTAGCACCTACGCTTGCAGGGATATATAAATTTGAACAAACTTATAGTGAATCAATATGCTCAAGCTTCCAACAATGTATGGGTCATAAGTAGTAATCAATTTAGTGGATCTGGTCTTTTTCCATCTGTAGTAATCAATGTATGGGTCTGTTATTGATGTAAATTTTGCAAGATTCTTTATGATGATAGGAATCAATTTAGTGGAGCTGGTCTTTTTCTTTTTTCTTATTTCCGTAGCTCTATTTTTGTAAATCCTCATGAGTGGTATTTTCAATTGTGGAAGTCCCTTGATTCTATTATATGACGAGTAATCTTGTCAATCAAATTTATCAATATTTTTATTATGTTTTATATTATTCCAAAAAAAAAAGAATCAGGATGGATGGAGTGTAACATCCCTGAATTTTAGCTCCCAAATAATTCGTGCTTAATGTTTTGCCTTAGCTTGATGTGTTAGAGTTAATCGTGTTTGGATAGCAAATCGTGATTAGGGTTAGATCAAGCCTAATTTATTAGGTTTAGTCTTGTGTGGTTTTAAGTTGGTTTGGTTTAGTTAGCTAATAGTCTAGTTATGAGTTAGATTAGATTAGTTATGAATGGCTTAAGAGTTAAGTGGATTATATTAAGCCTAAGTGAACCTAATGGGCCTTGTGAGTGATATTGGGCCATGAAAGTGTGATGGCCCATGTGTGTGAGTGTATGGCCGTGGCATGTGTTGTGTGTGTGCAACCATGGAATGGATTTGTGAATGCATGAAGGAAGTGAGGTGTCAACCTCCCATTTCATGCATGTGGTCAAAGCATTAGGTGTCAACACCACCTTTCCTCCCTTTGCATGAAGAGTTGAGGTGTCCACATCAAAACTCACCACTTAGCCACCTTAACACCTCACCATTGACCATAAGCTTTTATAAAATATACTATGTGTTGATGAGCCTCATTTTGGCTTCCCTTCTTCGTAGCATCCTCTCCACACCACTTTCTTCTTTTCTTCTTCTTCTCCCTTCCAAAGAAGCTCACGGCCGCCCTCCCAAAACACCACCATCCAACCCTTTTCTTCCATTAAAACCAAGAAAACCTTACATACTCTAAGCCTAGATCATAAATTCACAACATGCATGAGTGATTGAAGCTTAGAAAGTTAAAATCCAACCCTTCCTTTTCTCAAGAGGCTCACGGCCTCACCCCATCACCACCCTTAACCAACCTAAACACTCACCAAACACAAAGAACCTTGGCATATTCATACCCTAGATCATGAATATGCCACTTGATTGAAGATTGTGTTGAAGGAAATTCACTCAAGACAAAATAGACCTCACGACCACACCATCATCAAGGCATTAGGATCCTTAGCTTGGTAGATCAAGAGGAGTCTTAGAGTCTTAGAAGCTTGAAGTCAAGTTCCAAGGGTCCAAGGAGGGAGATTGCTCATGGTTTTGGTGAGAAAGAAGACCAAAGGTTCTAAGTTTTCTTTTGTTATCTTCAAGAGGTAAGGGAGAAGCTTACACTTTTGCTAGAGTAAGTCTTTAAGCTTAGAAATTAGGGAGAGTCACCATGAGACTCAAGGGCACTAGTTAGACTTTGATTTTGGGCTTGGAGGCCGAATTTGATGAGTTTTGATATGTGATTGCTTAATGTTTCTATGCTGAATTCTATGACTATGTTATGTGTTGATGAACCATTGTTTATGCTATGAAATGGTTGATGCTGAATTCTATGACCATGTTTAGTGTTGATGAATGATTGCTTTTGTGAATACCATATGTTCATGCTGAATTTTATTAGCATACTTTGTGTTGATGAGAAACCGAATTGCTTATGTTTTTAATTGAATGCTTAGCCCTTGAAGGAACTAGGCTTAAGTGTTGATCCCAAATGGTTTTAGAACCTTAAGTCTAGGTTAAGGACTTAATTTAGTAGCCAAAGTGAGTTAGTCAACTAAGTGTTAATCAAACCTAGTTTTAGACAACTAAGTAGTACTTAGACCAAATTAAGTCTCCCTCAACCGTGTTAGTCAACTAATCCATGATTAGTTGGACTTAATCCTTGATTAGTAACCTTAATCCCCGATTAGTCAACTAATCCAAGATTAGTTGGACTTAATCCAAGATTAGTAACCTTAATCCCTGATTAGTCAACTAATCCATGATTAGTTGGACTTAATCCTTGATTAGTAACCTTAATCCCTGATTAGTCAACTAATCCAAGATTAGTTAGACTTAATCCTAGATTAGTAACCTTAATCCATGATTAGTCAACTAATCCATGATTAGTTGGACTTAATCCTTGATTAGTAACTTTAATTCCTGATTAGTCAACTAATCCAAGATTAGTTGGACTTAATCCTCGATTAGTAACCCTAATCCCCTGATTAGTCAACTAATCCCCTGGTACAAAGACCTTCAACCCTCGAACCCCGAACCCAAAGGCTTCATGTGTTTGTTCTCTGTAACGAGGGAAGAAGAGGAGAAAGAGATAGGAGGAATACTAGTGGTAAAGGAATTTCCGGAGGTGTTCACGGATGATGTACCGGGGTTGCCGCCGAATCGAGAAATCGAGTTTCGTATCGATCTAATCCCAGGAGCTGGCCCAATCTCTATAGCACCGTATAGGATGGCGCCGCCGGAAATGGCTGAGTTGAAGAAGCAAGTAGAGGAGTTGCTACAGAAACACTTGATCAGACCAAGTGTGTCTCCCTGGGGTACGCCAGTGTTGTTTGTGAGAAAGAAGGACGGAAGTCTGCGTATGTGTGTGGACTACCGGCAGTTGAACAAGGTGACCATCAAGAACAAATACCCTCTACCAAGGATAGACGATCTTATGGATCAAGTTCATGGAGCTTCTGTTTTCTCGAAGATAGATCTAAGATCTGGGTACCATCAGATAAGAATTCGAGAACAGGACATTCCCAAGACGGCGTTTCGGTCTCGTTATGGGCATTATGAGTATGTGGTAATGTCGTTCGATTTGACGAATGCTCCTGCTGTCTTTATGGATTACATGAATAGGGTCTTCATACCGTACCTGGACTCGTTTGTAGTGGCCTTTATAGATGATATTCTGTTCTACTCAAAGAGTCCCGAGGAACATGCAAAATACTTAAGGATTGTGTTGGAAGTTTTGAAGGAGAAACAGTTGTACGCCAAACTCTCGAAGTGCGAGTTTTAGCTGGAGGAGGTTAAGTTTTTGGGACACGTGATCTCGAAGGGAGGAATAGCTGTCGATCCAACAAAGGTTGAATCAGTTCTTCAATGGGAACAACCTAAGACGGTAATGGAGGTCCAGAGTTTCTTAGGACTTGCCGGGTACTACCGAAGGTTTATAGAAGGATTTTCGAAGATCTCCCAACCTTTGACTAAGTTGACCAAGAAGGATCAACCTTTTGTTTGGGACTCGAAGTGCGAAGAGAGTTTCCAAAAGCTAAAGGAAAGGCTGACGACTTCACCGGTGTTGATTCTACCTGATCCGCAGAAGAGTTTTGACGTGTACTGCGACGCTTCAGGGAAAGGCCTCGGATGTGTGCTGATGCAAGAAGGCAAGGTTTGAAAGTGCATGAGGTGAACTATCCGATGCACGACTTGGAGTTGGCCGTGATAGTTTTCGCTCTTAAGATCTGGAGGCACTATCTCTATAGCAATGTGTTCCGAGTATTCAGTGACCATAAGAGTTTGAAGTATCTCTTTGACCAGAAGGAGCTGAACATGAGACAACGTCGGTGGACGGAGTTTCTCAAAGATTATGACTTCGAACTCCATTATCATCCTGGAAAGGCGAATAAGGTTGCTGATGCCTTAAGCAGAAAAGCATTGCATGCAAGTGCCATGATGATTAAGGAGGCTGAGTTACTAGAGAAGTTTCGGGATATGAGTTTAGTAATGGAAGTCGAGCCAACAAGCTTAAAGTTAGGAATGCTGCAGATCACGAATGAGTTTATGACTCTGATCCGCCAGCGACAACGAGAAGATGGTGAGCATAGTGAAAAGAAAAGATTGGCATCTGAAGGGAAAGAACTGAACTTTCAAGAGGGAAAGGATGGGCTTCTTCGTTTCAAAATGAGGATATGCATTCCAAAGGATGCAGAACTTAGAAGAATGATATTGGAGGAAGCGCACAAGAGTCGGATGAGTATGCATCCGGGAACAACTAAGATGTATCAGGATTTGAAAAAGTTGTTCTGGTGGTCTGGATTAAAGAAAGATGTGGCTGAGTATGTAGCATCGTGTCTGATTTGTCAGAAGACGAAGGCCGAGCATAAGAAGCCAGGAGGAGAGCTACAATGTTTGGAGGTACCTCAGTGGAAATGGGACAGCATATCGATGGATTTTGTGACAAGTTTACCAAGGACGGATCGGAATTTTGATGTCATATGGGTTGTGGTAGACCGGTTAACTAAATCAGCGCATTTTATTCCCGTAAATACGCATTATTCGATGGAAAGGTTTGCTCAACTTTACGTTGATGAGGTGGTACGACTGCATGGTATACCTTCCAGTATACTGTCTGACCGTGATCCAAGGTTTACGTCTCGGTTTTGGAACAGTCTGCATCAAGCCCTGGGCACAAAGCAAACCGACGGACAAACAGAGCGAACTATTCAGACGTTGGAAGATATGTTAAGAGCGTGTGCCCTGGAGGAACAAAGAAGTTGGGATAAGGTGTTACCATTGGTGGAGTTTACCTATAATAACAGTTATCATGCGAGTATTGGGATGGCACCGTTTGAAGCGTTGTATGGTAGAAAGTGTCAGACCCCACTATGTTGGTTTCAAGTGGGGGAGAATGCTTTAATCGGTCCAGAACTGGTACAAGAAACAACTGAAAGGATTAAGATGGTACAAGAGAAGATGAGGACCGCTCAGGGAAGGCAGAAGAGTTATGCGGACAAGAGGAGAAGACCTCTTGAGTTTGCAGAAGGAGAGCATGTGTTTATCAAGGTATCCCCGATGAAAGGTGTAGGCAGAGCGTTAAGAACCAAGAAACTTTCACCCAGGTTTATCGGTCCGTACCAAATCCTTAGGAAGATTGGCCCAGTCGCGTACCAGGTAGCCTTACCACCATCTTTGTCTAGTCTACACAATGTCTTTCATGTTTCACAACTTCGAAAGTTTGTGCGCGACCCTAACTCCATTCTGGATATCCGACCCGATGACCTGTCTGTGCGAGAAAACCTAACCCTAGAAGCTGGCCCGATTTTTATAGCAGATCGCCGAATCAAGGAACTTAGGGGAAAAGAAATACCCTTGGTTAGAGTTGTTTGGGAACACAATGGTATTCAAGAGTCAACTTGGGAACCCGAAGCTACGATGCGTAGAGAATATCCGGAGTTGTTCCAGTAAAACCGAATTTCGGGGACGAAATTCCTGTAAGTGGGGGAGAGTGTAACATCCCTGAATTTTAGCTCCCAAATAATTCGTGCTTAATGTTTTGCCTTAGCTTGATGTGTTAGAGTTAATCGTGTTTGGATAGCAAATCGTGATTAGGGTTAGATCAAACCTAATTTATTAGGTTTAGTCTTGTGTGGTTTTAAGTTGGTTTGGTTTAGTTAGCTAATAGTCTAGTTATGAGTTAGATTAGATTAGTTATGAATGGCTTAAGAGTTAAGTGGATTAGATTAAGCCTAAGTGAACCTAATGGGCCTTGTGAGTGATATTGGGCCATGAAAGTGTGATGGCCCATGTGTGTGAGTGTATGGTCGTGGCATGTGTTGTGTGTGTGCAACCATGGAGTGGATTTGTGAATGCATGAAGGAAGTGAGGTGTCAACCTCCCATTACATGCATGTGGTCAAAGCATTAGGTGTCAACACCACCTTTCCTCCCTTTGCATGAAGAGTTGAGGTGTCCACACCAAAACTCACCACTTAGCCACCTTAACACCTCACCATTGACCATAAGCTTTTATAAAATATACTATGTGTTGATGAGCCTCATTTTGGCTTCCCTTCTTCGTAGCATCCTCTCCACACCACTTTCTTCTTTTCTTCTTCTTCTCCCTTCCAAAGAAGCTCACGGCCGCCCTCCCAAAACACCACCATCCAACCCTTTTCTTCCATTAAAACCAAGAAAACCTTACATACTCTAAGCCTAGATCATAAATTCACAACATGCATGAGTGATTGAAGCTTAGAAAGTTAAAATCCAACCCTTCCTTTTCTCAAGAGGCTCACGGCCTTACCCCATCACCACCCTTAACCAACCTAAACACTCACCAAACACAAAGAACCTTGGCATATTCATACCCTAGATCATGAATATGCCACTTGATTGAAGATTGTGTTGAAGGAAATTCACTCAAGACCAAATAGACCTCACGACCACACCATCATCAAGGCATTAGGATCCTTAGCTTGGTAGATCAAGAGGAGTTTTAGAGTCTTAGAAGCTTGAAGTCAAGTTCCAAGGGTCCAAGGAGGGAGATTGCTCACGGTTTTGGTGAGAAAGAAGGCCAAAGGTTCTAAGTTTTCTTTTGTTGTCTTCAAGAGGTAAGGGAGAAGCTTACACTTTTGCTAGAGTAAGTCTTTAAGCTTAGAAATTAGGGAGAGTCACCATGAGACTCAAGGGCACTAGTTAGACTTTGATTTTGGGCTTGGAGGCCGAATTTGATGAGTTTTGATATGTGATTGCTTAATGTTTCTATGCTGAATTCTATGACTATGTTATGTGTTGATGAACCATTGTTTATGCTATGAAATGGTTGATGCTGAATTCTATGACCATGTTTAGTGCTGATGAATGATTGCTTTTGTGAATACCATATGTTCATGCTGAATTTTATTAGCATACTTTGTGTTGATGAGAAACCGAATTGCTTATGTTGTTAATTGAATGCTTAGCCCTTGAAGGAACTAGGCTTAAGTGTTGATCCTAAACGGTTTTAGAACCTTAAGTCTAGGTTAAGGACTTAATTTAGTAGCCAAAGTGAGTTAGTCAACTAAGTGTTAATCAAACCTAGTTTTAGACAACTAAGTAGCACTTAGACCAAATTAAGTCTCCCTCAACCGTGTTAGTCAACTAATCCATGATTAGTTGGACTTAATCCTTGATTAGTAACCTTAATCCCCGATTAGTCAACTAATCCAAGATTAGTTGGACTTAATCCAAGATTAGTAACCATAATCCCTGATTAGTCAACTAATCCATGATTAGTTGGACTTAATCCTTGATTAGTAACCTTAATCCCTGATTAGTCAACTAATCCAAGATTAGTTAGACTTAATCCTAGATTAGTAACCTTAATCCCTGATTAGTCAACTAATCCATGATTAGTTGGACTTTATCCTTGATTAGTAACTTTAATTCCTGATTAGTCAACTAATCCAAGATTAGTTGGACTTAATCCTCGATTAGTAACCCTAATCCCCTGATTAGTCAACTAATCCCCGATTAGTTGGACCCAATCCATGATTAGTCGGATTTAATCCGAGATTAGTCAATCAAGTCAGACTTAATCCATGATTAGTGAGACCTAATTCATGATTAGTGAGATCTAGTCCATGATTAGTGAGACTAAACTCCTGATTAGTGAGATTTAGTCCAAGATTAGTGGACTTAGTCCATGATTAGTCAACTGAAGTCAGTTAAACCTAGTCTTAAGTGATTAGGACTCACTTAACCGAAGTCTTAAGTAGTTAAGACTTGCTTATCCCAAGTTTTAGTCACTTGAGGTGACTTAGGTCAAGAAATGATGGGACCTTGACCGAACGCTTAGTCATAGACGTGACCTAGAATTAGTATGAATCTGCTATGTCATCTGTATGCTTAGATACTTATGGATACATGTTGGATGTCTATGGCTATGTATGTATCCATGTTGGACTGATGTCAAATACTTATGACATAGTTGGACTAATAATAAACCTGGAACTTGAACACGTGCATGATAACCTAGGACTGCAAGAGTTGCATTGATACACACATGACATGAGCTAGGTTATCAGACCGGTCCCAATCTGAGGAACACTTACGCAGGTGGAAACACCGTAAGGCGTGCCTTTCCTACGCCGGTGAACCTGTGAACTGTTTTGTAACTGAACTTGATATTTTATGAAAGCCTGCACAGGGTTCACCGTAAGTCGTTCCGTTTACGCTGGTGGAAACACTGTAAGTCGTGCCGTTTACGCTGGTGGAAACACTGTAAGTCGTGTCGTTTACGCTGGTGGACGCACTGTAAGTCGTGCCTTTTACGCTGGTAGAAATATTGTAAGTCGTGCCGTTTACGCTGGTGGAAACACTGTAAGTTGTGTCTTTTACGCTGGTGGAAACACTGTAAGTCGTGCCATTTACGCTGGTGGAAACACTGTAAGTCGTGCCATTTACGTTGGTGGAAACACTGTAAGTCGTGCCATTTACGCTGGTGGAAACACTGTAAGTCGTGCCATTTACGTTGGTGGAAACACTGTAAGTCGTGCCGTTTACGCTGGTGGAAACACTGTAAGTCGTGTCTTTTACGCTGGTTGAAACACTATAAGTCGTGCCGTTTACGCTGGCAGACGTGCCGTAAGCCGTGCCACGTCTGGGACGCACCGTTCCTCAGATCTGGACCCGGTGGACATAGAGGCCTCAGAGTCAGAGTTGGAGAACATGTACATGCATCATGCCACCTAACTTGAAGATAATAACTAAACTGGTGTTTGCTCATATGTATATGCATTTTCTGCACTGGTGATTGCTGCTATTAGCTGGTTGTGAATGTTAGGGCTTAGGTTTATTCGATAATGCAACTGTGTTAGGCTTACTCTCCTGCCCTTGTAGGTTATGGCCGAATGCCTGCCTTGCATCGAGATTCGCCCGCTCCTTGATGGTGCTTGGGAGTATCGGGATCACCGGGTTGTTTTGAGGGAGAAGTAGAGATCCCTCTCTACCATCCCATTCCCGTAGTTCGCTTTCGTCCTCGTAGGTTTCGTGGGACGAAACCGGTGATCTCTGTCTATGGAATAGCTGCAGTGGACCGACGACCAGCTCTGATGATACCCTTTCTTTTTGAGTTTTACCTTTTGTAAATTTTGCTTTTGGTGAGGTATTGTCAGAGTGTTTTATTTCCAATGGACTTGTAACTATTTTGTATCAGACCTTTTCTGACCTATTATCTACAACTATGGTTCACGTTACGCATTTCAATATTCCGCTTGCTTTTAATAAGTTTTGAAATCCGGCATTCATCCGTTTCTTTAAGAACTCGCGATTGAGGGACTAAAGGTTTCATTTATGAAAATATTATTTATTGCGAAAACCCCTCGACTGCTTTTCAACTTCTTTTAACCTTCCGGATTTCACTCTCTGATTTTACTCTCCAATCAAGTGTTTTAAAAAGAAAAATTTTTCCACCCTGATTTGTGAAAACCTTACAAGTCCAAATTCAATCAAACCTTTTCGGATAAATGAGAGCGCGTCACATGGAATCTCCCTTTGCACTTGGTAAAGCAGCTATTCGTAGTTATTTTGGTGTAGTGGACATTCACATACTAGAGTATAGCTTAGTTTTCTTTCTCTTACTTTGCTGGTCTAATTTTCTGGTCTGATAGCCCGAAAATGCTCTAAGTAGAGACATGGCTGGTATGATTTTCTGGTTCGATTTTCTGGTCATTTTCTGGTCTGATAGCCCGAAAATGCTCTAACTATAGACATGGCTGGTCTGATTTTCTGGTTGCAGAAGTTGTTCTTTTCTGCTTCTGTTCTGTTGTTTTTTGCTGCCATTTTTGCTGCTGAACTATCATTTTTCTGCTGTTGTGTTCTTTTCTGCTTCTGTTCTGTTGTTTTTTGATGTATCCTCTTTAATTTTACCTTTCTCTAATCATAATCCATCAAACATCTCCGTAGATTAATATGGATCGGAAATGGATGAAAGCTCGTCGTTTATCATCCGAATACGAGGAAGGAGTGAAAGCATTTGTTAACTTTGCAGTTAACAATGCAAAAGACCGCAATAGAATCTTATGTCCTTGTCTACAATGTTGCCACGCAAGTTTTGTCACTGAAGCTGACTTGCAAGGTCATCTAATGTCTTATGGAATTGATCAAAGTTATACATGTTGGGTGAAACATGGTGAGAGTAGATCGGATTCCACTCATCGAAGTTATGCCTCAAATGTCACCGATACAATTATGCACGATGAGGGTGATCGGTTGGAAGACATTGTAAATGTGGTTGACAAGGATCTCCGAGATCAGCCTGAAATGTTCGATAGGCTGCAAAGTGATGCAGATACACCATTGTATGAGGGTAGTGAGTTCACAAGAATTGGAGCAGTGATAATGTTGTACAAGTTGAAAGCAGCCAATGGATGGACTGATAAGAGCTTAACTGATCTACTTGCGTTATTGGACCAAATGCTACCAAAGGGTAATGTGATTCCGAGTCGAACATATGATGCCAAACGAATGTTATGCATTGTTGGCATGAGCTATGAGAGGATACATGTCTGTCCAAATGATTGCATCTTATATCGGAATGAATATGAAGATTTAGATGTGACACCCTTCCGAATAGATCAAGTATAATATAGTAATTAATCTATTATATTGGATAATAGATGGACTTGTAAGTATTAGAAAATGTAAAGTAAAATTTTCTTTTGAAGCGGGTGCACAAACCAAAACATGGAATTCTTGGAGAAGAACTTCTAACTCATTTCAGACAGTTGTATCGAATTCGGCAATTTCTAAAACCTTTTCATGAATTGGGTAATGTTGGAACCTACAATCGGTGGGTGAAATAACTAGGAGACACTAGGAGAACACCTAGAAGGGGGGGTTGAATAGGTGTTAGAGAAACCTTGAAAGATTTTCGAAAGAAACAAATCGAAACGATTAAAACAAATGATTTTCTCAAAATTCTCTCAGCTGTTAATCGATTAAACAAACCTGTTAATCGATTAACACTTCAAAAAACACTTAGTTAATCGATTAATAAAACTGGTTAATCGATTAATGCCAAAAGCTTGTTTTTATTTAATCGATTAACACCTTTAGTTAATCGATTAATCACTATTAAAACTGAAAAATCACTTTTCAATCAAATACGAAAATGAATCAATTAACACATATAATCAGAGATAAAGCGGAATTGATTAACACCAATATTCTTAATGATTACCTAGGTTATGAAAATGATTTTCCCAAATCAATTTACACAATTAATATTCAATTCAATCAATTATGAAAATCAATCTTTTCTAGGTTTTCAACCAAGAACACAATGAAATGACATGAATGTAAAGAGTTAAGAGTTTAGAGATACAACACAGTGATTTATCCTGGTTCACTTTCATCCACTTGAAAGCTACATCCAGTCCCCTCTTCAACCAAGAGAGATTCTTCACTATGAGGAATTAGAGTTCTCAAATTACAAGTAAATGCCTCTCAAGACTCCCTTCTTGATAGCCTACAAGAGATACCACACCCTTGCCTTGTAATCCTATTGAATCTAATCTAACCTCTTCTCTTGCTTGCCGATTCCCCACAACAAGACTTCCAATTGCTTTGAGATTCTTCAAAGTCTTCCACTTTCTTGATGATGCCTCACACCAAGACTTCCAATTTGCTTGTTAACACAACAAGACTTCCAATTGCTTGATAACAATCAAGACTTCCAAATGCTTGTTTGCTTGATGAACAACCAAGACTTCCTTTGTTGTAGATAGCTTGCCTTCTTTGCAATGATTACAACTCAAATGAAAAACAATAACAATCCTATGAATCTCTTTCAAAAGCTATGAAAATATCAACATGAGAGATTCAAAGATTCATGATCAAAGAATGTAAAAATGAGAACTTTGATCTTGAGAAAGTGAGAGAGAATAGAGTGGCTTTTAGAAATTGATTTGTTCTAAAGTGTAATAATGATTCACAAAGGTTAGGAAACGGTTTATATAGAATACCCAAAAGTTAGGAAACAATATAAATTGATTTTGCCTTGAAAAGCTTATTTTAAAAACTGCTACTGTACGTGTTACTCGAGTATCATAAGTGTTAATCGAGTAATCTATGCCTTACTCGAGTAAGTGCGCAAGCTTTGAAAATTATAATCGATTAACATAAGCCTTAATCGATTAGTTTAGTGAAAATTCAATTAAAACTTGTTTTCTCAAAAACTAAACCTTTTCTTTCAAACCTTTAAGCCACCTATTGATTTTAGGTTAAGTGAAAACTCAAATTATGATATAATCATGACCTTGATAGAGATTCACTACCCTCTAATAACTCTACCCAAACTCATAAACTAAAAGACTTGAGAGGCGAAAGATATTACAATAAAACATAAACTACCAAACTAAGTCTTCATGAGCTTGCTCTCTCTTCATCACTTGATGTTTGTTGTTGCTTGATGAGCTTGAACTTGATCAACACATTTGTAGCTTGTTCAAAACCTTTTGTCATTTATCAAAACATTCTCAATGGATCTTACAATCTCCCCCTTTTTGAAAATGACAAACACGTTTTGAAATTGTTTGAAGTTGTTGATGCTTGAACTATTTAATCACTTGGTGAGACTCTTGCTCCCCCTCAATTAATGCTTTGACATTTGAATTCCAATTGATAGAAGCTTGATTCTCCCCCTATCTTCAACAACTTTGCTCAACCTATATAAAAACACCAAAACACAAACCTTTCTCCACAAAACAACCATTTCACAAAACAACCATTTCTCAAAACAACCATTTCTCCCCCTTTTGGCATTATCAAAAAGTAACATATACCAATTAACATATAAAATGCTAAGCCAAAGTAGAGAAATCATATTCATTTATTTCTTCACAATATTGATATCATATGTACAATCACAAGAACTATACCAATTGTATAAACAAATGTAAGAACTATACTTTGAAATGTGATACCAATTGGTAAGAAAATATGACAATGAAATATAATACCAATTGTAACAAACTAATTGAAACTAGAAAGTCATCACGTCACTTAACAAAGTAAGATATCAATGATAAAGAAATATCACAGTATCAACAATAGCATGATAATCATATAATGATCAAAATTAGTATCATTGAGTGATCAATATCAATTATACCAATTGTAACTTATTAAAGAAATAATATCAATTGAGAGAACTATGATCAATATCTAACAATATCAAATGTTACCAATTTGTAGGATTTTCTCTTGATACCAATTGAAGATGCAAATGAATGAATAACACATGAAAGTCCTTTTGCTCTTCAATCATACCTACAAAAACAATCATACTTTGCTTTTTGGTATCCAAATGGTTTTGGATCCATTTTTGTTAGTGTAGGGACTCTCACCCTTTTTCACCCAAACAAACTTTCCTTTAGGTATACCATGCATTTTAATATAACATACATTTGAAGTATGTCCATGAGTGCCACAATAGAAACATGTTGGTGCATTTGAAAAATCAACTTTAGAAAAATCAACAACATTTCTATGAGACTTACTCTTAGCATTAGTATAACCCAAACCAAACTTGTTTGAATTTTCTCTTTGAAAATTTAACAATGTGCGCAATCTAATATCACCATTTGTGAAACTTGCAAGCTTATTTTTCAAAATAGCATTTTCATCTTTAAGCAACTTGTAATCCTCACAATCAACCACAATATTCAATCTACTAGCACAATCACAAGAAGAACTAGCATATATAAGATCAAGAGTTTCATTTTGAAGATTAAGCTCATCAACTTGCTTTTGAAGTTCTAAAATCTCTTTTTGATGTTTCAAAATGAGCTTCTTCCTTTCAATATTTTTCGAAGCTAGTTTCTTGAGATGTTCATGCATTTCTTCATAAGCATTATATAAAATTTCATATTTGGAAGAAATTTCGGATTTAGTTTCACTCACATCGCTTTCGTAGCTTTGCTCACTTGATTCATCATTTGAACTTTCTTCTTCATCTACTAGAGCTATCAAGTTGAGACAAGCGGCTTCTTCATCATCCGAAGAACTATTTGATGTGCTTTTCTTGTCATCTTCATCATCACTATTCCAAACTATGTATGCTCTTTTAGATTTTGAATTTTTCTTTTCTTTCTCCTTCTTCTTGAGATACTTAGAGCATGAGTACTTGAGATGACCGGGCTTTCCACATTCATGGCAAACTATACCTTCTTTTGATGTCTTGGTCTTGTAGTGTGGGGGATCCTTCTCTTTACTTTTGTTCTTGTTCAACCTTCCTTTTCTCCTTAGAATCTTATTGAACTTTCTTAGTAGAAGCTTCATCTCCTCTTCATCAATGTCCGAATCGGAATCTTCATTATCATCATTATCATCGGAACTCTCTTCCTTTCTATATGACCTTTGAGCTTTAAGAGCGATTCCTTTTCTTTCTTTGTTCTTGTCCGATTCTTCATGCATATGTAAGCGTCCAAGCTCCATTTCATGTTCTTGAAGCTTTCCGAAAAGTGTTGCTAAGTCCATGGTGTCCAAGTCCTTTGATTCAACAATTGCGGTAACCTTAGGTTGCCATTCCCTACTTAGACATCTCAAAACTTTGTTAACAAGTTCACAATTCGAGAAAGTTTTTCCAAGAGCAATGAGATGATTAACAATATGAGTAAAACGCTTTTGCATAAAACATATAGATTCATTAGGCAACATATGAAACAATTCATATTCATGCATCAAAGAATTTAATCTAGCATGCCTAACTTCACTAGTGCCTTCATGTGTGACTTGCAAGGTGTCCCACATTTCTTTGGCATTACCACATTGGGAGACTCTAAAGAACTCATCATAAGATAAAGCGGAGGTGATGATATTCTTAGCTTTTAAATCATATTGAATTTTCCTTTTATCATCATCGGTCCACTTATCTTTGGGAGTTAGTGTAAGTACACCTTCTACTTCTTTTGAGGGAATATAAGGACCATTTTCAATGGCTTCCCAAATGTTCACATCTATGGCTTCTATAAAGATTCTCATCCTAATTTTCCAATAAGCATAACTCTCTCCACAAAACACAGGAGGGCGATTTATTGAAGCACCTTAACCACCAAAGGGATTCGTAGAACCCATTGTAGTTTCCTCAAGGATCTTAACGAAAAAAGCTCTATGCTCGTGTCTTTCGACCGAGCTCTGATACCAATTGTTGGAACCTACAATCGGTGGGTGAAATAACTAGGAGACACTAGGAGAACACCTAGAAGGGGGGGTTGAATAGGTGTTAGAGAAACCTTGAATGATTTTCGAAAGAAACAAATCGAAACAATTAAAACAAATGATTTTCTCAAAATTCTCTCAGCTGTTAATCGATTAAACAAACCTGTTAATCGATTAACACTTCAAAAAACACTTAGTTAATCGATAAATAAAACTGGTTAATCGATTAATGCCGAAAGCTTGTTTTTATTTAATCGATTAACACCTTTAGTTAATCGATTAATCACTGTTAAAACTGAAAAATCACTTTTCAATCAAATACGAAAATGAATCAATTAACACATATAATCAAAGATAAAGCGGAATTGATTAACACCAATATTCTTAATGATTACCTAGGTTATGAAAATGATTTTCCCAAATCAATTTACACAATTAATATTCAATTCAATCAATTATGAAAATCAATCTTTTCTAGGTTTTCAACCAAGAACACAATGAAATGACATGAATGTAAAGAGTTAAGAGTTTAGAGATACAACACAGTGATTTATCCTGGTTCACTTTCATCCACTTGAAAGCTACATCCAGTCCCCTCTTCAACCAAGAGAGATTCTTCACTATGAGGAATTAGAGTTCTCAAATTACAAGTAAATGCCTCTCAAGACTCCCTTCTTGATAGCCTACAAGAGATACCACACCCTTGCCTTGTAATCCTATTGAATCTAATCTAACCTCTTCTCTTGCTTGCCGATTCCCCACAACAAGACTTCCAATTGCTTTGAGATTCTTCAAAGTCTTCCACTTGCTTGATGATGCCTCACACCAAGACTTCCAATTTGCTTGTTAACACAACAAGACTTCCAATTGCTTGATAACAATCAAGACATCCAAATGCTTGTTTGCTTGATGAACAACCAAGACTTCCTTTGTTGTAGATAGCTTGCCTTCTTTGCAATGATTACAACTCAAATGAAAAACAATAACAATCCTATGAATCTCTTTCAAAAGCTATGAAAATATCAACATGAGAGATTCAAAGATTCTTGATCAAAGAATGTAAAAATGAGAACTTTGATCTTGAGAAAGTGAGAGAGAATAGAGTGGCTTTTAGAAATTGATTTGTTCTAAAGTGTAATAATGATTCACAAAGGTTAGGAAACGGTTTATATAGAATACCCAAAAGTTAGGAAACAATATAAATTGATTTTGCCTTGAAAAGCTTATTTTAAAAACTGCTACTGTACGTGTTACTCGAGTATCATAAGTGTTAATCGAGTAATCTATGCCTTACTCGAGTAAGTGCGCAAGCTTTGAAAATTATAATCGATTAACATAAGCCTTAATCGATTAGTTTAGTGAAAATTCAATTAAAACTTGTTTTCTCAAAAACTAAACCTTTTCTTTCAAACCTTTAAGCCACCTATTGATTTTAGGTTAAGTGAAAACTCAAATTATGATATAATCATGACCTTGATAGAGATTCACTACCCTCTAATAACTCTACCCAAACTCATAAACTAAAAGACTTGAGAGGCGAAAGATATTACAATAAAACATAAACTACCAAACTAAGTATTCATGAGCTTGCTCTCTCTTCATCACTTGATGTTTGTTGTTGCTTGATGAGCTTGAACTTGATCAACACATTTGTAGCTTGTTCAAAACCTTTTGTCATTTATCAAAACATTCTCAATGGATCTTACAGGTAACATTCGTGTTTCGAAATCGTATTTATATAATAGAAAGTAAATGAAGCTACCCTTGCTTTGATTCGCGAAATTGATACCATGTAGCCGAACTCGTTTAATGATTAAATCAGAGTAAGCGGATAATTATAGGACTATACAATTGAATAAAAGATAAACATAGGTTTGATATATATATATACATAAGAAAAGAGTCATAAGTACATAGTCCCAACATAAGTCTCCAAGATCCATATACAAGTCCATAGAGATCTATGCTCAAGATAAAACCATAACCCTAGAGTGCTCAAAAGTATATCTACAATATATACATAACCAAAATATGAACTCTAGAGGTGGTCACATAGATCTGGCAACATCAGCAGTAGTAGTAGTAGTAGCAGTCTCCAAGCAGCAAAAGAGTAACATCATCAGCAGCAGCAGCAGCAAAATCTCCTCCACAACAACGCCACATCGGATCCTCAGATCCACATCATACACCATATGCACGTATCTAGGGATCGTCATCCCTCCAGTCACTCCCAGTAGAATGCACGACAGGCTCACCTCCGCTCTCGTCCTCCACTGGATCCTCCTCGATCTCATCCGAAGGGGAGTGTACCCTACCACTGGGCACAGGATCGGGAGATGGTGTGACCCTAATTGGGCTCCTCGGATCAGAAGGGGGAGTATCCTCGCGGACAACTCTAGAAGAAAATGGGTGTGAGCGGGTAGGTCTGAAACGAAAATTGTGATAAGAGCGAGCTGGTCGTGTGGGAGGTGGTCCATGATATGTGTAAAATGGGGGTACGTGCATAGTGTATATGATGGGAATCCTAAATCTACGAGGACGAAATCGAACCAACGGGTTCGGGTGGTAGAAGGTGATCTCCACCTTTCCCTCGAACAACGCGCGATGGTCCTCATAGATCCATATGCCACTAGGAAGTGGCCGGATCTCGATGCAAGCGATGTAACGAGACATCACCTACAAGGGCATAGGGGTAAGCATTTCTATACACATAATCAACAGAGTATGAATTTGTACAATATGAATATATAAGTATGCAACAATGAACAACAATCGCATTTAGCACTTAGCAGTTATTGAATGCACATAGGATGCTCATACTCATTTCATTTATTACACTTAATTTAAATGAATGACATGATGCATGAATTTAGCTCTCAAGCCTATCTTCATCAAACTATATCACTCTTGACGTCCATCCCTGACAACCCAGCACTCAACCGTGCGTTGTATTCCTAGGTATACAACAATTCGTACATTCACCTAGAATGTACACGACAAGCTTGGAATCCATTCCACCCGAGCATATCCCGTCATCCAAACGGACCGTCATCCAAACGGTTTAACCATATCGGCATCCACTACGCCGACCACGTCATCAACGTGTCATCAAGCAAGCGTATTGGCACTCCCAGAGGCCCTCCACATGTTTACCAAAAACATGACATACGACCTACCATCCAAACTCCAGAATGAATGCATTACTTGGTTAAAAAGGAATTGATTGACGTTTTATTCTTTTATTCATATCTTACGTGCCTCCCGAGCAACGTATCATTACCCAAATGAAAACATTCATAATGCCAATCAATTTCTTTTTAAGTCCCGGATCACTTGGTTTGTTGTCCTTTAAGTATTAACAAAATGACTTTAGAATTGAAAATGGTATTTTTGAGTTTCTGACTAAAACACTCGAGTATTCTTCATAATACTCGAGTAGTTCATCAGTTTCCAGTTTTTACTCGAGTAATTCATCATTATACTCGAGTTGTTAACATATTTCCAGAAAGTTAGGTTTCAGATTTTCAAGAAAATACTCGAGTAGTTCATTAAATACTCGAGTCATTCATCAATCCAGAATACTCGAGTAGTTCATGCATTACTCGAGTCGTTCATCACACTTGACTCTTGTTGCATCTGTTAATACTCGAGTCTCAAGCCAGATACTCGAGTTGTGCGCCAAAATCCACACCGGTGCATCACGGAATACTCGAGTATCGAGCCATACACTCGAGTTTTATCAGACAGAACAGACTGGAAACTTGGTTTTTACATACCATTTTCGTTTCTAGACATTTCTAACCCAAACCAATGATCAAAACAGTTCATATATCATATATTGAACATGTTATAACACTCATTTCATATGAAATTACAGATTTGACAAAGAATCAATCCTTATTGCATAAAATACACAATTTGACAACTCAACACCTCAAATTGCATAATAAGCACAATACTCATGAAATAGTGTTCATTTAAGTTCACATGCATGATTTAGAACTTGCTCAACACAATTTTAGAGCATGACTTGGTCTCCAAACCAAAGTTCCTATTCAATCTAAGCCCTTAGAGCCTCTTGGTGGCTCTCTAATGCATTTAATGGAATTTAAACTCTATCTAGTGTACGAAATTACTTCCCCTTACCTCTCATACGTGAATCAACAAAGGATTTGCAAGAAAAGGCTCCTCAACACCTAGAACAGCTTCAAGCATCACATGCAGAGCAGTTTGAGTGCACCACCAAAATTGAATTGGTTCACACATGAAACAGAGATAAGAATTGGGGATTTTAGATTTTCTAGACTCTATGCAACACATACTAACTATAGAAATCGAATTTGGAACTCAAGGACTCATGAGCTTACCAGAAATCAAAATCGAAGTAAGCTCCAAACACAGCTTGACTAAGAACAGCTCCACTTCCAAGGCTTGAATCTTCCACCACACTCACTCAATACTCACGATTTTGGTGTTTATACAAAGCTCGTGATGTGAGCTTTGTATTAGTGTTTGATTTTTGGTTCAATTTGACACAGAGAAAGATAATTGAAGGAGATGAATCAAGAACCCTAGCTGCTCCAACAACTTCGAATTTGACCAAGAATCTCCACACATTGGTGTTGCTGAGCTTAAATAGAGTGAGGAAACACTCATGCAGGTCGACACGATTACTATGGTGGTGGCAAGGTGATGATTTCGTGTCAACAACACGGAATCGTTGATGGTGACTCACCAAACGCACTAACTCGTGCAACTCTGTCCAGAATACTCGAGTTTTTCGATAAATACTCGAGTATTTTGTCCCATTTTTGAAAAATAATTATTTTATTTACTTTCCCTCCAAATTCTTTCCTATAATTACCTCTAGGTCCCAACCCAGGGACTAATATGCAAAAATATTATTTCATGCACTATTATATTTATTAAATACTTTCACATACATTCTCTAACTACATAAACACATATTTTAATCAAGGATTAATAGAGAATTCATTAATTATAATTAATTTATAATTAACATCTCATTAATCGGGGATTAAAATTTTGGGGTGTCACACTACTCCCCCACTTACAAGGAATTTCGTCCCCGAAATTCAACTTATACAAACAATTCAGGATACTCCTGACGCATCTTCTCCTCTAATTCCTAAGATGCTTCTATCACATCACCACAAACCCAGACGACTTTGACCAGACAAATATCCTTCCCTCTAAGCTGCTTGATTCTTCGATCTTCAATGCGAACAGGCACGGCTTTAAAGGTTAGGTTCTCATGAATTTCTAAGTCATCAGGTTGGATTCTAAGGACAATGGTGGGGTCATGGACATATCTTTTCAGTTGAGACACATGGAATACATTGTGAAAGTTAGCTAACGACGGAGGCATGGCTAATTGATAGGCTACTGGGCCGACTCTTTTTAGAATTTGATAGGGACCAATAAACTTAGGTGATAGTTTCTGGGTTTTCAAGGCTCTACTATTCTAATGAATACATGGTCTCCTTTGGTGAACTCTAAAGGTTTCCTTCTTCTATCAGCATAGCTTTTCTGCCTACTCTGAGTCGTCTTCATCTTTTCTTGTATCATCTTGATCTGTTCCGTGGTCTCTTGAACAAAGTCTGGTCCAACCAGAGAACTCTCCCCCACTTGAAACCAGCATAACGTTGTCTGACACTTTCTTCCATACAGGGCTTCAAATGGTGCCATTCCGATGCTCGTGTGGTAGCTGTTGTTGTAAGTAAATTCCACGAGCGGCAACATTTGTTCCCAGTTCCCTTGACCTTCCAACACACAGGCTCGTAAGATGTCCTCCAGCGACTGAATAGTCCTTTCCGTTTGACCATCAGTCTGAGGATGGTATGCAGAACTTAACTTCATTCTTGAACCCAAGGCTCTATGTAGATCTTGCCAAAACTTCGACGTAAATCTCGGGTCGCGATCTGACACAATGCTTGACGGTACCCCATGCAGACGAACAACTTCCTTGATATACAACTGGGTGAGCTTCTCCAAAGAGTAGCGCATGTTAACAGGAATAAAATGCGTCGACTTGGTTAGACGATCCACGATCACCCAAATTGCATCATGACCAGTAGCTGTCCTCGGCAATCCCGACACAAAATCCATCGAGATACTATCCCATTTCCACAACGGAATCTCCAAGGGAAGTAATTCTCCTCCTGGCCTTTGGTGTTCCACTTTCGCCTTCTGACACACCAAGCAACAGGCCACATATTCTGCCACGTCCTTCTTCAAACCAGGCCACCAAAATATCCTCTTCAAGTCCTGATACATTTTGGTAGATCCCGGATGCATACTCATCTTGCTCTTATGTGCTTCATCCAGAAGCATCCTTCTTACTTCCAAATCATCAGGTACACATATCCTTGCCCTAAAATGAAGGATTCCGTCCTTCCCCTCTTGGAACTCCAACTCTTTACCTTCTTCCATCAGCTTCTTCTTTCCCATAAGTTTCTCATCTTTGTGCTGCAATTCCCGAATCCTTTGCAGAAACTCATTAGCAATCTGCAGCATCCCCATCTTAATACTTGTCGGCTCTACTTGCATTGTCATGCTCAGATCCCGGAACTCCTCTATCAATGCAGCTTCTCTGACCATCATCGCACTGATGTGCATTGCCTTTCTACTTAATGCGTCCGCCACGACATTTGCCTTCCCAGGGTGGTAATGAAGCTCAAACTCATAATCCTTCAAGAACTCCATCCATCGACGCTGCCTCATATTCAACTCTTTCTGATCAAAGAGGTACTTTAAACTCTTATGGTCACTAAACACTCGAAACGTAGTGCCATAGAGGTAGTGCCTCCAAATTTTTAATGCAAACACAACAGCTGCCAACTCCAGATCATGAGTTGGATAGTTCATTTCATGAACTTTTAGCTGTCTCGAGGCGTAGGCCACAACTTGCCCCTCTTGCATCAAAACACTCCCAAGACCTTGTTTCGACGCATCGCAATACACCTCAAAACTCTTCTGTGTATCCGGCAGAACCAACACAGGAGATGATGTCCACCTTTCCTTCAATTCTCGGAAACTCCTCTCACACTTCACATCCCATATAAATGGTTGATCTTTCCGAGTCAACTTCGTCAAGGGTAATGCAATCTTTGAGAAACCTTCGATAAATCTTCTATAATTCCCAGCCAAACCAAGAAAGCTTCTCACCTCCGTGGCCGACTTTGGTTGCTCCCATTGCAAAACCGAACTTACCTTCGTCGGATCTACTGCTATTCCTTTATTCGAAATCACATGGCCCAAAAACTTAACCTCCTCAAGCTAGAACTCACATTTTGTAAGTTTGGCATACAGCTGCTTCTCCTTTAGAATGCTCAACACTATCCTCAAGTGTTCAGCATGCTCCTCCGGGCTCTTGGAGTAAATGAGAATATCATCAATGAACACAACCACGAATGAATCTAAATAAGGTCTAAAGATTCGATTCATGTAGTCCATGAAGATAGCTGGTGCATTAGTCAATCCGAACGGCATCACAACATACTCATAATGCCCGTATCGAGATCGAAACGCGGTTTTAGAGATATCCTCTTCTCTAATTCTGATCTGATGGTATCCCGACCTCAAATCAATCTTGGAAAATACTGAAGCTCCACGAACTTGATCCATAAGGTCATCTATCCTTGGCAACGGATACTTGTTCTTCATGGTGACCTTATTCTGCTGCCGGTAGTCGATGCACATCCTCATACTACCATCTTTCTTCTTGACGAACAAAACTGGAGCACCCCAAGGTGACACACTTGGTCGGATCATCTGTTTTTGCAACAGTTCCTCAATCTGCTTCTTCATTTCAGCCATTTCCGGTGGTGTCATTCTATAAGGAGCGATAGAAATGGGACCAGCTCCCGGAACTAGGTCGATACCAAATTCAATCTCTCTTCTTGGTGGCAAACCAGGGATTTCATCCGCAAACACCTCCGGAAAGTCTCTGACCACAGAAATCTCCTCTATCCTTGGACCATGTTCTTCTACTTCAGTGTTGAACAGGCACATATAGCCGGAAGGTATTGGGTTTCTATAGGTGACTATTTTCTTATCACAATCGATGATCACTTGGTTTCGACTTAACCAGTCCATCCCCAAGATCACGTCCAATTGTGATAAAGGTAAACAGATTAGATCGACCTTAGAGGTTTGTCCTAATACTTCTATGTCACAGTTAAGACATGCTCTAGAAACAACTACAGGAGCATTAGTAGGGGTTTCTACTTTCAAAGCATAAGGTAATTCGGACACAGGTAAACTTAACCGATCTACACATTCATATGAAACAAATGAATGCGTTGCACCAGAATCAAACAAAACATGACAGAGCTGACCATTGAGCAAGTATTTACCTTGCACCAGATCAGAGGATCGGTTTGCTTCCACACCACTAAGGGTGAAGACCCTTCCTTGAGCCATAGGTCTATCAGCAACTCCTCTTGTGTTAGCCTTGACCGGTTCCTTGCAGTCTCTTGCAAAATGTCCCGACTTCCCACAATTGAAACATCCACTGGTTCCCCAACAAACACGGCCATAATGATGGCGCTTGCACTTATCACAAAATGGAGCGTCACTCCGAAAATTCTTTCCATCCGATCCACCAACTTTCCCCTTGCCTTTCCCTCGACGATCATACGGACCCTTACCACGGTTGTTAAAACCTTTACTTCTCTGAGGTCCATAGTTCTGATTGTCCTTCTTTTCTGAGACTTGCAATTCTTCTGCCTTCTTGTCATCTTCATACATTCTACACATGTCCACCAGAGCAGGAAAGCTTTGAATTCGCTGGTAGCTGAAAATCGACTTCAACTTGGGCTTCAAGCCTCCCTCAAACTTGATACACTTGCTCCTTTCGTCGGGGTTGTTCTGATAATATGGAGAGTACTTCATCAACTCCTCGAACTTGGCTGCGTACTCACCCACACTCATACTCTCTTGCTTCAGCTGTAGAAACTCCACCTCCTTCTTTCTCCTCAAATCTTCAGGGAAGTATTTATGGAGAAACTTCTCCATGAATACACCCTAATTCACATTCCTTCCTTCATATCTTCTAACATGTAGACAGCATATGCCACCTTCTGAGCTTCTGTGCAATCCAAGGTTCTCAGAATCTTGTCCATAGTATGAATCCACTTATTTGCTTCTTCTGGTTTAAATCCTCCTTCAAACTTAGGCGGGTTGCAACTTCTGAAATCAGCTAAACTCTTCGCCTCGGCATTTCCCATATTACACTGATGAGGCGGATTAACCGGTTGAGATGGTTGCTGAGATTGTCGCTGCATTGCCTCCAACACCGTGGTGATCCTTTCTAATATCGCATTGGTGTGATTTTGGTTTCTAGTTGCCATAATAGACCTGCGCTATGGGCTTATGGTCACATATGTTGAACTACAGAAACTTCAATTACACCACCTATACTAAGGCTATAGCTTAAAATTCTAACTTCACATTCAATTGCGTCTTGTGCTCAAAAGAGACAAGATACAAACAAGTCAATGGTATCTAAAGCTCAATAAACAAGATACCAGCAATTAAAGTAATAATCATGCCCTGGAGATACCTGCTTGATGTTGATGGTTACCTTTCTGAAACTACTTCCACCACTACAGGATCTGACTTTTGCTCTGATACCACTCAGTGTGACACCCTTCCGAATAGATCAAGTATAATATAGTAATTAATCTATTATATTGGATAATAGATGGACTTGTAAGTATTAGAAAATGTAAAGTAAAATTTTCTTTTGAAGCGGGTGCTCAAACCAAAACTTGGAATTCTTGGAGAAGAACTTCTAACTCATTTCAGACAGTTGTATCGAATTCGGCAATTTCTAAAACCTTTTCATGAATTGGGTAACATTCGTGTTTCGAAATCGTATTTATATAATAGAAATTAAATGAAGCTACCCTTGCTTTGATTCGCGAAATTGATACCATGTAGCCGAACTCGTTTAATTATTAAATCAGAGTAAGCGGATAATTATAGGACTATACAATTGAATAAAAGATAAACATAGGTTTGATATATATATATATACAAAAGAAAAGAGTCATAAGTACATAGTCCCAACATAAGTCTCCAAGATCCATATACAAGTCCATAGAGATCTATGCTCAAGATAAAACCATAACCCTAGAGTGCTCAAAAGTATATCTACAATATATACATAACCAAAATATGAACTCTAGAGGTGGTCACATAGATCTGGCAACATCAGCAGTAGTAGTAGTAGTAGCAGTCTCCAAGCAGCAAAAGAGTAACATCATCATCAGCAGCAGCAGCAAAATCTCCTCCACAGCAACGCCACATCAGATCCTCAGATCAACATCATACACCATATGCACGTATCTAGGGATCGTCATCCCTCCAGTCACTCCCAGTAGAATGCACGACAGGCTCACCTCCGCTCTCGTCCTCCACTGGATCCTCCTCGATCTCATCCGAAGGGGAGTGTACCCTACCACTGGGTACAGGGTCGGGAGATGGTGTGACCCTAATTGGGCTCCTCGGATCAGAAGGGGGAGTATCCTCGCGGACATCTCTAGAAGAAAATGGGTGTGAGCGGGTAGGTCTGAAACGAAAACTGTGATAAGAGCGAGCTGGTCGTGTGGGAGGTGGTCCATGATATGTGTAAAACAGGGGTACGTGCATAGTGTATATGATGGGAATCCTAAATCTACGAGGACGAAATCGAACCAACGGGTTCGGGTGGTAGAAGGTGATCTCCACCTCTCCCTCGAACACCGCGCGATGGTCCTCATAGATCCATATGCCACTAGGAAGTGGCCGGATCTCGATGCAAGCGATGTAACGAGACATCGCCTACAAGGGCATAGGGGTAAGCATTTATATACACATAATCAACAGAGTATAAATTTGTACAATATGAATATATAAGTATGCAACAATGAACAACAATCGCATTTAGCACTTAGCAGTTATTGAATTCACATAGGATGCTCATACTCATTTCATTTATTACACTTAATTTAAATGAGTGACATGATGCATGAATTTAGCTCTCAAGCCTATCTTCATCAAACTATATCACTCTTGACGTCCATCCCTGACAACCTAGCACTCAACCGTGCATTGTATTCCTAGGTATACAACAATTCGTACATTCACCTAGAATGTACACGACAAGCTTGGAATCCATGCCACCCGAGCATATCCCGTCATCCAAACGGACAGTCATCCAAACGGTTTAACCATATCGGCATCCACTACGCCGACCACGTCATCAACGTGTCATCAAGCAAGCGTATTGGCACTCCCAGAGGCCCTCCACATGTTTACCAAAAACATGACATACGACCAACCATCCAAACTCCAGAATGAATGCATTACTTGGTTAAAAAGGAATTGATTGACGTTTTATTCTTTTATTAATATCTTATGTGCCTCCCGAGCAACGTATCATTACCCAGATGAAAACATTCATAATGCCAATCAATTTCTTTTTAAGTCCCGGATCACTTGGTTTGGTGTCCTTTAAGTATTAACAAAATGACTTTAGAATTGAAAATGGTATTTTTGAGTTTCTGACTAAAACACTCGAGTATTCTTCATAATACTCGAGTAGTTCATCAGTTTCCAGTTTTTACTCGAGTAATTCATCATTATACTCGAGTTGTTAACATATTTCCAGAAAGTTAGGTTTCAGATTTTCAAGAAAATACTCGAGTACTTCATGAAATACTCGAGTCATTCATCAATCCAGAATACTCGAGTAGTTCATGCATTACTCGAGTCGTTCATCACACTTGACTCTTGTTGCATCTGTTAATACTCGAGTCTCAAGCCAGATACTCGAGTTGTGCGCCAAAATCCACAGTGGTGCATCACGGAATACTCGAGTATCGAGCCATACACTCGAGTTTTATCAGATAGAACAGACTGGAAACTTGGTTTTTACATACCATTTTCGTTTCTAGACATTTCTAACCCAAACCAATGATCAAAACAGTTCATATATCATATATTGAACATGTTATAACACTCATTTCATATCAAATTACATATTTGACAAAGAATCAATCCTTAATGCATAAAATACACAATTTGACAACTCAACACCTCAAATTGCATAATAAGCACAATACTCATGAAATAGTGTTCATTTAAGTTCACATGCATGATTTAGAACTTGCTCAACACAGTTTTAGAGCATGACTTGGTCTCCAAACCAAAGTTCCTATTCAATCTAAGCCCTTAGAGTCTCTTGGTGGCTCTCTAATGCATTTAATTGAATTTAAACTCTATCTAGTATACGAAATTACTTCCCCTTACCTCTCAGACATGAATCAACAAAGGATTTGCAAGAAAAGGCTCCTCAACACCCAGAACAGCTTCAAGCATCACATGCAGAGCAGTTTGAGTGCACCACCAAAATTGAATTGGTTCACACATGAAACAGAGATAAGAATTGGGGATTTTAGATTTTCTAGACTCTATGCAACACATACTAACTATAGAAATCGAATTTGGAACTCAAGGACTCGTGAGCTTACCAGAAATCAAAATCGAAGTAAGCTCTAAACACAGCTTGACCAAGAATAGCTCTACTTCCAAGGCTTGAATCTTCCACCACACTCACTCAATACTCACGATTTTGGTGTTTATACAAAGCTCGTGATGTGAGCTTGGTATTAGTGTTTGATTTGTGGTTCAATTTGACACAGAGAAAGAGAATTGATGGAGATGAATCAAGAACCCTAACTGCTCCAACAACTTCGAATTTGACCAAGAATCTCCACACATTGGTGTTGCTGAGCTTAAATAGAGTGAGGAAACACTCATGCAGGTCGACACGATTACTATGGTGGTGGCAAGGTGATGATTTCGTGTCAACCACACGGAATCGTTGATGGTGACTCACCAAACGCACTAACTCGTGCAACTCTGTCCAGAATACTCGAGTTTTCCGATAAATACTCGAGTATTTTGTCCCATTTTTGAAAAATAATTATTTTATTTACTTTCCCTCCAAATTCTTTCCTATAATTACCTCTAGGTCCCAACCCAGGGACTAATATGCAAAAATATTATTTCATGCACTATTATATTTATTAAATACTTTCACATACATTCTCTAACTACATAAACACATATTTTAATCAAGGATTAATAGAGAATTAATTAATTATAATTAATTTATAATTAACATCTCATTAATCGGGAATTAAAATTTTGGGGTGTTACATTAGACGTTTGTCCTAAATGTAATGCATCGCGATATAAGAAGCAGTCAGCAACTCCAGAGAAGATGGCATCGACTCCTGCGAAGGTGGCATGGTACTTTCCCATAATTCCAAGATTTAAGCGAATGTATCGCAATGTAGAAGATGCAAAGCACCTGACATGGCACGCTAATGAAAGGATTAAAGATGGCAAGTTGCGGCATCTTGCAGATTCTCCACGATGGGCAAAGTTTGATGATGATTACCCTGACTTTGCTCATGAAAAAAGAAACCTACGCCTTGTAATGTCTACCAACGGAATGAATCCCCATGGCATTCAAAGTAATTCTCATAGTTCATGGCCGGTGATTTTGATAATTTATAACCTTTCTCCTTGGCTATATATGAAGCGCAAGTACATGATGATGTCTATGTTAATTTCTGGGCCCAGGCAACCAGGAAACGATATTAACGTAAACCTCGCTCCACTAATTGAAGATTTGAAGCTAATGTGGACACTGGTATAGAGGTGTATGGTGGTCTAAGGGAAGAAAAATTTTGTTTGAGGGCCATGCTATTTGGAACCATTAACGATTTTCCGGCATATGGTAATCTGTCAGGGCACAGTGTCAAAGGACGGTATGCATGCCCTATATGTGGAGAAGATACAGATAGTATATGGTTAGAGCATTTTAGAAAGCATGCCTACCTTGTCCATCGGAGATTTTTGCCTAAAAAACATCATTACCGAGGGTGGAGAAAAGCATTTAATGGCAACACAGAAGAACGTGGTGCTCCTCCATTGTTGAGTGGAAAGGAGGTGTTTAAACAACTAAAAGACCTGCGTAATAATTTCAGGAAAGCTTCTATTGGTGAAGTTAACACAAAAGGATGGAAAAAGATTTCAATTATGTAGCAATTACCATATTGGGAGTCCTTGCTTGTGAGGAATTTTTTGGATCTGATGCATATTCAAAAAAATGTTTTTGATAGTGTGTATGGTACATTAGCCAATGTGGCAGGAAAATCAAAGGATAACCTCAATGCACGTAAGGACATGGTTAGTATGGGAATCAGAAAAGAATTGGCACCGATCATGAAGGGAAAACGTAAATATTTACCTCCCGCATCTTTTACTCTGTCAAGGAAAGAGAAAATTTTTTTTTTAAGTCTCTTGGTGGGGTTAAGGTTCCATTGCGGTACTCTTCAAACATCCAAAACCTTGTATCAATGAAGGACCTAAAGTTTAAGGGTATGAAGACTCATGATTGTCATGTCCTCATGGGGAATATGCTACCAATAGCTATACTCTCTATTTTACCCAAAAAGGTTCGGATGACCATTACTAAATTGTGCTTCTTCTTCAAGGCTCTTTGTAGCAAGGTGATAGACCCCGCAAAGTTGCCAGCGTTACAAAACCAAATTGTTATCATTTTGTGTGAACTTGAGATGTATTTCCCTCCATCCTTTTTTGATATAATGGTTCATCTAACTATTCACTTGGTTAGAGAGGCCAAGTTGTGTGGGCCAGCTTATATGCGATGGATGTATCCGGTTGAACGCTTTATGAAGATATTAAAGGGGTATGTGAAAAATAGAAGTCGACCCGAGGTTTATATGGTTGAAAGGTACATAGATGAAGAAGTTGTTGAGTTCTGCTCTGAGTTCGTAAGCAATGCTAATTTCATAGGGCTTCCAAAGTCTCGCCATAGGGGAAGAGAAGAGTGGAAAGGGACCAGTGGAAAGAAAGTAGTGAGCATGACATTATCAGAGAAGGAGCAAGCACACTTGTATGTTCTACACAACACTGATGAGTTTGATCCATATGTTGAAAGACACAAGAACATGTTGCATGGCCTTTACCCAAATAAGAGTGAAAAATGGATACAAGAGGAGCATAATCGGACTTTTACAAGCTGGATAAGAGGCGCAGTTATAAAAGACTTATCCGAAGATCCAAGTTCAGTTTCAGATAGAGTGAATCGGTTGTCAAAAGGTCCTAACACCCATGCCATTTCTTACACCAGAGATGATATCAATGAATTCACATTCTATACAAAAGAGCATGACAATAGGAGTACCGTGAAAATAGTGGTGTGACCCTTGTGGCTCAATCTTTGCATATCTCAGATGCCAAAGATAGAAACCCCATATATAAGAATATGTCATACTTTGGGGTCATTGAACGCATATGGGAGTTAGATTACACGAAGTTTCGTGTTCCCGTGTTTGGATGTAAGTGGGTTGATAGCAAGAATGGCATTCAAACTGATGAGTTAGGGTTCTTTAAGGTGGATCTTAATAGGATAGGGCACAAAGATGAACCTTTCATTTTAGCATCTCAAGCTCAACAAGTATTCTTTGTCACCGATCCTGCTAGTGTCAAGTGGTCCATTGTTCTTTTGTCCAACAAAGTTGATGTTGATGACTATTATGAAGATGATCCTTTTTTTGGGGCTTCACGATCACTTGACACTGATTCAACTAAAGATAGCAATACATACACAAGAGATGATCATAATGAGGGAGTTTGGATTTGGGAAAACCCAAAGAGAAAAAAGAGAAAATTATCCTACTATGTGTATGATTTTCTTATCATTTTTTAATTGTAATATTGTTTGTATTACCCTTTTTTTATTATGCATTATAGTGTTTTAATTGATTACAATTTTTTGTTGATGTAGATAAATGGCTCCGAAAAAGGATGACGGCTCTATTCCCGAGAAAACAAGGAAGAGAGGGGACCGTGGTAGGACAATCATGAAATCTGTCATTCAAGAACGAAGTAGACGTAATGCACTTTTAGAGGTAATATTCACACCTACTAATCACTATTGATTTATTGCCAATTGATACCTGTATATGTTGTATATGAGTTGCACGTTTCAAATGAACATTGCAATTGTATCAATACTCGTTCATTGCTGTATATTTGATATATAACTACCATTTTGAACTTTGCAGGTTGAGTGGAATCCTAAGGGACAACCAATTAATGACAACGCATCAAGGTTTACTAGTTACATTGGTTTAGTTACCAGACGAGAAGCATCAATTCTCGTTCCAAATTGGAAGGACCCCTATCATGATGAGGCCAAAGAAGAAATTTGGCAAGATATATTGGTATCATAATTATTTATGACATATTTCTTATATATATTAATAATTTAAGCTTCCTTACTTGGTTTATAATTATTAATGTACAATGATGCTTGGCAGAATACATGGAATGTCAATGAGTGTCATAAGTCTTTTGTGTTGTCTAAGGCGGGGACTGCACTCAATAGACACAAACATTACTTATCCATTCATGTTCAAAATGGTTGTGTGGAGCAACCACCAAATAAGTGTCGCGGCTCGGGTCCCGGGTCGCCCTTGGGGCCTCGCCTACGAGTGGAGGTCAATTGACCCAATTTGGAGTCGCCACCACATTTTGTTGCAAAAACGCGAAAAAGCAATAATTAATTAAAATAGATAAAGCATGGCCTCGAACTAGATAGATTCCGAGTTCGAGAGTCAGTTACGAAACGGGGAAGGTATTAGCACCCCGTTCGCCCATTCGAAAATGGTACCTTTGATTGATTTTAATTAAAAGACCTAAATAATTGGTTTGCCAAAAAAATAATTGTTTTTTATTGTTGTGCCTGACAAGGTTGCCCTTGGTCCTACGTACCCTCATAAAATGAGGAATCAAGGCTACGTAGTTCTTAATTAATTTTTAATGTTATTATATTTTTTTAAAATATATTTTATGCGGAGAGGAAATATGCACAAGACCTTAACATTTAGTCAAGGAAAGATGGATTTCCAAAACGCATTAGAATTCTTAATTAATAAAATTTATTAGACTTTATGAAAAAAGGTTCTGGTTTAATTTATTTTTAAAACTTATATATCTAAAATTGTTTATTATATATATATATATGTATGTATATGTTATGGAATACAAAGAGGAAAGCCCGAGAGATCCCTCCATTAAATGAGTGAGAAAAATCGGCTTGCCAAAGCATATCCAATAATTTTTTAAAAAAAAATGAGATTTAATTATTAAATTTATGATCCCAAATTATTTAATTTAAATTTAACAATTAAATTCATAACATATTCTAAAATGCAAATACATTGATTTAAGGATAAAATTAGAATTTAAATATCAAATTTGTACTTTGATGCAAAAATATTTATTATTCAGCAACCAAAAAGGATTTATAAAAATTAATAATTAAAATCTCAATAATAAAAGACTACATTTTATTTTATTTATGTTTAATTATTTACAGTATTATTTATTAAAAAAACTACAAAGAATGAAAAAAAATGAAACAAACCTGAAGTAGACGTACTGGTTAGGGAGTACAGGACGGAGGAAGTAGTGTTGTGTTAGCACAAAAACAAGAACAGAAAAACAAGAAACTGAACACCAAAGTCAGAGGAATACTTGACACAGTAACCGAAGCAAAATACTATGAAACAGTTATATTTTTCTAAAGCAAGTTGCTAAAAAAATCTGTGTCTTTGAAATTGTGTTTTTAAAATTGTCTTTTTTCAAAGTGAGGAAGAGAGCTCTATTTATAGGAAAAATTAGGTTAAGAAAAAATAGGGTTTTTTCAACAGACTTTGAGAGCCCAGTGGAATATTCCTTGATTTATTCCTCAATCAAATACTTCAAACTTTGTTAAAGATAAACTCTCAATTTTTTTAAAAAAACAAAAAAAATTTGATGATAATCATTTCATAAAAAACAAATCTTTTTAACCAAAAAACATTTTTAACTTTATCCTTATCCACACAAAAAATTAACCAAATATTTCTCTTTAAAAAAACATTTTATCTTTTCTTTTTTTTAAAAAAAAATATTTTCGTTTTTTTATTTTTCATAAAAAAAATACTTTTCAAAATCTTTTTTTATTTTTATTTATTTTCATTTTTCATTTTTTTTAAAAAAAAAAACATTTTTATTTTTTTAGTTTTATTTTGTTTGGGGGGACAAAATTGGGTGACAACAGCTGCCCCTCTTTACTTGTTTCTTATCAGATAGCAAGCAAACTGTGGTTTGGAAGCTATCACGGTAAGGAACGAGTAAAGAGGACACCCATTTTGTTAAGAAACAAAACACGCTTCACAAATCTGGAAGTTTGATAGAAACAGAACTGTCGATGATGATTCTTTAGTATTTCTGCCAAAATATCATGAAAGTTTAATAACAACGATGATACTTCGACGTTTCCGTCAGGATATCATGAAAAGCCTAACCAACATCAAAATGACTTTAGCGTTTGTGTCGGGCGTCAAAAAACCCAAAATGATTTTCGTCATCTCTGTCGGGGCATCAAAAAGCCCAACCAATATCAAAATGATTTTAGCGTTTGTGCCGGGCGTCAAAAGACCCAAAATGATTTTTGACATCTCTGTCGGGGCATCAAAAAGCCCAACCGACCCAAAATGATTTTCGACATCTCTGTCGGGGCATCAAAAAGCCCAACCAACATCAAAATGACTTTAGCATTTGTGTCGGGCGTCAAAAGACCCAAAATGATTTTCGACATCTCTGTCGGGGCATCAAAAAGTCCAACCAACATCAAAATGACTTTAGCGCTTGTGTCGGGCGTCAAAAGACCCAAAATGATTTTCGACATCTCTGTCGGGGCATCAAAAAGCCCAACCAACATCAAAATGACTTTAGCGTTAGTGCCGGGTGTCAAAAGACCCAAAACGATTTTGGACATCTCTGTCGGGCCATCAAAAAGCCCAACCAACATCAAAATGACTTTAGCATTTGTGTCGGGTGTCAAAGGACCCAAAATGATTTTCGAGATTTCTGTCGGGGCATCAAAAAGCCCAACCAACGTCAAAATGACTTTAGCGTTAGTGCCGGGTGGCAAAAGACCCAAAATGATTTTCGACATCTCTGTCGGGGCATCAAAAAGTCCTACCAACATCAAAATGACTTTAGCGTTAGTGCCGGGTGTCAAAAGACCCAAAACGATTTTTGACATCTCTGTCGGGACATCAAAAAGCCCAACCAATATCAAAATGACTTTAGCATTTGTGCCGGGTGTCAAAAGACCCAAAATGATTTTCGACATTTCTGTCGGGGCATCAAAAAGTCCAACCAACATCAAAATGACTTTAGCGTTAGTGTCGGGTGTCAAAAGACCCAAAATGATTTTTGACATCTCTGTCGGGACATCAAAAAGCCCAACCAATATCAAAATGACTTTTAGCAACGTAAAGACCACCAAAGAGTTTAACTAAAAAAAATTTTATGGAATCTTTCAATCAACTTATTTTCGACAAACACGTGTGTGTTGACGATTCGAGCAAGAAAGTGGGTAATGATCATGAATGCATTGCAATTTGTATGCAAATGATAATGAACAATTAATTTGATGCAACTGGTGTAGGTAATGCAATTAATGCAGATGAGGCAAATGCCAAGGGAATGGATTTGGAGTGCAGTTGGGAAATTACAATGCAACTCTAACTTCTTCTTTTTTTCTTCTTTTTTTAATGTAAACCCATCATGAATTAATTCGTCTAGAACACAAAAAGTTTTTTTTTAAACAAGATAAACTGGTTTCAACTCTTTTTCTTTTGAACACCAATACCAGACCAGACCCAAAATCGTATTGATCAAGACAGGCACGTGCAAATCTTTGACAACCTTTCTCCTTAATAAAATTTTTTGAAAGCTCAGCAATCTAACATTTGTCGATAATCAATCACCATCAAAACAACCTGAACTTGTCCAAAATCTGCCCTAGTGTATTGTGCTTAGAATATTAACTAGGGAATCAATTTTCAAAACAATGCCCCAACATTTTTCAATTAGAGCTCAACAATTAATCTCTTCAAAAACTGCCCCAGTTTATTGTCTGATCAACAAATTGAAGGGAATGATCAATGCTTCTAATTTTAAAAAACTGCCCCAGTATCTCATTCAAAGATTTATTCAACAAAATTTTCCAGAATTGCCCAGTTGACTATATTAGCTATATTTGCAAAGGAACGAACAATCTGCTTGACCTCTCTTCGAAATTGCCCCAGTATTTCTTTTTAGGGCTTGTTAAAAATCTCCAAAACTGCCCCAGTTTGCTTAGTGAGCAACCAAAGTTTTCAAAACTGCACCACTTTGCTTGGCTAGCAACAAAACTTTTCAAAACTGTCCCAGTTTGGGAAATGTTTCACCGACGGTAGGGAACCTTCAAAATTTCCCCAATGCAACCTTCAGGACTTCGTTTCTAGTTCTATTTGCAATTTCCAATATCTCTTTGTTAAAAACGAACTGGTTTGTATTTGAGGACATTTTCTTCTGCCCTAAATTTTGCCCAGAAAACCCAATGTAGGTTCCTAGCGGGCTTTTATATCATGATTTTTGCCTAAGCCACCCCTTTCGAGTTTTGCAACTTAGTGGATCTCTCTAACTTTTGTCCAGATCGTCCTTTTTCAGGATTTTCAACCTAGCGAGCTCTTTAATTTTTTATTCAGCCTTTTCCTCAAACTCAATAATAATTTTTCAATTGCTTTTGAATTTACTAAAAATTGCAAATCGTTTTCATTCATTCCACTCAAGGTTAGGACTCTCTCAGAGAATGTGTTCTTAATAAAAAAATATCCTTAACCGCATTCAACCGATCAAGTTCCTTTCAATTTCTTTTTCTCATATATCTCTTTAACAAGCAACACTATTTTAATGATCATGTGAAAATGGAGAGTGTTTAAATGATGGAATCAATTAATTTACACATTAAAAGTGAGATATTTTTCATCAAAATTTCAATTAGCTTTAATGAAGTCAGCGTTTCTCTGCCCTAGTGTGTAACTCAAGCAAATCAATCCTCAACGAGGTCTTCTAAAGCTTATAATGTAGTCTGGCTAAGAGTTGACAATAAAAGGTATAAGGCTCAAATTTTATTTATCTTCCCTTCCTTTCTCCTTTCTCTTCAATTACCTATTTTCTCAACAAATTTTGCACAACACTCAAATGATCAAGAGGATTTTCCAAAAAGTTGTAACGTAGTCTGGGGGTAATGATGTGGCTAATGAAAGAATGGATATAAAGGCCCAAAATTTATGTTGAGTTTTTAATGAGAATCTTTCTTTCCGAAGTGTTGAAATTGTTCTTTTTCATCATATAATGAATTCATGGGCTTTTCCTTATTTAGACAAGCACACTTGCTTTTTTGCTTTTTTTGTTTTTTTTTTGTTAATTATTTGTGCTTGCCAACATCCATTTTGGATCTCTTTTGTAATTGCACTTCTGAACATAGAAATTGTCTTTCTTGATTTGATTCTCATTAATACTCGGGTAAAAGACTTTTTGGGTTTAAAAGAAGAAAATTTTTCTGTTGAGGCCCAATGGGGTGAACAATGGAAGATATGTGTTTGGGTTTATGAGAGAAAAAGTAATCCTTCTTGATATTCGCATGTTGGCAAAAACTGTTGAAAACTACCCATCCTGGTTTATCACATGTTGTTGGTTTGAGAGAAATGATCTCCACTTCAAAATGTCTAGGCTCAACGGGGTGACTAGGGATATCTCCTCAATGTTTGGGAATTCGACAAAGCCTTGTATCACTGGAAGGACTTGCTTGAGAGTCCATACTATTTTGGGTTTTGCATTCGCCTCATCATCCCTTTAATTTCAAATTTGAATCAAATATCTCAAGTTAATGCAGGAATCAATTTTGTTTTTTTTAAGTGCGATGAGATGGTTTATTCACATGATCAAAACATTAGTAGATAATTGTTAAAGAGATGTGCAACGAAAAATGAAAATTTCATTAAGGAACAATATTGAGATTGTAACATCCCAAAGTTTAATTTCGGTATAATATGATTTATGCCAAGCACTTAGGAGAATTATCAAGTTTTAAGAGAGGATTTTAAATAGTAGTCCAAGCCTGAGTGAGAATGGGGGCCTAAGGATATGAATTGGAGTTAGAAAATCATCAAAATCTGACTTTTCACTGAAGTAGTCGATTACTCTGCATGGCAGTAATCGATTACAAGGCCTCTGGTGGAAACACTTAAGATGTTGCAGCAAATTAATCGATTACAAGGGTAAAGTAATCGATTACTTTGAGTAGTAATCGATTACATTCAGGGGGTTAATCTATTACTTAGGCTCTGATGAATGTACTGAGAAATGTTGCATCACATGGGTAATCGATTATTTGGAGTGAGTAATCGATTACTCACTGGAAAACTCAGAAAAAAAATAACGCGTGGCAGCCACTCATTCGTGGCTTTGAGGATAAGGATGCAACCACATCCACACGTTTTGCTTCTAGGGAAGTTAATAAGGAAAGAAAAGAAGAGAATGACCACACAACCCACAACAACATCAACGCCTCCCTCTCTCCCTCTCCACTTCGTCTTCTTCCTCTCTCTCCATAGGGTTCCATTTTCTTTCTCCCAAATCAACCAAAATCAAGAGACTCCTCCCACATCTACCATCAAATCCTTTCTATTCTCACCCCAAGTAAACATATAAGCCTTTGATTTGCTCATCTCTCTCCTTCCCTCTCTCATACACGATTTTCCCCTCTCTCCTCCAAGGATCCATATCTCCATCATATTTGGTGCAAGAGCAAGGGGCTTTGGGCACTAATCTCATCAACTCTCTTCCTCCTTAACTCCAAACAAGTGGGTAAGTCATTGATCTTCTCTTTCTCTCTCTAAATTCGTTTTCCCTTTCTCTCTCTACCATCCATGGTGGTTTTCAAACACTAAGCCATGAAGCTTTATTTTTCCTTGAATCTTGGCATGAACCATGGTATAGATGTTAATCTTTTCTCCTTGTGACTCTTGTTTTAGGCTCTTCCACTCTCTTGTTGGTTATAAAATTTTTGGTGGGAAAGGCTCAAGTTAGAACAAACAAAATCACTCTATCTCTTGGTATTTTGAGGTAAGGAGTGAGTGTTACCTTAATTTAGGGATGAGTTTCTAGTATGTATATAATACTTGCTAAAAGTTAAGTGTTAGTTAGGGCATAAACCATAGGGTAGTGAACATTAGTAATGATTATAGAATTGAAGTAATGGAATTTAATTAATCATGATGTTGTGTATAAGTGATTATTTCTGAATATGTGTATGTTTGAATTTAAGTGTATACTGTGGAATTGTTGGTGTTGATGCTAAGTAGTTTAATGATGTGTTGATGGCTATGTGACTAAATGGATAATGGATTATGGAAATAAATGAATGGGATTAGTGTTGACAATACTTGGAAAGTGAATTGATTAAGAGACTAGAGAAAAAGGGAGTGATGGTTAGAAAAAGTGATGTGAAGGAGTGGAGAGGAAATTAATGTGTGAATTGTCGAAGGAAAAATTATTGCGAAGGTCATAAAGACCCAGCGCGACCATTTAGAATTCATGTTGCGAAGGTCACGGTGACCCAGCGCGATGAAATAAACTTAATAATGCGAAGGTATATGTACCCAGCGCGATATGCGAAGGTCATGTCACCCAGCGCGATAACAAAACATAATAATGCGAAGGTATATGTACCCAGCGCGATATGCGAAGGTCATATCACCCAGCGCGATAATAATACATAATAATGCGAAGGTATATGTACCCAGCGCGATATGCGAAGGTCATATCACCCAGCGTGATAACAAAACATAATAATGCGAAGGTATATGTACCCAGCGCGATATGCGAAGGTCATATCACCCAGCGCGATAGCAAAACATAATAATGCGAAGGTATATGTACCCAGCGCGATATGCGAAGGTCATATCACCCAGCGCGATAATAAAACATAATCATGCGAAGGTTATATCACCCAGCGCGATAATAGAACTTATTATTGCGAAGGTCTTATCGACCCAGCGCGATCATTTATATTTAATAATGCGAAGGTCACATCGACCCAGCGCGATCATTTGTATTTAATAATGCGAGGTCGACATCGACCCGACGCGATAAAGAGTTAAAACTGGGGGAAACAAAGTAGACTTGTAGCATGATAAATTAGAGAATAATAATTTGTTGGTTTGAAAGAAAAGATGGAGGTATTGAGATTAAAGAAAGGTTGGTAATGTTTTGTGTTAATAACTCTAAGTGTGAATGACTATGTGAAATACCTGAACTATATGTGTTTGGTTTGGTCGGTTATTATGTCATATGAGAAACTGCTATTCCTAATTTATTGTGTAGTGCTCACCTCCTTACCATTTTTCAGGTACTGAGCTGGAGCATACACCAGATTCGGCCGAGCAGGATTACTATCCCTTACAGGGATAGTAGGGGTGTTAGGGGATAGGATATGGCACTGGACCTAAGTCTCCTATATTATTTTGATATAAATGTGTTGTATATACTTTTTGAGCGAGGCTTAGGATATATCACTTTGGCTAAAAGCTTAGGATCTTTGAACTTATTATTCTAACTGGATGTTTCGCTGCTACTTTTAACTCTGATGATGATTTTATATTTTTGAGCCCTTTGGGCCTCGATACGATGCAAATATACTCTTGATGCAAGCCCTGTTGGCTACTGGATGTTTAATTGATAAATGTTTTCACAGGTGAAATTTTAGAAAAGTCCGATAAGCAAACGAAACTCCGCCCGTTTGACGGTTGATTTTAGTATAATAAAAAGGAATTTTTTTAGTTTGTATTTTATTATAAGGGGAATTAAGGGTAATTAATTATAGGGTGTTACATTTATGGTATCAGAGCAGTTTCTCCTCGGCCTTGGAGTTATGCAACTTCAATGATTACTCACCTGGCGAGTAATTGATGCTCATAGTAATGGTTTAGAATTTCTATAAGATATTTATAGTACTATGTATATATATATATATATAGTAAGCCTTACTCGTCTATTCTCCGTGGAAAAACAGTATGGCTGGAAGAAGGGTAGGAAATGATGGTCTAGCAGCCATTCTGGAGCATCTGACTCAGATGCAGCAGCAACAGGGAGAACAGATGGCAGCTGCAGCAGCAGCAGCTGCTCTGCAACCAACTCCAGTTGAGGTTGACTAGATGGCTAGGTTCCGAAAGAATGATCCGCCTCGTTTTGAGGGTGGAAATGACCCTGATGGAGCACAGAGATGGATACAGGAGATCGAGAAGATCCTCCGCTCTATCCAACCACCCATGGAGCAGCATGTTCGACTGGCTGAATTCATGCTGACTAATGAGGCTGAGCATTGGTGGGATCAGCAAAGGAGGGGATTGGTGGCAGCCAATCCGGTTGTCTCTTGGGAAGTATTCAAGGATCTCTTTTTAGGGAAGTATTTCCCTGAAGACGTGAGGAGGGAGAAGGAGATCGCCTTCCTCCAACTGACTCAAGGCTCTATGTCAGTTGGGAATTATGCAGCTAGATTTGAATAGAGTCACAATATATCAGATAATAATAAAATAGAGTCACTGTCTCAACGAAGGACGACTAAACACATTCTACACTCAATCGTCGTCTCGTATATCGACTTGTAACCCGGATTCCGACTTTTGAGATGGTCGAAATCATCCTACTGTAATCCTTAGTGCCACTATGTCTAAAGGAAGTTGCTCTCTCACCTTAGTATGTTGTGCAGGGATCAAAATATGTTGAAATTGCAGTCGCGCTATCGCTTCCCGATTGCAAAACTTCTAATCAAACCATATTTACAAAATAACTCTATCAACTTAAAATTAATTATTGCTATAGCTTGTGAACGAATACTATTTTCTTAAAATCTTTTGACATCTTTAAAAATATACGTAAACTCTTAGAAATTAAATTACTCTTTTAAAAATCCAAAACTTTTTGAAAATCAATCATAGACTACAGTATCAGAAAATCACTTTTTCTCTTTTTAGCCTTTAAATCATAAAACTTTTCTAATTGAAATATAACTTTAAAAAAACATAATCATAACATCTTAAGAATAAATCTAAATTTTTCTTTTACTAATAATCTTACTTCTAAGCACCTTATAACAACTACCATGTTCAGACTATTCATACAGCATGACTTTAAGGTATTTTTCTTTTGATGTAAATCTTAATCAGATCAAGCAGTAAACAATTCTTGCAAAATCATGTTATAAACATATCTAACTAAAGAAGAAAATAAACTTAAGCACTCAAAGTTAAAAATACTTTTTCCATCATTAATTAAATTAATTTACAAACTACAAGCAGAGTACAGAAAATTTATTTTCAAGCATCAGTTACATTCACACCATTATTTATACAAAATAACCTTTATAATATTCACACCAACTTAAAAGTAATTAACCAAATATAACCTTTGAAAACATTAATTTCTCAAAGTCCTTGAAGTTTTTGAAACCATGTAAATACTTAGAAAATAAATCATTTTTAAAACAAACACTAACACAACTTTAAAATTAAATATCAAATCAATATTTCTTTTTCAAGAATATCCTTCAATCATTCTTTACATTTTATACAAGTACAAACAATATTTCATTCAACACATGTACTACCTTATTTATAATTATTAAAAATTACTTTAAAAATTTATTTTCTAATCCTTAGCACTTATACTTTAAAATCAACATAAAATCTACATATCTAATCATCCAATAACAAATCATACATAAATACTACACATTCCTCATTTTTGGACAGCATACATATACAAACTTAAAAATTCAATTCCTCTTAAATAGAACATCGAAAACATATGCCGATTTTTCCTAAATTCTTATAACAACTTCTACTATAATAAAATGACTAAATTCAAACAAAATAAAATAGTTGCATCTTCTGTACAGCCACTGAAAAAGTTGCATCACTTTACTAAATTCAAGTAACACAATCCAAACAATCATACAATTATACAATTATGCACAATTCCTACTTATGCTACAAACTTTAAAACACTAATATTTCAAATAAAAATAGTACTTTCTTATTATTTATAATTTTCTGGACAGAAAATTAGATTTTCTATAAAATTGAATTACTCACTTAAAAACACTCATTTCTATTAGTTTCTACATTATATTTGCACATACAAACAAAGTATCATTAACACTCTTAAAAAAAATAATTTGGGGTCTTAAATAAATAAATTTTCCAGAATAAAACTAAATTTCCAGAATCAAAACTAAATTTTCAGAAATAAACCTTTTCCATAAAACATGTAATTTCATTCCATAGACAAACTAAAACAATTATCAAATAACTTATAAAAATTCAATTACTTTATTTCTTCCTCTAAATTTCGACCATTACTAGAACATTAGGCAAAAACATTTGAATTTCTTAAAACCTCTATATAATATAATTACCTCACTTTATATACTCAAAACAAAAGTTATAAATCATTAACAAAGTATAAAGTAGATTTCTTTAAGGAATAATTCACAATTTTTCCAGCAACTAATATTTACAAACACATTAATCACATACTCATACAATCATTCAAAAATACATGTTATTATAAGTTTATAACAACTACCATTTGTTCCTATTTCTTTCAAACAATAAACTACAATTTAATTATACACCAAACAACAAACAAATTACAAAAATCATTTTTAAAAAAAACCATAGGCCTCACGGCCCATATATATTTTTTATATCTTCAGAAAATTTTATTCATCATCCTAATTCATTGTTTTTATTTAACTTAAATCCAAACAAAAGAAAATCAGATACAATCAAACAATAACAATTAAAATTTCCATAAATTACCATTCCATACATTTTAAGAACATTACAAATTTCCAGAATTTATTTTATTTCCAAAAATCAATTTTAGTTCCCTTAAATCATTTTCATTTCATTTCTACTTCAAAGAAAAGTACTTATTTGTTTTCATTCTTTTTTTAGAGACTTAATTATAACTCAAATATACATGAAATAACAACAATAACCACAATATACATATATATATATACATACACGTCCATAACAAAAAGAAAGATAAAAACCAAAATAAAAATTCATTTTAATCTTTTATTCATTTCTATTCTCTTTTATTATATTAAACAACAACACACTACACATATTAAAATACACAAATCAATCCTTAATTTTCTTAATATATGCCACGGTATATATATATATACATATTAGAAATTATTATTTTTCCATTGTTATTTACTTGTTTCTTTTTCATTTCTTAAAACAAAGAACAAAACAATTAAAAAGACAATGAATAAAAACTTATTTGTTCACACAAAATTCTCTACAATTCTCATGTTCTAAAAATGAAAATAAACCCAGAAATTAAATTACTCAAACTCATCAAAACTATTAGCCATCTTAAGAATTTAAGAAAAGGGGAGATAAATCCCTTTAAACACCCTTTTTGTGTCCCTTTTCTCATTCTTAATTCATATGACTTAAGAAATATTTCATATATTCAAAAATAACTTTAAAATGAAAAGGAAAATTTAGAACTTGATTATAGAAGAAATTAAGAAGATCTAAACAAAATATAAACAAAACAATTTAAAAACAACTTAAATAAATAAGTGATTTTGGGTTACCTCTACTCCTTAAGCTTTTTAGAAAACTTCAAGCAACAAAGCAACTCCTTCCCTTCTTCCTAGCTTACTCGACCCTCTCTCTCTATTTCTCTCTTAGAATTTTATTTTTTTTCTCTTGTAAAACTATCAAGGTTTTGTGTGTGAAAAATGTGGGAACTAAGGCTATCTATTTATAGGTGTTGAGGATGCATTTCCTCTCCATTTTTCAGAGGCAAATTCGTCCCCCCTTCATCAAGGCTCATTCCAAAATTTTGAAATACTACTTGGAACATGAACTAGCATTAAATGGGATTTTGTTGATTCCTAAAGCCTTTTAATTCATGGTTTATTCTCACAAACTTCAGAACTATTCTTTCCCTCTTTCCACCTTATTTTGGACGGTTTATATATAATAAAATAGGAGAGAAAATTTTTCATTGGTTCATTGTGGAGGTGCCTACATAATTATCCTATCATATTAACTATCAAAATTTGATTTTCTACCTACTGTACAAAAATTTTCGTAAATATTAAAATAAAAATTTTATTTTTACATATTCAGATTCTACATTTTAATACGATCATTTTCATATAAAGTTTATAATTTTTGGACTTACGGTTTGAAAGTTATGAATTTTTGAAGTTCTAAAGTCATTTCTTCAAAAATACACTTTCTAAGCTTTCAAATAATTTAAAAATAATTTTTTGCTTGTGGTAATAGAATTTTTTCTTCTACCAAAAAAAAATAATTTAAAAATAATAAAAATACGAAAATACACTTAATTTGAATAATAGTACATTATACAACTTCAGAAATGTATTTTCATTTTCAAAATAACATATCTTTTAGTCAAAAGGTTATTTAATGCATTAAAACCATACATTGGTTCTTAAAACTCAAAAATTCGTTCACTACTGTAGCAGTAATAAAATTTCGAAAACTCAAAAATAAAAATCAAAGCTTTATATTTTCATAATCTAGATTTCGATACGATCGTTTTGACATATCATTTGTAATTTTTCGACGTACGGTTGAAAAGATATGAATTTCTAAAGATAGGGTACTCTAATCCATCAAAATTCATTTCATCTTTTAAAATCATTTAAATCAAATACTTTACCTTAAAATATTTCATTTAAATAAGCTAGGGAAAATATTGGCACATAATATATATATATATATATATGTCACGTATATATATATAGATATACATATATTTATTTATATATATATATATATATATATATATTAAATCCAGACATCAAAATCAAGCATAATTTCCTAATTTCAATTATAAAATCACAAATAATTTGGGTAAAATTGTGGGTCTCACAATCCTCCCCAACTTAGAGATTTCTCGTCCCCGAGAAATACAAACGGAACTAGCACGAAAACACCCCAAGATACTCTCATGATCTTTTTTACCTTGTCATCCACTTCTTTCCATAACATACTCTTCTTTTTGGTTTCCTTGTTGATCAACATTCCTTTATTATTCATCCTCTGTCGTAACGCTAAGCTGGAGTTGAATTGAGGCAAGTTTCAAGGGTAAGCAACAGATAATAGCTATCACATTGGTGGTTTTGTCAGGTCATAGGTTTTAAGAGTAATGAATTAGTCATAATGGACTTTTGGTGTTTACAATAAGGAAATTGGTACGGACAGTTTTAAATTTTGGTGCTACTCTAAAAATTTTTTTTTTTTTTATTTTATATATATATATATTTTTTTTTTTTGATGCATACTAAACTACAATCATTTGCTAAGTTACTGCTTACTCCTTTACTTCATGGTTACTGGCCACTATGCTCTTCTAATATAGATTCTACTTAGTCTTATGCTCCCCAACTTATGAAATCTCATCTATCCTTGTATCTACGTACACCTTAAAATTATGATTATTCTCTAACTTCTTGTCTTTTCTTTCACTAAACTCCTTTCTTATCATTACTTAGGGTTGGCTCTAAACTTATACTCCCCAAAACTCCTATGTTTTCACACAGTGGTACCGTCACTTTATCTTTTCATCTTCCTAGAATTTATGGGTTATGCATACAAATGTTACTTTCTTCCTATCTTAGGAGTAAGGTCAGGTTTTAGTTATGAAAATCTGAGAAAAGAACGTTTGAATTTGCCGAAATTTAGCACTTGGTTGGGTAGTTTGAAGGAAATGTGGGTATTAAGCTGAGTATTTTCTGACAAATAGGAAATCTTTTTAGTCTTGGAGGGTCGATTATCACAAAGATGCGAAAATCAAGCTTAATAATTTCGGTGTAAGGGTAATTGGGTCATTACAAGAATTTGGAATTTATGTAGGGTAATGCCTTGTCTTGAACTCAATTCTCCTCCGAAATCTTTGAAGTACTCCACGTTCCCAAGAATTTGCTACTATATTTCCACCATTATACTATACTATATACTTTAAACACAAACATTCATCGAATTCACAATCATTGCATTGTAAGAAAGGCAAAAGAAGGAATAGACCTTCAAAATCAGTCAAGAGATAATAACCAATTCACACAACGAGACAAATATACTAGGGTCTAGATCCATATGGTTCAAACATCACTCAAAACAAAACGGAAATGAAAACTACTCGTTAAAACACAGACATCAATGTTTCCTACTTCTGGCGATAACGAAGACCCTTCCATATTCCAGTCGGGCGATTGGAACCTAATTCGCGTCTTGGCTCTAGGCAATTCTTGGAAGTATGTCCTAGTTTGTCGCAGTAGAAGCATTTGGGATTCTTATAAGGGCATCTTGGTCCATAATGGTTCTTGTTACACTGGCTGCACAACGGGATTAATTCCCCTTGACCTTTTTCACCGTTTCCGTTATTCTGGGCATTCTTATTGCTGATGTTGTCGATGTCCCATGCTCCTTGATTTCCTCCACTGTTATTGTTGTTGTTTCCACCTTGACATTGATTGCTTCCAGAGTTACGGGTAATCCACACACCTCCAACTTGATTCCTTCTATTTCTATGATTTCGCCGATAAGGGCCATGACTCCTCTGATTCCTACTAGCCACCTGGTTGTATCGGAGCTTCCTAGCAAAGCCATTCTTAGTAGAGTTCTTGACCGGTTTCGTCTTCACATCTTTTGGGAGAAATCCTCCTAATAGGTTGTTTGGTTCTTTTGCAGGTCCATACTTGGGAATCTCCAACTGTGGAAAAGCTATCTGTAGTCCTAACCTCAGGCCTCTTTGGAATTCAGGGTTTGCGTCGTTGTTACCATTTCCTTGACTTGCGAAATATCCATGCTTCTCCATCTCTGCACCAATTCTAACCCTTAGTTTATCCTAAGACTAAGACCACTATAACCTAAACATAAACAAACACAACCAGAGTCACACAAGGAAAGCATATAAGGCTATGCTTAAGGCCACTAAGGACAACCATCGCTCTGATACCACCAAATGTAACACCCCAATTTGGAAATAGAATTTTCACTAAAAATTTGCGCCATTTTTTTTTTATAAAACATTTACATGATATCATTAAAAGGTGAGTTTGCATATAAACTTAGTTTCCAAAATATTTTTCAACTTAGTTTTTAAAAAGGTTTACTTAACTTGACTTAGTTTCTTAGCTTCTATCAATAACTTAGTTCATAAAAAAGGTTTTCCAAACTCCATTCTATTTTCCAAAAAGAAGTGCTACAACCTATCCTCCTCCTCAAAATAAAACTTGCAATTGAAATTCGAATAAGTTGTTGTTATATATCTTTAAAATGATCGTTACAAAAAGGGTTCCCAAATATCAAATATCAAAATGAAATTTACATGACTTCCTCATCGGGGTTACATCAAGATCATCAGTGGTTGTCATCCTAAAAGAAGTATAAAAACTACTATACTATTCATCGTCACTGTCCTCTACTGGAGGTGCTTCCTCCGGATCAATTACACATTCAACAGGCTCCTCAGGAATGTCTTCTGCTTCCTGCTCCGTCATCTTCTATTTCGTCCTCTGGATCCATCTTAAAGACTTCCAGAACCTCTTCTTCTTCGTCTATAAAACCTAAAAGGAAATCTTCGGGATCGGGGATATCCTCAAAGGTGAACTGCCTCAAAGCTGGATGAACGTCGTGATACGTAACTGGTCCACCATACACACTATCCTTCATAAACATAGAGCTGGTAAAGACTTCGTTTATATTTCCAGTGATTAGCTTATTTGGGTCCAAGATTTCCACTCTAGCCGGTCCGGTCCAAATCCATCCTTCTCGATTTACCTCCCAGTGACCGAGAGCATCAGCATGCACAATTCCGTTGTTCGAGACTTCTATATAGCAAGTTAATGGGTCTGCCATCTGTGATCATTACCCAAATGACCACAGAGAATAGAAAGATAGGAAAAGAGAAGAGAGTCAACGATCCAGACAATAGATTGTCGACGGCATGGTCTTAACCTAAGGGATTACAATAAGACCATACGCATACAATAGCAAGACATAATTACTTACTTTCCATATTGCATACTTTATCAAGTTTATCGTTATTTTTGCAAGGGTTTCATATCCACGACCTTTACTATGACGTCACACACATTATTATTCAAGATTCAATATATCTTTCCAAATGATATCTACTACAATTATTATAGGGAGACAGAGTTATGGAGTTTAAGGTAGAATTAGCACACACGTTACATCTCCTCCTTCAATATCCAACCATATCCTAGTTCGGAAAGCAGATGGGATGCACAGGAATCCTAACCATGCTGACCTCGAAGCCAAAGGGTACGTTCTAGCTGAAACCACGCAAGTTGGCCAGCAAAATAAAATCAATCATCAATTCATAAGTTCATCAAAAATAATCGATGGCTTCTAGTCCCATTCGGATTCCCTCTACACCATCCATGATTTGTTCAAGGGGGCGACAGCTCTATCCCTAGTTCTCGAGTGTAGTCCTCGCTACGACCAACGACCAGCAGGTGCCCTTGATCACTGTAGCATCGTTCTACCCAGGGAAGTGCTCTTAGGCTTCTTGACGAATCACCATCATTGCCCTCCCCTATCACAATCACCACTTGGAGGGATGCACGACCTCCAAGTATACGGTATCTTTCCTCTCCACTACTTCACTCTCAACGTAGTTAGAAAGGATTGGGTCCTAAAGTCTTTTAAGTCTTTTAAAGTCTTTTAAAATCTTTCCTTAATCCTAAGTTTGGTCGACCCATTCTAAGCCGCACTTCTAACGGGTCTCGACCTCTAAGGGATTACAACAAAGTTTCATCATCGTACAGTGGAATCCACAAGACGTAATCACGGCATACTCATTCACGTGATTAGTCACTCAAAAGGGAATAATTTCAATGTTATTGTGCCACGATGCACCATCACTGTACATAAACATCATTCTCGCATATTATCCAAACTTAATCTTTTCGTATTTCTTTCAAACGCATTACAACTTGCTCCAAGGGTTCTTTCACATTCCCATAACTATCATTTCTCATCAACTCCAATATTTCTCGATCATACATTTCTTTTAAAATATTTACAACATAACCTTCAGTATTCTCAAAATCATTTAACAACATTTCTCATATACTCATGCACACATAATGTAATATAATCACAATATATCAGATAATAATAAAATAGAGTCACTGTCTCAACGAAGGACGACTAAACACATTCTACCCTCAATCGTCGTCTCGTATATCGACTTGTAACCCGGATTCCGACTTTTGAAATGGTCGAAATCATCCTACTGTAATCCTTAGTGCCACTATGTCTAAAGGAAGTTGCTCTCTCACCTTAGTATGTTGTGCAGGGATCAAAATCTGTTGAAATTGCAGTCGCGCTATCGCTTCCCGATTGCAAAACTTCTAATCAAACCATATTTACAAAATAACTCTATCAACTTAAAATTAATTATTGCTATAGCTTGTGAACGAATACTATTTTCTTAAAATCTTTTGACATCTTTAAAAATATACGTAAACTCTTAGAAATTAAATTACTCTTTTAAAAATCCAAAACTTTTTGAAAATCAATCATAGACTACAGTATCAGAAAATCACTTTTTCTCTTTTTAGCCTTTAAATCATAAAACTTTTCTAATTGAAATATAACTTTAAAAAAACATAATAATAACATCTTAAGAATAAATCTAAATTTTTCTTTTACTAATAATCTTACTTCTAAGCACCTTATAACAACTACCATGTTCAGACTATTCATACAGCATGACTTTAAGGTATTTTTCTTTTGATGTAAATCTTAATCAGATCAAGCAGTAAACAATTCTTGCAAAATCATGTTATAAACATATCTAACTAAAGAAGAAAATAAACTTAAGCACTCAAAGTTAAAAATACTTTTTCCATCATTAATTAAATTAATTTACAAACTACAAGCAGAGTACAGAAAATTTATTTTCAAGCATCAGTTACATTCACACCATTATTTATACAAAATAACCTTTATAATATTCACACCAACTTAAAAGTAATTAACCAAATATAACCTTTGAAAACATTAATTTCTCAAAGTCCTTGAAGTTTTTGAAACCATGTAAATACTTAGAAAATAAATCATTTTTAAAACAAACACTAACACAACTTTAAAATTAAATATCAAATCAATATTTCTTTTTCAAGAATATCCTTCAATCATTCTTTACATTTTATACAAGTACAAACAATATTTCATTCAACACATGTACTACCTTATTTATAATTATTAAAAATTACTTTAAAAATTTATTTTCTAATCCTTAGCACTTATACTTTAAAATCAACATAAAATCTACATATCTAATCATCCAATAACAAATCATACATAAATACTACACATTCCTCATTTTTGGACAGCATACATATACAAACTTAAAAATTCAATTCCTCTTAAATAGAACATCGAAAACATATGCCGATTTTTCCTAAATTCTTATAACAACTTCTACTATAATAAAATGACTAAATTCAAACAAAAAAATAGTTGCATCTTCTGTACATCCACTGAAAAAGTTGCATCACTTTACTAAATTCAAGTAACACAATCCAAACAATCATACAATTATACAATTATGCACAATTCCTACTTATGCTACAAACTTTAAAACACTAATATTTCAAATAAAAATAGTACTTTCTTATTATTTATAATTTTCTGGACAGCAAATTAGATTTTCTATAAAATTGAATTACTCACTTAAAATCACTCATTTTTATTAGTTTCTACATTATATTTGCACATACAAACAAAGTATCATTAACACTCTTAAAAAAAATAATTTGGGGTCTTAAATAAATAAATTTTCCAGAATAAAACTAAATTTCCAGAATCAAAACTAAATTTTCAGAAATAAACATTTTCCATAAAACATGTAATTTCATTCCATAGACAAACTAAAACAATTATCAAATAACTTATAAAAATTCAATTACTTTATTTCTTCCTCTAAATTTCGACCATTACTAGAACATTAGGCAAAAACATTTGAATTTCTTAAAACCTCTATATAATATAATTACCTCACTTTATATACTCAAAACAAAAGTTATAAATCATTAAAAAAGTATAAAGTAGATTTCTTTAAGGAATAATTCACAATTTTTCCAGCAACTAATATTTACAAACACATTAATCACATACTCATACAATCATTCAAAAATACATGTTATTATAAGTTTATAACAACTACCATTTGTTCCTATTTCTTTCAAACAATAAACTACAATTTAATTATACACCAAACAACAAACAAATTACAAAAATCATTTTTAAAAAAAACCATAGGCCTCACGGCCTATATTTATTTTTTATATCTTCAGAAAATTTTATTCATCATCCTAATTCATTGTTTTTATTTAACTTAAATTCAAACAAAAGAAAATCAGATACAATCAAACAATAACAATTACATAAAATTTCCATAAATTACCATTCCATACATTTTAAGAACATTACAAATTTCCAGAATTTATTTTATTTCCAAAAATCAATTTTAGTTCCCTTAAATCATTTTCATTTCATTTCTACTTCAAAGAAAAGTACTTATTTGTTTTCATTCTTTTTTTAGAGACTTAATTATAACTCAAATATACATGAAATAACAACAATTACCACAATATACATATATATATACATACACGTCCAGAACAAAAAGAAAGATAAAAACCAAAATAAAAATTCATTTTAATCTTTTATTTATTTCTATTCTCTTTTATTATATTAAACAACAACACACTACACATATTAAAATACACAAATCAATCCTCAATTTTCTTAATATATGCCACGGTATATATATATATATATATATATATATATACATATTAGAAATTATTATTTTTCCATTGTTATTTACTTGTTTCTTTTTCATTTCTTAAAACAAAGAACAAAACAATTAAAAAGACAATGAATAAAAACTTATTTGTTCACACAAAATTCTCTACAATTCTCATGTTCTAAAAATGAAAATAAACCCAGAAATTAAATTACTCAAACTCATCAAAACTATTAGCCATCTTAAGAATTTAAGAAAAGGGGAGATAAATCCCTTTAAACACCCTTTTTGTGTCCTTTTTCTCATTCTTAATTCATATGACTTAAGAACAATTTCATATATTCAAAAATAAATTTAAAATGAAAAGGAAAATTTAGAACTTGATTATAGAAGAAATTAAGAAGAACTAAACAAAATATAAACAAAACAATTTAAAAACAACTTAAATAAATAAGTGATTTTGGGTTACCTCTACTCCTTAAGCTTTTTAGAAAACTTCAAGCAACAAAGCAACTCCTTCCCTTCTTCCTAGCTTACTCGACCCTCTCTCTCTATTTCTCTCTTAGAATTTTATTTTTTTCTCTTGTAAAACTATCAAGGTTTTGTGTGTGAAAAATGTGGGAACTAAGGCTATCTATTTATAGGTGTTGAGGATGCATTTCCTCTCCATTTTTCAGAGGCAAATTCGTCCCCCCTTCATCAAGGCTCATTCCAAAATTTTGAAATACTACTTGGAACATGAACTAGCATTAAATGGGATTTTGTTGATTCCTAAAGCCTTTTAATTCATGGTTTATTCTCACAAACTTCAGAACTATTCTTTCCCTCTTTCCACCTTATTTTGGACGGTTTATATATAATAAAATAGGAGAGAAAATTTTTCATTGGTTCATTGTGGAGGTGCCTACATAATTATCCTATCATATTAACTATCAAAATTTGATTTTCTACCTACTGTACAAAAATTTTCGTAAATATTAAAATAAAAATTTTATTTTTAAATATTAAGATTCTACATTTTAATACGATCATTTTCATATAAAGTTTATAATTTTTGGACTTACGGTTTGAAAGTTATGAATTTTGAAGTTCTAAAGTCATTTCTTCAAAAATACACTTTCTAAGCTTTCAAATAATTTAAAAATAATAAAAATACGAAAATACACTTAATTTGAATAATAGTACATTATACAACTTCAGAAATGTATTTTCATTTTCAAAATAACATATCTTTTAGTCAAAAGGTTATTTAATGCATTAAAACCATACATTGGTTCTTAAAACTCAAAAATTCGTTCACTACTGTAGCAGTGATAAAATTTCGAAAACTCAAAAATAAAAATCAAAACTTTATATTTTCATAATCTAGATTTCGATACGATCGTTTTGACATATCATTTGTAATTTTTCGACGTACGGTTGAAAAGATATGAATTTCTAAAGATAGGGTACTCTAATCCATCAAAATTCATTTCATCTTTTAAAATCATTTAAATCAAATACTTTACCTTAAAATATTTCATTTAAATAAGCTAGGGAAAATATTGGCACATAATATTTATATATGTATATATATATGTCACGTATATATATATATAGATATACATATATTTATTTATATATATATATATATTAAATCCAGACATCAAAATCAAGCATAATTTCCTAATTTCAATTATAAAATGACAAATAATTTGGGTAAAATTGTGGATCTCACAAGAAACTGCTATTCCTACTTTATTGTGTAGTGCTCACCTCCTTACCATTTTTCAGGTACTGGAGCATACACCAGATTCGGCCGAGTAAGATTACTATCCCTTACAGGGATAGTAGGGGTGTTAGGGGATAGGATATGGCACTGGACCTAAGCCTCCTATATTATTTTGATGTAAATGTGTTGTATATACTTTTAGAGCGAGACTTAGGATATATCACTTTGGCTAAAAGCTTAGGGTCTTTGAACTTATTATTCTAACTGGATGTTTCGCTGCTACTTTTAACTCTGATGTTGATTTTATATTTTTGAGCCCTTTGGGCCTCGATACGATGCAAATATACTCTTGATGCAAGCCCTGTTGGCTACTGGTTGTTTAATTGATAAATGTTTTCACAGGCAAAATTTTAGAAAAGTCCGATAAGCAAACGAAACTCCGTCCGTTTGACGGTTGATTTTAATATAATAAAAAGGAATTTTTTTAGTTTGTATTTTATTATAAGGGGAATTAAGGGTAATTAATTATAGGGTGTTACAGAGATGGCGAAACATGGCCCACATTTATTGAAAAGAGAATGGAAAGCATGGTTGCCCATTATTAAGCAAAGCGATAAGGGTTAAACTTCAAGGAATTGTGATGGGTCATTCATTCCCTGTCATTGTTACCCTTCAACATTAGTTCTAGAATATTGACAGATCTTGTTCCTCCGGTTCATTGATTGGCTCATCTTGGTCATTTGTTCATTCATTTGGATCTCTTCGATTGAAGCTTATCGATGCGTTCACTCACATCTACCTTAGTCATGGTTCTCTGTCTGATCCGGTAAGGGTATGTGAGAGCACTAGTGATGAAACCTTGGCTTGTTCAATTTTTTTTTAATTTTTTTCTTTATGAATGATGCATATGAATATATGATGATGCAAAAATGTATGATGTAGTGCCCTTAGAATCCAAAAGATCCTATATGGGGGCGATTAAGCCTTCATTACCAATATGAGGTATCGGGATGGATTGATAACATTCATATAGTTTTGGCCAACATCAGAATGACGGTGGGTCATTCCAAAATTTTTATTTATTTTATTAGGATGAAATGTTATGATGCAAATGCAGATGCATGCGCCTAGGGTAAGTGACCCTATTTGGGAGTGATTAAGCCTTCATTACAGGACATGGAATGCCATAATGAATTGACAATAACCATATAGTTCGGGCCCACTTGGAATGACGAGGAATTATCTCAAGTAAAATGATGAATATGAAAATGAAATTTACCCTTAGGGCGGTGAGCCCTATTGCGGGTTTAATGCTCATGCAAAGAAAAGGCCTTCCTCATGACATAAGGTTACCAAAGTGCATTGATGCCCCTTACATCATTCTGGCTTGGATGACGGTGGGTCTCCCAACTTATGTGGGATGATGATCCCAACTTTTATTAAACAAAATGCGATAAGAGATAGAGAATATGCCCCCTTAGGGTAAATCCTACAAGAGACTTTGTTCTAAGGTACAACTAAGGTGTAACACTCTAATTTGTTAACTTGACAAAGAGTATATATATTTTTAATTTTTTGATCAACAAAATCCCCACAGATTTTTCGAAGGTTAAGTAGGTAACAGATTAACTGTTTTGACACCTCTTAATCTTTGATAGTGAATGAAGGGGAACCATGACTAACTTATTCAAGTTCAAAATAGAATGCTACACAAAGTGTACTCAACGGTGGCTCTAGACCTCTAAAGGCCCTCGGAACGCCCTCACTCTTTAAGGTGAGGACCCACTTCGCAAACGGTCGACAAGAGGTTGGTTAGGCCTCCCAAAATAGGTTAGACGTACCTTCCAAAGGTCGTGTTTACAAGAAATGGTTTGTAGTCCGAGTGGTACTTTTGCACACTACAAGAGACCATACACTTGGTAAGTCAAAGGTAGGGCAAAAGCACCCCTAAACTTAGGCTTTAAATAATAGTACCTGAGTATAGGGTTTTCGTGTGTGCTAAGATCTGTGTAAAAAACCTATTTCGGAGGCGTACAAATCCTTTTTTTTAAAATAAAAAACAAAAGAGATTACAATAAAGAATAAATATGCAATTAAACAAATATGTAAAAAAAAATAATTAAATAAAAATATACAGAAACAATTAATTAAAAGCAAACCAATTAGAAAAGAAAATAGGTCTATTAAAAATAATCAATCATTTAGGCCTGACTCTCTTTTTTAGGTTATGTCCCCAGTGGAGTCGCCAGCTGTCGCGGCTAGGGTCCTGGGTCGCCCTTGGGGCCTCGCCTACGAGTGGAGGTCAATTGACCCAATTTGGAGTCGCCACCGCATTTTGTTGCAAAAACACGGAAAAGCAATAATTAATTAAAATAGATAAAGCATGGCCTCGAACTAGATAGATTCCGAATTCGAGAGTTGGTTACGAGCCGGAGAAGGTATTAGCGCCCCGTTCGCCCATTTGAAAATGGTACCTTTGATTGATTTTAATTAAAAGACCTAAATAATTTGTTTGCCAAAAAAAATAATTGTTTTTTATTGTTGTGCCTAACAAGGTTGCCTTTGGTCCTACGTACCCTCATAAAATGAGGAATCAAGGTTACGTAGTTCTTAATTAATTTTTAATGTTATTATGTTTTTTTAAAATATATTTTATGCGGAGAGGAAATATGAACAAGACCTTAACATTCAGTCAAGGAAAGATGAATTTCCAAAACGCATTAGAATTCTTAATTAATAAAATTTATTAAACTTTATGAAAAAAGGTTCTGGTTTAATTTATTTTTAAAACTCATATATCTAAAATTGTTTATTATATATATATGTTTTGGAATACAAAGAGGAAAGCCCGAGAGATACCTCCATTAAATGAGTGAGAAAAATTGGCTTGTCAAAGCATATCCAATAATTTTTTTAAAAAATGAGATTTAATTATTAAATTTATGATACCAAATTATTTAATTTAAATTTAACAATTAAATTCATAACATATCCTAAAATGCAAATACATTGATTTAAGGATAAAATTAGAATTTAAATATCAAATCTGTACTTTGATGCAAAAATATTTATTTTTCAGCAACCAAAAATGATTCATAAAAATTAATAATTAAAATCTCACTAATAAAAGACTACATTTTATTTTATTTATGTTTAATTATTTACAGTATTATTTATTAAAAAAAACTACAAAGAATGAAAAAAAATGAAACAAACCTGAAGTAGACGTACTGGTTAGGGAGTAGTGCTGTGTTAGCACAAAAACAAGAAAAAAAAAAGAAACTGAACACCAAAGTCAGAGGAATACTTGACACAATAACCGAAGCAAAATACTATGAATCGGTTATATTTTTCTAAAGCAAGTTGCTAAAAAATCTGTGTTTTTAAAATTGTGTTTTCAAAATTGTCTTTTTTCAAAGTGAGGAAGAGAGCTCTATTTATAGGAAAAATTTGGTTAAGAAAAAATAGGGTTTTTTCAATAGGCTTTGAGAGCCCAGTTTATTCCTCAATCAAATCCTTCAAACTTTGTTAAAGATAAACTCTCAATTTTTTTAAAAAACAAAAACAAATTTGATGATAATCTTTTCATAAAAAAACAAATCTTTTTAACCAAAATTTTTTTTTTAACTTTATCCTTATCCTCACAAAAATTAATCAAATCTTTCTCTTTAAAGAAACATTTTATCTTTTCTTTTTTTAAAAAAAAATTATTTTTCAAAAAAAAAATACTTTTCAAAATCTTTTTTCTATTTTTATTTATTTTCATTTTTCATTTTTTTTTTAAACATTTTTATTTTTTTAGTTTTATTTTGTTTGGGGGACAAAATTGGGTGTCAACAATAAGTATGCTGATATAATCTCCAAGGAGGATTGACTTGAATTTGTGAAACATTGTAATGATCATGCTTTCTTGGTAAGATTAATAAATCATCCTTCTTTGTTGGTAAGATTAATAAATGTTTTAATCATTGAAATGTTGTTTTAATCATTCCTCTTTCTTGATTTACATGTGGTTATTTAGGAAATCAACGCGGCAAATAAAGTAAGAGGTTCAAGGGCCGGCAAGTGTCCATCACATATATCCCGTAAGGGATATGCAAAATTGGAGCAAGAAATTGTATGTTCGAATCTTTATGATATTAATGTATCAATTAGTTATAACTTTTTTTATTAATTATTTTACTAATTGTATCAATGACTAATTGTATATAAATTTTTGAGACACAATCAGAAGAACAATCACTACCTCGCCATCGTTTGTTTAGGACAGCGCGGTTCGACAAAAATGAGCTCACGAACAATCCCAAGGCTCTTCAGATCATAAGAGATATTGCGAGTATATTAATCTCATCATTTTATAGGGTTTTTATATCTCTTTTTTTTACCAGGATGAATTTGAACAAAGTGGTATTGTAGTACAATACCACTTTTGAAGACTTACTTTCACAAGTATTAAAGCAATCGGATCATCCTGATCGGGTGGTTGGTGTGGGAGCATCGCAGGGGTCACAAAAACTAAATATTTCCGACCTAAAAAAAAAAAAATTGTGGATGTTGATCAATTCAATAAGACCATGGAACAGTTGCATACCCTCGCGGCTGAAGTTGAAGAACTGAAGAAGGGAAAGAATGATAAAGGAAAAGAGAAGATGGAGAATTCATCAGATTTACCCTCTCCAAATAGCATCAAAGATAGCTGCACAACGGCTATCAATCTTCTCAAGGTATGATGCAAACCATGTATATGCTTGCAAATATTAATCTTTTGTTGCTGCCTGGCCCTGAACCTTTAATGATGTTGGAACCTGAATCTTTTCTGGTTATGTCTTTACATGTCTTTTTTCTTTGGCTCATGAATAACAATGTATTTCTTTATAGGGCATCAACCCATGTGTTCTTTTATACAAACATGGGCGTGTAGTTGCCAAAGGTTATATGTATAACCTTGAGGGTGACATGCTGCATGGTAAAGAGCTCCCTCAACACCATTTGAGGGTCTTAATCAATTTTCCTATTGATGAGAATGCCTCAACACCATTTGAGGGTCTCAATCAATTTTCCTATTGATGAGAATGCAGCTTTGCCCATTGAGAATGAATGGACAATCTTTTCACTGTGGGAGATGCTGTTAAAGCTTTTGTTGCATGGCCTTCAAATCTCATCTCAAATGATGATAGTCCGGTATGCCTATTTATTTGAGCTATAGATTTTTATTTCTAGTGCTTACATTATACATATATGACTAACTTTTGTTGACAAATTTTAGATGCTAACTCGCGATTGGCAAGCCAAAAAGGACGAAACATCGGGGCACACCAAGGAATCAATTGCGAGTCCCGAAAAGAAAAAGGGAACCAAGGAAGTAATTGTGAGTCCCGAAAAGAAAAAGAGAAAATATGTGGCTCAAGAATCTAATCTGCAAGAAAAGGATCGCAACGGCCTTTGTGCAATTCATGTGGGAGAAAAGGTAATTCTTAAGTCGGAGGATGAAATCAAAACTCCATTTTGAAAGGCATTGTATGCACTTTTGAAGACAAAGCAAAGGGATGCCTTTTTATTACCTATGGACACCTCCATTTTTGGCACAAAATTGGAACATGAAGGAGTTGAAAAATGTAGTCTATATTACCTACTTTTTCATATGGAACTAGATGGCACCTCTCTTTGCATTTATACAAGGTATTGATCCTAACAATATGCTGTCTAGCTTGCTACTTATTGTTGTCCTTATTTTGTTTTGGTCATTACTTATAATTTTCTCTTTGTGTTTACTGTATATTAAGGCTTTTGTATGAAAGGTTGGTGGTTCCCTTTGCTCTCACAAAGAGGTTCTCATTCCTGTCCCCTCATTGCACCCTTCTACCATCGGCCAAAGATTATATAGTAAGCGTGTTAACAAAAAATAAGAATGATAATGGCAAATGGTTTTTGGCCCTATATAATTTCGGGTAAGTAACTTGCATTGTCAATATTTGTTTACTGTGCTTATTAATTTGTACTAATTAGTACTAATTTGGTGTTGCTCAATTTTTAATTAAATTAGTTTCCATTGGGTGTTGGTTGTCATTGATGTCACGGGGAGGACTATATACTACTTAGATTCAATGGCTTGTTCAAGAGCTAAATCACATATAGGCCTATGATGGAACTCTTTAATTCGTAAGTATATGGGCTTTTTTTACTGCACATTTATTTGTTTGTGTGAAAGTGCATGTGATTATCCTCACATATTGACTGTTGATTTATTTTTTTAGATCTATCATAGCTTATCGTGGAACCAATGGGGACACCTACACAAAAAGAGAGTTAAATACACCCTTCAAATGGATTAACATTAAGGTATATACAAAATAACTTGAGTTCTGCTCTTTTGTCAATTTGATCTGTATCTATTTATATCTTATTTTTGGGAATCAAAATCTGTGCATTATTTGGTTTATAGACCTCCTAGGGTGTGCAAGTGTTGCACCGAATTTGGTTATGACTGATTCTAAATTTGGCATATAGTTGATAAATTCTGCATTTATGTTTGTTCAAGCTGATTCTAATCAATTGGTTATGACTGTTGCTGTAGAAAATTTGTGCCAAGTAAGATCCTTTTGTTTTTCATTGTTTTTTTTCTTTTCAAGATTGCTGATGAAACTTGATTGTTACTTTTCCTAAATGGTTTGTTGCTTGGTTTTTTTGGTATTCACCTCATCTCATTGGTTTGTTTCCTGTATTTGTGTTTTACAGGTTCCCAAGCAAACAAATGGTATTGATTGTGGCTATTATGTGATGAAATTTATGAAGGACATTGTGTTGCATCACGAGGGTAATAAGATTCCTCAAATGGTTTGTAATTCAATTGGTTATATTATTGCTTTGGTTATATTGTTATTATTCAACTACATTGTTTATATTAACATTGAAATTGGTCATATTATTACTTGGTTGGAGTATTACGATCATGGTGGCTACAACTCTAGCCATGATTCTTTTAGCCTCAAAGAATTAAATGATCTCAAAGAAGAATCTGCTTCTTATTTCTTCGGATTATTTTCTATCTTGTCCTAGCTAGGTATATATTATTGCTTAAGACTTTTTCCATTTCCCTATAATTTCTAACTGTCATTTATTTGGTATGACAAAGCGTTTAATTTGTTATATCGGTCATCCATTTTTTTTTTATGCAGGTATCACTATCCAATATCATTATCTTTAGTTTCTCTGCGCACATGTGATGTGGAAAATAATGATGCAAGCTTTATCTATTTTTTGGTGAACGATGCAAGCTTTATTTAGATATATATTATGAGATTATTATTATTATTATCATGCGCCTACTTTGTTGACAGTATGACCTAGTAATTCAAAATTTTTAGCTTCCAACAATACTATAGGTTGTACGTACATTATAAACAATTAATTAGTAGATGCATATATATGCATGTTTCATTTCTGTTAATTGCCTCTTGTTTCATATCGGTGCATGTCTTAATTCTTGCCAAGATGCGTGCGGTCAAAATAATAATGCAGAGCGGTTAAAAAATTAATTCAGATAGGTTCAAAATAATATTTCCGAGCGGTTAAAAAAATAATTCAAACTCATATAAGTTCAAAATAATAATTCAGACCGGTTCAAAAATTAATTCAGACCGGTTAAAAATAATGATTCAAAAGAATTATTCAGATCGGTTCAAAAGAATTATTCAGACCAGTTCAAAAGAATTATTCCGACCGGTTCAAAAGAATTATTCAGACCATTTCAAAAAATAAATCAGACCGGTTCACAAATTAATTCAGAGCGGTTCATTTTTAAGTTTCAGAGCGGTTAATAACCAGTCTCGTTAATATAAACAAGACCGGTTCATAACTGGTCTCATTTAACATGCATTTTTTACAACAGGAGCTTTTAGACCGGTTCGGAACCGGTCTGAAAATTGGTTCGGAACCGGTCTAAAAAAGCTTTTTTTTTAAGTAGTGTCTAGTTCTTATTTAGTAGAATATTTTTACTTTGGTTATGAAGTCTCCATGTGAAGTATGGAACACGTATTAGTGTAGGAACATAGCAGTAAAGAGTGTTTTATATATGAAGCAAATTGTGGGTAATGCTTGTGGTCGTGGATAGTAGGTATGCTTCATGCTCTTGGCAACATAACTTCTGAGATTAAGCTTGGTAATATTAGTGGTTCAAATATATGTTTCAAGGTTCAGTCTTGACAACTTGAAAATATAACCATAAGCATTTAGAATAAGTTGGCTTTTGTTGTCACTTGTTACTTGTTATCTTCGGTTATTAGATATGATAAAGTGCTAGGTAATTGGGCTTTAAATAAAGTAATTTAGATATGAAGGAACTTATATATATGATGAGCAATCTTGGGAGTTTTATATTTTGCTACCATACTTTTTAATGGATTACTTTATTCAAAAGTTTAGCCATTTCAGTATTCTAAATTTTAATTTGTTGGCATTGCAAGGGAGGATGATCAAGGAGCAACACTATAGGATGAAGAGGTCGCTTCTGTTACAAGTATGATCAAGAATAATAGGAGTAGCAGTAGTTGTTGTTATTTCCTAACCTCAAATTTCGTGTCAAATCCTATTTTCATTAGTGTAGGTATATTTGAGGCATATCATAAATTCTTTTCTTTCCTTTTTTTGTTACTATCTTTCTTTCTTCTGTTTTGTTAGATTTTTTTTAGTGTCAGTATCAAATTTATTTTTTAAAAAAAAAATCACTCTTCTTGAAAGTCTCTTAAAGTAATCTTATTAAACTTGTTTTGTATATGTAATGCATATATATTTTGGAAGTTAGCATTTCAGTTTTATTGTTTGTGATTTTTTTCAACTGGCTGCTAGTTCTGTTGTTTCCCTAATTTTAAGTGGCATATCTTTTGATGGTGTGTGTTTGCCCTGCGTTGCATCTCACGTTAATTAAATAGTAGTTAGACAATTATGTCTCTGCCACTTTCAAGTTCCTGGTTCAAATAGAACATGGGGTGAAACATAACTGAGGGTTGATGCCCTTGTAAAGCCCAAGAAGATTACCGAGGGCTGATGCCCTCTGTAAATCTAAAAATATTACCGACCCTCGGTAAATCTAAAAATATTACTGAGGGCCTTGCCCTCCATAAAGCCCTCTTTAAATTACCGAGGGTTAAGCCCTTGCTAAAAGAAAATTGTTTACGAGGAGCCAGCCCTTTGTAAAGCCCTATGTAAATTACCGAGGGCAATTCCCTCGGTAAATTTTACCAACGTCACTTTTACCGAGGGAATCGAGACCGTCGGTTGGCCGTTGGTACTGCGTCATTACCGACGGATTTTTGTTTATTACCGAGGGATTTGGCCCTCGGTAATCGCTGAATTTCTTGTAATAATTGTATTAAATATTAGACCTTTTTAATAATTTTTTGTTGTTTCTATTTATAAGACTTTATATAAATTTTTCTTGACAATTATTTATTTCTTTCCATATATATAGACACTCTTATTTATTTAATACTTTTTAAATTTCCAATATTATTAATATGAATAATTTTGAAAATACATATCAAATATTCACATTTCCAATACAATTAAATACATTAACTAACTTCCTTAATAAACATGAAATATCTCATATGATTTTTTTTTTCAGGTAATTAACATTAGTAAAATTATTAGAAACCCATTAGAAACCCTAGCAGAGCAACCCTTTTCTTTTCTCTCGTGGTGGTCTACGGCCGTCGCCTGCGCCATTATGGCAAAGAAAAAAGGAAGGCCTCTTGCCTCCCCTTCTCCTGCTGGGAAACAAAAAACTGATCTCGATCCTTTTCTGGACTTTTCGAATGTTGATGAAGAAGACCTTGCAAGACTGGAAAACTCGAGCGCCAAGCAATCAGAGGACCTGCTAAAAAGCCTTGATCTGATCAGATCAAAAATCAAAGGGAAAACAATAGCAAAAGATAGTGCGATTGATAAGAATGAAGAGACTAATGGTACTACTGCCACAAATCCACCTGTTGCTAATCAGGGAAGGAGAGCATCTGTATGGGACTCTTTTGATATCACAAAGCTACGTAATTCAGGTGAAAAACTCTCTTTTATTCAACCTGAACTAAAGGAGGGTGTGTCCATTGGTAAAATTGAGACAATTGATGTTGAACCTGAACTGAAATATTGGGAGTCTGCCCTAACATGTTTTGTGTTGGGTGCTAGGCCTCCTTATTCAGTAATTAGTGGTTTCTTAAAGAAGGCTTGGGGTCAATATGGCATATATAAAATCCTAATGAATGGGGATGGGACAATTGTTGTTAGATTTAATTCCATTGAGGCAAGGAATACTGTTCAAGAAATAGGGGTTTATCACTTTGATAAAAAACCCATAATTTTGGCCCCGTGGGCTGGTAGGACTATGTCAAAGAGCTTTATTGACCGTGTGCCTATTTGGATCCAATTCCCTAATCTAAGCCCTCGTTTCTGGGGTGCTGGAGCTCTTAGTAAGATAGCAAGTTTGGTGGGTAGCCCAATTATGGTTGACAAAGTTACTCAAGAAAGGAACAGAATAAACTTTGCCAGAGTTCTAGTGGAGGTTGACCCTGCAGTTTTACCTGAGGAAGTATTTTTTGAAGATGATAAAGGGAATATTATTACTCAAGGGGTAACTTATGAATGGAAACCTGTACTGTGTTCCAAATGTTCAATGTATGGACATGATGGGAAGATGTGTAGAAGTAATGTGAAGAAACAATGGGTGGAGAAAAGGAAACCATCACCAGAAGAAATTGAGGAAGTGGATGACAGGCTTAAGCTCCAAGCTCAGGTGGCTGAAGCTACTACTGAGGAGAATATGGAGTTGAATATTGTCCAAACAAAGGAGACAGGGGTTATAATAACTGCTAAATCTAATGCTGAGAAGTCAGGGGATACAAGGAATTTGGGACCAGAAAACATGGATGAAGTAGGAGGGAGCCAAATTCAGATGGTGGCCTCTGGCAGCAATTCAAAGACTAGTATGAATAGTGGTGGTAATAAGCCTAAATCAAGTTCAGAGAATGATCAGGGAGGTCCTTGGACTCCAGTGAAAATAAGAAGCAGGACTCAGCTGAGGGGTGAGGGTTCTCACCTACAGCATCATGGATAAAATTGCAAGTTGGAATATTAGAGGGCTTAATGGGCCCTCTAAACAGAAGGAAGTGAGGAACTTCATTAAGATGCATAAGGTAGGGGTTTTAGGAATTTTGGAAAATAAACTAAGGAGTGATGCTATTGACTATGTGATGGGGAACATTGCACCAGGTTGGGGCTTCTTTGCAGACTCTGATATTTGTGCTATTGGGAGGATTCTAGTGATGTGGAGGAAAGATATGTTTAATGTTTTGGTGATGGCTAGGTCTGGGCAATATACTCACTATTTGATAACTGAGAGAATTGCTAACATATCATTTTATGCAACATTCATTTATGCCTCAAATGAGTTGTTAGAAAGAAAGGAGCCATGGGAGGTTCTAAAAGGAGTTGAAAGGTTTGTTGATTTACCTTGGATCATTCTTGGTGATTTTAATACAATGTGTCAGCCTGAGGAAAAGCTTGGGGGAAACCCCCTGGATGTGAGCCAGTTTGAAGATCTTAGGGACTGGTTAAATGATTGTAACTTGGTTGATCTAAAGTCGAAAGGGCATTATTTTACTTGGTGTAATAAACAAGATGGTCCTAGTAGAATCTATTGTAAACTTGACAGGATGGTGGTAAATCAAAGATGGATTGATGCTTGGCCTGAATCAGAAGCTAATTTCCTGAATCCAGGTCTATCTGATCATTGTCCTATTGTGCTTGAATGGAATCAGAATGTTGAAATTACAAGGCCAAATTTAAAATTCTTCAATATGTGGTCTGAGGATGAAAACTTCCTAGCTATTGTTCAAGCTGGGTGGAGTAAGTATGTTACTGGCTATCCTATGGTGAAAATTATAAAGAGGCTATCATTGCTAAGGAAAGATTTTCTTGCACTCAATAAAAATAGCTATGCTGACATTGTTAACAAAGAAAAGGAACTTCGAGAGAGAATAGAGGTTATTCAGTCTCTATTGAATTCAGATCCAGCAAATGTCTCTTTTCAGCAAGAAGAAAAGGAAGTTATTAAATTACACAGGAAAAAGCTAGCTTGGCAGCCTTTTCCTTCCTTAAGCAAAAGGCTAAAGTTAGCTGGATTCAAGAAGGGGATCAGAATACTGGCCTATTTCATCAAGCAATCAGACAGAGGACATATAGGAATAGAATCATCTCAATTTATGATGAGAGTGGTAACTACTTTTCTGGGCAGAAGGATATATCTGAGCAATTCACTAGTTATTATTCTAGCCTATTCACCAGGAAGCAGTTTTATCAGTGGAATGATGGGATTATTGAGTGTGGACCTGTCCTAACTACTGAGCAACAGTTATTTCTTTTGAGGCCTTTTTCTCATGAGGAAATAAAGGAGGTGGTTTTCTCTATTCATAAGGATAAGGCTCCAGGGCTTGATGGCTATGGTGCTGGTTTCTTCAGAACTGCTTGGAATATTGTTGGAGATGATTGCATTAAGGCTATTAGTGAGTTTTTCAGAACAGCCATAATGCCTAAAAGCCTTAATGCTACAACTTTGGTAATGGTTCCAAAGGTGGATATGCCTACTCAGGTTAAGGACTTCAGACCTATTGCCTGCTGTAACTTCCTCTATAAATGTATTTCTAAGCTTTTATGTTCAAGGTTGAGTGTGGTCTTACCTAGCATTGTCCAGGAGAATCAGACAACTTTTATCAAGGAAAGAAGCATTATTCATAATATTTTGATTACTCAGGAGCTTCTAAGATTGTATGGTAGGAAAAATAGCTCTCCTAGATGTCTAATGAAAATAGACATTAGGAAAGCATATGACACACTTGACTGGAATTTTATTGAAGATATGCTAACATCTTTCAAATTCCCAATGCAATTTAGGAGATGGGTAATGGTGTGCATTTCTACTGCTACATACTCTATTTGCATCAATGGCCAGAATTCAGAAGTTTTTAAGGGATCTAGAGGGATAAGACAAGGAGATCCTTTATCCCCTCTTCTATTTGTTCTAGCAATGGAGGTGTTAACTAGAGGTTTGCAGAAGGCTTCCTTACATAGGAATTTTAGATTCCACCCTTTGTGCAAATCCCATAGATTAATCAGCCTTGCTTTTGCTGATGATCTGATGGTTTTTTGCAAAGGGCATCCAGCCAGTGTGGACATTGTATGTTCAGCAATTAAGGAGTTTGCTGAAAGCTCAGGATTGCAGCCTAGTAGGGACAAATCCCAAGTTTTTATGGCAGGGGTGCATCCAGCTAGGGAGAGTGATATTCTTAATATCACTGGGTTTCAGAAAGGGGGTTTCCCTTTCAGATATCTAGGTATTCCTATTTCAGCCAAGAAGTGGTCAAATGCTATGTGCTCTATCCTTATTGACAAGATCAGTAGAAGGATCAACTCTTGGAGGACTAAAAACCTCTCTTATCAGGCAAGATGCACTCTTATTAATTCTGTGCTAATGTCATTGCATTCTTATTGGGCCTCTGTATTTATGATTCCTAAAGCAGTTTTTAAGGGAGTGGAGAAGAAGTGTAGAGAGTTCTTATGGGGTGTGAACTCAGAAGGGCACTATCATGCATCAGTGGCTTGGGATACAGTGTGTAGACCTAAGAAGAATGGAGGTCTGGGTTTCAAAAATGCTACTTTGTGGAATATGGCTGCTGTAGGAAAGCAAGTATGGCATATTGGTGCTAAAAAGGAGTATCTTTGGGTAAAGTGGATAAGCTCCATATACTTAAAAGATAGAGATTTCTGGCAGATTGAGTTAAGGCAAGGGGATAGTTGGCACTGGAAACAAATTGTCAAGGTGAAGAACAAATTAGCTACTGGTTTTACTGGTGATTGTTGGAATGCTAATGGTTCAAGGATCTATACTATAAAGAGTGGCTATCTATTCTTACTGGGATCTGTTCCTACATTTCATTTACATCGATTTGTTTGGAACTCTACCTCGATCCCTGAACATATGTTCATTTCATGGCTAGCTGTACACAATAAATAAAAAACAAAAGACAGATTGTTTATGCAAATCCGTACCTGTGTCCTCTGTAATGGTAGCGATGAAACGCGGAATCATCTATTCTTCGAATGTCCTTGGTCGCAAGAGCTTCTCGAATCTGCTTGCCTGTGGATAGGTATCAACAATTGGCCTTATAAGTTTACGAATTGGAGTAGGTGGATTATGCATGCAATCAAGGATAAAACAAGGAGGAAGTGTTTGTTTACCATGTATTCAGCAGTTCTTTATACAGTCTGGATTGAGAGGAATAGGCGCATCTTCATGGGAGCTAGAAGATCAACTGCGGTGGTGCTGCATGCGCTGAGGAAGGAGATGGCTTTGAGGATGTCCTTTTGCTTTCCCCATTTCAGGAATTGGAAAGACAGAGCATTAGTGGATAGAATTTGGTCTGAACTGTAGTTTCCTTTCTTTTGATTTTTTTGTTTGTTTGGTTGGTTCGGTTTGGGCTGGCTCGGTTTTGGGCTGGTTTTATTTTCTTTGGTTTAATCCTCTTGGGCTGGTGAACCCTTCCTAGAAGGTGGCACATGGTCCATGGAGTGATTTGTATGATTCATTTAGTTGCTTGTGGTTTAATAATATTATTTATTTTACAAAAAAAAAAAATGAAATATCTCATATGGATCTTAGACATTATATTATAATTTTATAATTTTTCACACCTTTTCAAAAGTTAAGCATTCTAACTATTTTTTTAGGTTAAAATGCACTTTTGGTCCCTTAAGTTTTCCATTTGTAAAGAATTAGTCTCTTTACTTTTTTTGAGCTAAAATAGTTCCTTATGTTTATTTTTTGTGCAGATTTCATCTCTCCGTCATCTTTTCGTTAAAAAAATGTAACATCCCTCATTTTTATAAAAAGGAAATATAAATAAAATATTTATTTTAATAAAGAAATTTCATAAATAAGAGTATTTTATGAAAATAGTTTATTGGAAAATGAATTATCATTTAAGAAAATGAGATTTTAGTAAAATGTCATGTAAAGATTGGATTGTATCTCTTTCGTTAACCGTTGGATCATCCTCAAATTTTTAGACAAGGTTTCTAATGATTTTATATTGACATCCAACGGTGGAAATTGTGTTTTGAGAAGTAAATCTTTTTATATTAATTTTTCAGCAAAACAGTAAATTTCTGAATTTTAGCAGTGGCTAACCGCTTAGAAAAACCATTAACCGGTTAGTGCGTCTGCATCTGCATAATTTTAAGGCGGTTTGAGCTGGAAATCACGAAGGTTCTTCATTTTTAATCCTTCCCAAGACGCGTGGAACCCTAATGGAAGGCCAGGGACAGGTGAAAGGCGTTTGATTTGGATGGGTGTCTTTGGTAGTGACTCATCCACCTTCCACCTTCAATATCTTGGCTCTATAAATAGCTTAACCTTGTGTTTCTGTTTGATCAATTTTCCCTGCGTTTTGTTGTGCTGAAACACTGCCAAAATCATCTCAAATTCGTGCAAGCGACTTGCTCTTAGTTGCTGCACATATAAGCTTGTGAGTTGTGAGTGTGTGATCTTGCTTTTGAAGGTGATTGGTGCTGTTCTTTTGCTGGTTTTGGTGGCTGTTGTGTGGCTGCTGCTGTGAGCTTTGTAGCTGCTGTCTTAGAGTGTTTTAAATCTTGTCTAGGTGTTGTCAAAATCGTCCAAGGTATGGGAGAAGTCATTCATATTTCTAGGATTATTGATTGTGGAGATTTATGTGTGTATGTTTGTGAATTGGACCAAGACATGGTTGCTTGACATGGAGGTCAAGACAACCACTTGGCCACTATGATATAAATCTGAATTGGTACTAAATTGAATGAGTATTAAGTTGTAACTCTTAATGAAGATTGTGCCAAAATATGTTTGTGAGTTTACTGCAAAAATTAAAGTAAAGAACATGCTTAAGTAAGATTGGTTATGTTTGGATGATGTATGCTTGATTGATCACTTAATTAATTGAATTGATGCATATGAATTGTGTTAGCAAGTGAAATAAGTCTTGTAACAAGTGAAGAAAGATGTGTTAGTTGATACTCAAGTCTGGTTGAAAGTTAATTATGAGTATGGAATGGGTTTGCACAAGTTAAAGTGCAGTTTGTTCTCAGGACCTGCATAATCTAACCGGTTAGTGGGCAATTCTAACCGGTTAAAACCTGAGAAAAAGGGGAAAAATAGTTAATTAAGTTTATTATGATTAACTTCCATAACTTTGAACCACTCTATGTTCATATGAACATGTTGAATATGATTTATGATGATACTTTAATGGTATTATTGAATTGATTAGTAAGTTAATCATAAATCATGAAGTGATCATTGTCTTAATGATACACATCCAAATTGAATTAGAATACTCTCTTGTACAAATTTGGAAAGCTCTGTATAATAATGCTATGTATTCTATTTGATATTGGCTTAAGTTGATAATTGGATTTGGAGAAGATTGGGTATAAGTTTAAGTTACAAGTGCATGACAAGAACTATGCTACATGAAGGAATCAAGGGATTAAGAATGCTAAGGGCAATGATTTGGGATTGGAACTTAAATTTTATTTAGGCATATACCTTAAGTTGTCATAAGGGAAAGAAATGCATTTGGAATTGATTTGAAGTATGAAGGAAGTCTGTTCTGCTCTCAGACTGCATAGACTAACCGGTTAGTGGATGTTGGTAACCGGTTAGTGCCTGACAGCATACACTAGTTATTCAAGTTTAGAATAACAATCTCTAAGGGTGGATATGAAATAGGCCTGGGCTAATAATTTAACTAGTAATTGGGAGTAAATAAGTTAATGAATGATGGATTATGTTATGGTTTGATAATGAGATCTTATTTTGAGGTTTTGAAGTTGTCTTGAACTTAAGATATTAGAATTAGAGTTTATTGTTAATTTAATTAAATCATAATTTAGTAAATCCTAAATGCTGCATAAGGATTAGAAAGACAATAGCTTGAGATTGAAAGAGATTAAGTTTAAGAATTAAGGGTTTGCTCTCAGGTACTGTTGTTTCTAACCGGTTAGTAGATTCTGTAACCGGTTAGGACCTGAGGCAAGAGAATAATTAATTTAGTTTTCTTATAATCCTTAAAGGTTTTACTTAACTATTATTTTAGTTTCTAAATAAGTTAAGCATGATGCTAATAAGTCAAAAAGGATAAATCACTATTTATCTAATTTTCTAAGAATTATCTTTTAATTGGAATTATCGTTCTGTTCTAATTGAATTGATAATTTCTTCGTTGGCTTAGCGTTGATGATGGGAAATGATTTATGATTGGTTATAATGAGCTGATAAGGCAATAGATTAGTTGTATAATCATGTCAGCTAAAAAGGGCTAAGTTCTGGATAAAGGACATTAGGTAGGAATTAATACCCCATGATAATAAGTGGAGCAAGCCTAATGTCTCAATCTAAAGATTTTGTAATTGACAATAAATGATTGAGCTTACTTGGTCATTAATGTTTTGGAACATAATAGGTTAATGACTTAAAGGAGTGTTAATGATAATACGGGTTTGATGATGCTTGATGATTATGAGGATCCAATCCAAATGCGCTAGGGCTGTTGCTCCGATTTGGATAAGTTAAAGTTGGTTAATTGAAATCGCTCCGACTCACATATGTTGAGGTTAACTCCTACAAGAAGTCATTATACTTAAAGGATTCCGTATAGTACGGTGTGGCCGCTATACGAAGACATGTGGAACGGTGTGGCCGCCATATGTGAAGTAAGTGTTATGGGATTCCGTATAGAACGGTGTGGCCGCTATACGAAGACATGTGGAACGGTGTGGCCGCTGTGACGCTCTTTTATTCACTCGAAAAGGTTTGATTAGATTCGGACTTGTAAGGTTTTCCAAAAATTAGGGTGGAAAAATTTTCTTTTTAAAACACTTGGTTGACAAGTGAAATCAAAGAATTGAAATCCGGAAGGTTAAAAGTAATTGGAAAGCAGTCGAGGGTTTTCGTAGTAAATATTATTTTCGTAAATGAAACCTTTAGTCCCTCGATTGCGAGTTCTTTTAAAACTGATCAATACCGGATTCCAAAGCCAGTTTAAAAATCAGCGGAATATTGAAATGCGTAAAGTGAACCTTAGTTGTAGGTAATAAGTCATAAAAGGTCTAATACAAAATAGTTACAAGTCCATTGGAAATAAAACACTCTGACAATACCTCACCCAAAAGCAAAATTTACAAAAAGTAAAACTCAAAAAGAAAGGGTATCATTAGAGCTGGTCGTCGGTCCACTGCAGCTATTCCATAGACAGAGAACACCGGTTTCGTCCCACGAAACCTACGAGGACGAAAGCGAACTACGGGATTGGGATGGTAGAGAGGGATCTCTACTTCTCCCTCAAAACAGCCCGGTGATCCCGATACTCCTAAGCACCATCAAGGAGCGGGCGGATCTCGATACAAGACAGGCGTTCGGCCATCACCTACAAGGGCAGGAGAGTAAGCCTAACACAGTCGCATAATCGAATAAGCCTAAGCCCTAACATTCACAACCAGATACACAGCAACAGTCACCAGTGCAGAAAATGCATATACATATGAGCAAACACCAGTTTAGTTATTATCTTCTAGTTAAGTGGCATGATGCATGTACATGTTCTCCAACTCTGACTCTGAGGCCTCTATGTCCACCGGGTCCAGATCTGAGAAACGGTGCGTCCCAGACGCGGCACGGCTTACGGCACGTCTGCCAGCGTAAATGGCATGACTTACGGTGTTTCCACCAGCATAAAAGGCATGACTTACGGTGTTTCCACCAGCATAAACGGCACGACTTACAGTGTTTCCACCGGCGTAAAAGACACGACTTACAGTGTTTCCACCAGCGTAAAAGGCACGACTTACAGTGTTTCCACCAGCGTAAACGGCACGACTTACAGTGTTTCCACCAACGCAAACAGGCACAACTTACAGTGTTTCCACCAGCGCAAACGGCACGACTTACAGTATTTCTACCAGCGTAAAAGGCACGACTTACAGTGCGTCCACCAGCATAAACGGCACGACTTACAGTGTTTCCACCAACGCAAACAGGCACAACTTACAGTGTTTCCACCAGCGTAAACGGCACGACTTACGGTGAACCCTGTGCAGGCTTTCATAAAATATCAAGTTCAGTTTCAAAACGGTTCACAGGTTCACCGGCGTAGGAAAGGGACGCCTTACGGTGTTTCCACCTGCGTAGGTGTTCCTCAGATTGGGACTGGTTTGATAACCTAGCTCATGTCATGTATGTTCTCGATGCAACTCTTGCAATCCTAGGTTATCATGCACGTGTTCAAGTTCCAGGTTTATTATTAGTCTAACTATGTCATGACCATTTGTCATTAGTTCATCATATAATCATAAGCAATCAATAGGTATCCGATATGACAAAGTCATACTAGTTCTAGGTCAGGCTTATGTCTAAGTATTCGGACAGAGTCCCATCATTTACCTGACCTAGGTCACCTTAAGTGACTAAAACTTGGGATAAACAAGTCTTAACTACTTAAGACTTCGGTTAATTGAGTCCTAATCACTTAAGACTAGGTTTAACTGACTTCAGTTGACTTAATCATGGACTAAGTCCACTAATCTTTGGACTAAATCTCACTAATCAGGAGTTTAGTCTCACTAATTGTGGTTAAGTCAAGCTTAATTGACTAATCTCGGATTAAATCCGACTAATCATGGATTAGGTCCAACTAATCGTGGATTAGTCGACTGATCAGGGGATTAGGGTTACTAATTAAGGATTAAGTCCAACTAATCTTGGATTAGTTGACTAATTAGGATTAAGGTTACTAATCGGGGATTAAGTCTAACTAATCTTGGATTAGTTGACTAATCAGGGATTAAGGTTACTAATCAAGGATTAAGTCTAACTAATCATGGATTAGTTGACTAATCACGGTTAAGGTCACTAATCAAGGATTAAGTCCAACTAATCATGGATTAGTTGACTAATCACGGTTAAGGTCACTAACCAAGGATTAAGTCCAACTAATCTTGGATTAGTTGACTAATCACGGTTAAGGTCACTAACCAAGGATTAAGTCCAACTAATCATGGATTAGTTGACTAATCACGGTTAAGGTCACTAATCAAGGATTAAGTCCAACTAATCTTGGATGATTAGTTGACTAATCACGGTTAAGGTCACTAATCAAGGATTAAGTCCAACTAATCTTGGATTAGTTGACTAATCACGGTTAAGGGAGACTTAATTTGGTCTAAGTGCTACTTAGTTGTCTAAAACTACGTTTGATTATCACTTAGTTGACAAACTCACTTTAGCTCCTAAATTAAGTCCTTAACCGAGACTTAAGGTCCTAAAACCGTTTGGGATCAACACCTAAACCTAGTTCGTCTAAGAGCTAATCATGAATTAACAACATAGTCAATTCGGTTTCTCCTCAACACAAAGTATGCTCGTAAAATTCAGCATGAACATATGGTATTCACAAAAGCAATCATTCATCAACACTAAACATGGTCATAAAATTCAGCATAGAAACATTAAGCAATCACATATCAAAACTCATCAAATTCGGCCTCCAAGCCCAAAATCAAAGTCTAACTAGTGCCCTTGAGTCTCATGGTGACTCTCCCTAATTTCTAAGCTTAAAGACTTACTCTAGCAAAAGTGTAAGCCTCTCTCTTACCTCTTGAAGACAACAAAAGAAAACTTAGAACCTTTGGCCTTCTTTCTCACCAAAACTGTGAGCAATCTCCTTCCTTGGACCCTTGGAACTTGACTTCAAGCTTCTAAGAATCTAAGACTCCTCTTGATCTACCAAGCTAAGGATCCTAATGCCTTGATGATGGTGTGGCCGTGAGGTCTATTTGTGTTTTGATTAAAATTTCTTCAACACAACTTCAATCAAGTGGCATATTCATGAGCTTGGGTATGAACATGCCAAGGTTCTTTGTGTTTTGTAAGTGTTTAGGTTGATTTAGGGTGGTGATGAGGTGAGGCCATGAGCTTCTCTAGAAAAGGAAGGGTTGAATTTGAGCTTCTAAGTCTTAATCACTAATGCATGTTGTGCATTCTTGATCTAGGCTTAGAGTATGTAAGGATTTCTTGGTTTTTCATGGAAGAAAAGGCTTGAGTGGTGGTGTTTTGGGAGGGTGGCCGTGAGCCTCTTGGCCAAGAAAGAAGAAAGAAGAAAGTGGTACGGTGGCATGAAGAAAAGAAAAGGAAAAGTGAAGCTCATCAACACAAGGCCACTTTTATAAAAGCTCATGGTCAAATGGTTAGGTGTTAAGGTGGCTAAGTGGTAAGTTTTGGTGTGGACACCTCAACTCTTCATGCAAAGGGAGGAAAGGTGGTGTTGACACCTAATGCTTTGACCACATGCATGAAATGTGGGCTTGACACCTTACTTGCTTCATGCATTCACAATTTCACTCCATGGCTTCACACACACACATTCCACACGGCCAACACTAGCACACACAAGGCCCATCACACAATCTTGGCCCAATATCACTCACAAGGCCCATTAGGTTCACTTAGGCTTAATCTAACCCACTTAACCCTTAAGCTTTACATTAACCAAGCTAATCTAATTCTAAACCAACTATTAGCTAACTAAACCAAACCAACTTAAAACCACACAAGTCTAAACCTAATAAATTAAGTTTGATCTAACCCTAATCACGATTTGCTATCTAAACAAGATTAAGTTCTAACACATCAAGCTAAAGCAAAACATTTAGATCACAAAGCATAACATTATTTGGGAACTAAAATTCAGGGATGTTACAGCCGCCATATGTGTGTGATTCCATATAGTACGGTGTGGCCGCTATATGAAGGCATGGAACGGTGTGGCCGCCATGTGTATAATGTGATGATTAATATGTGTGTTATGCATCTCATGCATGGTGTACAGGGAATTGTAAAACGAGTGAGGTGCATGCTGTAACATCCCAAATTTAATTCTTAGTGTAAATCATGTTTTGATAGTCTTAGGATAGAAGTAATTATGAGTCAAGTTAGAAAATTGGCCAATTAGACATGCAAATTCAAGTTTAAAACATAGGACTTTGGGGAATAAGAATAACAAGATTGGTAGCTTAGAATACAAATTCCACCGTTGGATGTGAAGTAGGATAGGTAACGAAGCTTGTGTTAAAATTTGAGGAAGATCCAACGGGTAACGGAGAAGTTATGGCCTTCCAAAGTATGGATGCTGCAAAATTTAGCAGCTTAATCGATTAAGCTGCAGCTTAATCGATTAAGCTGCAACTTAATCGATTAAGGTCCGCTGATGGGAAAATGCCTAATCGATTAATAATCGATTAAAGGCTGTTCTGTGAGAAAAAAATAAAAGCGATTCACACGTTCATTCTTGCCAAAATTCGAACCTCCTCTCTCTAGGGCACAAAATCTCTCACTCCAAATCCATCAAACCTCAAGGGAATCACTCCAAAATCCATCCTCAAGTCCCTCTTTGTCACTCCAAGTAAGTATTCATGTCTTGATTTCATTTCTCTCTCTCTAATTTAGATTTTCTCTCTCTCTCTCTTCCCACCTCTTGGTGAAACTCGAATTTCCCCTTGATTGTGCCACAATCTCTTCATCGTTCTCATTTCTATGGCTTAGGGAAGATCAACATCACTCTCCTCCTTCGATTGCCTTTGGAGCTCTTTGTTTTGGGTGCTAGAAGCTAGGGCTTGAGGTTCTCCCACTCTCTCCTTGATTGAGGTAAGGGGGTGTGTGTTACCTTGGTTTAGGGACTAGTTTTCTAGCTAGCACATAGTGATTTGCTAAGGTTATGTGTTAGAATTGTGTTAGGAATCTTAGGAATATTAAATATTGAAAATTATTACGATATAGCCATGAATAAGCTCTAAGTGTAAATGCCCAATATAATTGTAAGAATGTGAATGAATATTGAAAAACATGCTTTATTGATGATTAAGTGTGATATATGAAGCAATGTGGATATGTGCTACTTGATGTATATGATTAAATGAATGGTTTGTATTATGTTAGTAATGTTTGGTTGATATGTTGAATTGATTGGAATACAATGCTAAATGGAAAAGTATAATTTAAACGAATTAAAAAGGAATGGATGGTTGAATTGATCATTGGGACATTGGCACACTAGGTCGCCCCTGCTAGGTGTATCAAATGCCCCATTAGTTAGGGCCAAATGCCCCGTCAGGCCAAATGCCCCATTAGGTCCAAACGCCCCATTAGGCGTCGATGTGCCCAAGTGATCAATTCAACGATAATTAAGAGTATGGAAAATGTGAAAAGGAATAAAGTATATGAAAGTGAATATGTTATGAAATGTGTTAAGCAATGATAAAGATTGCATGTATTGTCCTAATGGGTGAAGCCTAATGGGTGATTAAAGTCCTAATGGGTGTATAAGTCCCTAATGGGTGTACAAACGCCCTAGCAGGAGCAACCAATTCCTAGTGGTACTAATATATGGAAATGAGAAATTGGAAATGAGAAATTGAATGGTGAAAAGATCATTGGATAATTGAATTATAATGGGAAAAAGAGAAAGAAAATGAATATTTAAATGGCATGAATATGACATGGAATGATTGTATGAACTTACACGTGCTAAATGTCTAACTGTGTATGACTTGGTGGGTTAGTATGTCTAATTAGAAACTGCTTCCTACTTCATGTGTAATGCTCACCCTCTTGCTATTTTTACAGGTACTGAGATTGAGCTTGCACAACCCCCGACCGAGTAGGTGCACTCTCCCTTACAGGGAGAGTAGCTTATGAGAGTTTAGGGGATTTTTTTGGTGTAGTCCTGGGGTATATTGGAGATAGTATATGTGTCTCTATGTTTTGTATATGTTATGCAAAGTATTTTTTTTGGGTGATCCAGGACTACTTATTTTGGAAAGGAAGTACATTATTTTGGGAAACTTTCATAGTTCCACAACTTGTTTATTTGCTGCGACCTCTGATGTAAGTATGTGATGATGTGGATGGTTATTCCACTATTGATGTTTTGGCCCTGTTGGCCCTGGATGAAAGGAAAATATCTATATATATATATATATATATTGCACAGGTTTCAGGAAATCTAAACTTTGGTTTACTCGATAAACAAAGGAAACTCTGTCCGGTTTGACAGAGATTTTTGAAATCAAATAGTTTTAAAAAGAAATTTTCAAGCTACTATTTTATATTATGGGTACTTAAGGGTAATTATTACTAGGGTGTTACACATGCGGGATTGGAAACCATGTAGTACGGTGTGGCCGCTACATGAGACGGTTGGAACGGTGTGGCCGCCACCGTAGAAATGAAAAGGACCTAGAACTATTGGTGGACAATGGTTCAGGGATCATCCCCTTGTATCATTTTAGGATCGTGGTCGATGGGGTTCCGGTATAGAACGGTGTGGCCGCTATACAGGTTGTGGGAACATCGAGCGCACGATTGTTTATCCCAGAGTGTTGTTTTTCTAGAAGAGTTGATTATGGAGAAATGATTTGAGAGACGTGCATGCATAGCATGAAAGTTTAAATGGTTATAGTTAATGTTGTTTACTAAGACACTTGAGCATGCATTTATTATGTTGGAATGATATCTGTGATGATTGTGTTTGACCAATCATATAATCTGCTTAGGCGATATGACAAGTGACTTACTCCCATCTACCATGTTTGTGGTGGTAGGTTCTTTCAAAGGACAGGACTGAAGCCACTCCTGTAGGAGTGAAAGTGTCTAGAAGGAACAGCCAGGATGATGTCTTGTCATCCGGATCCTTTTGCAGAAGGATCGAGTTGTGAAGACCAATGCTCTGGGTGTAAAAAGGGTTTTTGGGGTTTTGTATTATATATGTTTTACACTCAGACTATTTTATAAAAGAAATATTACTCTATGAAAAGTACTTTTGGTTTTCACACTCTTTATGGAAAAAGTTTTTGTCAACCCGTATTTTATTGGGCTAGTTTTTGGGGCGTTACACTTTTATGGTATCAGAGCAATGGTTCCAACTCTCGGCTGTGGAGTATGGTCCTTCCCCTACTCAATAAGTTGTGTGACTCTAACCTAAGTTTTTATGAGTGCAGGTCTACTATGGCAACGAGAAACCGAAACCATACGAATGAAATGTTAGAGAGGATCACTGCTGTATTAGAGAATATGCAACAACATCAACAACAAGCGAATCAACCGCACCAACGCAATGTTGAACCTACTGAGTTTATAGGATTCACCGAATTTCGAAAATGCAATCCCCCTCAGTTCGAAGGAGGGTATAATCCAGAAGGAGCTCAGAAATGGTTGCAAGAAATTGGGAAAATCTTTCGGTCTATGGGTTGTTCAGATGCACAAAAGGTGGTGTATGCGACTTATATGTTGAATGATAAAGCGGAAACTTGGTGGGATCATGCCAGGCAATTATTGGAAGCCGAGGACCGGCACATCACCTGGGAGGTATATAAAGAAAAGTTCTTAGAAAAATACTTCCCAGAGGATATAAGGAGAAAGAAAGAAGTTGAATTTTTGGAACTGAAGCAAGGGGAGATGGATGTTCGAGAATACGCTGCGAAGTTTGAAGAATTGATGAAGTATTCTCCCTATTACCAGAATCATCCAGATGAAAGATCAAAGTGCGTAAAATTCGAGAATGGACTACGCCCGGATTTGAAGCCAGGAATCAGTTATAAGGGAATAAGGAATTTCCCGATGTTGGTAAACATGTGCAGGATCTACGACGACGATATGAAAGCAAAGGAGGTTTATGAAAAGAATGTCCGAATTCAGAAGAAGCAAAAGATTGAGGAAATGAGAGCTCAGTTGGAGGAAGAAGAAAAACAATTAAAAGAATCAACCATGGAAAAAGAACAATCTGAGGAGCTGGAGTTCTATAGATTGGGATTAGGAAAATCTCAATCGAAGAATGGTAACTAGAAAGGAAATGGGAAAGGAATCACTTATCCACCTCAATGTGGAAAGTGTGGGGCACATCACTTTGGATCAAGCTGTGGTGTACCCAAGGGAATAGTATGCTTCAACTGCAGGAAGCCGGGGCACTATTCGCCAGATTGTCCGGAGAATAAAAGCAAGAAAGGATCAGGTAGCAAGCGAGGTAAACCCTTAGGTTGTCCTTCTCTTAATCTGAGCTAACGTAGTCATCTATTTCTTTCGATTACGTTAATTGAATCGTTCGATATTTTGAAGATCTAGATGTAATCTCTGACGCAAATTTCTTTAATTGAAACCTTTATCACAATTGGATGTCATAAATATTTGTGGACACTACGGAGATAGAAAGATTCGTTAAGACTAGAGAGATTAATAACCACCGGGATAGGACAAATCTTTGTCTCCCCAACGGAAATGTCTCTAGCGCTTGGCTATCTAGCTAAATCTGATGGTGATGAAAACCCTATCTTTAAGTTCATCTAACTTAAATATATATTGTATGACCTTTCTTGCGAAAGGTTATATCTGAAAGGAATGATTTTATTATTAATGGTTTGAATATTAGGACCGATCACCCTAATGTTTGCAACTATTAAGGAATAAAGCCATATAAATGATTCGTTAATCGTGCGCGAGTGATCAGAGTGCGCAGCGGTAAAAGTATTTTCTAAAGTTTTATGCAAAATGTTTTGATTGGAAAATTGTTATTTAGAATTTTTCCGTTTGAAAGGATTTATTTAGAAGAATTTATCTGGAATATTTTCTATAAATATTTTGGAGATTGAAAATTTTGAGAAAAATACAGCCAAAATTCATTTAGTGGGGGAGAATCTCCAAAACATCTTGATAAAGGTAAGATTAAAATTTTATTTTATGGAAATATTTTGGAAAGTGAGAATTTTAGAAAACAAATTTCGGGGACGAAATTCAATTTAGTGGGGGAGAGTGTAACATCCCTCATTTTTATAAAAAGGAAATATAAATAAAGTATTTATTTTAATAAATAAATTTCATAAATAAGAGTATTTTATGAAAATAGTTTATTGGAAAATGAATTATCATTTAAGAAAATGAGATTTTAGTAAAATATCATGTAAAGATTGGACTATATCTCTTTCGTTACCCGTTGGATCATCCTCAAATTTTTAGACAAGGTTTCTAATGATTTTATATTGACATCCAACAGTGGAAATTGTGTTTTGAGAAGTAAATCTTTTTATATTAATTTTTCAGAAAAACAGTGAATTTCTGAATTTTAGCAGTGGCTAACCGGTTAGAAAAACCAGTAACCGGTTAGTGCGTCTGCATCTGCATAATTTTAAGGCGGTTTGAGCTGGAAATCACGAAGGTTCTTCATTTTTAATCCTTCCCAAGACGCGTGGAACCCTAATGGAAGGCCAGGGACAGGTGTAAGGCGTTTGATTTGGATGGGTGTCTTTGGTAGTGACTCATCCACCTTCCACCTTCAATATCTTGGCTCTATAAATAGCTTAACCTTGTGTTTCTGTTTGATCAATTTTCCCTGCGTTTTGTTGTGCTGAAACTTTGCCAAAATCATCTCAAATTCGTGCAAGTGACTTGCTCTTAGTTGCTGCACATATAAGCTTGTGAGTTGTGAGTGTGTGAGCTTGCTTTTGAAGGTGATTGGTGCTGTTCTTTTGCTGGTTTTGGTGGCTGCTGCTGTGAGCTTTGTAGCTGCTGTCTTAGAGTGTTTTAAAGCTTGTCTAGGTGTTTTCAAAATCGTCCAAGGTATGGGAGAAGTCATTCATATTGCTAGGATTATTGATTGTGGAGATTTATGTGTGTATGTTTGTGAATTGGACCAAGACATGGTTGCTTGACATGGAGGTCAAGACAACCACTTGGCCACTATGATATAAATCTGAATTGGTACTAAATTGAATGAGTATTAAGTTGTAACTCTTAATGAAGATTGTGCCAAAATATGTTTGTGAGTTTACTGCAAAAATTAAAGTAAAGAACATGCTTAAGTAAGATTGGTTATGTTTGGATGATGTATGCTTGATTCATCACTTAATTAATTGAATTGATGCATATGAATTGTGTTAGCAAGTGAAATAAGTCTTGTAACAAGTGAAGAAAGATGTGTTAGTTGATACTCAAGTCTGGTTGAAAGTTAATTATGAGTATGGAATGGGTTTGCACATGTTAAAGTGCAGTTTGTTCTCAGGACCTGCATAATCTAACCGGTTAGTGGGCAATTCTAACCGGTTAGAACCTGAGAAAAAGGGGAAAATAGTTAATTAAGTTTATTATGATTAACTTCCATAACTTTGAACCACTCTATGTTCATATGAACATGTTGAATATGATTTATGATGATACTTTAATGGTATTATTGAATTGATTAGTAAGTTAATCATAAATCACGAAGTGATCATTGTCTTAATGATACACATCCAAATTGAATTAGAATACTCTCTTGTACAAATTTGGAAAGCTCTGTATAATAACACTATGTATTCTATTTGATATTGGCTTAAGTTGATAATTGGATTTGGAGAAGATTGGGTATAAGTTTAAGTTACAAGTGCATGACAAGAACTATGCTACATGAAGGAATCAAGGGATTAAGAATGCTAAGGGCAATGATTTGGGATTGGAACTTAATATGATTTTATTTAGGCATATACCTTAAGTTGTCATAAGGGAAAGAAATGCATTTGGAATTGATTTGAAGTATGAAGGAAGTCTGTTGTGCTCTCAGACTGCATAGACTAACCGGTTAGTGGATGTTGGTAACCGGTTAGTGCCTGACAGCATACACTAGTTATTCAAGTTTAGAATAACAATCTCTAAGGGTGGATATGAAATAGGTCTGGGCTAATAATTTAACTAGTAATTGGGAGTAAATAAGTTAATGAATGATGAATTATGTTATGGTTTGATAATGAGATTTTATTTTGAGGTTTTGAAGTTGTCTTGAACTTAAGATATTAGAATTAGAGTTTATTGTTAATTTAATTAAATCGTAATTTAGTAATGTCCTAAATGCTGCATAACGATTAGAAAGACAATAGCTTGAGATTGAAAGAGATTAAGTTTAAGAATTAAGGGTTTGCTCTCAGGTACTGTTGTTTCTAACCGGTTAGTAGATTCTGTAACCGGTTAGGACCTGAGCCAAGAGAATAATTAATTTAGTTTTCTTATAATCCTTAAAGGTTTTACTTAACTAATATATTAGTTTCTAAATAAGTTAAGCATGATGCTAATAAGTCGAAAAGGATAAATCACTATTTATCTAATTTTCTAAGAATTATCTTTTAATTGGAATTATCGTTCTGTTCTAATTGAATTGATAATTTCTTCGTTGGCTTAGCGTTGATGATGGGAAATGATTTTTGATTGGTTATAATGAGCTGATAAGGCAATTGATTAGTTGTATAATCATGTCAGCTAAAAAGGGCTAAGTTCCGGATAAAGGACATTAGGTAGGAATTAATACCCCATGATAATAAGTGGAGCAAGCCTAATGTCTCAATCTAAGGATTTTGTAATTGACAATAAATGATTGAGCTTACTTGGTAATTAATGTTTTGTAACAGAAGAGGTTAATGACTTAAAGGAGTGTTAATGATAATACGAGTTTGATAATGCTTCATGATTATGAGGATCCAATCCAAATGCGCTAGGGTTGTTGCTCCGATTTGGATAAGTTAAAGTTGGATAATTGAAATCGCTCGGACTCACATATGTTGAGGTTAACTCCTACAAGAAGTCATTATACTTAAAGGATTCCGTATAGTACGGTGTGGCCGCTATACGAAGACATGTGGAACGGTGTGGCCGCTATACGAAGACATGTGGAACGGTGTGGCCGCCATATGTCTGTGATTCCATATAGTACGGTGTGGCCGCTATATGAAGGCATGGAACGGTGTGGCCGCCATGTGTATAATGTGATGATTAATATGTGTGTTATGCATCTCATGCATGGTGTACAGGGAATTGTAAAACGAGTGAGGTGCATGCGGGATTGGAAACCATGTAGTACGGTGTGGCTGCTACATGAGACGGTTGGAACGGTGTGGCCGCCACCGTAGAAATGACAAGGACCTAGAACTATTGGTGGACAATGGTTCAGGGATCATCCCCTTGTATCATTTTAGGATCGTGATTGATGGGGTTCCAGTATAGAACAGTGTGGCCGCTATACAGGTTGTGGGAACATCGAGCGCATGATTGCTTATCCTAGAGTGTTGTTTTTCTGGAAGAGTTGATTATGGAGAAATGATTTGAGAGACGTGCATGCATAGCATGAAAGTTTAAATGGTTATAGTTAATGTTGTTTAATAAGACACTTGAGCATGCATTTATTATGTTGGAATGATATCTGTGACGATTGTGTTTGACCAATCATATAATCTGCTTAGGCGATATGACAAGTGACTTACTCTCATCTACCATGTTTGTGGTGGTAGGTTCTTTCAAAGGACAGGACTGAAGCCACTCCTGTAGGAGTGAAAGTGTCTAGAAGGAACAGCCAGGATGATGTCTCGTCATCCGAATCCTTTTGCAGAAGGATCGAGTTGTGAAGACCAATGATCTGGGTGTAAAAAGGGTTTTTGGGGTTTTGTATTATATATTGTTAGAACCTACAATCGGTGGTTGAAATAACTAGGATACACTAGGAGAACACCTAGAAGGGGGGTTGAATAGGTGTTTAAGAAACCTTGAAAGATTTTCGAAAGAAACAAATCAAAACGATCAAAACAAATGATTTTCTTGAAAATTCTTTAGCCTTAATCGATTAATGACATGAACTAATCGATTAATGCCTCTGTTAATGAATTAATCACTTATCAATCAAATACGAAAATCAATCAATTAACATGTATAACCAGAGATTCAGCGGAAACAATTAACACCTATATTCTTATTGATTACCTAGGTTATGAAAATGATTTTCCCCAAATCAATTTTGCACAATTAAGATTCAATTCAATCAATTATGAAAAATCACTTTTTCTAGGTTTTCAACCAAGAACACAATGAATAACAAGAATGTAAAGAGTAGAGAGTTTAGAGATACGACACAGTGATTTATCCTGGTTCACTTTCATCCACTTGAAAGCTACTCCAGTCCCCTCTTCAACCAAGAGAGATTCTTCACTATGAGGAATTAGAGTTTCTCAAATTACAAGTAAATGCCTCACAAGACTCCCTTCTTGCTAGCCTACAAGAGATACCACACCCTTGCCTTGTAACCCTATTGATATCTAATCTAACCTCTTCTCTTTTGCTTGTCGATACCCCACAACAAGACTTCCAATGCTTTGAGATTCTTCAAAGACTTCCAATTGCTTGCTTCACTACAAGACTTCCAAGTGCTTGATGATATGCCACACCAAGGCTTCCAATATAACTTTGCTTGATTCACAACCAAGACTTTCAATTGTTGTAGATAGCTTGCCTCTTGCAAAGATTACAACTCAAATGAAAACAAAATAACAACCCTATGAATCTCTTTCAAAAGCTATGAAAATATCAACATGATAGATTCAAGGTTCTTGATCAAAGAATGTAAAAATGAGAACTTTGATCTTGAGAAAGTGAGAGAGAATAGAGTGGCTTTGATTCTTTGTAAAATTGATTATCAAAAATGATGGAAATATGATCACAAAGGTTAGAAATAGGTTTATATAGAATACCCAAAAGTTAGGAATGATTAGAAGTGCTTTTGAGAAGAGAAAAACTCATTTAAAAACAGTAACAGCTCGTGTTACTCGAGTAGCCAAGTCATTACTCGAGTAACAAGTGTAATAAGTGTTCACTACTCAAGTATTCTATGTTACTACTCGAGTATTTGCGCAAGGCTGACAAATTCTACTCGAGTAATCAGTGCCTTAATCGAGTATTTGCGCAAGAGTTCAAAATTCTACTCGAGTAAACAAGTGGCTAATCGAGTAGTCAGTTCAAAAAACACTTAAAAACTTGTTTTCTCAAAATCTAAACCTTTTCTTTCAAACCTTTAAGCCACCTATTGATTTTAGGCAAAGTGAATACTCAAAATGTGATATAATCATGCAATCAAAAGAGATTCACTACCCTCTAAGAAACTCTACCCAAACTCATAAACTAAAAGACTTGTGAGGCAAAAGATAAAACATTAAAACACAAACTACCAAACTAAGTCTTCATGAGTTGGCTCTCTCTTTTTAACTTGATGTTTGTTGTTGCTTGTTGAGCTTGATCTTGATCAACACATTTAAGCTTGTTCAAAACCTTTTGGCATTTATCAAAACATTCTTCATGGATCTTACAATCTCCCCCTTTTTGAAAATGACAAACATGTTTTGAAGTTGTGAAGTTGTTGATGCTTGAACCATTTGATCACTTGGTGAGACTCTTTCTCCCCCTCAATTTATGCTTTTGACATTTGAATTCCAATTGAGATAAAAGCTTGATTCTCCCCCTAACTTCAACAACTTTGCTCAACCTACATAAAAACAACAAAAACAACCTTTCTCCAAACATACCATTTCATTTCTCCAAAATGGTCAAAACATAATATTTCTCCCTTTTTTCAAAACATCATATTTCTCCCCCTTTGGCATTATCAAAAAGAAATATATACCAATTGAAATATAAGATCTAAGCCAAAATAGAGAGATTAATAAGATATAACAACCAAAGCATGATAATCATCTAATGATTACTCAATGATATCGATTATAACAAATTGTATACCAATAGCATGATACCAATTGTAAAACAATTGTAAGAATTTGATACCAATAGTATTTTCTCAATAGTATAAAAAACATCACATTATAAGAAATAATACCAATTGAGAGAACTATGAGCAATATCCAACAATATCAAATTGAATATACCAATTGTATAATATCGAATGTTACCAATTTGTAGGATTTTCTCCTTAATACCAATTGAAGAAGCAAATGAATGAATAACATATGAAAGTCCTTTTGCTCTTCAATCATACCTACAAAAACAATCATGCTTTGCTTTTCGGTATCCAAATGGTTTTGGATCCATTTTTGTTAGTGTAGGGACTCTCACCCTTTTTCACCCAAACAAAATCTCCTTTAGGTATACCATGCACTTTAATATAACACACATTTGAAGTATGTCCATGAGTACCACAATAGAAACATGTTGGTGCATTTGAAAAATCAACTTTAGAAAAATCAACAACATTTCTATGAGATTTACTCTTAGCATTAGTATAACCCAAACCAAACTTGATTGAATTTTCTCTTTGAAAATTTAACAATGTGCGCAATCTAATGTCACCATTTGTGAAACTTGCAAGCTTATTTTTCAAAATAGCATTTTCATCTTTAAGCAACTTGCAATCCTCACAATCAACCACAATATTCAATCTACTAGCACAATCACAAGAAGAACTAGCATATATAAGATCAAGGGTTTCATTTTGAAGATTAAGCTCATCAACTTGTTTTTGAAGTTCTAAAATCTCTTGTTGATGTTTCAAAATGAGCTTCTTCCTTTCAATGTTTTTCAAAGCTAGTTTCTTAAATTGTTCATGCATTTCTTCATAAGCATTATATAGAATTTCATATTTAGAAGAAATTTCGGATTTAGTTTCACTTACATCGCTTTCGTAGCTTTGCTCACTTGATTCATCATTTGAACTTTCCTCTTCTTCTACTAGAGCTATCAAGTTGAGACAAGCGGCATCTTCATCATCTGAAGAACTATTCGATGTACTTTTCTTGTCTTTTTCATCATCACTATTCCAAACTATGTATGCCCTTTTAGTTTTCTTTTCTTTCTCCTTCTTCTTAAGATACTTAGAGCATGAGTACTTGAGATGACCGGGCTTTCCACATTCATGGCAAACTATACCTTCTTTTGAAGTCTTTGTCTTGTAGTGTGGGGAATTCTTCTCTTTACTTTTGTCTTTGTTCAACCTTCCTTTTCTCCTTAGAATCTTATTAAACTTTCTTAGTAGAAGCTTCATCTCCTCTTCATCAATGTCCGAATCGGAATCTTCATTATCATCATTATCATCATCATCGGAACTCTCTTCCTTTTTATATGACCTTTTAGCTTTAAGAGCAATTCCTTTTCTCTCTTTGTACTTATCCGACTCTTCATGCATTTGCAAACGTCCAAGCTCCATTTCATGTTCTTGTAGCTTTCCGAAAAGTGTTGCTAAGTCCATGGTGTCCAAGTCCTTTGATTCAACAATTGTGGTAACCTTAGGTTGCCATTCCCTACTTAGACATCTTAAAACTTTGTTAACAAGTTCACAATTCAAGAAAGTTTTACCAAGAGCAATGAGATGATTAAAAATATGAGTAAAACGTTTTTGCATAAAACATATAGATTCATTAGGCAACATACGAAACAATTCATATTCATGCATCAAAGAATTTAATCTAGCACGCCTAACTTCACTAGTGCCTTCATGTGTGACTTGCAAGGTGTCCCACATTTCTTTGGCATCACGACATTGGGAGACTCTAAAGAACTCATCATAAGATAGAGCGGAGGTGATGATATTCTTTGCTTTTAAATCATATTGAATTTTCCTTTTATCATCATCGGTCCACTTATCTTTGGGAGTAAGTGTAAGCACACCTTCTACATCTTTTGAGGGAATATAAGGACCATTTTCAATGGCTTCCCAAATGTTCACATCTATAGCTTCTATAAAGATTCTCATCCTAATTTTCCAATAACCATAACCCTCTCCACCAAACATAGGAGGGCGATTTATTGAAGCACCTTCACCACCAAAAGGATTCGTAGAACCCATTGTAGTTTCCTCAAGGATCTTAACGAAAAAGCTCTATGCTCGTGTCTTTCGACCGAGCTCTGATACCAATTGTTAGAACCTACAATCGGTGGTTGAAATAACTAGGATACACTAGGAGAACACCTAGAAGGGGGGTTGAATAGGTGTTTAAGAAACCTTGAAAGATTTTCGAAAGAAACAAATCAAAACGATCAAAACAAATGATTTTCTTGAAAATTCTTTAGCCTTAATCGATTAATGACATGAACTAATCGATTAAAGTCTCTGTTAATGAATTAATCACTTATCAATCAAATACGAAAATCAATCAATTAACATGTATAACCAGAGATTCAGCGGAAACAATTAACACCTATATTCTTATTGATTACCTAGGTTATGAAAATGATTTTCCCGAAATCAATTTTGCACAATTAAGATTCAATTCAATCAATTATGAAAAATCACTTTTTCTAGGTTTTCAACCAAGAACACAATGAATAACAAGAATGTAAAGAGTTAAGAGTTTAGAGATACGACACAGTGATTTATCCTGGTTCACTTTCATCCACTTGAAAGCTACTTCAGTCCCCTCTTCAACCAAGAGAGATTCTTCACTATGAGGAATTAGAGTTTCTCAAATTACAAGTAAATGCCTCACAAGACTCCCTTCTTGCTAGCCTACAAGAGATACCACACCCTTGCCTTGTAACCCTATTGATATCTAATCTAACCTCTTCTCTTTTGCTTGTCGATACCCCACAACAAGACTTCCAATGCTTTGAGATTCTTCAAAGACTTCCAATTGCTTGCTTCACTACAAGACTTCCAAGTGCTTGATGATATGCCACACCAAGGCTTCCAATATAACTTTGCTTGATTCACAACCAAGACGTTCAATTGTTGTAGATAGCTTGCCTCTTGCAAAGATTACAACTCAAATGAAAACAAAATAACAACCCTATGAATCTCTTTCAAAAGCTATGAAAATATCAACATGAGAGATTCAAGGTTCTTGATCAAAGACTGTAAAAATGAGAACTTTGATCTTGAGAAAGTGAGAGAGAATAGAGTGGCTTTGATTCTTTGTAAAATTGATTATCAAAAATGATGGAAATATGATCACAAAGGTTAGAAATAGGTTTATATAGAATACCCAAAAGTTAGGAATGATTAGAAGTGCTTTTGAGAAGTGAAAAACTCATTTAAAAACAGTAACAGCTCGTGTTACTCGAGTAGCCAAGTCATTACTCGAGTAACAAGTGTAATAAGTGTTCACTACTCGAGTATTCTATGTTACTACTCGAGTATTTGCGCAAGGCTGACAAATTCTACTCGAGTAATCAGTGCCTTAATCGAGTATTTGCGCAAGAGTTCAAAATTCTACTCGAGTAAACAAGTGGCTAATCGAGTAGTCAGTTCAAAAAACACTTAAAAACTTGTTTTCTCAAAATCTAAACCTTTTCTTTCAAACCTTTAAGCCACCTATTGATTTTAGGCAAAGTGAATACTCAAAATATGATATAATCATGCAATCAAAAGAGATTCACTACCCTCTAAGAAACTCTACCCAAACTCATAAACTAAAAGACTTGTGAGGCAAAAGATAAAACATTAAAACACAAACTACCAAACTAAGTCTTCATGAGTTGGCTCTCTCTTTTTAACTTGATGTTTGTTGTTGCTTGTTGAGCTTGATCTTGATCAACACATTTAAGCTTGTTCAAAACCTTTTGGCATTTATCAAAACATTCTTCATGGATCTTACATATATGTTTTACACTCAGACTATTTTATAAAAGAAATATTACTCTATGAAAAGTACTTTTGGTTTTCACACTCTTTATAGAAAAAGTTTTTGTCAACCCGTATTTTATTGGGCTAGTTTTTGGGGCGTTACAAAAACTAACGGCGTTATCCCATATGGCAGCTTCCACCAACCATATGTTGACACATGACATTTTCTAGAAAAAATAAAATTAAAATTTGAATATTAAATTAATAAATTAAATTAAAATTACATAAAAAAATAAATTAACTAAGAATAAATCAAGTCCAGAAACAAAATGTATTAACTAAAAATAAATAAAATCTTGAAAAAATAAATAAATTTAAAATATCAAAATTAAAATTCTAAAAAATATCCAAATATGCTTTGTCGACCTTACAAAAACTGCATCACCAATATATTCTAGACTTGGTTATACAGTAGTGAATTTTAATTTTTTTATTTATTTTTCCGTAATTTTATTTATTTTTAGTTAATTTAATTTGTTTCTCAATTTTTTATTTATTCTTAGTTAATTTATTTTTTCATGAATTTAATTTTAATTTTATTAATTTAGTAATTTGAATTTTTTTAATTTATTTATTTTCCAAATTTTTATTTAATTAATAATTAAGTAATTAATGTAACATCCTGAAAATTAATATTATTTAATATAATTTTAGTATATAAATATTTATTTAAGGATAGGATTAAGCCTTAGAAATTGTACAAGGTTAGAAGGGTAGTATGAGCATAGGCCGACCTAGGATGTAAGTATAGGACCTCGGTCCGATCCCGGCCGAGCTAGATGAGATTGGGTGCATATGAACCGAGCTGGATGGGAGCCAAACGCGGAACCTGTTGTCCAGTCCGGATTAGCCGACCTCAGCGCACCTCACAGTATCATCCGAGAAGGAAGCTCGGACTACTGCTGTTCCTGCAAACCGAGCCGACACGTCCTAGCTCCTCCGTGCCAGCTCATGTTGAGCTGTTGACCCCTTTGGTTTTCGTACCGTCCGTACGGTACTACCATTCACTTTATGTCACTATCATTGCTTTATGTCCCTTTCAATGTAGTATTCATGGCTTCCTTTGGAAGCCAATGAATCCTAGCCACATGTTTTGACTTCTCATGGAAGCCTCCAATGAGAGCCACACAAATATTCTCCCTAAAATAATAAAAATGAAAACCAACCCACAACACTTCTCATTTTTCATTCTTCTTCTCCCTACGCCTCACTCTCTTTCTCTCTCATTTACTCTCTCATTTTCTTCTCTGAAATCCAGCAACAACAAACCCCCAACATATTTTCTTTCTCTCTCACAAGCATCTCTTCTTCTCCTCCACCAAGCTATACTGGTTGGAGACTCTCCCTCCTTCTCTCTGTCCCCGTTTCTGTCCGGCGTTCCCTGGATCGTGTGGCAGCCGGCGTGCAGCTTGGAAGCAAGGAATCAAGGGAGTGGAGTTCAAGAGGTCAAGCATCAAGGAAAAACCATACTCAAGCTCTCAACTTTTATCTCTCACGGTTTGAGGTAAGGAGTGAGTGTTACCTCTACTTGAGTTTGGGTTTCTAGGGTGTTCATAAAGGGTTCTAGGAGTGGGTGTAGATTAGGGAATGGATCTAGGTTAATGTTAGAAAGGAAATGGTAAAAATGGTTAAAGGGAACTAATAAATGAACTAGAAACATGAGTTTGAAGTAGGGAAGAATGTTATTTTACGCTATATGTGGGCATTTACATGATGGATTGGTTGAATGCTTTGATTCTTATTGTTGTTGTTGTATAAGTGTTTATGAACTTTGAGTATAAATGTTTATGAGTTTTGATATTTGTTATTCATATCTGTGGCCGAACTGGGCCGAGCTGGGAAAAGTTGCGAATGGGTTGAGAAAATGGTAAATATATATAGTAGGAGAGATAGAGTAATAAGTCAGATGATGAGAAAGGTTAAGGGAAAAGGGGAATGGTTAAAGGGTTAAGCCGAGAGAGGCCGAGCTAAATAAATGGTTAAAAAGACTAAGAGGTTGAGCCGAGATAGAGCGAACTAAAATGGTTAAAATGATAAGAGGAAAAAAAGAGAAATGGTTGTGTGATCGGGTCATAGCAGACGCGTACCGGGTGCGTGCATTGATCGCGTCAGACGCATACTGGGTATGTGCAGCTGTAAGACGGGTACTGGGTACTCGCAGTTATGATTCACACAGGGTTCCGAGAACGGAAACGGTGGGATGTGTTCCTGGTCATAGCAGACGCGTACCGGGTGCGTGCATTGATCGCGGAAGTCGCCGAGATGCGCCGCTGTAAGACGAGTACTGGGTGCTCGCAGTTATGGACACTCCTTACTCCATAGAATGATCGGCGGTAGTGCTCCTGGTCTTAGAATACGCGTACTGGGTGCGTGCATTGATCGCGTCAGACGCATACCGGGTATGCACAGCTGTAAGACGGGTACTGGGTACTCGCAGTTATGGATGACACTCCGATATCCGACTTTAAATGGTGTAAGACATGCACTGGGTGTATGCATCCGAGAAGAATAAAAGATTGTAAACTATGTGAACATGGAATAATGTGTAATGAGTCCGAGGTAGAGGTGGTTACCGAGGTAAGTGGTTAGTGGCCGAGATGCCGAGTGTAAGATTTAAGGAAAGAGTATAAGGGGAATCGGTAGGATGTGCCGAGGTATAGCTAATAGGTAATTGATAAACTAGGTAATGATGTGAGCCGAGTTAAATTAGATGGTAGGATGTGAGCCGAGCTAAATGATGATGTATGCATGTGGTTTGATTACTTGTTACTATTTGTTAATTGACTACTTGTGTTTGGCTTGGTAGTTCGGTATGGCATTTTAGAAACTGCTTATTTAAGTTCTGTGTAATGCTCACCTCCTTACCATTTTTCAGGTACTGAGCCCGAGCAGACGCAGTCCCCAGCCGAGCAGGATCACTCTTCCTCACAGGGAGAGTAAGTTGTTTAGAGTAGGAGAATTTGTGGGGTCTCGGCCAGTTGGGCTGAGCTAAAACACTTTTGTATATTTTGACCTCGGATTACCCAGTTGGGCTGAGCTAAAACCATGTTTTGTATCTTTAATTGGCCGAACTGAATGTACCTAAACTTATACTTTATGTATTTGATGCATTTAAGTCTTCCGCTTTATTAACTCTGATGTTCTTGTTATTAATGAAAGGGAATATTATTTTGGCAAATATCATATTCATTTTTTTTAAAAGAATTTTTAAATCCTAATTTTGGGGTATTTAAGGGTAATTTTTATATAGGGTGTTACATTTATGGTATCAGAGCAGTTTCTCCTCGGCCTATTGGAGTTACAAGGGACTCTAGTGGTTACTCACCCAGAGAGTGACAAATAAGTAAAGTCTAGAGGTCTAAGTTAGACAATAGAGCTTATAGAATTATATGTTGATATATATATATATATATATATATATATATATAAAAATCTTTACTTCTTCGGTGGTTAATTGGCTTTCTCTCCATGACCAAGCAGCATGGCTGGGAGATGAGCTGATAACGACCGAATTGCTGCTGTGTTGAAAACTCTGGTTCAACTAAAGCAGAACCAAGCGTAGGCTCAGCAGAATCAGGCTGAGAACCTCGCTCAGAACATCGCCACAGTCGCAGCAGCTGCAGCTGCAGCCCTTCAGCCTCAACCTCCGGCTCCGGTCGAGATCGACTGGATGAGCCGATTTCGGAAGAACGAACCACCTCGGTTTGAAGGGGGTTATAATCCAGATGGAGCTCAGAGATGGCTCCAGGACATTGAGAAGATTTTCCGATCTCTGCAACCGCCCTATGAGTACAGGGTGAGGTTGGCCGAGTTTGTGCTGACTAGTGAGGCCGAGCACTGGTGGGAGCAGCAGAGCCGAGGACTGGAAGCGGCTCATGAAGTCATTACCTGGGATTTGTTCCGAACTCGATTACTCGGAAAGTACTTTCCCGAAGATGTCAGGAGAGAGAAGGAGCTCGCTTTTCTCAAGCTGGAACAGAGGAACTTGAGTGTCGAGGAATATGCCGCTCAGTTCGAGGATTTGATCCGCTATTCAGGGAGCTACAGAGATGCTGATGAGCGCACCAAGTGCATCAAGTTTGAATCTGGTCTCCGTGATGATATTCGGCTCGCATTCGAATATCAAAACGTGGCCAACCTCTCGCAACTGGTGAACATGGCTAGCACCTACGAGAAGGGGCTCAAAAGGAAAGCTGACGGCAAGCGAAACAGATCAGCACAGAAAACAGTGGGTCCAATCAGGGGGAAAGGAGCTGTTCAGAGATCTTCTCCCTATGTGAATCCAAGCTCAATAGTGTCAACGAATCCGAGGAGCGGTGGTCAGATGGTGGTTGTCCCTGGTCCCTATCCGATATGCCAACACTGTGGAAGGCAGCACCGGGGAGAATCCTGGAGTCTGGATCCGAGCAAAGCAAGAGGATCCTGTTTCTGATGTGGCAAGCCTAGTCATTTTGCAGCTCGGTGTACCGAGAATATTGTGAAGGAAGAGGTCAATGTGACCAGGGCTCATCAGACTGGTGTTAACCGACCTATGCAGAGAGGCAAAGTTTACACTATGGATGGTGAAGAAGTGACTGATGCTGACGAACTGATCTGAGGTACTTGCCAAGTAAACAGTATTCCGTGTGCCGTGCTATTTGATTGTGGAGCCATGCATTCTTTCATTTCCCTTGACTGTATGAATAGACTAAAACTATCCCCAGTAGAAATGCCTTACAAATTATCCATTTCTACCCCAACCAATTCTTCGGTAATCACTTCTAAAATGTGTCTAGAGTATCCTATCCAAGTGCTAGGCAAAGAGTTTAAAGTCAATTTGATTTGCCTACCCCTATCCAAGCTAGATATTATCCTCGGCATGGACTGGATGTCTCAGCACCATGTCCTGCTCGATTGTCGAGAAAAGACCGTCATCTTTAGTGGCCCTTCTGTTGTGAAGTTAGAGACGACAGAGGAACCGACCTTAGACCAAATTCTTGTAGTCGGAGAATTCCCAGAGGTTTTCTCGGACGAAATGCCTGGTTTACCGTCGAGAAGAGAAGTAGAGTTCAGTATAGACCTTATTCCGAGAGCTGGACCGATCTCAATTGCCCCGTACAGAATGGCACCTCCCGAGCTAGAAGAGCTTAAGAAACAACTGGAAGAAATTTTGACCAAGAAGCTAATCCGACCAAGCGTGTCACCTTGGGGAGCTCAGATCCTGTTCGTCAAAAAGAAAGATGGTAGCCTCAGGATGTGCACTGATTACAGAAAGCTCAACGCGGTAACGGTGAAGAACAAATATCCCCTTCCTCGGATTGACGACTTATTAGACCAACTCAAGGGAGCGTCGGTATTCTCAAAGATAGACCTCCGATCTGGATACCATCAGATCCGTATCCGAGATGAAGATATTCTGAAGACAGCTTTCAGGATGAGATATGGGCATTTTGAGTATGTGGTTATGCCCTTCGGACTTACCAACGCCCCATCCATCTTCATGGACTACATGAATAGGATCTTCCGACCTTACCTGGACTCGTTTGTGATGGTCTTCATCGACGATATCCTCATCTACTCCAGAAGTCCGAGTGAGCATGAGAAGCATATGAGAACGGTGTTGCAGGTCTTAAAGGACAAGGAACTTTACGCTAATCTTTCTAAATGCAGTTTTTGGCTCCAAGAGGTTCATTTTCTCGGACATGTGATATCCGAGCACGGTGTTGCGGTTGATCCCTCCAAGGTGGAAGCGGTACTTAAGTGGGAGAGACCCAACTCGGTGACCGAGATCAGGAGTTTCCTCGGTCTGGCAGGATATTACAGGAGGTTTATTGAAGGATTTTCTAAGCTGGCTCTACCCTTGACCTCGTTAACCAGAAAGGATGCACCTTACCAGTGGTCCGAAGTGTGCGAACAGAGCTTCCAAGAGCTAAAGAAGAGGTTGACGAGCTCACCCGTGTTGATTCTGCCCGATCCGACCAAAACTTTTGACGTGTTTTGTGACGCCTCAAAGCAGGGTCTCGGCTGTGTGCTGATGCAACAAGGAAAAGTGGTGGCTTATGCCTCTCGGCAACTTCGGCAAAACGAGCAGAATTACCCCACCCACGATCTTGAATTGGCAGCCGTGGTGTTTGCCCTTAAAATTTGGAGACATTACCTGTATGGCACGAAATTCGAGGTGTTCAGTGACCACAAGAGTCTCGGCTATCTGTTCGACCAGAAAGAACTCAACATGAGACAACGCAGATGGGTGGAATTTTTGAAAGATTACGATTTCAACTTGCACTATCATCCCGGAAAAGCCAATGTGGTGGTCGACGCACTGAGCAGGAAAAGTCTTCATCTGAGCATTATGATGGTCCGAGAGATGCAGTTGATGCAGGAGTTCAGTGATCTTAACCTCGGCATACAGAAGAAGGAAAATAGTATTGTGCTGGAAATGCTGCAAGTAACAAATGATTTTGTGGGTTTCATCAAGGAAAGACAGACTGCTGACCTAGAACTCCAGAAGCTACTAGAAAGAGCAGGAGACAAGGATGAACCCGACTTCACTAAAGGACCTGACGGTCTCGTCCGATTTCGGGGCCGAGTTTGCATTCCTATGGACTTTGAAGTTCGAAGAGAATTGATGGAAGAAGCTCACAAGACAAAGATGAGTCTACACCCAGGAGCCACAAAGATGTACCAGGATCTGAAGAGGTTATTTTGGTGGCCGAAGTTGAAGACCGACGTGGCCGATTATGTGTCTCGGTGCTTGACATGTCGGAAAGCCAAGATCGAGCATCAGAAACTAGGAGGATTACTCAAATCCTTGGAGATTCCACAATGGAAGTGGGACATCATTTCGATGGATTTTGTATGAGGTCTACCAAGGACGAGATCAGGGCAGGAAGCCATTTGGGTTGTGGTGGACCGACTTACAAAGTGTGCCCATTTCCTGCTGATCAACATGAAGTACAGCTTGGAGAAGCTGACACAACTGTACATAAAGGATATTGTCAGACTTCATGGGGTTCTGAGCAGTATCGTGTCGGACCGTGATCCTCGTTTCTTATCCCGATTTTGGCAGAGTTTACAGCAAGCTATGGTTACAAAGTTGAGGTTTAGCACAGCTTATCATCCTCAAACCGATGGACAATCCGAACACACCATTCAGACTCTTGAGGACTTGCTGAGAACATGTGTGCTTGAACAGTCAGAAAGTTGGGAAGCACTTCTGCCCTTGGTCGAGTTTACCTACAACAACAGTTTCCGTTCGAGTATCGGGATGGCTCCTTTCGAAGCATTGTATGGTCGGAAATGTCGGACGCCATTATGCTGGTTCCAGATAGGAGAAAACTTGTTGATTGGTCCTGACATTGTTCATGAGACAACCGAGAAGATCTGAATGATACAAGGGAAGATGAAAGCAGCCCAAGACCGACAGAAGAGTTATGCTGACAAGAGAAGGAAACCCTTGAACTTCATCGAGGGAGATCATGTATTCCTTCGGGCATCCCCTGTAACGGGTATCGGCCGAGCTATCAAATCAAAGAAGTTGACCCCTAGATTTGTCGGACCGTACCAGATATCGGAGAAGGTCGGACCAGTAGCTTACAGAATTGCTCTACCTCCGCACTTGTCTAAGCTCCACGATGTGTTCCATGTCTTGCAACTTAGGAGGTACATCCACGACCCCTCGCATGTGATAGCAGTGGACGAGCTACCGCTAAGAGACAACCTGACCTTCGAAGTCCTCCCAGTCCGAGTTGAGGACAGACAAGTCAGACGGCTCATAGGGAAGGAAATCTCTTTGGTCAAGGTCGTCTGGAATCGGAATGATGTGGAGGAAGCTACTTGGGAACTCGAGGAGAAGATGAAACAGTCATATCCGCAACTGTTCAATGCCGATTAAATTTCGAGGTCGAAATTCCTGTAAGTGGGAGAGGAATGTAACATCCTGAAAATTAATATTAAATAATATAATTTTAGTATATAAATATTTATTTAAGGATAGGATTAAGCCTTAGAAATTGTACAAGGTTAGAAGGGTAGTATGAGCATAGGCCGACCTAGGATGTAAGTATAGGATCTCGGTCCGATCCCGGCCGAGCTAGATGAGATTGGGTGCATATGAACCGAGCTAGATGGGAGCCAAACACGGAACCTGTTGTCCAGTCCGGATTAGCCGACCTCAGCGCACCTCACAGTATCATCCGAGAAGGAAGCTCGAACTACTGCTGTTCCTGCAAACCGAGCCGACACGTCCTAGCTCCTCCGTGCCAGCTCATGTTGAGCTGTTGACCCCTTTGGTTTTCGTACCGTCCGTACGGTACTACCATTCACTTTATGTCACTATCATTGCTTTATGTCCCTTTCAATGTACTATTCATGGCTTTCTTTGGAAGCCAATGAATCCTAGCCACATGTTTTGACTTCTCATGGAAGCCTCCAATGAGAGCCACGCAAATATTCTCCCTAAAATAATAAAAGTGAAAACCAACCCACAACACTTCTCATTTTTCATTCTTCTTCTCCCTACGCCTCACTCTCTTTCTCTCTCATTTACTCTCTCATTTTCTTCTCTGAAATCCAGCAACAACAAACCCCAACATATTTTCTTTCTCTCTCACAAGCATCTCTTCTTCTCCTCCACCAAGCTATACTGGTTGGAGACTCTCCCTCCTTCTCTCCGTCCCCGTTTCTGTCCGGTGTTCCCTAGATCGTGTGGCAGCCGGCGTGCAGCTTGGAAGCAAGGAATCAAGGGAGTGGAGTTCAAGAGGTCAAGCATCAAGGAAAAACCATACTCAAGCTCTCAACTCTTATCTCTCACGGTTTGAGGTAAGGAGTGAGTGTTACCTCTACTTGAGTTTGGGTTTCTAGGGTGTTCATAAAGGGTACTAAGAGTGGGTGTAGATTAGGGAACGGATCTAGGTTAATGTTAGAAAGGACATGGTAAAAAGGGTTAAACGGAACTAATAAATGAACTACAAATATGGATAGTAGGAGAGACAGAGTAATAAGTCAGATGATGAGAAAGGTTAAGGGAAAAGGGGAATGGTTAAAGGGTTAAGCCGAGAGAGGCCGAGCTAAATAAATGGTTAAAAAGACTAAGAGGTTGAGCCGAGATAGGCCGAACTAAAATGGTTAAAAGGATAAGAGGAATAAAAGAGAAATGGTTGTGTGATCGGGTCATAGCAGACGCGTACCGGGTGCGTGCATTGATCGCGTCAAACGCATACTGGGTATGTGCAGCTGTAAGACGGGTACTGGGTACTCGTAGTTATGATTCACACAGGGTTCCGAGAACGGAATCGGTGGGATGTGTTCCTGGTCATAGCAGACGCGTACCGGGTGCGTGCATTGATCGCGTAAGTCGCCGAGATGCGCCGCTGTAAGACGAGTACTGGGTGCTCGCAGTTATGGACACTCCTTACTCCATAGAATGATCGGTGGTAGTTCTCCTGGTCTTAGAAGACGCGTACTGGGTGCGTGCATTGATCGCGTCAGACGCATACCGGGTATGCGCAGCTGTAAGACGGTTACTGGGTACTCGCAGTTATGGATGACACTCCGATATCCGACTTTAAATGGTGTAAGACATGCACTGGGTGTATGCATCCAAGAAGAATAAAAGATTGTAAACTATGTGAACATGGAATAATGTGTAATGAGTCCGAGGTAGAGGTGGTTACCGAGTTAAGTGGTTAGTGGCCGAGATGCCGAGTGTAAGATTTAAGGAAAGAGTATAAGGGGAATCGGTAGGATGTGCCGAGGTATAGCTAATAGGTAATGGATAAACTAGGTAATGATATAAGACGAGTTAAATTAGATGGTAGGATGTGAGCCGAGCTAAATGATGATGTATGCATGTGGTTTGATTACTTGTTACTATTTGTTAATTGACTACTTGTGTTTGGCTTGGTAGTTCGGTATGGCATTTTAGAAACTGCTTATTTAAGTTCTGTGTAATGCTCACCTCCTTACCATTTTTCAGGTACTGAGCCCGAGCAGACGCAGTCCCCGGCCGAGCAGGATCACTCTCCCTCACAGGGAGAGTAAATTGTTTAGAGTAGGAGAATTTTTGGGGTCTCGGCCAGTTGGGCTGAGCTAAAACACTTTTGTATATTTTGACCTCGGATTACCCAGTTGGGCCGAGCTAAAACCATGTTTTATATCTTTAATTGGCCGAACTGAATGTACCTAAACTTATACTTTATGTATTTGATGCAATTAAGTCTTCCACTTTATTAACTCTGATGTTCTTGTTATTAATGAAAGGAAATATTATTTTGGCAAATATCATATTCATTTTTTTTAAAAGAAATTTTAAATCCTAATTTTGGGGTATTTAAGGGTAATTTTTATATAGGGTGTTACAATTAAAATGTCACATGTCATCACATGGTTGGTGGATGCTTCCACATGAGATAACGATGTTAGTTTTATAATGGAAAGATGACGGAGGGATAAAATCTGCAAAAAAAAAAATAACATAAGGGACTATTTTGGCTCAAAAAAAGTAAGGGACTAATCCTGCACAAATAAAAAACTTAAGGGACCAAAAGTGCATTTTAGCCTTTTTAGTTTATTACATCCCTAAACTCAATTTTATTCTGAAATAGATTTTACGATCTACCTCACACTTTTATTTTTTGCAATATATATATATATGTGTTCACTATTTAAAATAAATTACATGTAATGACTATTTTTTATTTAATATTTTTAAGGTATTTTTTTATAATATTAACCACTAATCCCTCACTCTCGAAATATCACAATAACTACAATAGCATGATAAACATATAATAATCACACAATGATACCAATTAAGAATTTTGTAGAAGTAATATCAATTGTCAAAGACTAATAGCAAGATTAGAATATACCAAATGTAAGTCCAATTGTGAATGCTTGCTATCTCTTGTAAGAAATTCACTTGATACCAATTGTGAATATTCAACAATATCAATTGTACCAAAATGTAGGAGTTTCACTTGAGATTTGAAGAAGCAAATAATGAATAACACTTGTAAGCCTTTTGCTCTTCAATCACACCTACAAAACAATCATGCTTTGCTTTTTGGTATCCAAATAGTTTTGGATCCATTTTTGTTAATTAAGGGACTCTCACCCTTCTTAACCCAAACAAAATTTCCTTTAGGTATACCATGCACTTTAATATAACACACATTTGAAGTATGTCCATGAGTACCACAATGGAAACATGTTGGCGCATTTGAAAAGTCAACTTTAGAAAAATCAACAACATTTCTATGAGATTTACTCTTAGCATTAGTATAACCCAAACCAAACTTGTTTGAATTTTCTCTTTGAAAATTTAACAATGTGCGCAATTTAATATCACCACTTGTGAAACTTGCAAGCTTATTTTTCAAAATAGCATTTTCATCTTTAAGCAACTTGCAATTTTCACAATCAACCACAATATTCAATCTACTAGCACAATCACAAGAAGAACTAGCATAAATGAGATCAATAGTTTCATTTTGAAGATTAAGCTCATCAACTTGTTTTTGAAGTTCTAAAATCTCTTGTTGATGTTTCAAAATGAGCTTCTTCCTTTCAATGTTTTTCAAAGCTAGTTTCTTAAGATGTTCATGCATTTCTTCATAAGCATTATATAAAATTTCATATTTGGAAGAAATTTCGGATTTAGTTTCACTTACATCACTTTCGTCGCTTTGTTCACTTGATTCATTATTTGAACTTAACTCTTCATCTACTAGAGCTATCAAGTTTAGACAAGCGGCTTCTTCATCATCCGAAGAACTACTAGTTGTGCTTTTCTTGTCTTCTTCATCATCACTATTCCAAACTATGTATGCCCTTTTGTGTTTTGCATTTTTCTGTTCTTTCTCCTTCTTCTTGAGATACTTAGAGCACGAATACTTGAGATGACCGGGCTTTCCACATTCATGGCATACTACTCCTTCTTTTGTTGTCTTGGTCTTGTAGTGTGGGGAACTCTTCTCTTTACTTTTGTCTTTGTTCAACCTTCCTTTTCTCCTTAGAAGCTTGCTAAAATTTCTTAGTAAAAGTTTCATCTCTTCTTCATCAATGTCCGAATCGGAATCTTCCTTATCATTAGTATCGGAACTCTCTTCCTTTTTATATGAACTTTTGGCTTTGAGAGCAATTCCTTTTCTTTTCTTGTACTTATCCGACTCTTCATGCATATGCAAACGTCCAAGCTCCATTTCATGTTCTTGAAGCTTTCCGAAAAGTGTAGCTAAGTCCATGGTGTCCAAGTCCTTTGATTCAACAATTGCGGTAACCTTAGGTTGCCATTCCCTACTTAGACATCTTAAAACTTTGTTAACAAGTTCACAATTCATGAAAGTTTTTCCAAGAGCAATGAGATGATTAATAATATGAGTAAAACGTTTTTGCAAAATACATATAGATTCATTAGGCAACATACAAAACAATTCATATTCATGCATCAAAGAATTTAATCTAGCACGCCTAACTTCACTAGTGCCTTCATGTGTGACTTGCAAGGTGTCCCACATTTGTTTGGCATTATGACATTGGGAGACTCTAAAGAACTCATCATATGATAGAGTCGAGGTGATGATATTCTTTGCTTTTAAATCATATTGAATTTTCCTTTTATCATCATCAGTCCACTTATCTTTGGGGGTAAGTTGAGATACACCTTCTACTTGTTTTGAGGGAATATGAGGACCATTTTCAATGGCTTCCCAAATGTTCATGTCTATGGCTTCTATAAAAATTCTCATTCTGACTTTCCAATAAGCATAACCCTCTCCACCAAACATAGGAGGGCAGCTAATTGAAGCACCTTCACCACCATAGGGATTCGTAGAACCCATTGTAGTTTCCTCAAGGATCTTAACGAAAAAGCTCTATGCTCGTGTCTTTCGACCGAGCTCTGATACCAATTGTAAGAACTACAATCGGTGGGTGAAATAACTAGGAGACGCTAGGAGAACACCTAGAAGGGGGGGTTGAATAGGTGTTAGAGAAACCTTGAAAGATTTTCGAAAGAAATGAATCGAAATGATTAAAACAAATGATTTTTACAAAAACCTCAGCACTTAATCGATTAACAAAGCTTATTAATCGATTAACCCTTTAAAAACACTTAGTTAATCGATTAATCAAACAGGTTAATCGATTATTTACGAAAGCTTGATTTTGGTTAATCGGTTAACACTTTTAGTTAATCGATTAATCACTGTTAAAACTGAAAAATCACTTTTCACTCGAATACGAAAATCAATCAATTAACACATATGATCAGAGATTAAGCAGAATTGATTAACACCAATATTCTTAATGATTACCTAGGTTATGAAAATGATTTTCCCCAAATCAATTTTCACAATTAAGATTCAATTCAATCAATTATGAAAATCAATCTTTTCTAGGTTTTCAACCAAGAACAATATTGAAATGACTTGAATGTAAAGAGTTAAGAGAATAGAGATACTGCACAGAGATTAATCCTGGTTCACTTTCATCCGCTTGAAAGCTACATCCAGTCCCCTCTTCAACCAAGAGAGATTCTTCACTATGAGGAATTAGAGTTCTCAAATTACAAGTAAATGCCTCTCAAGACTCACTTCTTGATAGCCTCCAAGAGATACCACACTCTTGTCTTGCAACCCTATTGAATCTAATCTAACCTCTTCCCTTGCTTACCGATATCCCCACAACAAGTCTTCCAATTGCTTTGAGATGCTTCAAAGACATCCACTTGCTTGATGATGCCTCACACCAAGACTTCCAATTTCTTGTTAACCCAACAAGACTTCCAAGATAACTTTGCTTGATGAACAACCACCAAGTCTTCCTTTGTTGTAGATAACTTGCCTCCTTTGCAATTATTACAACCAAAATGAAAACAATAACAATCCTATGAATCTCTTTCAATAGCTATGAAAATATCAACATAAGAGATTCAAAGATACTTGATCAAAGAATGTAAAAGTGAAAGCTTTGATCTATGAAAATGAGAGAGAATAGTGTGGCTTTGATCTTTGTAAAAATTGATATGAGAATGTTCTAAGTTTGTAATAATGATTCACAAATGTTAGGAAAAGGTTTATATAGAATACCCAAAAGTTAGGATCATTAAAAACTGATTTTGAGAAGTGAAAAACGTATTTTAAAAAACTAGTACTGCAGGTGTTAATCGATTAACACATGGCCTTAATCGATTAACCACTGTAACATGTGTGTTAATCGATTAACCTAATCCATTAATCGATTAACCACTGTTCAAATCAATTAAAAACTTGTTTTCTCAAAACTAAACCTTTTCTTTCAAACCTTTAAGCCACCTATTGTTTTTAGGTTAAGTGAAAACTCAAAATATGATATAATCATGACCTTCATAGAGATTCACTACCCTCTAAAGACTCTACCCAAACTCATTAAAATAAAAGACTCAAATTAAAGATATTACAATTAAACACAAATTGAATCTTCATGAGCTTGCTCTCTCTTCATCATTTGTTGTTTGTTGTTGATTGATGAACTTCTTCATACTTGAGCTTGATCACAAACACTTGTAGCTTGTTCAAAACCTTTGTCATTAACAAAACATTCTCACTGGATCTAACAATCTCCCCCTTTTTGAAAATAACAAACACGTTTTGAATTTGTACGTTTTGAATTTGTTTGAAGTTGTTTATGCTTGAACCATTTGATACTTGGTGAGACTCTTGCTCCCCCTCAATAAATGCTTTTGACATTTGAAATCCAATTGAGATGAGCTTGATTCTCCCCCTATCTCCAACAACTTTGCTCAACCTATATATATAAAAACAACAAAACAACCTCTTCTCCCCCTTTTGGCATTATCAAAAAGTAATATATACCAATTGAAATATAAAATACTAAGCCAAAATAGAGAAATTATAACATTCATTTCTTCACAACATTGATACCAACTAATCAATGATACCAAATGTAAAACTAATGAAACATACTTTGAAATGTCATACCAATTGGCAAGAAATGTGACAATGAAATATAATACCAATTGTAACTAAAAAGTCATAATATCACTTAACAAAGAAAGATATCAATTGTAAAGAAATATCACAATAACTACAGTAGCATGATAAACATATAATAATCACACAATGATACCAATTAAGAATTTTGTAGAAGTAATATCAATTGTCAAAGACTAATAGCAAGATTAGAATATACCAAATGTAAGTCCAATTGTGAATGCTTGCTATCTCTTGTAAGAAATTCACTTGATACCAATTGTGAATATTCAACAATATCAATTGTACCAAAATGTAGGAGTTTCACTTGAGATTTGAAGAAGCAAATAATGAATAACACTTGTAAGCATTTTGCTCTTCAATCACACCTACAAAACAATCATGCTTTGCTTTTTGGTATCCAAATAGTTTTGGATCCATTTTTGTTAGTTAAGGGACTCTCACCCTTCTTAACCCAAACAAAATTTCCTTTAGGTATACCATGCACTTTAATATAACACACATTTGAAGTATGTCCATGAGTACCACAATAGAAACATGTTGGCGCATTTGAAAAATCAACTTTAGAAAAATCAACAACATTTCTATGAGATTTACTCTTAGCATTAGTATAACCCAAACCAAACTTGTTTGAATTTTCTCTTTGAAAATTTAACAATGTGCGCAATTTAATATCACCACTTGTGAAACTTGCAAGCTTATTTTTCAAAATAGCATTTTCATCTTTAAGCAACTTGCAATTTTCACAATCAACCACAATATTCAATCTACTAGCACAATCACAAGAAGAACTAGCATAAATGAGATCAAGAGTTTCATTTTGAAGATTAAGCTCATCAACTTGTTTTTGAAGTTCTAAAATCTCTTGTTGATGTTTCAAAATGAGCTTCTTCCTTTCAATGTTTTTCAAAGCTAGTTTCTTAAGATGTTCATGCATTTCTTCATAAGCATTATATAAAATTTCATATTTGGAAGAAATTTCGGATTTAGTTTCACTTACATCACTTTCGTCGCTTTGTTCACTTGATTCATTATTTGAACTTTCCTCTTCATCTACTAGAGCTATCAAGTTGAGACAAGCGGCTTCTTCATCATCCGAAGAACTACTAGTTGTGCTTTTCTTGTCTTCTTCATCATCACTATTCCAAACTATGTATGCCCTTTTGTGTTATGCACTTTTCTTTTCTTTCTCCTTCTTCTTGAGATACTTAGAGCACGAATACTTGAGATGACCGGGCTTTCCACATTCATGGCAAACTACTCCTTCTTTTGTTGTCTTGGTCTTGTAGTGTGGGGAATTCTTCTCTTTACTTTTGTCTTTGTTCAACCTTCCTTTTCTCCTTAGAAGCTTGCTAAAATTTCTTAGTAAAAGTTTCATCTCTTCTTCATCAATGTCCGAATCGGAATCTTCATTATCATTAGTATCGGAACTCTCTTCCTTTTTATATGAACTTTTGGCTTTGAGAGCAATTCCTTTTCTTTCCTTGTACTTATCCGACTCTTCATGCATATGCAAACGTCCAAGCTCCATTTCATGTTCTTGAAGCTTTCCGAAAAGTGTAGCTAAGTCCATGGTGTCCAAGTCCTTTGATTCAACAATTGCGGTAACCTTAGGTTGTCATTCCCTACTTAGACATCTTAAAACTTTGTTAACAAGTTCACAATTCATGAAAGTTTTTCCAAGAGCAATGAGATGATTAATAATATGAGTAAAACGTTTTTGCATAATACATATAGATTCATTAGGCAACATACGAAACAATTCATATTCATGCATCAAAGAATTTAATCTAGCTTGTAACTCATCATGACGCTTACTAGAGGAACACATAACGGTGACAACAGAAGTCAATTTTGAGAAAAACTCATGGATAACAGTAACCTCTCTAGAAGCTGCAACCAAAGCAAGTTGTAATCTATGCGCAAAGCAATGAACATAATAAGCATAAGAACACTCTTTTAGAAATAATGCTTGTAACCCATTAAATTCCCCTCTCATATTACTTGCACCATCATATCCTTGGCCACAAATCTTTGAAACATCAAGATCATGTCGTGAAAGAACAACAGCACACACTTCTTTGAATAGAGTGATAGCCATGGTGTCCCTAACATGAACAATATCAAAAAATCGTTCTTGTATGGAACCATTTTTATTTATGAATCTCAAAACAATAGCCATTTGCTCCCTTTGTGATTCATCACACGATTCATCAACAAGTATACAAAATCTAGAATCTCCAATCTCTTCCCGCATATAGCTTCTCACTTTTCGAGCCATTATATGCAAGATTTCCTTTTGAATTGTAGGAGAGGTGTACTTTGAATTAAATGGTGCATTCTCTATAACCACTTTTGCAAGTTCATCATTGTATGATGCCAATAATTTGAGGAGTTCAAGAAAATTACCTCTATTTTTTTATTGTGGTGATTCATCGTGACCTCTAAAAGCACAAGCTTGAAAGGTGAGCCAACGTATTGATTCAATAGAGCTCTTGAGACATAGTCTGATCCTTTTGATTAGATCAGAACTTTGCACATTGATGGCATTTCGAATGTGCTCAGATTGGTTCAACAAATCAAAACAAGCTTTCATTGCATTTCAGTGAGGTGAGCAACGACTAATTCCAATATGAGTAAGAAATGCACAATTCTTCCCGGCATGGACCTTTCTTCATGCTTTAAATCCTTTTCTAGTAAAGACATCTGATCCAGCTTGAGCACTTGGTTTTTTACTAAACAGATAACAAGGCAAGCAATAAGCAGCATCACTAGTTGGAGAGTACTCTAACCAAGAAGGAAATATTTTGAAACAATTATGTTGAAACTGTCATGGATTAGTATCCTTATTGAAAGGATAACTTTCAAGATGACATTGGTATGGACCCCATTTTAGATAAGCTCTTCGAATCTCATCTCTTTGATTCACTGGATATTCCCAAATTTGAGGACGTTTAGCAGGATCGCGTTCTAGAGAATTAACATCAAATTCATCAATTACTACTTTTTGTATCTTTGAAGGTTGCACATTCGGAAGAACTACTTCATCAATTGCAGAATTTTGGTTAAGCAAAGATGTCGAAGAGGGACCATCTTCTTCATGTTTATCAGAATCAGAAAGCTTCCTTTTGAAATAAGAATCAATTCTTTTATGTTTAGACATTATTGTTTAGACACCTAAAATTAGAAATTAAATCAATATTCAGTACAAGACTACAAGTAAAGTAACATACTATTGTTTAGACTTAATAAATAACAGATCAAGGCAGGAAGCAAGTGACTAGTATATGTTGTTTAGTACTTCCTCCGGTCCTATATATAGGACATATTCTAGAAGTAATCTTTGGTCCTATATATAAGACATTTTGTATTTTCTATGCATCATTTATTGTTTTTTCTCTTTTTTGCCCTTATTAAATGCATGTGTTTTTTGTTGTTCATTAATGAGTGTGATTTTTTCAAGAAAAGTTGAGAGGGTAAAATTGTAATGTTACAATATATTCTCATAGAATTCATAAAACTAACTACTTTTCTTGGTCCGAGGAATATGGTTAAGCATGTCTTATATATAGGACTGGAGGGAGTAATTAGTAGTACAGTACCTAACTACCTTCAACCAGTGGCGACTTCAAGGAGCAGGGGAAGAGCCGGAAGAGCAACCGCAGCAGGAAGCCAGGAAGCACCGCAACAGCACCGCAGTCCGCAGCAGTGGCGGTGGAACGTGGAACCGGCGGTGCCGCGGTGGAGAAGAAGCGTGCGCCGACGGTGGAGACTGGAGAAGAAGCGTGCGTGATGCGCCGGCGGTGGAGAAGAAGCATGCGTGATGCGCCGGCGGTGGAGAAGAAGCGTGCGTGATGGCGTGATGCATCGGCGGTGGAGTTCGCAAGAGAAGAAGGAAGAGCGAACAACGAAGGGTTAGAGAAGAAGCGTGAAGGAGAAGCCATAGGGAGAAAAGAAAAGAATAAAAAAAGGTTTAAAATGCTACCCAAAACGTCGTTTTGGGTAGATTGCTGTTGAAAAATAAAAATGCCAACGCCTGGACTAGAACTCGTGACCTCTGTGCTGCATTTTGACAAAATGCTTTGTGCCACTGAGCCACCACACAAAGCATGTCACATGATGTAAGTAATATAAGTATATATGATTTTTTTTTTTTTGCAAATTTTCAGGGGGAGCAGGTGCGATGGTCCGCCACTGGTTGTAATGGATATTGACATATTATCTTAACAAATGGTGAAGTTAAAGAGTTCGGAATTGAACATAATGAGATAGACAATTTGCTCGAAATCCTTAACAAGAAGAAAAGAGAGAATGGTACACCAACTCATATTTTATTTTCCTATCTAAAAAAAAATCATTTTTTATTTGTTTTTATAAAATTAGTATCAAACTTCCCTATCCTCAAATATCTCATCTTTTATCCAATGTGAAATTTTCTTCTAATTTGGATTGGATAATTTTCAAAAAATAATTGAAAAAATTCATTCATAGCACATTGAGTACTTCATTTCTTACACTATATCAGGACCACCTGTATATATATATAAAAAAAAGATACCTACATATTTGATAGAAAAAAATGTAACGATTTTTTTGGAAAGTTAAATTATTGTCTTTATTATTAAAGTTCATCATCATACATAACTTTAATGCACTTAAAGGTTGTTTAGTATCGGACATATAAGTTGGTACATCTATCTAAAAATTTTAAATTAAAAATTGTTTCTCTTTTTCTTTGTAAATTAAAAAAAGGGGAGGAAAGGGGAATTTCTTTCTGTACTCTTTTTACATTTTATTGAGTCGTATATTTATCCATAAATCAACACATCTTACAATTATTAGTATTTTTTTTACTTTTATTAGTTTTTAGTTAAAATAAAGGTTTGAAATCCACCTTCCATAGCTATTGTAATTTTGCTACTTCATCTTCAATAATGCTTTTCTTAATTTCCTACTTAATCTGATGCTCTAATGAAATTTGTTCACTTCCTCAGGTTCTGGTCACACATAACGATGACTTATACCTTTTCGACATGCTATGTATTGCTAAAGGAGTATGACAAAGTTGCATCAATGAAGTGAAAAGAGGAAGATATATTTATTTATACTATCTTATAAAAAAAATACTGTATATTTATCTATACTATCTTATAAAAAAAACTGTTTCATAACTGTTTGTCAAGAATACATACAGTTATTAATAACAATTTACAGGAAAATGAACATCGTTAACATATAAATAACATTCATAAAGACCGATTTTTCAATATATCATTTTACTATAAACAACTTTTTATCATTAAAACACGACAATAGCAATGCGGATCGACGGACACGGGATTGCTTGTCGAGACGCTAGTAATAGATAAAACAAAGTACAATTTGAAAGTTGTACTTTTTTATGTATTTTACATTTTTATGGTAATCATTATCATTATCATTGGCCATTTATCTCTTTATAAATGTTAATTTGATCATTTATTTTTGTAAGGATTTATTTTATCCTTTATCTTTTGGATCAACAAATCAATTTGAAAAGTCAAAACTCAAAACGATCGTTCGGTGGAATGTTCTTAGCACCAGAAATAAAGAGATTGGGAATCTTATCTACGGAGGGTAGTTGAGGAAAACGTTAAATACTCGGGTTACCTACTTTAGTTGGGCGTTCTAACTTCCAACTCTCAAACATTTGTCTTTGTAAACATGCTTGGAAGAATCTCAAAGGATGGAAGGAGAAGTTGTTATCTAAAGCAAGCAGTAAGTTCTCCTCAAATCATTTTCTCAATCCATTCCAACCTTCATCATGAGCTGTCGGTAAGAAAGAAGTTACATGACGGGTATTTCACTATTGGATGTAATGTGCCCGCAATGTAGTGAGATAAACATGAATCCGTTTCCCATGCTCTCTTGCAGTGTTCTGAATTTGCTTGCATATGGTTTGCATCCCCCTTGGCAATCCACTTAGATCAAGAAGCAGAGATAGATTTTCCTTTATGGATTACAAACATCATGAAAATGGGAAGCGGCGAAAGTTTCGTTATGGTTTTCAATATCTTATGTATGTTGTGGCCAAAGATGAAACCAATGGACCATTAATCCAGCGATTCACCTCAACATTCTAGTTGTTGTTCAACATGCTGATAGCGAACCGCAACAAGAACAACATCCCAATGGCAGTTATTAAATTGTTCATTTGGATGCATCTTTGAAGGTATGAGTATGACAGGCATGGGATTCACAACACAAGACTAGAAACGAATGTTGACGGCAACAACTAGTGTAGTTCGTAATCAGTGGAATAAGAATAGCTGAGGCTTTAGCTCTTGAATGGACTTTGGAGACATTAGCCGAAATCTGTATATATCATGTGGTGATTTACTCAGATTTCTTAGAATTATTTTAGGCATTTCAGAGGGAAAGAAGGATAATGAGGATTCCCCTAGGCTTAGGAACCGAATGCAAACGTTTTAAGATTGAGATTGTAATGCAGAAGGTTAACAATGTCCTTCCTTGATATTGCAAAACACTAACCATGATTAATATATTGTGGATGCCACTTATAACCAACAGAAACGAAACTATAAGAAGTTGATAGGAGGCTCCACAACCCACTAGTATGATCGCTACAAGAGTTAAAGTATTCCTAATAAGATAGAAGGAGGTGGTTTGCCAATGAAACCAAGAGAGAACTCTCCCAAATTATGATTGATGTACAACTGATTTTTATATATAAAATTGCATGGGTTTTGTAACCCGAGCAAATATTTAATTAGAATAGAAATAAGAAAATAATAAATCTATCCTAACATACCCACTTGATTTGTTTTTCAATCAGTAATGATGGTTTCTAGAAAACACATATTCAAAGATTTCATAAACGAAGAAAAAAAACTAAGACTGTTAAGCTCGCCATCGTGGTTGCTGCTTAGAGTCTGCTACCATTGGACATTTATTGTCACCGCTACCATATCTCAATCTCTCTCATCTTTGTCGCAAGCATCACAAAACAACCATCGCCATTCGAAATCACCATCACAGGATCATTATTGCCATCACAATCACGCCGTTTTTCTTCTCTCACTTCTAAATCTCACAACCACCGCCATAACTTCTTTGATATTTGTCTCTTTTTCCTCTAAAAAATAGAGCCAAGATCCACACATCATCACTCTCTAAAATCCTCTCGCATCGTCTTTAACCTGTACTCAAATATCACAATACCATTTTTAAAACAATGAATACCACAAAATAATGTAAAACTGAATTGTAACATGAGTCCCAAGTGTATATAAAGTAACAATGACCCTAAATTGATTCCTAGGAAGTTGGATCAAAGATATGGAATAAATAAAATAGTTAAGGCCATAATGAAAAAGGGGAATAGGATAGTGTTATTTAATTTAATTAATTATATATGTATTGTTATCATATGCTTTCTATAATGTTCTTTTATAGTATTAGGATGTTGTCACTTGTATGGCTAATCCTTATCCTAGGATTTTATCATTACTGATGAGCATTTTATTTCCCATTATTCCTTGCATTATTTTACTCCTATTATTGATACTTGTTGCCCATTTGACATTGATTAGCTTGATTTAGTGATTTTGAGTTTATTGGACTAATATTCCGAATATTGTTTAATTTGGAATTATTTAGCCTAATTAATTCTATTTCTATTTTCAGGTAATATTTGGCACAAGGACACTTTGGGAAGTTTGGAAATGAAGATTGAAGTATTGAAGTGAAGATTGTAATTTGCATTTAGGTCCCTTTTTAATTGTAATGTTCAGAATAGTGTTTCTTAGGACTTGGGCCCATGTTTTAGGCCCATTTTCATGACTAAAGAGGGGAAATTCGTGTAACCCCCAAGACACACTCCCATTTCAGATTTCTCACTCTCTCTCTAGGTTAGAACTTCTCTCTTGGCTCTCCCAAGTGGTGGTGGCTGCTAGGGTTTTGTTTTTCCCTATTTCTACTCGTTTTTCTTCATTTATGGCCATGGAAGGCTAGACTTCAAGGGTTAATCCCTTTGGTATTGTATTATCTACTCTTGAGCTCTTGTTATTAATGCAATTTCATTTTCTCTTCTCTGTTTTCATGTTTATCGATGTGTAGTGGTTTGCTTAATTCCATTTCGTAGAGATAATACATGAATATAAATGCTTAATTTGTATTAACTCGTAAAAACTCCAATTCTGGTTTCTGATGCTTAATTAGAAGTTAGGGTTTGGAGTGATAACTGAATTTTCGCTTAGTATTTGGTTATCACGAGTTGGACAGAGGAGAGGAGAGGAATCGATCTTTAGTGAGCTAGGATTGAGTAGTGTACGTAGCCAAAGGGGTTTGCCCGCTTTTGTTTCTGATTTTGTTAGTTTTTATATTCTGTTTATGTTTTGTTCTTCACATTTGTCACACACAAAAACCCCCCCATTTTACTGCACACTACGTGTTTGATACTTTGCCTAGACCGATATTCGCTGGGAAACGACCTAGGATCACCTTCCTAGTACTACAGAATAAACACCTTAAATTTTGATCGGGTACGGCCTCGATCAAAATTTGGCGCCGTTGCCGGGGAATATCGGTTCTTGCCAAAGATCATACAGTAGTTAATTAGATTAGTTAGTGTAGTTAGTGTGTGAATAAGCATTCTGATAACTGATTGAAAGTTGCCATGTTTGCTGATTTGCTGTTCTGCACAACTGATGCTATTCTAGTGATTCTGTGAGTGCCATTCAACATAGCTGCGGGTGGAATTTTTGCACGAAAATTGGTATCCACACTTGTTTCATCATATATTAGTGTTTTGATGCATCACAGACACTCAGATATGCACTGGTTGTGAGTTCCAGAAAAATTTTCCAAGTTTCAGCAGCACTTACTATAAATAGGCATAACTTTTGATCAGTAACTCGGAATTTGACGAATTTTATATCAAATCGAAGGGAATTTTCTGAATAATTTGATTTTTCTCACTTCGTCAGAAAACCCCTTCGTTTGGATCCTGAAAAAGCTTGTTTACTATTTCTTTTTTATTTTACAAGTTCTATTTTCTTAGTTTTTGGTCACTGTTTTAATTCTTTGACTTGGTTCCCTTTTGAATTTTGTCCTCAAACTTTCTGTGATATGTTTTCATGATTTTAGGGTGCTGAAAAAAATAAAGAAAAAAATTTTAAAAAATAATAAATTTTGTTGCCGATTTTGGTCATGCATATCTGTTACAGTATGCTATGGTTGATGCTGTTCTGTTCAGTACATGACTAGGGGCAACCCAAGTTATTTGCATCCTTATAACCCTGAAATTGATAGAACTTATCACAGATTAGTTAGACAAAATAGGAATCAGTCATTAGGTAGTGAGTCAGAGTCATCTTATAGTCCATCTAATTCTGATTCTGTTTCTATTTCTTCTATTCCTTCTACTTTTATTCAATCTGATTCTATACATTGTGATAACATGGCTCAACCCCCACCAAGGGAAAGGACACTTAGGGAGCTGGCTGCACCTGACTTCACTATTGAAGACTCGTGTATCCGGTATCCTGATGAGGATGTTCCTTTTGAGCTTAGAACAGGACTAATCCATTTGTTGCCCAAGTTTCATGGTCTTGCAGGTGAGGATCCTCATAAGCATCTCAAGAAATTCCATATAGTGTGCACCACAATGAAACCACATGATGTGCAAGAGGATCATGTCTGTCTCAGAGCATTTCCACATTCCTTAGAGGGTCTAGCACAAGATTGGTTATCTGACTTGGCCCCTGGTTCCATCACAAGCTGGGATGACTTGAAGAGGGCATTTCTGGAAAAATTCTTCCCTGCAAATAGGACCACTGCAATCAGAAAGGAAATTTCTGGTATCAGGCAACAACATGGAGAGAGTCTCTATGATTATTGGGAGAGATTCAAGAGGTTGTGTGCTTCCTGCCCTCACCATCAGATCTCAGAGCAGCTTCTCATCCAGTACTTTTATGAAGGTCTCAACTTCATGGAAAGAAACATGGTAGATGCTGCAAGTGGTGGTACATTGGGAGATATGACACCCTTACAAGCCAGGAGCAAAATTGAGAAGATGGCTTCCAATTGTCAACAATTCCATGCAAGAAGCAACAGTGATGCAATAGTTGTGAGGGATGTAAATGATGTTGGTGCAGACTCGGGCAAGGTTGAGAAGCTTGAGCAGAAAATTGATTCTCTCACAACATTGGTCACACAATTGGCTGTCAATCAGAAAAAGATGATACTTCCTGCTAGAGTGTGTGGCATATGCACATCCATTGAGCACCACACAGATGCATGCCCTTCCCTTCAGCAGCAACAGCCGATGACAAGTGGTGACCAACCCGAGGCCTATGCAGCAAACATATACAACAATAGAGGCCCACAACAACATAATCATGACCTCTCTTCCAATAGATACAACCCTGGATGGAGGAACCATCCCAATCTGAAGTGGTCTGATCAACAACAACAACAACAACCTCCTCCTAATGTTCCATTTCAGAACACCGCTGGACCGAGTAGACCACCATATGTACCTCCTCCAATCCAACAGCAAAGGCAACAACAGCAGCAAGTGGTTCATCCTTCACCATCAGCCCCTCCATCCAACCAACCTACCTTGGAGGAGTTGGTGAGGCAAATGACCATGCAAAACCTCCAATTTCAACAAGAGACTAGAGCATCCATTCAGAGACAAGAGGCATCCATTCAGACTTTGACAAATCAGATGGGTCAAATGGCAACTTCTCTCAACAACTTGCAATCTCAAAATTCTGACAAGTTGCCATCCCAAACTGTGATCAACCCTCAGAATCAGAATGTGAGTGCCATCAACCTGAGGTCGGGAAAGCAGATTGTCACACCCACACCACAACCTCACCTCAACAATGATGCTCTAGCTTCCTCTAAAGGGAAGAGCCAAGTGGTAGATGAAGGTGAGCATGCTAGTACCAAAGAGAATCATCCAACTCAACCCTCCTCGACTTCAACCACAAGCCCTGCTGTTGTCCTACAACCTCCTCCTGTTCCTCTTCCATTCCCACCAAGAGTGCCTCAAAACAAAAGGGTGGAAGAGGTGGACAAGGACATTCTTGACACATTCAGGAAGGTGGAAGTCAACATACCCCTTCTTGATGCAATAAAACAGATTCCAAGGTATGCGAAGTTCCTTAAGGAGTTGTGCACTCATAAGAGAAGACTCAAGGGCAATGAGAGGATAAGCATGGGAAGGAATGTCTCCGCTCTCATAGGTAAACCTATCCCTCACATTCCTGAAAAATGTAAGGATCCTGGAACTTTCTCTATACCTTGCATCATAGGCAATGTTAAGTTTGAAAATGCTATGCTAGATTTAGGAGCATCCATAAATGTCATGCCTATGTCTGTTTTTAAGTCTCTTTCTCTTGGACCTCTTCAACCTACGGGTGTGGTGATTCAATTGGCAAATAGAAGTACTGCCCACCCCGCAGGTTTGATAGAGGATGTCTTGGTTCGGGTTGAAGAGTTGATCTTCCCTGCTGATTTTTACATACTTGATATGAAAGATGACTCTCCCCGTAATGTTGTTCCTATTATTTTGGGGAGGCCATTTTTGAAAACAGCCCGAACCAAGATAGATGTGCATTCAGGTTCACTTTCCATGGAGTTTGATGGCAGTGTGATCCGATTTGACATTTTCCATGCTATGAAACATTTTCCTGAGGATCACTCTGTTTTCCATATGGACTTGCTCGATGATTTGATAGATGAGCATATGCTTGACTTTTTGCATCATGATTTTGAATTGCCATCTTTCACTGATTCATTTACTTGTCCATCATGCACTAACTCTGGATGGTGCACCGCATGCACTGAAATAGCCCAGTTTTTAGACTCTGCTACTGCATCTGATGATTCATATGTTATAGATTCAGATTATGCTAACCCTAACCCCATATCTGTTATGCATGAGTCTGATTTACTTGTTCAGGTGCAGGCAGCAGAATCCATTTCTGCTGTCCCTTTAGTTCCATCTATTATGCAGGCACCCTCATTGGACCTGAAGCCCCTCCCTCCTCATCTCAAATATGCTTACTTGGAGGATGAGCAGAAACTCCCAGTGATCATCTCTACCTCACTTTCTGTTGATCAAGAGGAGAAACTGCTGGATGTGATAAGAAAGAACAAGAGGGCAATTGGATGGACTTTAGCGGATATTCCTGGAATTAGCCCCTCCATGTGCATGCACCGCATTTTGTTGGAGGATGGGGCTAAACCAGTGAGACAACCCCAAAGACGATTGAACCCCCAGATTCTTGATGTGGTTAAGAAAGAGGTCACCAAGCTGCTCCAAGCGGGTATCATCTACCCAATTTCAGATAGCACTTGGGTGAGCCCGGTGCAAGTTGTCCCCAAGAAGTCTGGTATCACAGTTGTCAAAAATGAGAAGGATGAGCTAATTCCCACTAGAGTGCAGAACAGTTGGAGAGTCTGCATTGATTACAGAAAGCTCAACCAGGCGACTCGCAAGGATCATTTCCCTCTCCCCTTCATTGATCAGATGTTGGAGCGCCTGGCAGGTAAATCTCATTATTGCTTCTTAGATGGATTCTCTGGTTATTTTCAAATTTGTATTGCACCAGAGGACCAACATAAGACCACATTTACCTGTCCTTTTGGCACATTTGCATATAGAAAGATGCCTTTTGGCCTATGCAATGCTCCTGCCACATTTCAAAGATGTATGATGAGTATTTTCGCTGACTTGCTCGAGCATTGCATAGAGGTCTTCATGGATGATTTTAGTGTTTATGGCTCCTCATTTGATGCATGTCTTGATAATTTGACTAAGGTGCTTAACAGGTGCATTGAGACTAACCTTGTCTTGAATTTTGAAAAATGCCACTTCATGGTAGAACAAGGCATAGTCTTAGGGCACATTGTTTCGCACAAGGGCATAGAAGTTGACCCTGCTAAGCTGCATGTAATATCACATTTGCCTTACCCCTCTTGCGTGCGAGAGGTGCGTTCTTTTCTTGGTCATGCAGGTTTCTATCGCAGGTTTATTCAGAACTTTAGCAACATTGCCCTTCCTCTTTCCAAGTTGCTTCAAAAGGATGCCCCATGGGAATTTGGAGACCAATGCAAGAGGGCATTTGATGAATTGAAGAAAGCACTAACCACCACTCCCATCATCCAACCACCTGATTGGACCCTCCCATTTGAGCTCATGACTGATGCTTCAAATTATGCTTTGGGAGCAGTTCTCTCCCAAAGGGTTGGTAAGCTGTCGCATGTGATTTATTATGCTTCTAGGACTTTAGATGCAGCACAGGTTAATTACACAACAACTGAAAAAGAACTTTTGGCTATTGTTTTTGCACTTGACAAATTTAGATCATATTTGCTTGGTTCTAAGGTTGTAGTGTACACTGATCATGCTGCTCTGAAGTATCTTTTGAAAAAGACAGATTCCAAACCTAGGTTGATTAGGTGGATGTTGCTCCTCCAGGAGTTTGATCTTGAGATTCAGGATCGGAGTGGTGCGCATAACCTTGTCGCAGACCACTTGAGCAGGACAGAGAGAGAGGAGGATGCATTTCCTATCCGGGATGACTTCCCGGATGAGCAGCTTTTATCTTTACATGTTTCCCATCCCCTTCCCCAAACTCCTTGGTTTGCAGACATTGTTAATTATCTCGTTGCTTCTGTTTTTCCTGCCTTGGCATCCAAAGCTCAAAGAGACAAATTAAAGAGCGATGCCAAGCATTATGTATGGGATGACCCCTATTTATGGCGTTTTTGCAGTGATCAGGTCATTCGCAGGTGCATTCCAGACCAGGAGATCCAATCGGTTCTCCAATTTTGCCATGCTTCACCAGTGGGAGGCCACCTTGGTACTCAAAGGACAGCACGAAAGGTGCTGGATTCTGGATTTTATTGGCCTACCATTTTCAAGGATGCGAGCAACATCTGCAGCTCGTGTGAGCAGTGTCAAAGAGCAGGAGGCGCCCTATCTTGGAGGCAACAGATGCCGCAACAACCTATGTTGTTTTGTGAGGTGTTTGACGTCTGGGGTATAGATTTCATGGGCCCCTTTCCTGTTTCTTTTGGTTTTTATTATATCTTATTTGCTGTGGATTACGTATCCAAATGGGTGGAAGCTAAGGCCACCAGGACTAATGATGCTCAGGTTGTTGTAGATTTTGTCAGGTCTAATATCCTTTGCAGGTTTGGCATACCTAGAGCCATAGTCAGTGACCAAGGCACACACTTCTGCAATAGATCCATGCAAGCTTTGCTCAAGAAGTATGGGGTTGTGCACAAAGTCTCTACACCCTATCACCCCCAAACCAACGGGCAAGCGGAGATTTCAAATAGAGAGATCAAGCGGATTTTGGAGAAGATGGTGAAGCCCAATAGAAAGGATTGGAGCACACGATTGGAGGATGCTCTATGGGCCCATCGGACCGCTTACAAGGCACCCATAGGGATGTCACCCTATCGGGTTGTCTTTGGTAAGGCGTGCCACCTGCCTGTGGAGATAGAGCACCGTGCATATTGGGCTGTGAAGCAATGTAACTTAGCTCTTGATCAAGCGGGTGAGGAGAGGAAGCTGCAGTTGAGTGAGCTAGATGAGATCCGCTTGGAGGCCTATGAGAACTCCAAATTCTACAAAGAGAAGACCAAGAAGCTTCATGATAACTCCATTTCCAGAAAGGAGTTCTTGGTTGGTCAAAAAGTTTTGCTCTACAACTCTAGGCTTGGACTCATGAGTGGAAAGCTCCGCTCTAAATGGATTGGACCGTTTGTAGTCACCCAAGTGTTTCCTTATGGCACTGTGGAGATCAAGAGTGAGTCCACGAACAAGAGCTTCAAAGTCAATGGCCATCGACTCAAGCCTTTCCTAACCACCACTTCTTTGGATGATGCACCTGTGGAGGAGGCCTCATTGGTCGACCCCACTTTTCAACAACCATGACTTAGGGAGTCTCCTTTTCTCCTTCCTTACTCTTTTTATTACACTTGTCTATATCTGTCTGATTCTGCTATTTGTGTTCCATTGAGGACAATGTGTGATTTAAGTGTGGGGGGAGAGTAGTTTAGGTTGCATATTTTGCTTTGATTTTTTTTTAGGTTTTGCTTAGTTTTGGGCATTTTCTTGCATGTTTTTGCTTCACTTTAGTAGAGTTTTGGTATCTTGTGTCTGAATTCATGCATTTCTGTGTGTAAAGTTGCTTTTGATAATTAAGAGGTGGTAACACTGTGATAGAATTGTCCCTTTTGTGAGGATTTGAGCCTTAATTGTGGGTGGATTGCTATATATGCCACCTAATTTTCTTTCATGTGTGATTGCACTCTGGATTACTTGCACTCTAGAACTTGACTTGACTCTTGTTGATACTTGATTGCTCATGCACATTTTGAAATGATTTAGGCACTTTCTTTCTTGAATAAGCTACTAGCCATATGAGCCTACCTTGAATGAATGTATCCTTTGCTAGCCCCTTTGAGCCTTTTTATCCCTTTCCTTGTTCTTTAGCTCATTACAAGCCTATGACTGAAAAACCATGATTGTCCTAACCTTAGGGAATTTTGGAGCTTTGGAATTGTTTTGGGAATGGGTATTAGGTAAGAAGTGTGCTTTATGCTTTAATTGGTTGAGTTCTTGGTTTTGCCTCATTGGTTGTTATAGTTATGGCTTCATCTTCATGCCATTTGTGTTGTTTCTTCTTTTCTTTTTGTATATCTCTCAAAAACAAAAAAAAATAGAAGACAAAAATACAAAAAAAAATAAAAAAAAATGCAAAAATAAAAAGAAAAAAAAAAGAAGAAAAAAAAAAAGAAAAAAAAGTGAATAAAAGGTTGTTGAGGCAAAGAGGATTGGAATTAGTGGTTGTTGATTTTGGGGTGGATTTTTCTTACTTTTTACTTATTCTCCATTGCTCCTCTATTCCCTTGGTTTTAGCTACATTCCCATATTTTTATCCTACCTTGTCCTTGGCCCCATTACAACCCTTAAAAGACCTTTTGATCATTTTGTGCATGTGTGTTGATGGTTGATGTTAGAGGCTTGTCAAGCTTATGGTTGTGTTTGTTTTTCATGATGTGCCTTGAGTGTAAATAATGATTAACCCCAAACACTTGAGTGTAAACACTTTTGAGTGATCCTTGTGAGTTTCTATCATCTTTGTGACTATCCTCTTGATGTCATTGGTTTCTTTGCATACTTGAAGTAATTGGATGATGTTCGCGGATGCTTTGACTCTTTGATCCTTAACCATTTTGTGTGCTTGAGTTTGCCCATTTCTTTGCATTTCCTAGAATTCATTGTGAAGTATGTAATCTCTTAGGTTTGCATTTCTTAGTTGTAGTCATCTTGTTGCATGATTCACTTTGGTGCATATTGATCTTCATAGTCCTATCTTTTGGTTTTGCCCAGGAGTGCAAAAGGATAAGTGTGGGGGTATTTGATGAGCATTTTATTTCCCATTATTCCTTGCATTATTTTACTCCTATTATTGATACTTGTTGCCCATTTGACATTGATTAGCTTGATTTAGTGATTTTGAGTTTATTGGACTAATATTCCGAATATTGTTTAATTTGGAATTATTTAGCCTAATTAATTCTATTTCTATTTTCAGGTAATATTTGGCACAAGGACACTTTGGGAAGTTTGGAAATGAAGATTGAAGTATTGAAGTGAAGATTGTAATTTGCATTTAGGTCCCTTTTTAATTGTAATGTTCAGAATAGTGTTTCTTAGGACTTGGGCCCATGTTTTAGGCCCATTTTCATGACTAAAGAGGGGAAATTCGTGTAACCCCCAAGACACACTCCCATTTCAGATTTCTCACTCTCTCTCTAGGTTAGAACTTCTCTCTTGGCTCTCCCAAGTGGTGGTGGCTGCTAGGGTTTTGTTTTTCCCCATTTCTACTCGTTTTTCTTCATTTATGGCCATGGAAGGCTAGACTTCAAGGGTTAATCCCTTTGGTATTGTATTATCTACTCTTGAGCTCTTGTTATTAATGCAATTTCATTTTCTCTTCTCTGTTTTCATGTTTATCGATGTGTAGTGGTTTGCTTAATTCCATTTCGTAGAGATAATACATGAATATAAATGCTTAATTTGTATTAACTCGTAAAAACTCCAATTCTGGTTTCTGATGCTTAATTAGAAGTTAGGGTTTGGAGTGATAACTGAATTTTCGCTTAGTATTTGGTTATCACGAGTTGGACAGAGGAGAGGAGAGGAATCGATCTTTAGTGAGCTAGGATTGAGTAGTGTACGTAGCCAAAGGGGTTTGCCCGCTTTTGTTTCTGATTTTGTTAGTTTTTATATTCTGTTTATGTTTTGTTCTTCACATTTGTCACACACAAAAACCCCCCCATTTTACTGCACACTACGTGTTTGATACTTTGCCTAGACCGATATTCGCTGGGAAACGACCTAGGATCACCTTCCTAGTACTACAGAATAAACACCTTAAATTTTGATCGGGTACGGCCTCGATCAATTACTATATAAGTCTTGTATTGTTCTCTACCTAGCATCAATGACAACAATTGTTACAAAATGGACGGGTTTGCTAACACAACTTGCGACTGGATCTTATTGGTCTTCTTTATTTTTTATTCTTCTTGCTCCTTAAAGCTCTATTGCATCTTCCCTTGATTTATTTGTCCAATCTTCATTGCCCTTTTCTTTGATTAAGCACGTGATCACTTTGGTCTTCACTCTTACTTGCGTTGAGTTGGAATCAAGCATTGCAACTACCAAGTTATTCAAGGCTTTCTTAGCCTTCTTGGTCCTTTCCCTCTAGTTGCCTCAAGTTCATTGCTTCTCTTCATGGCCTCACCATCCCCTCTCTCTTGAAGAGGATAAGTCATCTAATCTGAATCTTCATCACTTACATCAAAAGGAAACAAATCAGAAACATTAAAAGGATCTAGCTTATAGCCATTGTCATTAATCCTCTCAAGTAATTGGAAAAGGATCATCTTCTCTTAGTAACAGTTTAGATTTCTTTATGAAAGGAAACCTCTCATTTCTCATTTGTATCCCCACAATCAATCTACGAAATTCGAACACCACCTTTTTTTGTCCTTCGTTTGCTTTGTGGCATAACTCTCGACCTTCTTCTCATTTTTGAGATTTCACCAGTTTCATATAACTTCCTCACAAATTTGGCTTTAGCCTTACCATCATTATACTTCAAAACAGATTAGTTAGAGAATGGCAATAAATTAAGATGAGTTAAAGAATTTAATAAAGCTAATATTAGTATGTTAGATTTTTGTTGTTAGTTTGTTATGATAAGAAGGAGCATAGTTATATGGTATGCGGTACGATTTGGTTCGTCGTACGGTAGTTGATTAAATATATGGTATGAAGGGGTAGACTTAATCGGTTCGTTATTTCGGGAAGTGGTACGTTTTTGTTCGGTTCGCTCTTTGTATAATTATATATTTATTTAATAAAAGTATAAAAATTCTAATTTTGCTACTTGAATTAATAAAAAAAATATCATAGTACCTCCACAAATTTTGCATAAAGCAGGTATACCTCCACAAATTCTAATTCATGTATCAATACCTCTACAAATTCATTTTTATATCAAAGATATATTTCCCCATCAAAACTAATAGAATTTTTAGAACACTTTGAATAAGCCCAAGCCCAACAAGGAAATTAAGGGCAGAGGCCCATCAACTCTCTTATCTCCTACCGAATCCCTATATTCAGTATTGCAAACACGAGATCCCCTAGAAGTTGCACTTCTCTCTTGTACTTGAGCTTCTCTCTCTTGTACCTACCAACATTATTCGTCTTCTCTTTCCTCCTTTCAAGGTTCTGCAACTCACGGAGATGCATTTGGTTCGTCCATTTTGACGCACCAGTTCACGTCCCACCGCGAACCGGAACAAAAATGACTCTCAAAGCGGGACGAACGAACCAGTTCGTGGTTTGAAGACAAAATCATCGAACCAGGTAACTATGAGAAGAAGCCTATTTTTGTATGGAAGCATTGAATGAGGATGTTAGATTAGCTTAAGGTAGTTGTTCCTATAGTTAACACCCTATTTTTGTCAACTTTGATATGTATATACATATGTTGTGGCTGAAGCCTTTGTCACATAATAAAAACAAAAACTAAATGCAATAACATAGCACTTGCATTTTATTATGGCATCAGAGCAAGGTGATCAGGGGAAAAAGGAGAAGACTCCTCCCTCCTCACCTTATTACTTTGGTTCTTCTAATAAACCAGGGACATCGTTAGTGGTTGTGCCGCTCACGGGTGATAACTACCGCAACTGGGCAAGATCCATGAAGATTACCCTGCGTGCAAAGACAAAACTTGGATTTGTTGATGGAACAATAAAGAAACCATCGATCGAATCATCATACTTTCATATGTGGGAGAAGACTGATTCCATGGTGGCTGCATGAATCGCTAACTCAACATATTCCAAATTACATGGAAGCATTTCTTATGCGACAACAACGAGGGACGTTTGACTTGATCTGGAGAAACGTTTTGCATAGACAAATGCACCACGCATGCACCAGTTATGACGCACACTTAATTTGATATAAAAGGAACCCAACATGGCAGTGACCGAGTATTACAGGAAATTCAAGAGTCTCATAGATGAGCTCAGTGAATTACAGTTGTTGCTAGAATGCACATGTGGAGCCTCAAAAAAGCTAGCACAAAGAGAGGAAGAACATCATGTTCATTTGTTTCTTGGAGGCCTCGATGATGATCGTTTTACACATGCGAGAAGAACAATCCTCAACACTAATCTGTTACCTTCATTAAGGAAGGTATTCAATCAAATATTGATAGAAGAATCTCGAATGACAACAAAGAAAGGTAGAGAAATCGATATGGATCTTGGATCATCATTCCATGTTGGCAACACAGGCATGTATAACACCTACAAGAAGAAAAACCAAGATCAACCAAGGGTAAGGTGCGACCATTGCGGGAAACCTGGTCATGAAAAATCAAAATGTTTCGAGTTGGTAGGTTATCCTCCTAACTGGGACATGCGCAGGATATAGAGAAAGTTCAGCAAGCCCACATCAACTCCAGGAGGTGCACAACTAGCCTGGGCTAACAATAATCAAAAGCCAAACGTAGTGCAGAATCACAGAAATCATACTCTTCATGGGTCTCAAAACAAAGAAAAGACTGATTACATGTTTGGTAATGACATAATAAATGATACACAAAAGTGGATCTTGGATAGTGGGGCTTCACACCATATGACCCCATTATTTTATATCCTTGAGGAGGTGCATGTTCTAAATGAGCCTTTACGCATCATTGTGCCCACTAGAAATGTGATTATTGTTACTAAAGTGGGAACAATAAACCATGGCAGGAATATAACACTGCATAACGTTTTATTTATCCCTGAATTCAACTGCAATTTAATATCTATTTATAAGATTTCATGTGATTCATTGCATAGTGACTTATTATGCTAATGGTTGTGCTATACAGGACTGAACCACGAAGAGGACGATTGGGGTCGGTGACTTGCATGAAGGGGTTTATGTCCTCAAAATGGCAGAGCAAGGGTCTTCATTGGCAGCTACCTCAGAGAATGCATATGCTCTTTGGCATGCTAGGATGAGTCATCCTTCCAATCAAAATTTATTAAAGCTTTTTGGCATTCTTAATTTTTAGTTCAAAAAGAATAAATTAAAGTGTTGCGAAGTGTGTCATCGTGCCAAACAATGTCGATATGTTTTTCCTTTAAGCAATAACAAATCAAATAAAGTCTTTGAATTAATACACTGTGACTTATGGGGAAGATATCATACATCATCACATGATGGATCACACTATTTTCTCACAATTGTTGAAGGTTTCTCTCAAGAAGTTTGGGTTTATTTGCTAAACCAAAAATCCGAAACTCAATATCATCTCATTAATTTTTGAAAAATGGTAAAAACACAATTTGGTGCTAAAGTAAAAACTTTCCGCAGTGACTATGGAACGAAGTTTGTCAACTCAAAGATGCATATGTTTATGAAAAAAGAAGGGATGATTCATGAAACTTCTTGTGTAGGCACACCTCAACAAAACGGTCGCATAGTAGCAAGGGAACTAAGGTTTCAGACCAATCCCCCTTACGTTTTTGGGGATAATGCATCCTTGCAATCACTCGCCTCATTAATAGAACTCTTACCATGGCAAATGAGAGGGTCACACCCTATGAAATGCTCTACGGGAAGGCACCATCTTATGTTCATATAAGAATTTATGGGTGTCTTTGTTATGTGACAACACTCAAACCTGGTGACATGTTTGGGCCAAGAGAAGAATTTTTGTGGGATATCCACAAGGACAAAAGGGATGGTGTGTGTATGATCCACAAACCCGTGAGTTTAAAATATCTAGAGATGTGATATTTTATGAGACTACTTTCCCTTATAACATGAAGGAGGAGTCTTTTCCAAGGAGCAAGACAATTTTTGTTGAGCCTATAGTTTCATGCACTGAGCCTATAAAAAATGAGGAATGCACTTGAGCTGGAATAGATCCTATCGCAACATCACAAGAGGACCAATCTGAAAACAGTGTTTCCAATGCACCACATGAAGCTCAAAATTAGGGGGAGACACTTGATAATGCATTAACTCGGGACGTGCGCTCTAGGCGTCCCCCTGAGTACATTAAAGACCATCACTGCTATGTTGCTCAAAATGAGGGGGAGACACTTGATAATGTATTGACTCGGGACATGCGCTCTAGGCATCCCCCTGAGTACCTTAAAGACTATCACTGCTATGTTGTCTCACATAAAACCTCGTGCATGTCTCAGGACCAATCAACCTCTTCGGGTAAGTCTATATATCCCACATCTCATTATATCAATTATGATAGTTTTTCATCCAGTCACAAAGCATTTCTTGCTGCCATCATGTCCCATGATGAGCCTAAAAACAATTCACATGTTGTTTTAAGTCCACAATGGCAAGCAGCAATGGAGAAAAAAATCCAAGCTCTTGAAGAAAATAACACCTGGACTATTGAACTGTTACTGCCAGGCAAGAAATTAGTAGGATGCAAATGGGTTTAAAAGGTCAAATACAAGGCAAATGGTCAAGTGTAAAAATACAAAGCGCGCTTGGTGGCAAAGGGATATACACAGGTTGAAGGATAGGACTTCACAGAGACCTTTTCCCCGGTCGCAAAGATGACAATAGTTCGATGTTTGTTATCCGTAGCTGTGGCAAGAGGATGGCAATTACATCAAATGGATGTAAGCAATGCTTTTCTTCATGGAGATTTAAAAGAGGAATTATATATGGCATTTCCCCCTGGGTATGTTGTCACATCCCTAGAGAAAATCACTATATGGCCTCAAGCAAGCTTCAAAGAATTGGTTTGACAAATTATCTGAGAGCTTGACACGATTTGGCCTTCGCCAGAGTGATGCAGATCATAGTCTCTTCACGTACTCATCCGAGTACATTTTCCTAGTTGTCCTCATCTATGTTGATGATCTCATTGTGGTTAGGAATGATACGCATGCATGTAACAACTTCAAAGATTACCTTCACAAATGTTTTCACATGAAGGATCTAGGGGCACTCAAATACTTTCTTAGTATTGAACTAGCTTGAAGATTCGAAGGTTTATTTCTTTGCCAGCACAAATATACTATTGACATACTTGGCGAATGTGGGATGTTGAATTGCAAGCCATGTAGTTTTCCTACGGAGCATAACCATAACTTATCTGCTATCGTTAGTGAGCCATTTTCTAATCCATCTCAGTACCGATGACTCATTGGACGTCTAATTTACCTCACTATCACTAGGCCCGAAATCACTTATTCGGTCCATATTCTAAGCCAATTCATGCAAGAACTAAAGCAAGCACACTGGGACTCTGCAATGCGTGTTTTATGCTACTTGAAATCTTCCCCTGGACAGGGTATTTTGCTTCCAAAGAACAATGATCTAAGGTTAGTAGGTTATTGTGACTCAAATTAAGCTGCTTGCCCCATCACGAGATGCTCTCTATCAGGGTACCTCATGACTCTTCGTTCAGAACCGATATCTTGGAAGACCAAGAAACAAAAAGGTAGTGTCTCGCTCTTCTAGTGAAGTTGAATATCGTGCCAAGGCCCATGCGACAGGTGAAATTTCTTGGTTGCACAGCCTTTTATCTTCTTTACAAGTTCCATGTGATACTCCAACACCCCTCTTTTGTGATAATCAAGAAGCTCTCTATATAGCAACTAATCCAGTTTTTCACGAAAGAACAAAACACATTGAAGTGAATTGTCATTATGTCCGACAACATTTACGTTCTGGTACCATTGATACTTCTTATATTTCAACCAAACAGCAACCAGCTGATATCTTTACTAAGGCGTTGGGTTCCAGACTTTTTCATGAATTCTTGGGAAAGTTGGGAGTTTATAATGCTCATTCTCCAACCTGAGGGGGAGTAATAAAGCTAATATTAGTATGTTAGATTTTTGTTGTTAGTTTGTTATGATAAGAAGGAGCTTATTTTTATATAAAGGCACTGAATGAGGATATTACATTATAGCTGCTCCTATAGTTAACACCCTATTTTTGTCAACTTTGATATGTGTGTGTTTGTGTGTGTATATATATATATATATATATATATATATATATATATGTTGTGGTTGAAGCCTTTGTCACGTATTAAAAACAAAAACTAAATGCAATAAAATAGCACTTGCATTTTATTAGGATTAAAGGGATAAACAATCTCAAAAGAAGAGAATTTATTAGTATAACGTAGTACCTTATTATATGCAAACTCAACATGTGGCAAACATTTATCCCAAGTCTTGATGTTTCTTAGTGTTGCCAAGTGTGGAAAGCCTTAATTAATGCATACAACTCTTTATCATATGTAGGATAATTCAAGACAAAAACATTCAAATTTTTACCAAAATATGCAATAGGATGACCTTCTTGCATTAGGACAACCCCGATCTCCACGATTGATGCATCACACTTGACAACAAAGAATTTAGAAAAATCACCCAAAGCCGAAATTTGGTGCATTTGTAAGTTTTTTCTTTAGAGTATTGAATGCATGCTACTGCTTTTCACCCCATTTGAACATTCCTCCCTCCTCAGCAAGTTCATTTAAAGTGACAGCCAAGATACTAAAATCCTTGACAAACCTTCCATTAAAACTTGCTAACTTAAAGAAATTCCTTACTTCAGTCACATTCTTGGACGACCTTTACCTTTTCCTCATCTTTATACACTCAATTTGCACTCACAATAAAGCCTAAGAACACTACATGATCTTCACAAAATGTACATTTTTGTAAATTAGTATAGTTGTCCTTTCCTTAACACAAGTAACACATTTTTCAAATGCTCTAAATATTGATGCAAACTTTTGCATTATATATATCATGATGTCGTCAAAATATACAACAAGAAATTTAACCAAAATGCTCCTCGAAATATGGTTTGTAATTCTCTTAAAAGTACTAGAAGCATTTATTAGCCTAAAAGGCAATATCAGCTATTCATACAACCATGCTTTGTTTTAAATGTTGTTTTTCATTCATCCTTCTACCTTATCCTAATTTGATGGTACCTAGTTCTTAAATCTACCTTCGAAAACACACAAGTGTCATACAATTTATCAAGTGAATCATCTCGTCTAAGGATAGCGTGACGATACCTGACAATGATGTCATTGATGGCCCCGATAATCACTGCACATCCTCCAAGTCACATCCTTCTTAGGCACTAATATTGACGGCACAACACATGGGCTCAAGCTCTCCTTACCTATCCTTTTGGTGTCAACTCCTCTACTTGTCTCTGAATTTCATTTGTGTCTTGAAGGTTGCTCCTGTATGCTGGTCTATTAGGCAAGGAAGCACCAGGAACAAGGTCAATTTGGTTCTTTATATCCCTTAGTGCAGGAAGACCGTGTGGCAGTTCCTTAAGAAAAACATCCTCAAATTCGTTCAAGAGAGTATCAAATCTACTAGGCAAAATAGAAGAGTTATCATCATTAGCAATTAAATAATAATTTTTTTCGAATTAAAATATAGAGGGGTTTCTTGGAAATAAAAGCCCTCTTCACATCACTTTCTTTGAAAGACTTGGGCTAATGAGGACGGGAGTGATCGCCGATGCAAGAGGCACGAACAAAGAGCGATTCCTAACAGGCTTCGAGGAGAGGAATACATGAATGAATAATTAACATACCGGAAAGAGAGGGGAATCTTGAGACTATGTTAGTATGGGACTATATAGTAAAGAAGGATTTAAACACAAGATGGGTGACCTTCTCGGAAGAAAGTCAATCCATATGGCAACCAGATATGTTAACTCTCTCTCTCTCTCTCTCTCTCTCCTTGTGTTTCACTTTAGGTACCTCTATGTGTCTCACTCAACTCTATTCTCTCTTAAGCTATCTTTTCTATCATATCGATCTGCCCCTTACACACCTGTCTATGCGTCTATGGTTTGAGCACAATCTTGCTATTGTTGTATGAGATCAAGATCTTATTTGAAAAACCATCATGATGGCCTTTGTATTATACTGCCACAATTTCCCAAGCAAAATGAGGCTAGCCTTCATAGGAAGAGGAACCACACCCCATAGACTTTTGTCACTATACTTGCCAATAGAGAGATCCACCATCACTTTCTTGCTAAGCTATTGGAGCTTGTATGGTCAATGGTGCCTTAGTGTCTAAGTTCAATTTATATTTTATACACAAGTCTTGCACTCACCACATTGGGGCAACTTCTACCATCCACGACAGATCAATGTTTCCAATTGATTGATCATCTAGTTTGGACAATGTTCTCTCTCTTGGAATCATCAAGTGTTTTCACCTTACTTCTTAATAGCATTTTGATTATAAATAGGTCTCCTTCATTGGGGGATACCTTTTCTTCACTCTATCTGAGGGTTCGCTAGTAATTTCTTCATTGTCCTTGAGGACCATGTTTCTGTAAGTAGGACAATCAAATGGATAGTTTCCCTTCCCTTACACTTAAAGCACTTCACATCCATGTACCTAACTTCACTGGTTCCTTTTCATTAAGGAAAGTATTCTCCCATATGAGTTTCAGAGTATGTCCCTCCAGCTATATGGAATGGAACTTAGACAAACCCTTTTTCATAGAATTCTTCATTTTGAGTTGTTGCTCTACTTGGATGGCCTTATGCACCAAATCATTCATCTTTATATATCATGCAACTCCACAAATGTCTCTGATATCATAGTTTAGTCCACTCAAGAACCAAGCCATGGTTAACTCATTTCCAACATAGGCTAGAATCATGCCAACCTCCATCTCTGATAGGATGTTGGATCAAGAAAGGGTTAAATGGATTATTTGGTTCATATGGAGAAAAGGGATAGGATAGTTATAATTAAATAATTAAGTAGATAAATAGTTTATTAAATATTTATAATAATTCTAGAATGTTCCTATCTTTAGGATTGTGCCACTTGTATGGTTCTAGTTACATTTAGGGTTTACTTTTCATTATAAAAGCTTGTGGCTATTATTCACAAATCAATGAAAAATATGAATGAAGTTTGTTAGCATTTGTTATTCTTTATTCTTTAGGTATAATTTCTTAGTGTTCTTGGTAGGGTAGCTTATTGCTTCCTATCAATTGGTGCATTCATTGTCCTACTCAACCTCTTCATCAACCATGGACTATTATCATCTACCATACTCACACCTCCAACAACCACCATCTCCATACTATCCATCATACTCACAATCCCATTTTCCATCATATTCACCTTCTCAGCAACATATTTCTCCATCTCAATTTCATTTGTCTTCCTTCCCACATTGGCCTTCACCACAGCAACCACCACCTACACAACCTTATCATTTACCATATGCTCAACACCTAACCCCTAAACCACCACCGTATAAAGTTCCGGTCGCCGACCACATTCCGATCGGAGATCCATTTGCTGAAATTAGAGAGAAACTCCTCAAGATAAAAGAAGATCTAGCAGCAAGTAGAAAAACAAGACTCCTTGAAAAGCAAGTAGAAAAACTTTGCTTCCCTCATCATCAGAGGAACACTCGGGCGAACACCGCCCCACCACTGGTGACCACTGAGCTACCATTATCACCACTGTCACCATTGTCGCAAGCCTAGCTTCTTCCGGGAGTGAAAGGCAATGATGATAGAGAACCAAAAAAAACAGATCTGAAAAGCATACTCCACCCCCTACTTCTTCGTTGCCGCTGGCAATCGACTCAGGCAAGAAAGAGAGGAGCTCTACTCCTTCACCGCGGTCACCGGCGCAAGCTCCGCCATCGCTGGAAATGGTACCACCGTCGCCGAGCTTAGCCTCCGGTGAGAACAAGTAGAGAGAGGAGGGGAGAGCCCTGCCTCGTCGGGAGCCACCGCGGACACCACCTTCGCCGTCACTGTCACAGTCACGATCTCCACCATTGGCACCACGTTCTCCGCCTCAAGCCCCACCATGGGAACCATTACCGCCGGAAACCCATCAGCTACCGAAAATTATCTCCTCTAGATCAGTGTTGTTTGGAAGCTTGGATGGCTTTAAAAATAAAAACAACTTCAGATCCGATCAGACTTTTGAAGAAGAGAAGAAGAATAGAGATATGAGGAATAATAATGTTGGCTTTAGAGAGTGGAAAGAAGGAAACGTTGTGGATGAGCTTTTGAATCCAGCCAAAAGGAAGGCTCTAGGTGCAAGTGATATGAAGCAGACACCATTGGATTCCCAAATGATCAATGACTTAGATCTATTCTTCATGGGTCCCTATGATCTCAACATAATGACCAACACACCCTTCCATGAAACTTTCAATATGTTGGATTCACCACATAAAGGAGATACTCTCTTTTCAAATGCACATGCATGGGCCCAAATGAGACCAAGCTAATGGGCTTTTTCCTTCATATTTGTAAAACCTCACATCATGATCAAGTGTTACAAATTACAATTCATGATTCAAATTATCTCTTCCAAGTGTTTGAGGAGAGTAATAAAACCCATGTCTCAAGGTCATACGGGTGTCTAGAACTTAACATGCATAAAGGAGATTTTTCTACCTCTCAAATTGAGCATACTTCGATATTTGAGACAAAAGAAAATTACTTTGTTGAGCAAAATAATGATAGATCTCCAGAAGTGTTAAGCCTAATGAGAAAATTTGAGCATTTATCCAACCTTGAGGACAAGGTTGATTTTCAAAGGGTTGGCAATGATAGGATGTTAGATCAAGAAAGGGTTAAATGGATTATTTGGTTCATATGGAGAAAAGGGATAGGATAGTTATAATTAAATAATTAAGTAGATAAATAGTTTATTAAATATTTATAATAATTCTAGAATGTTCCTATCTTTAGGATTGTGCCACTTGTATGGTTCTAGTTACATTTAGGGTTTACTTTTCATTATAAAAGTTTGTGGCTATTATTCACAAATCAATGAAAAATATGAATGAAGTTTGTTAGCATTTGTTATTCTTTATTCTTTAAGTATAATTTCTTAGTGTTCTTGGTAGGGTAGCTTATTGCTTCCTATCAATCTCCTTGTAGCACTCTTCAACACTTGTTTGTTTGAGTCAGCTTCTGAAGTTTGAGCTTCAATTCTCTGTTGTAATGTTAAGGTACATACCTGCCTCCTCATGTTTAACCAAGTGTCCATAATTGAGTTATTGTTACTTTATATACACTTAAAAATCTGGTCTAACAAGCAGATTACCCAACTATGCACCCGCTAAATAGAGTAAAAAAAAATATTAAAAGTTCAAAAAATACGAAAATTTGGTCTAACACGAACCACGACCGTGTTACATAACATGGAATGTTGTGCTAACTGGTAATGCTGAAAACAACAATTGTAACAAAACATGATCGCGTTAGCTAACGTGGTATGCCCATGGATCTTACCATCTTCTTTCTTACCCCTTAAAGCTCTATAGCTTCTTCCCTTGATTCATTTGTCAAGTCTTTGTTGCCCTCTTCTTGGATTAAACACAAGATCACTTTAGTTTTCACTCCCACTTGTTTTGGGTTGGAATGAAGCATTGCAACCACCAAATTATTCCAAGTTTCCTAAGCCTTTTTGGTCCTTGCCCTTGTCATGAGTCCTCCTAATTCTCCAATTGCCCCAAGTTCCTTGATCCTCTTCATGTCCTCATCGGAGGAATAACACATACTTTGATGGTGTGATTCAAAATGGTTGACTTGGGTGGTAATTTTGTAGATTTGCATATTTCCCATTTTTTATATGCACTCAGGTATCCTTCGGCTGATAACCGAAAACTAATCCCCTCCGAGGGTTAGAGATCACCTAAGTAAGTTTTGCCTCTACCAATAAAGTCTTTTTCATACCCACGACAGGGATCGAACCTCTGACATTATGGTTAAGGAACCCGGTTATTTGCCAACTGTGCTAGACCTGGTTGGTATAATATTCCCCATTTAAAGATTAAAAAAAAGCTATTTTCACCGGAAAAAAATATATGAAATGCAAACTTTTCTTTTCAAAGCATCACATTTAACTTAAGTTCCCAAAATCTACATTTCCATCCACTCAGAAAACAAGAATATGTTTGCGTTTCCCCTTTCCTTTTTTATATGGTTCCGTATAAAGTCGATAATCTTACAAAGGCAGATTCAAGATCCAATAAATTAATTTCACCCAAATTCTCAATTTTACCAAGATCCCTAAGGCATTATGTATTTTCAATGTATCGCTGGCTAAATTAAGATGCGGTCAAATACATGATCCGCTGCAGCGCAACCACTCGCAATAGATAGCAAACACGATGTTGATAAATTTACAGGCGACGGCTATGTTCAAATTAAGACGGACAGGGTCCCCCAACTAGCTGCAGCATGTTACAAATATATGCTCGAGTTAGTTAGTATTCATCAACTTCAAGCATTCTTCATAAGTGAATCCATCTGAGCACATTAATTAGGCGAAAGATGCTGCATTAGCCCATCAGCTTCTTCCAAATCCTGAAAATGAAGAAAAGCTCAATGTCACTCGCAACACTACTAGTGCAGTAAAAAGAAAGAAAAAAATTTGCTAATAACACCCGCGTTTTCATGAAAATTGGGTTGCATTGGTCTTAAATCTTAATGCAAGTTAACCAACAGACTTGCTGCCCAGGAGAGACGCGCAGCAAGGGTTCTAGCACTTTTTCTTATGGTAAATTCTAACTCAAGAAGTTCTCCCAAAAATATTTCAAATTAAAGAAAAATAAATCAAGGTCATGATGATTCATGAATAGTACAGTTTAGTGTTTGGTTGATCATTTTCTTTGAACATGGATTAACCATAATTTCCAGCTTGACATAAAATCATCATTCTTATTTCCCCCACTCTAAACTCCATCTAACTACTTGCTTATCAAAAAAAAGTTTGAAGGTTTCCAGAGATATAGATGAAACATTGATAATAAATTCAATACCTGTGTCATTAAAAGTGGTTGAGCTTGCTGCTGATCTTGGGTTAAAGGATAAGCTTGAGGTTGAGACATTCTATAGTAGGGTTCTTTTAGTTCAAGTTTACATGATGATGTCTGAAGAATTCCTCCTTGCTCAGCACTAGGGCCCCACATTTTAGCTATAAATGCAAATTCAAATTTGTTCATCTAGTGCAAGATTCAAAGATCTAGGGCAGTAATGAGGAAAAGAAAAAGAACAATTACTAACCGGACAATGTTAAATAGATAGTATAACTCTGAGAATTGTGGGCAATCAAGTGCAGCCTGCCCGTAATTTCTTGTCCAACCATGACATAAATTGGCTGAGGGAGAACACATCGTATCTGATACCAATGGGTTGTAGGTGAACCAGGGGCTGTGGTAAGCCACCTTTGCACAGTACTGCGGATTTGAAATAATTGTGTCACTAATTAACTGATAAGAACAATCTTAAAACCTTGATGAATTCAAAAGCAAACAAAGCCAATCTAATAGAGAGGTGGTTACCTTCCATTGAAAAGCACATCAAACCAGCATGCCAACCCATGTATTCTACCGCCCACAGCGGATCGGAATCTGAGAGGAATGTTAATTTCATACAACTCTTCTTCCTATAGAATGAAAAGTGATTTGATTACACAGTCCTGAGAGACTTTATCTCAAGCATTGAAAGAATACAAGCATCAACAAAATAAATACAACCAAGTTCATTGCAAAACGTAGTGACCACATAACCCCAAACATACATAGATTTGCTATTAAAAGTTTAAAAAATCTTCTCATAAATGACAACTCAAGAATGAGAACTGGCTGGTAAGTGGTAACAAAGACTTCAATTAAAAAAGGTTTCAGGATGGAAATTTTTCACCTCACAATAAATCTATTCAGGTGGAATACTAGGATGAAAATCGATATTAAAATGGATTGGCTTGTTTCATGAAAAAGTGGAATTTGTTAGAGCCATCAGGAACTCAGGAAAATAAACCTAAAACAATCTCACCAAATGAAATGGACTACTCAAAAAAAGTTGATACATACCTTTACTTTGGTGAAGTCTATCACATGGAACGTTGGAGGAGATATTAACACCCTTGGATCAAAGGCATCCACCACAGGCTGTATGGAGAAGAGAATAAAGAAGAGCGGAAAGAATATATCATAAAATTTAGCCACCTCATCATAAATTTCAGTAACAAAAGAGTCCAAATTAACCGCAGCAATACTCAAATGAATATACCCTGATAGCACACAAACACTAAGAAGAAAACCCTAGAGTTGGAAAATTACTAATGGCTAACAAATATTTTCACATCTCACCCATATTCTGCTATACATGGAATTGTTTTAAAGAATTTAAAAAACTAAATAGATCATCTAAAACTAAACAGAAGCCTAGCACTAATATTTTATACAGCAATAGGATGAAAAAAAGATATCGCATATAACCTTTTCACTATGAAAGGGGATCCCCAAACAAACATTTTATACAGCAATGTCTAAATTCAGCCTAATATTGCAGGATCAATCAGTAACCTCCAATAGATTTTTGAATCAAACCTAGTATGATATGACTACCTGAGAAAAATTTCCTTGAAACGCAGTCCCATGTAAGGGCGTCAAATCAACACCATAAAAGTTTTGTTGCTGCCAAAACAGGGCCTGAAATAGAACAATAATGACCAGTGAGCTAAATAGAAATGAAAAAAAAAAGCAAATCTAGAAAAGGAGACAAAAGAGCAGTCAAAAACATAAGTTATCTTATCAAAAGCCAAAAAAAAATATCAAGAGTTAACTTTGAATACTTTTATGTAAATTTGACAGAACGGTAATTGTGTCATTTGCATATAATTTAAATAATATTTTGTCATTATCAGTTGCAACTCAAACACAGGATAGGATAACATAATACTATATGGTGGTCAACGAACAAACGAGACTAAAATTTCAACTAGTTAGCAGGATAAGATAAGCCAAGAGAATATCTGTACGTATTTTGTTGACTTGCCAAACCATAGATTAAAGTTCAAAATTCAAATAGCTCATATTATGCTATCTTCATTATCCTGGCCACCAAGCAGGCCGTAAAAGAAATCTAAGTATCCGAGAAGGGAACCTGATTCTTGGATTTGTTGATCAATTGTCATATGGGCCCAAGCCCCAAGGTATGGAAGGTTTACATGAGGAGGCCCAAAGATGGTTATATGGGTTCCAAACTCATGCCGATTGAGAAGAATCATGAGCTGGCAGAGGATATTGTGAGTGAAGAGTTGGTTATGTAGGTAGTGGACATAGGGTGTAAGGGGTGTGAGTAAGTTAGTATGCAGGTATCCTGGGCGAGTGGCATTCTGGAATATAATGGGCACTGGTTTTAACCATTGTTGGGGGAGAGTAAATCTCTTAATGACCATTGTTCTAGGGAACATTTCAACTAAGATTGGTCTTCCCTACTGTCTTTGCTACTACCTGTGATTATTAAAAGAACACCCATATATTTCCATTTCTGTAGAGTCTGAATCAATTCCTATCACTGTGTGGCTGTGTATACATGAAGACATTTCTTTCAATATCTCATACTTCTAGTAGTATGTACATGAGTCTAGTGTGTGTACTGAAATATGGCAAAAAGAAGTTGCCTGAAGTATGCATATAAAATTACGTACCTTGTTAGCCATTTCAACAAATAAATATTCATCACTGAAAGGGGCCATGTGAATCCTATATAACAGTAGTAAACTCAAGGTTAGAAGAAGACAAATAAATAGTATTGATGCCATTCATTTGCAAACTTTAAAATCCTACTAACAATAAGAAGTTGAAAACGGAATGTAGGTGTAACAGCATAAACATAGATGACACATTTTTTAAACATAATTTCCTTGCATATCATTCTGATTTGCCAATGAAATTGCAATACTTGTTACCATCCGAAATAATTGCTAATTTTTTTTTTTTTTTTGTGTGTGTGTGTGTGTGTGTGTGTGTGTGGGGGGGGGGGGGGGGGGGGGGGGGGGGGACAGCTGATAAATTTTAATGAAATATTATTATATTCCAATTGCTTGCCATTGTAGAATCATATCATCATAATCACACGGGGGAATGGATCCTCTCACTCACATGTTTTTTCTTGTCAGGTGGAGGAGAGATAGACACAAATATTATATTAGTAGACAATATCAAGATTTGTAACATTTCATTTGTGTGTACCTCTCTCCTTCGTATGACCACATGACAAGAAAAAGCACATGAGAGGATCCATTCCCATCTCACATAGTAGTATCAACGCAACAAAACACATGAAAGGCAGAAATGGTTCTTCAAAAGTTCAAACATGCCTTCCGACTGTAGGAAACATTTTCCCATTAGGGGAGAGAAACCTATCTCTTGCAATGACGTATGACTCCAGCATTCTTTCGTTAACTAGCAATGTGCCTGCACAACAACAGTGAAAATTCCCTGGCTTATAAATTACCAACAATATGTTTAAAAAAAAATGCTAATTCCCATTTAACACTGGCATTTCGATTCTTATCTTTTATGACACAACTTATCTCTACATCACAAAGCAGAAATAGTCAAGTTTATCGACAAAAAAATGCAACATAACTTATACATGGAATATCATTCCCCAGATTGACTGATACTAGAAGAAAATGAACTTACCCATGGGCTCAGATATCAAAATATCTGCTTTCTCCGGCAATTCAACATCCTCAACTTTGCCTTTAATAACCTAAATATGCAAATATTACATGACACAGTTCCCTGAATAATCAGATTACCAATAAACAAAGACTAAAGCAGAAAACTATCTCACGGTAATTCGCTGACCCAGCAAAGGGTTGCCAGCTATAAGTTTCTGTGCATACTCTGCCATTCCAGATGCTTCCACAGCATAAACATGTTTTGCACCTGCCTGAAAGACAAAGACTTAGGACAAAGTTTTCGAAAGAGGGAGCCGGAAGACACCCAGAATTTTCATTTAATTAGAAGCAATCACACTTGGCCAACAATAGACTTAGCCAACTAAGGAGTTGAGCTACCTGAGCAGCAAATAATGACAAAATACCACTGCCAGCACCAACATCAACAACTACACGACCTACGAAATCAGTGCGGTTCTCCATAACTGCAGCATAATAGGTTCCTAAAATAAGATCATCAATGAACTAATCAGGTAAATATATAGGTAAACCTAAAAAATTGAATGAAATAATAGACCACCAGAACACAATTAGGTTTAACCTGTCCTCACGTAGTCCTGCAGCATGTTTTGCTGATGTAGTAGTTGTCCATAATAATGAAAATACATTTTTGAAGAAGATGACTCTATCTTCTGATCAAATTTGCTTTTACGAGTTATTACATCAGTTCCATTTGGTAAGTTTCCTCCTGGATTAAAACAATTAAATATGTCATTAAACAAAATATATTATCTTACCAATAATTAATGTAAATTATGCGAACAAGCGAAAATGAACACCGAAAAGTATAATTAACACAAGTGTAGCTATGGTCCATGTTAAAAAGGAAAACATTGAACCAACGGAAATTATTTATCATGAGAATCTGTCTCCAAACACCAACTGAGGCGGTGGTTGCAAAAAGAAAACACAAAAGCAGAGTATGGAAGAATAAAATCCATTTAAGTTTAACTATACAAATAATTTTTGAAAAAAAGTTTAAGGATAATTGTTTAAACAAGAATAACATTAAAGAGCAATTGCTGCACTCTTACATCCTAAGTTCATGTGCATAAGTAACTAATATCAAATGGTGTATAAACGTTAGATGTTATTATGCAAACCAAATCAAAATCAAGCAATTGCTGCACTCTTACATCCTAAGTTCATGTACATAAGTAACTAATATCAAGTGGTGTATAAATGTTAGATGTTATTATGCAAACCAAATCAAAATCAAGTAATCAATGCAGTTTGGCAAAAGCTATTCTAAACAAGGTTTACACAAATTTCCAAAGCAGCACCTTGAACATTGAATTTCTTCTTCCACTGTTGAAACACAGAATGGAAGGCCTCACTCTCTTCCTCATTTCTAAACTGGATAGCAACTCCTCTGGAATATGATGTCTGGTCAAAAAAACAGCACCGTTAAAAGGAAAAACTATTTGACAGTACATCAATGAGTTAAGCTAGAACAAAGTACAATGTAAACCTCAGAGTCACAAGGGCTTGCAGATGAAAGAAACAAAAGACCAAAAACAACACAGCGTTAAGTATATTAATTCAATCATAAGTTCGAATCATACCTGTTTGCCAGCATCAGACCCTTCCAGCATGCAAACCGATTGAGCAGGACCTAACTTGAATACCTGAAAATCATAAATGTGCAACAATCTTTTAAGATACCGATATCAAAACAGTCATATCAATATATCATTTACTCCACACTGGAATAATAACGACACATAGTTGAGGTGTGAAGGAACTATCACTGCCCCAAAAATTATTATATTCAAGTCTCCCACACGCAATTTTTTTTTTCCTTTAACTGACAATTTATCAAACATATATATACACACACACATTTAAATTTCTAAGTCGGCGCCTATAAATAAATACTATTTTTCTTTTGCCTCCTCCAATGAAATTCTTCAAGCCACACTAGTCCACCCTGCGCTTCATCATTAAGTGAACAAAGGAAAACTCAACAATGGAAACCGAAATTCAAACAAAATTTCACAAAAATGATTCAAAATTTAACACTGCAATGCTGCCCCCGAAACACAATTACTTCAGCTCAAAGAATCGATAATATTTCTTCTTATTCTTACGAAGTATGTTTGTATTTGAAAAAAGACGTATTCATGACATCGAAAAATATAGAATTTCATTTTCCAAAGTATACTTAATTTTAATTTATTAATTAAACAAGGTTCTAAATTGCGGCCCACAAGCGCAATTCCGGACGCAAAATGCAATTTTTGACAGTCATGGCTTCAAGTCCGCATCTTTTAGCAATTACGATAAATCCAACGTAACCACAGTATTTAAAACTAGAAGCTTGGTTAGTAAGAAAAGAAGGAATGAACCTGAGCAGCTTGAAGATCAAGCTTGAGATTGAGAGGAGCAGGAGCTTGATGAGATTCATGCTGAAATTGCAGCTCCAGCTCCAGCTCCGCCGCAGAACCGTCGCAGCTGAAGCGAGCAATACCCGGCGAAGCAGCAGACGGAGAAAAAGGAGAAGAGAGTTCGGCAACTGATGCCAAAATGAACTCTCTGCAGTTCCGGTTTTGCCCCACCGAATCCTCCATTATTACAAGCTCGCACAACGGAGAACGCACGCTTTTCTTGGTTTGTTTTGCAGAGAGATTATGAAATTAAAAAAAGACAGAACTAGGGTTCAGCGGGAGGAGTGCAGGTGTTGGGTTTTACGAGTATTTATAGGTGCGTGCGTTTGGAGGTGACAGACAAGTGAGTGTCTAACGTTTGTACGGCTGTCACTCCCATTCAAATGAACATGGTGTCGCTGACGTGTATCATTCCTTTGGATTCTTGTGGACCCACTCACCACTTCTTACATTGATCTCAAATCTAACTACAAAATCAACTAATAAATCAACTTATACTACAAAAATAAATGTCTCAGATGTTAACCAATCAATATTAAATAAGAGACACTTATCACTTTTTTTTATAATGCAAGTCTGATTATAGATTGGTTTTTTAAATCTATTAATCGTTTTTGTAAATATTTTAGGCCATGTTTATATATTATTTTGTGAGTAGAGTGAAGCTCGATACTAGGAGTAGATGTGATGGAATAGAATAAGAAAAATTTACTATTTTATTATTTTGATATTTTAAAATGAAATGGAACGAAGTTTACATTCCATTGTCTATATTATATAAAAGACCATGGGTCTGTCACAAGCGGGAAAATCACCCAAGCAAGTACTCGTGGGCCCCAAGGTAGTAGATGCATTCATGTGATGAGTAGTAGTGGAAGCTTAATACTCCCTCCGGTCCTATTTATAAGACCTTTTTGGGGTTTTTCACTCCCACCAAGGAGAGTAGATAAATTTGTTAATGGCATTGGAAATGTGAAAATTTGATATACTTTTTCAAAACTACCCCTATAATTATTATTGGAACTTTAAAAAGTGTTGACTTTATAGGGGTGTTAGTGGAAAGAAGTAATTAAATGTTATTGAAAATTGAAAAAAGATCTTATAAATAGGACCAAAATAAAAACCCCAAAATGGTCTTATAAATAGGACCGGAGGAAGTATTAATATTAATCTATACTATATAAAAGCCGGAGGGTTACCACAGGCGGGAAACACACATTTTATAGCAACCCTGGGTCCCACAAATAGACATACCCATTACTTACGGGTACTCACATGTAGTAAGGGCACAAAAGCGGGACTTTATGGGTGGAATTGAAGTTGGAGGAGGGAAAAGTAATAATAATAATAATAATAATCTACCACTGGTATTCCCCATGGGATACCACAGGCGAGAAACCAACAAAGCTAGGTAGTAGTGGGCCCCATGTTGAGTACTTAACAAGTACTTGAAGAGTAGTGGTGGTTTAGGCGGGACATTTGTCAAGTGGACCTATCCCCTTAGATGTAATCTATACTATATAAAAGCCGAAGGGTTGCCACAAGCGGGAAACACACATTTTATAACAACCCTGGGTCCCACAAATAGACATACCCATTACTCACAAGTACTCACATGTAGTAAGGGCACAAAATCTGAGCGGAACTTTTTGGCTGGAATTGAAGTTGGAGGAGGGAAAAGTAATAATCTATACTATATAAAAGACCATGGTTCTACCACAGGCGGGAAAATCACCCAAGCAAGTACTCGTGGGCCCCAAGGTCGTGGAAGCTTAATATTAATATTAATCTATACTATATAAAAGCCGGAGGGTTACTACAGGCGGGAAACACACATTTTATAGCAACCCTGGGTCCCACAAATAGACATACCCATTACTTACGGGTACTCACATGTAGTAAGGGCACAAAAGCGGGACTTTATGGGTGGAATTGAAGTTGGAGGAGGGAAAAGTAATAATAATAATAATAATAATAATCTACCACTGGTATTCCCCATGGGATACCACAGGCGAGAAACCAACAAAGCTAGGTAGTAGTGGGCCCCATGTTGAGTACTTAACAAGTACTTGAAGAGTAGTGGTGGTTTAGGCGGGACATTTGTCAAGTGGACCTGTCCCCTTAGATGTAATCTATACTATATAAAAGTCGGAGGGTTGCCACAGGCGAGAAACACATTTTATAACAACCCTGGGTCCCACAAATAGACATACCCATTACTCACAAGTAGTAAGGGCACAAAATCTGAGCGGAACTTTTTGGCTGGAATTGAAGTTGGATGAGGGAAAAGTAATAATCTATACTATATAAAAGACCATGGTTCTACCACAGGCGGGAAAATCACCCAGGCAAGTACTCGTGGGCCCCAAGGTAGTAGATGCATTCATGTGATGAGTAGTAGTGGAAGCTTGATATTAATATTAATCTATACTATATAAAAGCCGGAGGGTTACCACAGGCGGGAAACACACATTTTATAACAACCCTGGATCCCACAAATAGACATACCCATTACTCACAGGTACTCACATGTAGTAAGGGCACAAAATCTGAGCGGGACTTTTTGGGTGGAATTGAAGTTGGAGGAGGGAAAAGTAATAATAATAATAATTGTAACACTCCTTGTATATCATCTTACTTTATAAGAAAAGTAATAAGTTTATGATTGTTTGGACTTGTCATTGTTGGAAAAAGATCTGAAAATGAAAATTTTCCCTTCATTTGAAAATTCCTTTTACAAAAATTAGATTAATAATGAATTTGACAAATAAAATCAGAGTTTGCGGAAACATAATAATTAATTATATTATACTCTCAGAATATATCAAGTGTAATAAGTCCATGGATACCAAATAAGTATTATTATGATACTAAATTCATTCTATGATACCTCCCTCAAAACATGTATAATATAAATACTACTAAAAATAGAGAGGTTACAGAGCTGGTCACTGGTCATCTGTCCAAATATTCATCTGGCCGGATCCACGATATCTGCACAAAGGGTTCTCAACCCACACTATCTATACTCTGCATGCACCTAAGTGTCATCTTCCTTCACTGACTTTTGTGCAAGCTAGATATATGATCAACACCTAATGAGGGCATGGGGGTTAGCTATACATATTCGCATAATCAAATAAGAATAAAACTAACATACACAAGTAATCAGGTAGCAAATCAGATTGCATAACCATATGAGCACACCCGGTTAATCATAATAAGTCTTTCAATGCAGATGGCATGATGCATGCTTTCTATCTCACAATCCTGAGGCCTCCAATACTAATCAATCTAGGACGTCCATCCAATACACCAATGTGTTCCCAGAACACTAACATACGTTCCCAGAACGTATAGCATAGCAAACCATACTTGGAATATAAACAAGCACCACTCCCAGAGTGTGCACCACGTTCCCAGAGTGTATTAAAGAAACCATGTTCCAGACACTGGCCACATTCCCAGAATGTGTCATCAAGTAGGTTGCACACCAATGTGTTCCCATAACACATCAAAGAAACCATGTCCCAGACACTGGCCACATTCCCAGAATGTGTCATCAAGTAGGTTGCATCAATTTAGTACTCCCAGAGTACCCTCCTCATGTTCCCAGAACATGACAAACGATCCTTGCCACCTATAAATCAACTTATAAATCAACTTATACTATAAGAATGTATGTGTCAGTTGTTAACCAATCAATAATAGGCAAGTGAAATATGTCATTTTTTATGTGGTGTAAATTGATTTGTAGATTGATTTTTTAGGTCTATCAATCATTTTTCTTTTTCCATTAAATTTTTGAAGAATGATATATAGGATTACAAAATCAACCTACAAATGAACTTACACCATAAGAAAGTGACAAGTGTCACTTGTTAACCAATCAATATTAAATTAGAGACACTTGCCACTTTTTTTATAATGTAAGTTTGTTTATAGATTGATTTTGTAAATCTATTAATCATTTTTGTAAATATTTTAGGCCATGTTTACATATTATTTTATGAGTAAAATGGAGCTCGACACTAGGAGTAAATGTGATGGAACAGAATAAGACAAATTTACTATTTTATTATTTTGATATTTTAAAATGAAATGGAACAAAGTTTACATTCCATTGTTTAAAAAAAAATGGAATGCTAATCAAAATATAATATGAGGGTTTTGAGCACATGGTGATTTCCTTTTTTTTTTATGACCATTTTTCTCTCCCAGAACTGTCTTTTCACCCATAGCTGTGAGTGGAAGGGTGGTGCAATTTGAACTATCCATTTTTTTCCTTGCCAAGATAGATCCTCACCGTACATTGTGTTAATGGGCTTTTGGAGATATTACAACAAAAAAGAAACTCTTAGTTCACTTTTTGTCCTAAGCTTCTATTCTCTTTGAGCTTCTTCTCGAAGCTTTGATTCTCTCAGCCTCTATCGTCTTCTCTCGCTAATATCAAAACGTGGGTTGGTCATTGAATATCATGTCTTTCATCTCATGCTCATTTTGGTGTAGAATAACATCTCAAAAGCGGATTTTGGTGTTAAATCGCGAAACTCATTCTTATCGGTTTTGAGCACTCATTTTCGTTTTCCTTATTCTCTATTCTCTAACTTGCATGCTTCTTTTCATTTGTTCATATTTTTTTTATAGTTAAAGGGATTAACTTGCAAGCTCTCTTGAAGCTGACGTTCTGAAAATATCTCGCCTTTACATTCTCTAACCTTCGATTTTTTTTATTTATATTTATATATTTAAATTTAGTTCTTTAATTTCATTTTCAGGATAAATTTAGCTGTGAGTTCTTGGATTTCTGTAAAGGTGAGTTAGTTTAATTTTTTAGTTTTTTATTATTTTAATAGAAATAAAAAAAACAAGTATCAACATAGCCGAAGTTAATGTTACTTTTTGTGTCATGTTTTTTTGAACTTAGGGTTAATGATGATTTTTTGTTTGTTAGTATTGTTCGTTCAATTTGGGTAAAACTGAACTTAGGGTTGCGCTATTGTTTTGAAGTTAGGGTGGTTTGGTGTTCACGTGTAACTAATGATTACTAATTACTAATAATAAGTAGAAGGTGAGGAATGTGTTGAGTTAAGGTGTTTATTTTATTACTGCTTACTTTTGAAATGTCCTTTATGTCGTTTTAATATGTTTCTTTTGAAGAGAAGTTTTTCATTCTTTCCTGCAATAAACTATTCTCGAATGCCGACATGTTTTGATAGCAATTCAGGGTTCTGCAAATTTAATTTATTGTCTCGAGAATAGAAGGTAATAGAAAGAGGAAGAAGCATAGAACCAAAGGAAGATATCAACAAGATGAATGTGGTAATGTCTTTTTAAATTGAATCTATTTCAGGGAAATGGTAGTCTTGAAAGTTTTACGGTTGTTTATAAATTCATGTAGGGTGTGTTCTTCCTAGAACTATCATGGTGAAAATAGTAACTCTGAAGTTGTTGGAACTCAATTTTTCAATTTCTTATTTTTGTGTTCCTAAAAATGCTGCAGTTGTGAGGGAGTACCACCAACCCAAAACACCGAACCAGTGTACGTTAAGTCCTTTGAATCCTAGGAAGCATAGATTCATTGTAACACCCCGATTTGGCAACTTGAAACCACAACTACTTAAATTCAATATAGTGAAAATTTGGGCCATTTTTTTTAAAACATGTATGATAAGGACATGAGAACACTTAGACTTTCAAAACATAGTTACAATTAATAACTCATGTTCTCACATTGCATAAAATCTTTCAAGTTCCAAACCGAGATGTCACAAGACACCGCACCTTGAAACTTGTAAACATCATTTAATTACAACAGCCCATTTACTTGTTTCAAAACATCAGTGCTAAACAAAACTTTAGTTGGGGTACAGTATGATAAAGCTATGGAAACTAAGAACTTGCAATGGAATACAATGCTCTGGGGGAATTACCTATCTTCTAGTCATATACACTAAGGCTCGACATCTAGCTCCAAATCTTGGCAGGTCAATCTCTCGGACCACAAAGCAGAATCGCCATCATTTGCCGTCTCAGGAGTCTCTTCCATCGAGTCGTCTCGTGCTTTGTCTTCCTCCCTCTCACGGGCTAAAAGCCTCTCCATAATCTCCTTCATTCGTCGCTTCATCTCTATGTAAACTATGACACGGGCGGACATGATTATGTTATCCCCTTTCAATGGAGATGCTCCTATCTCTCGAATAAGATAGAATCTCGCGATATTTTCCATCTAATGATCATACAAAATTTTCCGATACAAAGTAGAAGTACATGAGAGAGTGAGCTACCCAAAACAATAAATGTCGACTGTGTGGAATTACGATAGGCATATATTAAGACAAGACAATAAACATCAAAGAAATCATAACAACAACATAATCATCATATACATATATATTTAAGCTCAATAACCATCTCAATATCTTTCGCATAAAACTTTCACAACTCTTATCAATTCTTTCTTTAATCAGTGTTTCAAGACTTATTAATTATTCCAAACATCATTACTGCACTTTTCTTTTAAACGTCTTAATCCATTACTTTCACAATTTCGTTATTATCATCTCATGCTTCAGGTGTAATCAAATATTTCTCAAACAATATTACAATTGCTTAATAGATAATTAAATCATTTCATATACTAAGAAAATCAAGCAGCTCACACATAATTACTAAAAATATATCCTCATGCTATCTCAGCAAAGACATGTCAACTAAAAACAACAAACCAATCTCAGCTGTTCGTGTGGATAGCCAAACAAACAAACAATTGCTATCCCACTACCTCGCTTAATGAGATCGGGGTCCAATCTTTGAGATGATTGGACGCCTTAATATATTACCTAAATACCACGACGTCTTAAGGGAAGCTCCTCTCTCACCTCGAATGACGTAGATCTCCAAGAGCTTTCCAAGCTTCCCAAGTTGCTATTTCGGCCTCGTGTCCTTTTCGTCCGTCACCCGAACTAGAACATTTTTCCCGTGCGTTAGAAACGATTTCGATAAATTCATAATTTTGTTTTGAAAACACTTTGAAACAATTCCCTTCTTGAAAACACATTACCAATATCCAAAAGATTTCAAATCCAAATCAAATCTATAATTAAAATGTTTTCAAGAAAACTTTGAACAATTCTAAAATAATCTCTTTATCAAAATAGAATCCATTCCTCTTAATTTAAAACATTCCGGTTATAAAATCATTATCCTTAAGCTTTAAACAGAATACAAAAATTCAAGAAGATAAAATTCCAAGACCACATCAAATTGATTCATTTAATTTCTAAACTTCACAATACTGTTAAATACTGATCAAAGAATGCCATATAAAAATTTCAAATCAATTTAAGCTGTTTAAATCATACTTTTCAAATGAAATATTTCTCAACTCTTTTGAAATCCAAACATAAATTCTTTACCAATAAGTCTCACAAACAAAATTCAGAACAATTCCAATTCAATCTAAATTTTTCCAAAACATATTCAATTAGCACAAAGAACAATACATAAAAGTTTCAAAGCATTCACAAGCTCACATAATGCAAGTCACACTTTACATCATTCAAAATCATTAATTAAACCTTCATAGATTAACTCCATTACTCTTAAGAAAATAATTTAGACTAAGCCTTGTGACTAATTTACCAAGGACCGAATTACCATGGTCATTATTTTCTAATTACTAATAAATTTTAAAACTTGAAATCATTGAATTATCATCACAAAATTCCTTTTTACATAACTAAATTAACTTATTTGTTTTTATTTCCAAAAACCGAAAAGGATTTAAGAGAACACACATCACTTCCATCATACACATAGCATCATGCACCTAGGAATATAGCCATTATCAAGGGTCATTTCATGAAGAAAACTTTCCAACCATTTTAACATGCATTGGCCGAATTATATAGGTATAATATTGCAAGGATTCAATGCACAAATAGAGACATAAAATCATGAAATCATTTTCTTTCTTTTAGGACTAAAACCGTGAGCATCAAGAAGAAAAATTAAAAATTTTAATTCAATTTCAAAACAATAATTTGGGTCACAAGCCACCTCAAAGTTTCACACACATTTTCTTTTAAATTTAATTATTTCATGCATGTACTTTAAAGCTCTTAGGTTAAAATAGTTTCATCATGCATGTAACTTAAATGATGAGCAAACATAGCCTTCTACCTCTTTTTAGGTTGGCCGAATGTCATCATTCAAAAAGACAAGGTTTTTATTCATTTTCAACATGCAAGAATCACATGATCAACATCAAGTCATGTAAGCTTTTAAGACTACTTGTCAAAGCAACATACTACATCATTTATTCACATCACATACACAAATAAACTCAAGTTCATCACTTTTTCTCAAACCAAGAATATAGATCTTATTTTAACTTCATGAAAATAACATGCATGTTCTAGAAATCATTAAATCTAGTCTTAAAACACACATGCATCAACTTTTCGCAAAATAAAAAGCATAGATCCTAGTTATATCAAACATGGCCGAATAGGCTTCACAAAATAAAACATGCACAAGATCAAACAGTAGATCAAATCATGTTTATACTCGAAAATAATTTTAAAACTTGCTTCTTTAATTTATCTTCAAAACCGTGTCACATATTAAAAGAAAAACATGATCTTTTCTCTTGAAATTGACATGCAAGACCAAAGATCTCAACTTTTTCACTCATCAACCAAAGATCATCACATGCAAGACCAAAGACTTTAAATTTCTCACTAATCAAGTTTAAATTATAAATTTATTCATCAAATCTTCTCATGAAAGCATCATAAATCACGGTTTCAAGTAAGAAAACTCAACATGCAAAAAAGTTTATTTTGAGCTTCACAAAAATCTCAAACAACACTTCAGATCTTTAAGATTTAGTTAGAAAAACATCAAGATCCATCAAGAAAACCTTAACCGAATCATTAAGCATATAGTTTAACATATTACAAATCACTTTTAGTTTTTTAAAAGTCCATGATCAAGTAAGAACAACACATGCACTCATCTCTCAAATCATAAAAATAGACATGCAAAGAAGAAAAGAAGAAAGATTACAAGATCAATTGAAAAACGTAAACTATTACAATCTTCCTCTTGATCTTCGAGGCACCTACCAAAAGAAGAGTTGATTTTCTAGTCTTCCTAATACTTGGATCTTCAAGGATGAGGCTTGATCAAGCTCCAAACCTCCTTCTTATTCCTCTCTATCTCTCGGCCATCCTCTCTCCCTCTCTCTCTTTCTCTCTCTCTTTTTCTTTCTCTAAGAGTTCAAGGAGTCTCTTAGAGTGTGTTGTGATGTGGAGATGAAGAAATGAAAATGAATTGAAGGAAAGGAACTAAGGCTTCTCCTATATATAGCCCAACGAATCCTCCCTCTTTTACCCTTGGTTTTTGGTTTCGGTCATGCACAATGGGAGGGGTAACTTTGTCCTTCCTAAAGTTTGCATGTAAGGGATCTAACCAAGGGGACATGGTGGAGTAAATTAAGGCACTAGGTCATTTCATGCCTAATGACTTTTTCTACTACTTTGAATTTTCTACCACTTTAGTTTCTTATGGCTCTAACCTATCCTATAGGTTTCTTGTCCAAAAATTAAAATCCTAGGCTTGCCCCACATACATACATACGTAGAACACACACATATATACATACATACAAACCGTAGCACTCATACATACGCATACATGTCTTACATTTTTATTTCCTAATCATATTCACTTATAATCATCAATTCACACAATAATGCAATTAACTCTAAGAAATCATATTCACAAAATCATTCTCATGAATCACCCATTACACACACATTAAACCAACACATATCACATAAAAATTTTAAGCCATAGCAATAAGTTTATTTTCTTCAAAATACAATTCTCAAAATTCGTACTTTACAAACTCAGGGAATAATTTTTTTTATAAATCAATCCAGAAAATTCTAAAAGTTATATTTTCAAATTCTACGTTTCAAGACGATTGTTTTCATATAAAGATCATAAAATTCCGAGTTACGGTTAAAAAGATACGAATTTTCAAAATCGGCAAGTCCATAAAGAAATTCATTTCTGATAAGAATCATCTTGAATAAAATCACAACTCATTTCTTATAAATCAAATCATTCCAAACTCAACAAAATCATTCACTTCTCGTCTATAAAAATATTTTGTTTATAAAAATCCATGAAAATCAACACTTTATTTCTTACTCACGTAAAAATCCATGAAAATCTTTTATAAAACAGAACCTCAAGGTTTATTTTGACAAAATTCATTTACGCACGTATGGGAAAATACGGGGTGTGTAACATCCCGCGTTTTTCCGACTAGGACGAATAAAAAAAAATCTTATTAAAGGAAAAGTTATGCGATATTGTTTTACAAAGGATTTTCAATGAGTATTTTATTCGATTTCTAAGGAAAGTGTTGATTTTATGGAGTTTTAATAAATAAATATTTTTATGAAGATAGTGAAAGTGATTTTTATGAGAAATGGTTTTATTGTTGATGATTTATTTTGGAAATGAATTTCTTTATGGATTTTCTTAGATGTATTAACTTCGAAAATCCATAACTTTTTAACCGTAACTCCGATTTTCATGATCTTTATATCAAAACGATCGTATGGAAACGTAGATTTCAAAAATATATTTTTCATAATTTTCTGGGCTGGTTTGCGAAAATTATTTTTTCAGGACTGTAAAGGACGAATTTTAAAGGTTTTAATCATGAAAAATAGTTTTTGACTTTTAATGAATTTTTCCTTTTGGGATTTTCTTTTATATATTAAAGTGTGATTTTAGAAAATGAAATAAGGGCTATAAGTGCAACCAATAAGTGCAGTTTATTATTTGAAAGAAATTGTGTTTAATTGTTAATGTGTATGCTTGGTTATTTGTTTTGTGATCAAGTGTGTGAATGAATATGAATGTGTGTATAAATGTGTGCATAATACGTTTGTGTATGTATGTATGTATGTATGATATATTAAAGTGTGCTTATATGTGTATAATTGTGTGAATTAATAATTATGAATTAATATGATTGAAAAAAAAAAACATGTGGGTGTTGTGCATGGGTGCCACGGCTGGTGTGTGAATGCATGAAGGAGATATGTGTGTTGTGTGTGTGGTTGACACATGTGTGTGTATGTGTAAGTGCATGGTGCATTTGCATGTTGACCAAGTAAGAAGGGAATTAAAATAAAAAGAAAACAAAACAAAACTTGGGGACCAAGTAGAATTTTAGTTGCCAAAATTGTCCTCCTTTGCTTCATGAATTGGTCGAACCCCCTTTGTACCCAAGGGAGGAAATAAAGTTCACCCCTAGTTCACTTCCTTTTGTTTCCATTCTTTCCCTTCATTTTCTTCATTCCATTTCATTCTTTCATTTCCTTCCTTTCACCCCAACACAAACACACTTGGTGTTAGAGCATCATCAAGCTCAACACCCTTAGAAAAAAAAAGAGAAAGAAGGGAGCCGTGAACATAGGGAAGAAGAAGGAGGGAATTAGGAGCTTGGTCAACCTCTCATCCTTGAAGATCTAAATGTTAGGAGACTAGAAGACCCACCTCTTTTCATGGTAGGAACTTGAAGAACAAGAAGAGGATTTTTGTAATAGTCTAGCTTTTCTCTTTTGTTATAGATCTATTTCATTTTCTTCCTTGCATGTTGATTTTTACAAATTTAAAGATGATTCTATGTGTGTGTTCATCTTTGATCTTGGACTCTGAGGACTTAAAAATAATTTGTAATATGTTAAAGCTTTATATTTGATGTTCTTTCTTCTTCATCATTTTATTTTCGGTTCTATGTGTCGTTTGTTTTTGCATGTTGATTTTAAAACTAGATCTAGTGTTTTCTTTGCATGCATGTGATTTTCTCAATTTGATCTTAATTTTTCTTACATATATGTGATAGATTTTGATTTAAAACTAAGAAATCTACCATGTTTAAAAGCTTGATGATCAATTCGGTTTTAAAAGAAATTTTGTGTTAATGATTTTCTTTTCTTATTTGAGTCGGTTTAGTATGCATGTAAAGAAAATTATTTTTTAATGAGCATGAAACTTTTGATAAAATGAATTCATTCTTCTTAAGTGTGTTTCGGTGTTGGCATGGATTTTTAGAAATGAATTTTTACTTGAAGGATTTGATACATGCATGTAAAGATCTAGCTAAAAGGGGTGTGTTATAATGTTTGTTTGATTTTTCTTTTAAAGTCTTGATTTTGGTTGTTAAATGTTAATGCACGTGTGATTTTTCTTGAGATCCATTAATTTTAGATATGTGCATGTTAGGATCTAGGTTAGTTTAGTTTGATTCTTGATTTTTAGTTGAAAAGGGCTTGATTTCATTTATGGATGTTGATGCATGTTTCATTTAAATTAAAATAAATTGTTTTCATGAAAAATTAATTTGGTTTTCAAAGGAAATATAATTGATGGATTGATTTTTGGTGTTGATTGGTATGTATGTGTGCATTTTTTATTTTCATGAAAAGAAATAGTTGAATAAATTGGTTGAACAAAATGTTATGCTGAAAATTGTGGTATTTGTGTTTCTAACTTTGATAAATGATATGTATGTATGCTCAATAATCCTGGAATTTTTTCACTAACTTAAGTATATCAAAATGAACCTCTCTGGATTTTTAAATGATTTTTGGAAGTGATTTTCTATTTTTATGAGAACCAACTTTATGAAAACCATTTTAAGAAAATAAGTTTTTCAGTTTCATGATGAACAAACTTTTCGAACTTGTGCTACTCCAAATTGTTTGAAATTTTTATGGTAGCTTTCTGGACATCTCTAGATGTTCTCTGTAAAATTTGAAGAGATTTGGAGTTGATTTGATAATTTTTCAAAAGGTAAAACCGTGAATCACTTGGTTCAGATTTTCTGGACTTAGTGTCAAATTTAATTAGAAAAGTGTGACTTTCACAACTCCAAATAATCTGAAAATTTTATGAGATAGTCTTGACTGTGTGAGGAATATTTATACCAATTTTTATGCAATTCGGAGTTGAAAAACTATTTTTAATCATGTCATTTTTGCCACAGACCAGCAACAGCTCCGACTTGCTTTTCATGTAAACTTTGATTGCTTAGGATTGTTTAAATGACTTGAAAATTTTATATGATGAACTTTGGGATGTATGTGTGTGTTCTGGAAATTTTTAAGATTAAATAAATTTATTTGATTTAGTTTTGGATTTTACCTTTTGTGTTTCACCTTTAATCACACTAGGATTATATTTAAATGTTTTTGATAAATATAAATTTTTATACTTGATATTATGACTTGGATGCCTTGTATGATAATCATGATGTCTTAAAATAATTGAATGAGTGATTGTTTGATCATATGCTTATGTTATGCATGAATGAATTATTTAGTGAACCAAACTGTTGTGTTTGATTTTGTAATTGGTTGTGAAAACTAATTGGCTTTTGAAATAATGTAGTCTTGATTTAATTGAATGACCTTGAACTTAGTGGTTGCTGCCCTAAATTCATTTCACAATGTTAAGTTTTAAAAATAAATCGTTTAAGTGTTTATTTTATAACAAAGTATTATACGAACTAAAGTGTGATTTTTCGGTGTTTTCGGGTTTTCTGAAAAATGGTTTATGGACTTGTACACTTGCTGTCCAGATTTTATTAAAATGTTTTTCAATCCTAAAAATTTATTTAGTTGGTTTAAAGTCTAAGTTTTAAGGGGCATTTAAATCGAGAAAGATTTGGTTTGAAAAAGTTTTAACGATTTACGATTTTCCGACGAGAAATAAAAAGAGTTTTCGAAAACGCGTTTTGATCTTAGTAGGACGATTATTTAAGATAGACTTGTAACGTTAGTATCGTCTATTTAGTACGAGGTACGTATAAGCCAAGAAGCGGAACGGCCGACTTATTGGGAAGGACTCGCAACGATTTCAGATGCTGGAGTGTGAGGTGAGAGATGCAGTAGGCCTAGGTCATCGTGACACATGGACTCAGATCTAAACTGAGTACATTGAGTCTAATATGTTACATGTTGCATTATCATGCGTGATGCATATATGTGTTAGATGCTTTCCTGTTTTGTTAAATATGATGCATGGTTTATTTTGTTATGTATTGGATTTCTTTGTGAATTATCCCGTAGAGTGTATCTTGTTCTATTTGGAAACGGTTGTATGTGGAAATGAGAGTTACGAGAAAGAGTGAGATTTGAAATTAAAGAGATATGATGAAAAAGAGATAAAACGCAACGCGAATAAATCGTGAAAGAAGTAAGTTACGAGATGAATGAATTGTAGAAGTAAGAAAATGTGATTGGAAAGAAAGTGGAATGATAATAAAGGTTGTATAAGAATGGAATACCAAGAGTTGAGATTGGAGAAGAGTAATGCTGTTATGAAAGTGAGACGTGGTTGAATGGAGATGTGATTCCTCGTTCACGTTTTTGGGAAGAAGCTTAGTGTTGAGTTGAGCTTGCTCCTCCATTAACACTCACCCAAAAATGTGATTTTTGAAAAAGGTTTTTGAAAAGAGATTTTGAAAGAGCTTTTGTGAAAATAATATTTTGTGAAAGTTTTTGGAAACATTATTTTCGAAAAAGTTTTGTGAAAGGATTTTTGAAATGAGGTTTCTGAAAATGTTTTGTGAAGCAAAAGTTTTGTGAAATCAAGCTTTCGAAAAAGTTTTGCGAAAAGAGATTTTGAGAAAGACGAGGAAAAGATGTTGATGATGTTGATGAGAATATGCTGAAAGTGAGCTTTTGAGAATCATGAGGATGATATGTGTGAGAAAGTGATGTGAGGTCAAGGGCCATTGAGATTTAGGGGGAACGGATTGCGATTAGTGGTCGGGCTTCGTTGAAGGGATGCACCAAGGACGAGCCGACTGTTAGGATTAAGCCGTTTAATTAAAACTCAAAACTTTAAAAGACTTAAAAGACATTTATATACGCGGTGAGGTATGAGTGTCGTATCGAAGTAGTGGAGAGGAAGGAACCATAGGTATCTGCGGATACTTAGGAGGAGATTGCATGAGGGGAGGACGATGACGGTGAAACGTCAAGAAGTCTAGAGTATATTTCTAGGCGGAACGAATCCCACATGTGGTGCACTAACGTGGTGGGGACTGGGTCTAATACCGTGGTAAGTTCCGCATCGCGAACTAGAAATTATACTGTCGCCCCCTTGATTGCAAATCGAGAACAGTGAGAGGGACTGGAACGGGGCATTTGTGATTGCCGCTGAGAGCGTGCATTGTTATTATGTGAATTATGATTATGATTTGAGGCAAGGCCTCCTGGTCTGGGACCATTTGTTGTGTGACAGCTGTCGTGCCCGCGTGGTAAAGGTCATGTACTCCTGTTTGCTTCCGACTGGGTTGGGTGGATGACCGAGGAGATGTAGACGTGTGCGAGCTCAATGATGTTTCCCCCTCATCATTGATGCTAACCGTTTGATAAGATTTAATAATGATAAAAAGATTATAAGAAAGAAAGCGTAAAGAATTTATGAAAAATTGTGAAAGGATTTGGATGTTTGAGAATGATAATGATGAGATTTGGAAGTTCAAAGGCTGTGATGCCAAGTGAAATGATTTATGATTTTGATATATTTGATGTGCTTGTTTATAGGTGTTTTCTATATGTTTATGTGAATGTACTTGTCATATGCATTGCATGAGTAATTGTTGTTGCATGAGGATTAATAAATCCTACGTCTCTAGTATATGTCTCTAGTCATTATTCTCCTGCTTGTCATGTTGTACTTCTGGAATACTGACCATCTCTCCTATCATGTTGTCGTATCGGGTTATTCCGGTATTGCAACGGATATATGGTCGACCCTGCAGCAAATCGGTACGTCATCTCGATGAGGCTGCTGCAGTGGATTTCAGATTAGTGGTCAAGACTAGTAGTAGGTAACCCCCTTCAAGCACTGTATTCCTTGCAACTACTTTGTTACATTGTCGTATCATTCTAAACCCCGGTTGGAATTTTACTGAGAATGGTTTTAAGAAACAAGATTTGAAATTGTTTTCTCAAGATTAGATTTATGAAGCTAAGTTACAAAGCGCGATGTTAAGTAACATCTCGGTTTGGAACTTGACTCGTGATGTGTGACATGAGAACGTTATTTAATTTCAATCAAGTTACGAAAATGATTTTGGAACATAAAGGTTCTCATGCCCATGTCACCTTGCTTTTTTAAAAAAAAAATTTCCCAAATTTTTACCATATTTTATTAAAGAGATAAGTGTTTTCAAGTTGCCGAAATCGGGGTGTTACAGAGTGGTATCAGAGCAATGGTTATCCAAAGTAGCCTGATGCATGGGTTTACATGCTTGCTTGTGTGCGTCTGTTTGTGTGTTAGTGTTAGAGTTGCGATGAGTGAGAGTAGAGGTACGAAGTCACGTGAGCATCTCTATCATACCGCCTCTAACGTTCGATCTATCTCTATCGTTCTATCTCTCTATCTTCAGAACGTGTTACGGGTTTTTCTACGATGGTACGAGGAACGGTGATCGGAATCATAAGGAGACTTTATTCTTTGTGGCTTGAACCTCTTTTGACTGTCGAAACCTCTTTTGTGGAGAATCCCTTTTTGTTTGTAACGACCTCTGAGCTGTTGACATACGACTTTGTTTTGCGACTAGAACCCTCTTTTCTTTGGTGATACTCCTTCTTATGTAAACCCTATGTGTTGTTGAGTTGCCTTGACAATACGAAAACATTAGACCCTGACACCTTATGCCAATCGACTATATATGCCTAAGCTATAAGGTGGACGGTGAGATGTTGTTATAATGGTTGAGGAAAGAATAAGTGTGAACGGATGTACCCTTAGAACCTTGAGTAAGATAGTGGGATGTACCAAAGGGTTAAGACTAAAAGGTTTGATAGTAGTCTAGCCCAAGTAATGCTATAGATGGTGTTAAGATGGTGGGTATTTGGGATGAGTCTGAAAGAGTTGGAGTTAGAAAAGCCCTAGTTGGAGTAGGTGAATGATTGGGGTAGATGTGAACTTATAACAGGACCATAAGATCAACTAGATGGAGTGGTGAAATAAACGAATAGAACCTTTAAGTGACTATCAAAACTAGGTTAAATGATCAAGATTTGACATTTTAATGGACATAGGTGACCATAAGCTGTGGAATTAAGAGTGTCCTTAGGTGCTAAGATCGTTAATCTGAAGGATAAATCCCTAAGTTGGAGAATTTTTAGTGGTTTAGTTAGCAGAATTTAAGATAGGCTTGAACAAAGAGATGGGAAGTTTGTAAGACAAACTAGAATTAGTGGATGTTGGGAAATTTTAAGACCTTAGTCCCTATCAAATGTTATTGGATAGATGTGATGTATAGGAATATGATCTGTCAAAGTTGGGGAGTAAACGAAGATTTTGAGGTTTGTAATAACCCACCTAGGCTTAAAAGGATGAGAAGAGTCAAATTAAGGAAGAAAAACCATGGGGAAAGTAGTATCCTTGTCAGGATTGGCATAAGCGTGCTATTCTTTTCGAATTTTGTTTCGAAACCATGGAACCCTTTGAACTCTTTCTATACCATTAGTATCCCATTATGTCCGATGTTGAAATGACCTACGAAGATCACCTTTGAAAGAACGATGCATATGCGACGACTCGAAGACGACGACTGCTGTTATAAATTGAGAAAAGCACTCCAAGGAATCCGACATTCGTTGATCGTGGAATTTCGCGGAGCATTTCTCGAGGACGAGAAATCTGCAAGTTGGGGAGAATGTAACATCCCGCGTTTTTCTGACTAGGACGAATAAAAAAAAATCTTATTAAAGGAAAAGTTATGCGATATTGTTTTACAAAGGATTTTCAATGAGTATTTTATTCGATTTCGAAGGAAAGTGTTGATTTTATGGAGTTTTAATAAATAAATATTTTTATGAAGATAGTGAAAGTGATTTTTATGAGAAATGGTTTTATTGTTGATGATTTATTTTGGAAATGAATTTCTTTATGGATTTTCTTAGATGTATTAACTTCGAAAATCCATAACTTTTTAACCGTAACTCCGATTTTCATGATCTTTATATCAAAACGATCGTATCGAAACATAGATTTCAAAAATGTATTTTTCATAATTTTCTGGGCTGATTTGCGAAAATTATTTTTCAGGACTGTAAAGGACGAATTTTAAAGGTTTTAATCATGAAAAATAGTTTTTGACTTTTAATGAATTTTTCCTTTTGGGATTTTCTTTTATATATTAAAGTGTGATTTTAGAAAATGAAATAAGGGCTATAAGTGCAACCAATTGTGATGTCCTAGACGGTGAGGTCCTCCAAGGCTTAGGGAAGAAGACCTTCAAAGGAGCCTCGGTCTAGGGTTTCTGTGTGATGTTTGGTGGGAGTCCTCTGGTGGCTAAGGGGAGAGCCAAGAAGCAACCCTAATCACTGGTGTGTGAGGGTGATAATTAGGGTTAGAGGACGTACCTGAGCCCCATGTAGTACGGAGCTACTTATAGGGGGAGCTGGTTGCCCTAATGGGCTTGTTTTAGGCCCAAGTAGGGCCAGCCTGTACTGAGCTATGAGTGGATGAGCTGTCCTTGTGGATAAGGTGATGATCTTTCCTTGTGGATAAGGTGAGACACGTCATCCTGTCCTTGGTGTCGGACTCTGGGAGGTGTCGGACAAGGAAGTCGGACCTGGGTAGGAGTATGAGGTCGGCCCGTATCCGGTATCTGTTCGGCCGTTGAGCCTTGAGCTCGGCCGAGCACACAGAGGGCTCCTCATAGGGCCGTGAGGCCTTGGGCAAGGGTTCTGAGGACCTCGGCTAGGCCGAGTCCACCACATAAGCCCCCCAGCTCGGTCAAGGCTATCTGAGCCTTGTTCCGAGGTCTTGGTTTAAGTCCTTTTCCCAAATCCATCACATAAAAGGCCGAGTTCACCACATAAGCTCCCAAGCTCGGTCAAGGCTATCTGAGCCTTGCTCCGAGGTTCTAGGGAGTTCGGAAGATGAGTTGCCGATAGCTGGATCCAGCTGTTTCTGACGTCCTTTCATTATGAAAAGGCAGGTCTGAACGCTATCCTTTGACCTGCTCCGAAGTGACGCTTGCATTCTCCAGGACTGACATGTGTCAGAAATCACACCCAGCGAAGCGTCGCCATTACTGTGACGTTGCTCGAGGACCGTGATTCTAGCTATTATGCGCCACGTGTCCCGGTATGTGTGGCTGCATGCTGGGTTGGGCCATTTGGGCCAGGCCCATACTTCGAAAATGAGGGGGAAAACGGTTTCTCTTCCTTTTCTTTCACAAAACTGCCTCTCCCCCTCTCTCTAACAGTTTCCCTTTCTTTGCAAATTCTTCTTCCTTCTCTCCCATATCGAATTCCTCTTTCTCAGATACAAACTCCATTCCCTTTCTTCCTTCTTCAACAGCGACTCTAACAGCAAACCTGTTCACGCTCCATTCTCGTTCATTTTACTACTCTTAAGGTACTGATTTCTTTCCCATTTCTTCTTCTTCGTCATTGCCTTTTCTTCTTTCTTTACTGCTTCACGATTTACACAGTGGGGGATTAGTATTTCTTGTTTTCTGTTTCCATTTTCATGGCGGTGGGGTTTTCTCCTTGGGTTTTGTAGTTTTGATTTTGGGGAATAATGCTGGGGTTTGAGGTTTTTCTGGATTTGGGTGTTTTGATTTTGGGGGTCGTTCTTGGGGTTTTGGCCTTCTTTGGGTTGGGCGTGTCTTGGGATCTTTGGAGAGTTTTTGATTCATGTTTTTTGTTTATTTTTCAGAAAACCAAAGGAGTAGGTTGGGTTCAGTATGAGTAGAGATTGGTTTAGAAAGTGGGCTGGGGTAGTCTCCCTGTCATCGAGCAGCAGTGAGGAGGAGGACGGCTCTTCCTCCTCGTCCTGTTCCTCCACGGAGGTGGACGAGGCGCTCCGTCGCCAAAGGGAATATAGGCAGAAATATGAGAGGCGGAATTTGGACGTTGATCCCATTGAGGTAATCTATCCCCGGGATTGGAAGGAGAAGAGGGAGTGGATACGGCAGTACGCCTGGGCCGAGTTTGTTGATGGTAGGGAGCGTGCCGACTTCGAGAGGATGGAGAAATAGGGGATGTATGAACGGGGTGTACCTGTGGTAGAGGGGAGATGCTCGCCCCTCGGGACAACTTCGAGGGGGTTCTCTGGGGGGGGGTTATTTTTTGTAACCCGTAAGACTAATACCGAGCTCCCATGTTCTTCAACAGGTACAATGCCACCCACGAAGTGCGTCAGTCGACCTGAGCTTTATCCTGCGCCTTTTGATGCTGACCAATACGAGTGGGTTGACGTGGAGCCCAAAGGAGTCCAGTCCCGCCTTTGTTCCGAGGACCAGCTTGCCGAGGTAAGGAGAGTTGTGCTGCCCTGCCCAGGGGACGCCGCCGGGACCTCTTACGAAGTACTCCCCTGTTCGGCAAATGACAGGATATGCAGCCGAACTGATAATAATTCCTTCTTCTTTTATGCGGACCTGATTCATAATCTCGGCGTGACCCTCCCGTTCACCGATCTGGAAATGAGGGTCTTAAACGAGCTCGGACTAGCTCCTTCCCAACTTCACCCCAATACTTGGTCGTTTCTCCGAGCGTTCCAAAAGTACTGCGGAGCCAGGAATTTGGTATGCACTGTCCGGCTATTTTTGAGGATGTACAACCTGTTCGTCAGCAATAAGGACGGGGTCACTGGTCGTCTTTGGGTGTCGGCTAAGGCCCGGGCTCATTGTGGTTTGTTCGACATGTTCTCCGAATCTTGGAAACATTTTAAACCAAGATTTTTTAAATACAAGTACCTTGGTTTCGGTCCGAGATGGGACTGAAGTTCCCTCTGGAGTGGACCCCGGAGTTCTTTAATCGTCATACCAGCACGCCGCAGAGGTGGTCAGGCGTAACCCTGGACGCCGACGAGTCCGTAACGACCCACCATTTTCAGACCGAATATCGTGCTCGGAAATTCCAGCTCGATATTGGCGTTTTCATGCAGTGTCCTGACAACGAAGTCTTAACAAAAATTGGTAGTTACTTTTTCTCTTATACTTGTACATTTTCTTTCAGCCTTCTTATTAATTTCTCTTTATCCTTTTGTGTTTGCAGAAGAACATTGGTCGAACATGTCGTCCAGGGCAGTGAAGGCTGTGCTAGATGCACGAAAGAGGAAGAGGTCCGAAAACCCTTCCAACGAAGCGGTGACTGCCGAGGTCTCCACTGAGACGACCTCCACCGACTTCGCTCCTCTTCACCCAACTCCGCCTGCAGTGATCATAGCCCCACCTCCTCCTCAATCTCCGAGTCCAAGCACCGAGGTAGTCCTTGCTGCAGGTACTCCGCCCTCGGAAGCTGATGCTTTTCCGAGGCCGCCGACCACCTTTGCCAAAACTTCGGTGAAAGACGCTCTCATCAAAATGTCGGGAGCTGAGTGGAAAAAGAAGGCTGAGGATATGGTCTGTCATCTGAAAAGGGCCACAACCATGTTTAATGTGCTGGCCGAAGTCGCTGACGATGTGGCTGATGGAGTGTCACCGGCCAAGAAAAAAGCTCGGTCTGCTATGGTTGCCGAGGTGGAGGAGCTGAAAAATGGCAAAAACGCTACTGAGCAAAAGCTGGCCGAATTGGAAGGGAAGCACCGCCAACAAATGGAGGAGCTTCTAAAAAATCACGAGGAAGCTTTGGCCCAAGTGAAAGGGGACGCTAGGGAGGCTTGTCGGCAGGAGGGCCTAGCTGAGGTGGAGAAGGTTAGGACTTTGCTGAAGAGAAGGGCTGCTCAAGCTCTCAAACATAAGGTAGCCGCATCTGAATCGGACTTCAATCTTAAGAGGGTGGTGAGCAAAATTTTTACCAGTGCAGTGGAGAAAATTCTTCATCTGAACCAAGAGCTCCGCATTCAGTATGTCGGCGCCTCTGCCGGGTTCGGGGTGGAGGATGGGAAGATGGTCGATTATGACAAGGATGGAATCGAGGTTGACCTGGACCAGCCCGAGGAGAACCTTCCCAACCCCTTGGTGGAGAAGCCAGATAAAGAGTTCGACCCGAGCTCGGTTGTCCTTTCTGATGTTGAGGATGAAGCAGCGTAAGTCCCTTATGCTGGGCAGCTTGTGATTTGTCAATGTTCTTTTTTGTAACATGTTTCACAATGTTGGGTTGTATTTTGCTTTATTGTGTACAACATTTTATTTTTATGCAAGTTCTTTCTAGTTTTAACTTGTTGCATGTTGTTATATTTATGCAAGCTTTTATTCTAACTTGTTGCATACGTACTATGTCCGAGGTCGGAGTTATGCAAGCCTTTTCTTTAACTTGTTGCCCGAACGCGAGTTTTTCTTTGCCAACTCGTTGCATGTTTATTCGTTCGACCTCGGATCCGAACTGCGATCAGTTAGGTGGTCACCAAAAAGGCTTTAAAAAAGAATGCAAGTGTTTGAGACTTGTCGCATATTGCAACTTTTATGCAAGTTTTTGTTTTAACTTGTTGCATATATACTGCGTCCGAGGTCGTTTTTAAGCAAGCTTTGCATAAACGCGAGTTTTTATTGACTCGTTGCATACTTCGTTCATTTTTAGACCTGGGGTCTGAATACTTGTTGATTTTTAGGTAACTAAGTAAAATTACTTTTGAGAATACAAGTCCTTTACCAACTTGTTGTATTCAGACCTGATCGGACCTAAAAAAACTTGTACCCAAGACATTGGTGTTCAAAATCTTGTATTAATAATTCGGATAAACTCGGATGACTCAGTGAGTGCAGTAATCCTATAAGTTTTCCTCTGAATAAAGGTACTGTATATAAGTGCATACGGTTGGGATCTCGGATTCACCCACCTTAGCCGAAGTGGGAGTCCTCGTCCCTGATGTGAAAGAGGTTGCTGAGTGAAGTTATGTGAGAACATTTCACAACAAGCTTTACTTTACCGGGTGTCCCTTGTACACTGTGCATATGAGCCAATCTTATCTAGAAGACGTTGGCTGTGCATAGCGCCATGCAACATTTAGGTGGCTAGTGCTAAATGAGAAGCTAGTACGTACGTATATAAAACTGTGGCACTTGAGTATGAGCAAGTTTGTACTTTTCATTAATTGTAGTCATGAGTACATTGCTTTTTGGAAAAGTGAATATCTCACAATGGGAATGTAAAAACATGAACAGAATTTAAAGGAAGCAAAATTTAAAATGAGCTTGAATTTGAATTTTTCAGATGAGGATGCTGATGACTGCCGATGATATCTGAGGTAAACCTATTTGAAATAGGTTCTCAGTGTTGTAAAGCCTTGGGAATCCTTGAGCTCGGTTCTTTCGGAAATTTCCCAGAGTATGTTTCCAGAACGCCTCTGTTGGGACTTCCCGATTTCGGGCTCATTTCCCGCTTTTCCAGTAGTTAAGACCGATGTCTGCTCCTCGGGGCGCGAGGTGATCAGACTCGGACAACCCGGGTTGTGCTGTTTTCTTGTCTTGGTCGACTAGCTCTTCCATTGCTACCTTTCTCTGATCAGGAGCAGCTTCTCGGATTTCTTCTGCTTTGTGATGATCACCCGAGGTGAACTGATAGGAAAGACTGCCGAGATTGTTGGTAATGTTGCAAGGTGGGAGCTTTTTCATCTTGAGGCCCCAGAGCTTGGGAATTTGAAAAGCTCGGCTTAAGAAATGGGCAAGAAGTTTACTTCGGCCCTCAATTCGGAGCTGTACCGAACGGAGGGCAGAGTTATTAACAGTTAGAGAAATGAGAAAATTCTCCCCCTGTGGGGGGTTGGAGAGGACTGGAAAAGAAAGGGAATTTCCTTTAAATGCATCTTGGATTTTTTGGGGAAGGTTGGCATTCATGATAACATCTTTGCTTGGGGCAGAGGTGAAGGGGGGGATTACCACCCATTCCTCATGAGGAAAGGACCTAAGGATATCTCGTTCGAACTGAACCTCGGTTAATAAAACTCTTCCCTTGGACAATGTCGAATCAGTGAACTCTTTCTGCTTCTTTTTTACCTCCCGTAGGCTCGCATTGTAGCAGAGCCGAGCTTTCACTTGGTCAGCTTTGACCGTAACAACCTTGTCGTCTGACCCGACGAATTTCATTGCCAAGTGTACTGTTGAGACCACTTCCCCAAAAGCTTGTAGGCAGGTTCGTCCCAGTATTACATTATATGGGGAGTCAAAGTCAACCACTAAAAATTTGATGATCTCCGTTCGGGCCGAAGGCTGGTTGCCTAGGTTCACCGGGAGATGAATGGCTCCAAAGGGGCGGATTGCCTCACCTGTGAAGCTGATGAGATTGCCTTCAAACTAAACGAGGTCGGCGGACCTGAGTTTCAGCGCTTGAAAAGTATGAAGAAAAATAATATCGGCCGAGCTTCCTTGGTCGATAAAAACTCGGGCGACTTCAAAATTGCCGATTAACGCCGTTATCACCATTGGATCATTGTGATCCGGGATGACGTCTTCCATGTCTTGGTCAGAAAAAATGGTAGGGATGTTCCTAGATGGTTTTTTGCCAACGGGTTTGTGATGGACAGCGAGAACCTGGTTGACGTACCTTTTCCTCTCTGCCCTCTTTTCTCCGCCACCGGCGAAACCTCCCGAGATAGTTTCAACTCGAAAGTTTTCCGGTGACTTGTCTAGATCTTGTACCACAACCATGTTTACTCGCTGTGGTTCTTCTTCCTTCTTTTCAGGGGACGGGTCGGCTTTGGCTTTTCCTTTATCGTTGTCCGGGCTGCGAGACCTTCTTCGGCCCCGTCTTTCCACCGCTTCGCGCACATACTGCTGCAGTTTAACCCCTTCTCACCATATCCTCAATGACATCCTGAAGCCAAGTGCACTGATCGGTATGGTGGTCGTACCCGTCGTGGAAGTTGCAATATTTGGATTTGTCCCTGATATTGTTTTGATTTCTGAGAAAAGGGGGCCGAGGTACACTCCTGAGTTCGGTCTGCATGGTCTCTCTCCAGACTTGAGACCTCGGGACCGTCAGGGGGGTGTAAGAATCATACTTAGTGATGTACGGACGTCGGCGGTCCTCTTGTTGGCCGACGTGAGAGCGACCTCGGTCTCCTTGGTCTGCTCTTCCTCCTCTTTCATCCCTGTTGCCGCGAGGACGACCTCGGGGCAGGGCATTCTGCGAGGCGGCTTGAGCGTTTTCCATCCTACTTGACTGTCCTTTGTTGAATTCTTCAAGATTGATGTATTTGTTTGATCTCTGTCTCAGCTCGGCCATGTCCCTTGGTGGCTTTCCAATAAGTGAATCTTTGAACCCTCCTTCGACCAATCCTTGGGTCAAAAGGAGGACAGCTACCTCGGGAGATAGATTGGGGACTGAGCTGGATTCGTTGTGAAACCTGTGCAGGTATGCACGTAAGGATTCTTCTGGTTTCTGCGTCACTGTTGCTAGCGTGTGGTCCGACCTGGGTTGTACACAGCTAGCAGTGTATCTGTTAAGGAAGACCCGCTTCATTTCTGCCCAGTTGTTGACAGAATTCTTGGGAAGTGTTGATTAACATCGGAGGACTGGGGCCTGGAGGGTCATAGAGAAAGCTCGGCACTTGAGCCGATCTCCTCCACCATGAAAGTTCACAACTCCCTCATAAGAAAGGACATGCTCCTGAGGGTCTGTGAGGCCATTGTATCTGGGAATATTGCTGGGCCCGAGGTACCCAGGTGGTGGTTCATAAGCCATGACGACTGGTGTAAAAGGATGCCCAGGGTGGGAATCATCCGAATCAGGTTGTTGCTGTTCAGGGGGTGGTGTAAGTTGTGTGACGGTTGTGTGTGGTGTTGCAAAGGTTTTGGAGTCAACGGAGGTTGTGGTGGAAGAGGTGGTGGAGGGGGTGGTGGGGGGGGAACTCATTTGGGGCCGGAGCTTGAACAACAGCTCGTTCAGCCAGACGCTGCATAGCAACTTGTTGGAGATCTGCGATAGCTTTACCTTGCTGTTCTACAATTCTCATCTGCTGTCTCATCAAGGATAAGAGTTCTGTATCTCGAGAGAGCATAGACTGTCGAGAGTGGGAACGGTGTGTTGTGCTGACAGAATGGGCACGTTCGCCGCGGTGGCGGTGCTGTTCAGTGTTGGTTTCTCCGAGCTCAGAGCGTAACTGTACGCGCCGACCTCCGCCGTGAAGCTGGGTTGGATTTGTAGTGTCTCCGGTGTGGATGGTGTAAGGTCCACTGTGGGTATGGGTGAATTTTGGTGGTGGAGGTGGCGGTGGAAACGGGGGTGGTGGCGGGGGAGGAGGAGGTGGTGGTGGAGGGGGTGGTGGTGAGGACCTCGCTGCCCTATTGGCTTCGAGATGCAGGCGCAGGTCCTCAGTTGACGGCACCCTTCTTGGACGCCCCCTCCTTCTCCTCTGGACTGGTTGTTCCTCAGCATGGTAGAATCTTCTGGGTGGGGATGAAGTTTATCTTCCCCACAGACGACGCCAATGTGATGTCCTAGACGGTGAGGTCCTCCAAGGGTTAGGGAAGAAGACCTTCAAAGGAGCCTCGGTCTAGGGTTTCTGTGTGATGTTTGGTGGGAGTCCTCTGGTGGCTAAGGGGAGAGCCAAGAAAAAACCCTAATCACTGGTGTGTGAGGGTGATAATTAGGGTTAGAGGACGTACCTGAGCCCCATGTAGTACGGAGCTACTTATAGGGGGGAGCTGGTTGCCCTAATGGGCTTGCTTTAGGCCCAAGTAGGGCCAGCCTGTACTGAGCTATGAGTGGATGAGCTGTCCTTGTGGATAAGGTGATGAGCTGTCCTTGTGGATAAGGTGAGACACGTCATCCTGTCCTTGGTGTCGGACTCTGGGAGGTGTCGGACAGGGAAGTCGGACCTGGGTAGGAGTATGAGGTCGGCCCGTATCCGGTATCTGTTCGGCCGTTGAGCCTTGAGCTCGGCCGAGCACACAGAGGGCTCCTCATAGGGCCGTGAGGCCTTGGGAAAGGGTTCTTAGGACCTCGGCTAGGCCGAGTCCACCACACCAATAAGTGCAGTTTATTATTTGAAAGAAATTGTGTTTAATTGTTAATGTGTATGCTTGGTTATTTGTTTTGTGATCAAGTGTGTGAATGAATATGAATGTGTGTAAAATGTGTGCATAATACGGTTTGTGTATGTATGTATGTATGATATATTAAAATGTGCTTATATGTGTATAATTGTGTGAATTAATAATTATGAATTAATATGATTGAAAAAAACATCATGTGGGTGTTGTGCATGGGTGCCACGGCTGGTGTGTGAATGCATGAAGGAGATATGTGTGTTGTGTGTGTGGTTGACACATGTGTGTGTATGTGTAAGTGCATGGTGCATTTGCATGTTGACCAAGTAAGAAGGGAATTAAAATAAAAAGAAAACAAAACAAAACTTGGGGACCAAGTAGAATTTTAGTTGCCAAAATTGTCCTCCTTTGCTTCATGAATTGGCCGAACCCCCTTTGTACCCAAGGGAGGAAATAAAGTTCACCCCTAGTTCACTTCCTTTTGTTTCCATTCTTTCCCTTCATTTTCTTCATTCCATTTCATTCTTTCATTTCCTTCCTTTCACCCCAACACAAACACACTTGGTGTTAGAGCATCATCAAGCTCAACACCCTTAAAAAAAAAAAGAGAAAGAAGGGAGCCGTGAACATAGGGAAGAAGAAGGAGGGAATTAGGATCTTGGTCAACCTCTCATCCTTGAAGATCTAAATGTTAGGAGACTAGAAGACCCACCTCTTTTCATGGTAGGAACTTGAAGAACAAGAAGAGGATTTTTGTAATAGTCTAGCTTTTCTCTTTTGTTATAGATCTATTTCATTTTCTTCCTTGCATGTTGATTTTTACAAATTTAAAGATGATTCTATGTGTGTGTTCATCTTTGATCTTGGACTCTGAGGACTTAAAAATAATTTGTAATATGTTAAAGCTTTATATTTGATGTTCTTTCTTCTTCATCATTTTCTTTTCGGTTCTATGTGTCGATTTGTTTTTGCATGTTGATTTTAAAACTAGATCTAGTGTTTTCTTTGCATGCATGTGATTTTCTCAATTTGATCTTAATTTTTCTTACATATACGTGATAATTTTGATTTAAAACTAAGAAATCTACCATGTTTAAAAGCTTGATGATCAATTCGGTTTTAAAAGAAATTTTGTGTTAATGATTTTCTTTTCTTATTTGATTCGGTTTAGTATGCATGTAAAGAAAATTATTTTTTAATGAGCATGAAACTTTTGATAAAATGAATTCATTCTTCTTAAGTGTGTTTCGGTGTTGGCATGGATTTTTAGAAATGAATTTTTACTTGAAGGATTTGATACATGCATGTAAAGATCTAGCTAAAAGGGGTGTGTTATAATGTTTGTTTGATTTTTATTTTAAAGTCTTGATTTTGGTTGTTAAATGTTAATGCATGTGTGATTTTTCTTGAGATCCATTAATTTTAGATATGTGCATGTTAGGATCTAGGTTAATTTAGTTTGATTCTTGATTTTTAGTTGAAAAGGGCTTGATTTCATTTATGGATGTTGATGCATGTTTCATTTAAATTAAAATAAATTGTTTTCATGAAAAATTAATTTGGTTTTCAAAGGAAATATAATTGATGGATTGATTTTTGGTGTTGATTGGTATGTATGTGTGCATTTTTTATTTTCATGAAAAGAAATAGTTGAATAAATTGGTTGAACAAAATGTTATGCTGAAAATTGTGGTATTTGTGTTTCTAACTTTGATAAATGATATGTATGTATGCTCAATAATCCTGGAATTTTTTCACTAACTTAATTATATCAAAATGAACCTCTCTGGATTTTTAAATGATTTTTGGAAGTGATTTTCTATTTTTATGAGAACCAACTTTATGAAAACCATTTTAAGAAAATAAGTTTTTCAGTTTCATGATGAACAAACTTTTCAAACTTGTGCTACTCCAAATTGTTTGAAATTTTTATGGTAGCTTTCTGGACATCTCTAGATGTTCTCTGTAAAATTTGAAGAGATTTGGAGTTGATTTGATAATTTTTCAAAAGGTAAAACCGTGAATCACTTGGTTCAGATTTTCTGGGCTTAGTGTCAAATTTAATTAGAAAAGTGTGACTTGCACAACTCCAAATAATCTGAAAATTTTATGAGATAGTCTTGACTGTGTGAGGAATATTTATACCAATTTTTATGCAATTCGGAGTTGAAAAACTATTTTTAATCATGTCATTTTTGCCACAGACCAGCAACATCTCCGACTTGCTTTTCATGTAAACTTTGATTGCTTAGGATTGTTTAAATGACTTGAAAATTTTATATGATGAACTTTGGGATGTATGTGTGTGTTCTGGAAATTTTTAAGATTAAATAAATTTATTTGATTTAGTTTTGGATTTTACCTTTTGTGTTTCACCTTTAATCACACTAGGATTATATTTAAATGTTTTTGATAAATATAAATTTTTATACTTGATATTATGACTTGGATGCCTTGTATGATAATCATGATGTCTTAAAATAATTGAATGAGTGATTGTTTGATGATATGCTTATGTTATGCATGAATGAATTATTTAGTGAACCAAAGTGTTGTGTTTGATTTTGTAATTGGTTGTGGAAACTAATTGGCTTTTGAAATAATGTAGTCTTGATTTAATTGAATGACCTTGAACTTAGTGGTTGCTGCCCTTAATTCATTTCACAATGTTAAGTTTTAAAAATAAATCGTTTAAGTGTTTATTTTATAACAAAGTATTATACGAACTAAAGTGTGATTTTTCGGTGTTTTCGGGTTTTCTGAAAAATGGTTTATGGACTTGTACACTTGCTGTCCAGATTTTATTAAAATGTTTTTCAATCCTAAAAATTTATTTAGTTGGTTTAAAGTCTAAGTTTTAAGGGGCATTTAAGTCGAGAAAGATTTGGTTTGAAAAAGTTTTAACGATTTACGATTTTCCGACGAGAAATAAAAAGAGTTTTCGAAAACACGTTTTGATCTTAGTAGGACGATTATTTAAGATAGACTTGTAACGTTAGTATCGTCTATTTAGTACGAGGTACGTATAAGCCAAGAAGCGGAACGGCCGACTTATTGGGAAGGACTCGCAACGATTTCAGATGCTGGAGTGTGAGGTGAGAGATGCAGTAGGCCTAGGTCATCGTGACGCATAGACTCAGTTCTAAACTGAGTACATTGAGTCTAATATGTTACATGTTGCATTATCATACGTGATGCATATATGTGTTATATGCTTTCCTGTTTTGTTAAATATGATGCATGGTTTATTTTGTTATGTATTGGATTTCTTTGTGAATTATCCCGTAGAGTGTATCTTGTTCTATTTGGAAACGGTTGTATGTGGAAATGAGAGTTACGAGAAAGAGTGAGATTTGAAATTAAAGAGATATGATGAAAAAGAGATAAAATGCAACGCGAATAAATCGTGAAAGAAGTAAGTTACGAGATGAATGAATTGTAGAAGTAAGAAAATGTGATTGGAAAGAAAGTGGAATGATAATAAAGGTTGTATAAGAATGGAATACCAAGAGTTGAGATTGGAGAAGAGTAATGCTGTTATGAAAGTGAGACGTGGTTGAATGGAGATGTGATTCCTCGTTCACGTTTTTGGGAAGAAGCTTAGTGTTGAGTTGAGCTTGCTCCTCCATTAACACTCACCCAAAAATGTGATTTTTGAAAAAGGTTTTTGAAAAGAGATTTTGAAAGAGCTTTTGTGAAAATAATATTTTGTGAAAGTTTTTGGAAACATTATTTTCGAAAAAGTTTTGTGAAAGGATTTTTGAAATGAGGTTTCTGAAAATGTTTTGTGAAGCAAAAGTTTTGTGAAATCAAGCTTTCGAAAAAGTTTTGCGAAAAGAGATTTTGAGAAAGACGAGGAAAAGATGTTGATGATGTTGATGAGAATATGTTGAAAGTGAGCTTTTGAGAATCATGAGGATGAGATGTGTGAGAAAGTGACGTGAGGCCAAGGGCCATTGAGATTTAGGGGGAACGGATTGCGATTAGTGGTCGGGCTTCGTTGAAAGGATGCACCAAGGACGAGCCGACTGTTAGGATTAAGCCGTTTAATTAAAACTAAAAACTTTAAAAGACTTAAAAGACATTTATATACGCGGTGAGGTATGAGTGTCGTATCGAAGTAGTGGAGAGGAAGGAACCATAGGTATCTGCAGATACTTAGGAGGAGATTGCATGAGGGGAGGACGATGACGGTGAAACGTCAAGAAGTCTAGAGTATATTTCTAGGCGGAACGAATCCCACATGTGGTGCACTAACGTGGCGGGGACTGGGTCTAATACCGTGGTAAGTTCCGCATCGCGAACTAGAAATTATACTGTCGCCCCCTTGATTACAAATCGAGAACAGTGAGAGGGACTGGAATGGGGAATTTGTGATTGCCGCTGAGAGCGTGCATTGTTATTATGTGAATTATGATTATGATTTGAGGCAAGGCCTCCTGGTCTGGGACCATTTGTTGTGTGACAGCTGTCGTTCCCGCGTGGTAAAGGTCATGTACTCCTGTTTGCTTCCGACTGGGTTGGGTGGATGACCGAGGAGATGTAGACGTGTGCGAGCTCAATGATGTTTCCCCCTCATCATTGATGCTAACCGTTTGATAAGATTTAATAATGATAAAAAGATTATAAGAAAGAAAGGGTAAAGAATTTATGAAAAATTGTGAAAGGATTTGGATGTTTGAGAATGATAATGATGAGATTTGGAAGTTCAAAGGTTGTGATGCCAAGTGAAATGATTTATGATTTTGATATATTTGATGTGCTTGTTTATAGGTGTTTTCTAAATGTTTATGTGAATGTACTTGTCATATGCATTGCATGAGTAATTGTTGTTGCATGAGGATTAATAAATCCTACGTCTCTAGTATATGTCTCTAGTCATTATTCTCCTGCTTGTCATGTTGTACTTCTGGAATACTGACCATCTCTCCTATCATGTTGTCGTATCGGGTTATTCCGGTATTGCAACGGATAGATGGTCGACCCTGCAGCAAATCGGTACATCATCTCGATGAGGCTACTGCAGTGGACTTCAGATTAGTGGTCAAGACTAGTAGTAGGTAACCCCCTTCAAGCACTGTATTCCTTGCAACTACTTTGTTACATTGTCGGATCATTCTGAACCCCGCTTGGAATTTTACTGAGAATGGTTTTAAGAAACAAGATTTGAAATTGTTTTCTCAAGATTAGATTTATGAAGCTAAGTTACAAAGCGCGATGTTAAGTAACATCTCGGTTTGGAACTTGACTCGTGATGTGTGACATGAGAACGTTATTTAATTTCAATCAAGTTACGGAAATGATTTTGGAACATAAAGGTTCTCATGCCCATGTCACCTTGCTTTAAAAAAAAAATTCCCAAATTTTTACCATATTTTATTAAAGAGATAAGTGTTTTCAAGTTGCCGAAATCGGGGTGTTACAGGGTGTCACATTCATTGGCTCAATTCCAAGATTGAAAAGTAATCACTCGTCCATTCAACTCTCAATAACAATGCCAACAAATTTTAACACAAATTCTCGCAAGGAAAAGATCCACCTACTTAATTAATATCATGCTATTAAAATTTATATATTTTCCTCATCCTTAAACATTCACCCATTGATAATTCATGTGGGCATTAAACCCCATCAATCAAGTAATTAAGGAAATAAATACTAAACCAAAATCAAAGGAAAATAAGCTTGTAGCTAACAAGGGTAAGATATCCAACCCATAACAAACATGGTTTGGCTAGATCTTTAGCAAAAGGGTTTACCTTTCTAAACCTCAAATAACATAAATAAAGGGTAACAAAATTCACAAAGCAAGAAACCGAAGCTAGCCAATATGCATTCACAATAAGCACAAGGGGTTCCCACATAATGCTTAAAGTGAATTGAGCTATGTAGAGAGATAATGCATTTGGCTCATCTTTAAACCCACCATCAGCCCAAACTAGCCATGATGCGAGTCCCATAAAGAGAGAAGACCCTAAAGTGGCCAAGTGAATGAACCAAAGTGGTGGTGCATACCAAAATGGCTTGACCAATCTATTGTACTTATTATAGCCTGAAGAAATGAAGATTATTACCACCAAGTTGAGGGTCATAGGGATTGCAATGCCTATAGCTAGGGAACGTAGTGCCCGCTTTGCTTGTGCTTTCTTTGTTTCATGCATAGCTTGATGAGAAGCCATAATAATTTGCTATTCAAGAAGGGTGCGTGGAGGGAGAAAGTAAAAGTCAAAACAATCATAGAAAAGAGATTAATATGGGGAAATGAGTGTTTTGGAGCAAAACTAGGATGGAGAAATTAAGAAATTTGTATGGATTAGGTACATGACGAACAATGATAGAGCTTAATTCTAAATATCAATCACTGATGTATATGGTTAAATTATTCATCCGAGATTCTTTTCCTCTTTTTAAATATTGGTTTTAAATTTTTTTGGAGTTTTTGAAACTTAGATTAAAAAAAATACCCAACATCTTTTTAAGAAAATAATTTTCCATCAAATAGTGACGGATCTCGACTAAAATTCTTGCAGCTGCAGCTTGGACATGTGAGGATTTGAATTTGAAATTTTAAGATGAAGAAAATGTGGCAACTACCTTTATACACCAAAGAAATATGCATATATTTTGTGTAACTTAGAGTATTTGGGAAAGTGGTTTTGTGTATATTGGTTTCCTTTTAAGCCTCATTATCGAAGAATATAAGGAGCAGTAGTTTTGGGGTGCTAGAAAATTGGAAGGAAATAAATAAATAAAAGGTTCATTTATTTTAAGTCATAACCAGAGGGGAAAAAAATACATCTAATTGGGAAAAATGAACAAATATATGGAGAGTAATTTTCGAGCTAAAGACCTCCCCCATACTAACTTTGATAAGACAAGCTATGAATCACTAGGATAAAAAATACGAATTAGTGTGAGATTATATTACAAAATATGAGGGGGTGCAACTGCTCCACATCAAAATATCATTTATTATTCAAGGTGATGATAAAGACCAAGATAAAATATAAGTCGATGCATAAAATAGCACATGAAACATTTTTCTTGTTCAGAATATAATTATTGCTAATATTTTAACTAATCATATTTTCCTATTTTTTTAATCTTTTTCTAATGGTACTCCATGTGCATGTGTTTCTACGTAATAGCACTCTCTCTCCCTCTTCCTTTCTCATGTTAAGAAAAATGTCTAGATGTGCTAGTATTTTTACTAAACATTTTTCGCCCTAAAATGTATTTTAAGTAAAGATTGTTTTAACAATAATAAGATTCTTGAATTCGTAAGCTTAATGAGATGTATGTAGAAGAGAAAATCTTAACTTCCGTGACTTAAAGAGAATGATGAGGCAATCATGAGAGACCTTGTGAGAGAATTGACTTGAAGCGCCAAGATGCATGTCATTAGGGATACTCTTGAAAATTGTTTGCTGCTGTTAAGGTCATGGATGGTATAGACATGGATGAATTCATCCATATCTCTCGGGTAATGTATTGCAATATGTTTTCCTAAATTAGTTGTTACTCCTTGCAAATGCAAGATCTTTTTCAACAAATGGTAAGTTTGTAGTTGGAAGTCATTGAGAAAATTTCCATTTTAGATAATGGAAAGTATAGTCCGCAACAAACCAAGTTCCAGACAATGTCAAACTCCATCATTTCGAAAATATCCTTTGCTTTAAATTTCAGTATTTTCTCATTACATATTATTATGGGGAAAATGTCAGATAGATATCATACAATAGAATTATGAGGGGGTTGGCTCTACATGTCTACTTGTGCCTTCATCAAATACTATTTTGAGAATAAGATTTTGTGCTTGGCTACATGACTTCTTTTATAGGAATGATGAATGACTTTGGTTATTTTGGTTTTCTTAACTTTGACATACTTGATGAGATGAGCAGTATGATAGAAGAACTGGTGTAGAGGATCAATGAACTCTGAGAAAAAAATAGGAATGGAGAGTTCGCCATCTCCTTCGACCCCCGAGAGGGAGAAGATTTCGTTGCATGAGTTGTGTTTCGGACCGCTTTGTGCGATAAGTGAATGATTAATGAGGAGATAATGGGTTCGTAAGCTTAATGAAGTTTTAGGCTTTCATTATATTGAAATGAGTTACAGAGAGGTGAATACAAGGAAATGGCTTCCATGTTTATGGTACTTTTACAGGGGGGAGGAGTGTGCGCTTTGGCTTTACACTCTCCTTTATGTTGCTAAGATTAAGTTTCAGATGAAGCTTCCATTCCTTTTTCACTCCTTTTGTACTCTCTACGTTGTGATCATTGTTGGTTGTTGTGTTTTGGGCATTCTGATCGCCCTTGTTCTGGTTCTGCTGGTAGTTGCTGGAGGCATGCCCTTCTCGGTGTCTTCCATTGTTTCATTTTTTGTTTGACGATTCTTGGGCCTTCATATAATTTGGGCCTTGTAATTTGGGCTACCAAATATTGAGGTATCAACAATTGCCCCCTTTGCAGTGAGAGGGGAAAGAATTTTCCTTTCAGTGCAAATCCTATTTCTTGTCTTTTCCTCACTTGTTTCTCCTTTTCCTCCACCCTTCATCCTTCGCTCCTTGCTTTCCTTGTTATGCTTTCCGGTATCGCTTTTGGTGAAGGCGTACAGAAGGAGACGCCTTCGCATCACAGGTATCTGTCTTATACTTTCCTTAGCTTATCAGTTGCTTGGCAGTTTCAGCTTTTATGATGGACTTGAACTTTGCCATTTGGTGGGGTCTTGTCAATGGGCCATTTACTCTTGAGGTGTGAACTCTTTTCATTTTCTCTTTCTTCTTATTCTTCTGCTGCATTCCACGTGTCGTCAGGGGGAGAAGACAATACCCTTCAGCCCCTGGTACTTGCACGTTTTCCCATGTTCCCTCCTTTACTCATACTTTTCAAAACTTCCCCCAACCTTTCAGTTTCTCTTTGCTTAACTGCACACTTCTACCCGTTCTCTCTCTTTTCTCTGTCTGAAACTTCCTTTTTTCATTTCCTCAAGACCGAAAGCTTTTCTTGTTGCCCCTTCGTTCTTCGTCCTCTTGATTTCTTCTACTCATATCTTGCCCATTTCTGCATTTGCTGTCACTATGTCGAAATCGAAGGCTGCTATCCCTCCTACGATCGAAGATGCCTCTTCAAGCTCCGAGGAAGAGATTCAACTTCCCGGCCCTATCTCCTACTGCTTCTTGCAACATCTTCCCTGTCCCCGTTCTTATCCTATTGAACCAGGCCACCGCCGTTGGGCTTCGGGAGTGAGGGCGGACTCGCCCTTTGGTCCAGACTCAGGTGATTTCCTTGCCGGTTCCTCTTCTAAGGCCACAGTGGTCCCTGAAGACGCCGCCGAACTCATTGTGCATTGGGCCCTTCCCTGCTCCGTTCTTGTCTTCGCCGCTCAGAGTTTCCTTGGGTGGATGTGAACTTCAATGTTCGTGTGGGAGGCACCAGCGGTTGGCAAGAGTGGGTTGACCACATATTTTCTACTGATGCTGCATTTGCGGCCATTTTGGAAAGAGTGGGCATTGCCGCCGCAGTCAAGGCGTCTCCCCGGCTTGGTGCTAACCGTAAGCCTGATGATTTATTGATGTTGATGCAACGTTGGTGTTCCTCTACCCACACTTTCTTGACATCGTGGGGGGAGTTCACTCCAACCCTTGAAGACGTGGTTGTACTCCTCAAACTGCCCTCTTTTGGAGATAAGGGTTTTGATGTGGAAAACGTCGATGAACGTTTCTCCGAGTTATCAGTGGAATTGAAAGCCGCCTCGGCTCTTAGTGCCAAGTAATCTCGAGATCTCTTCAGACGAAGGTGTGTCTCTTATGCAAGGGGTTCTTCTTCTCAGAGAGTGAGGGATACTGGGAACTTGATTCCTAGAAGTCGAAGGGCGAATCAGCGCTCCTCCCTCAAGTATACTTTTGCTAGTTGGGTTAGATACTTTTTCGGTGATTTCCATGACGGCGAGTGTAACATCCCAAATTTTAACCCGTAGTATAATTATTATAATTATAATTATAATAATAACAATAATAAAGTCTAGGAATAACAAATCAAAGTACTTTTTAGTATTACAAAAATGTTAGGAAATATCGGGATTGGAACGTCCTGATTTCTTTAACGTTATAAATTATAAGTTTTATTGAATTAAATAATTGTTCCCTAGAATTTATCATTTAAGTGTTGAGTATTTTCCTAAAATGCATTATGTTAATTACGAAAGAATATTTAATTATATTTTAAAGTGAACTCTTTTAAAGAAAAATTAACATATTAAAATAAAGCTAAATATTTTGAATACTTTACTTAACTTGTATATATTCAATAAGGAATTATGTTTAGTGTTTTTAAATATATGACTTTATAACATTCGTAAAAATATATTCACTTATTTGAATTGATGACTAAATTCTATTTTTTAAATGCTCTTAAAAATAATCACCCTCATTGAAGGATATACTTTTTATATTTTCCTTAATGTGGACATACCAATATTTAAGTGCTTCTTAAGTAATATCAATTATTAACTTTATGATATCCCTGTATGTGATAGTATAATATTTAATTCTTGGTATTAGTTTCATTTTTTTTAAAAAAAATATAATAATATTGATTTTTATTTACAAGAAAGAATAAATAAATAAATAAAAGTATATTTAAAAAAAAAAGAAAGGGGGGTCTGTGCGTGTGTGTTTGGTGTGTTAGGGTATGAAACCCTCTTCTTTGTGCCAATGGGGGGTTCCAGCCGCCACCCCCCCTTCTCCCTCATAATTTCTTCTTCCTCTTCTACATTGAGTCTTCCTCCTCCCTCCGTTTCTCTCTCTCTTTTCCTTCTCAGGGCTCGCATTTCTCTCTCTCCGCTGCGGTCTCTCTCTTTCTCGTTCTCTCCTTCACTATCGATCGCCACCCAAGAAGACCGCCGCGCGCTGCCGCCGAGCCTGTGCCGTCGTCGCTCACGACCTCTCTCTCATCGCGCGCACACCACGCGCGTTCTCCTTCTTAGTCGCGACTTGCGACTTGCTGCCTCCGGGGTCGCGATCCGTTGCATCACAGCCACCATGGAGCCACCGCCACTGTGAGAAGACCGCGAGCCAACAACCGCCGCTGTTAATTGGAGCAGCCACGATCTTCTCTCTCTCCTTGGGTTTCTAGCGCCACCACCATGGATGAAAGCTACGAACCACCTAGCCTAGGACTGAACTGCTGGTTCGTGCACTTTCCACCGTCACCGTGACCGACTCCGTTGATGTGCTTCAAACCGGATGCGGGTGGAGTCTCGGATTTTAAACGGCTTCATTGACTCTACTGCTTCGAAAATCAGATTCGAGGATAAATCCCTATCACCTTTTTAATTGCTCTTCGTTATATGTTAATAATTATTTGATTATACTAACTGTATTAGCATTAATAACAATGATTTAGTGTTAAATGATTTTTGGAAAAAAAAAGGTAATATGCAGTTTAGTATTGATTTTCAGTTACATAGTTATTTATAATGATTTTAATTAGTTACTCTGACTTGGGATAATATTGGATTAACTGTTACGTCGAATAATGAATTTTAAAGAGTATTTTTGTGAAAGGTGCTGGGTTCCTAAGTAAGTGAGCTGTCGTTTAGTTTGGTTGAGTTGTCCCTGAACTAAATGATATCTCAGTTAATTAGGAATCTGATATATACGACATAACGTTAATTCGAGTCAAAATGTTGAGCATTAATTTCAAATTGAAGGGGAGTGTATTATTGGGACTTTTGAGATCTGTTTAGACTTATTTTTGAACAAAGAACGCTCTCTTTCAATCCTAAATTAATGGTGTCAAGTCATGACATTTGATTTTGTGACTTGAAACTAAAACTACTTAACTTTAATGTATTTTTGACTATTATGTTGGTATTGAAAGATTATATATTTTCAAGAAAAAGCTTTATTTAAGGGACTATAGTTCTAATTTTATTTGACTTTGATTCATGAATTTTAATTAAAGGTTATCGAAATTAACTTGTTTGATTTTCAAGTTAAAGCCTCTTTTCGTAAAACGCATTATACTAATGATATTTAATTCGTATGACATGGTTAGACGACGAAGGATTTTAGGAACCGCTGTGATGCGAACAACAAACCGCGTAGCGTTGTGAGCCGGAGCAGGATAGCCCCGTCGTGCCTCGAAACAGGTTTTGGTAGAACCCTTGAGGTAAGGGGTTCTTTACCTTGTTTTAGAGAGTATTTTCTGATTAGTATATAATACTTGCTAAGAATATCTGGGTATGCTTGTGATTGATTATTCGGGTAATTAATTTAAATTAAATATAAAGTAAGAAAGTAAATAAAATGAACTATAACTTGATACTTGTAATTGAATATGCAGGCTAAGTGCTATATGTTATCAGGTTTGTTTATTTGCTGGTTGTTAATTGTGAATGATTATAAATGATTATTTTTCTATATGTCTGGTTGATTTAAAGAGATATATATAAATCATTTAAGTGATTGAATTGTGATGTTGTGTGCTAAATTTGTATCGCGTAATGAATTGAATAATTGAATAATAAATAAAAGAAAGTAAATATGTATGAGATGTAAACTAGAATGAGAACTAAGGAATATAAAGAGTTAAAAATGTCATGGCATAAATTTAGGGAATTGAAAATATAAAGTGTGAAAATTGTTGTGTATGCTTGTAAGATAAATGTGTTAATAATGTAAGCCTATATATGAGTAATTTGAATACCATGCTTTATGTTTAATTCTAATTGTTGATATTTGAACTACGTGGTTGATGTATTGCTAAATCATAATGAGCCCTAGAATGTATGAATGGTGAAAAGACAAATATGAATGTTCGAAATTAAACTAAGTGCGAAATGTGTATTGTGATGCTTTAATATTAATATCTATATGAATAACATATGTGGTGGTATGAGGTACCTTCCGGTGTGGAGGTGAAGTACCATCAGGCCAAATTGTACGAGGTACCTTCCAGTGTGGAGGTGAAGTGCAATGGTATGAGGTACCTTCCGGTGTGGAGGTGAAGTACCCATAGGCCAAATTGTATGAGGTACCTTCCTGTGTGGAGGTGAAGTACAGCGGTATGAGGTACCTTCCGGTGTGGAGGTGAAGTACCCAATGGCCAATTTGTATGAGGTACCTTCCAGTGTGGAGGTGAAGTACAATGGTATGAGGTACCTTCCGGTGTGGAGGTGAAGTACCCATAGGCCAAACCGTATGAGGTACCTTCCTGTGTGGAGGTGAAGTACAACGGTATGAGGTACCTTCCGGTGTGGAGGTGAAGTATCCAATGGCCAATTTGTATGGGGTACCTTCCGGTGTGGAGGTGAAGTACAATGGTATGAGGTACCTTCCGGTGTGGAGGTGAAGTACCCATAGGCCCAAATTGTATGAGGTACCTTCCGGTGTGGAGGTGAAGTACAATGCTAAGAGATATATCTTAAAAATGAAATGGAAAATGAATTATAATAATGATACAGAACTTGAAATGATGTTTTAGCATTATCTGCAAAAGACTAAATAATTATGAAGTACAATGGTATGAGTTACATCTGAAAAATGAAATGGAAATATAAATGGAATTGTATGTTGGGAAATTAGAACGTGAAAGGTAAATGAAGAAGAGAATGTGAAATATAAAAGTATATAAGTGATGTGTTTGGAATATGTGAAAATTGTAATTATATGATAACTGATTCATGAGTGTGAGAGGGGTATTCATTAGAAAGTTGATAGGAGAATGAGAATAAGGAGAAAATATGGAATACCTAATATGGACATAATGAACAAGAGATGAGCAAATGAGATTATTGTGTGTTTGAGCATGCTGGTTTGTCTAAATGGAAATATATGTGCTATGTGCTAATTGTGTTTGACTTGGTAGGTCATTATGTCTAGTTAGAAACTATTTCTCTATTTCATGTGTAAAGCTCACCCTTGCAACCATTTTTACAGGTTCAAAGTTTGAGCAGACACAGTTGTCGGCCGAGCAGGAGTACACTCCACACCGTGGAGTGTTATTTAGTGTAGAGGGAATTATATTATTTTTATTATAATTAATTTAATTTGGTGATGAAACAATTCGTTGTAAGCCCTGAGTTTTGTTTTATTTTGTTAGCAGGGCATGAAAAACAAATTAGTATATTTATATATATTTTCTGAATTGTACTGGTTTGACAGGTGAAAGCTTTAAATTTTTGGGAAGTCCGATAAACAGAGGAAACTCTGTCCGTTTTTCCGGAAAAATATTCTTAAGTATTTTAATTTAAAAATAAATTTTTAAGTTCCAATTTTCCTAAAACTCTAATTTAACTAAATAATTGTGAGGGTGTTATAGCGAGTTTCAAGCTGGGCCCGTCACAGATTCACGCCTTTGTCGTGCCGCCTTCGTTGCTTTTTGGCTGAGTAGGTACGTGTTTCCTGGACCTCCGTGGGAGTCTGTGAGCCCATGTGTTTTTCTTTTTGCTTGTCTTTTGGCAGAAGGCGTGCGCCTTCCTCTTGCTCCATTCTTCTTGGGCGGCCTATATGCTCGCCTAGATCAAGTGGCGGAACAGATGCGGATTTCTCGAGGACGCTTTGCGATCAATTCTTACATTGATCTGACTTTCCTTCAGTACTTCTTATTTGAATGCTTCCCGGACTATGGTCCTGTTAGACTCCCTCCTTCGACTGATGCTATTAACTTGGAGCCTCGCTCTTGGTGTTGGACAAGAGGATTTCCAAGGGAATCTTTGATTTCTCTTATCGATTCAGAAGATAAGTTTGTGTTTCGTCCTTATTTGGACAACATTCCAGCGGGCGGCGATCCCTTGCATCCCTTGTATGATGAGGAAGCTTTTGCTACAAGAAATGATGCTGCTGCCCGTTTTGAGGGAATCTATGATCTGTGGAAGTTAATTTTGACTGCTCGCTGCTTGCCCGGCTTCGTCCCTCTAGACAGCAAGAGTGCCCATGGCGGAGCTCTTTGGCCTTGCGCTTATCGCCCTGATCGTGTGGCTAGACAATTCGGGCGCGATCAAGCCCCTTGCGTTCTTCATATCGAGCAAGCCCCGGTAGAAGACTTGGTTAAAATGCTTCTTTTTGGTGCAACTCCTGATGCTTCTGATACTGCTTGTGCTTTTGTTCCTCCTTTCCGTGTTGGGGGTGTTTTGCGCACTTGGATTACATCCCATGAGGATATTCTTCAGCATCTGCGGGATTTCGAAGCCTCTTCATCGCGTTCGACCCCTCCTTTGCTGCCCATAGTTTATAATGACCCTTATTTCTGCACCTCTATGAAGAAAGTGAAAGGTAAACGTCTTGGCCATTTTCTGTTTTGTCGCTTTTCTTTCCTTGCTTTGTATTAATTTTTGTTTGATTTTGCTTTCAGTTGAGGGAGACTCGCCTAGTCGCAAGGCTACTGCGTCCTCCTCCGCTGCCCCAAATCAAGGCAAGAGGAAGGCTTCCTCTCAAGGTCCTTCTGTTTCCAAGTCTCCTGCTAAAGGCGGTGGCAGTGGCGCCGCCAAGTCTCGCAAGAAGAGAAAGGCAGCTGCAGCCGTACCCACTCGCCGATCCAGTCGCCTGCGAACTTCCGGTATTCACATTGCTCCCTCTTCTCCTGTTCACGTGGATTTGGTCCAGGATGATGTTAATGAGACCAACTCAGATGATTCTTTCTTGTCTTACCATGATGCCTCCGTCGAAAGCGGCGGCGCTGAAGAACATCCTCCGGGTTTCATTTTCTGCTCTTTTTGCTTGCGGCTCACCAGGCTCTTTTTCGTTTTTTCTCCATTTATGTTTTGCTCTTCTTAGATAATTTCATGACATTGCTAATTCTCTTCTTGTTTTTGAGTGCAGGTGACTCTGGTGATCATTCATCGGCGTCGCCCTCATCTCAGTTTCCTGAAAGCGTTCCCGTTATTCCTTCGACAATCCCACCTGTTTCTGATCATGAAGACCCCACGGATTTCTTCCATCAATCTTCCGCTGGTGGGGGTGTTGCCCCCTTTGTTCCTTCTGAATCTGCTGCCAGTGAGGATTTTGATTCCTTGATGTCCCCTGTTGGCACTCCTAAGAGTGTTCTTGTTTCCTCTAAGGGTGTGCCTTTAGATGCCCCTTCGGGTGCTGCTGACATTGTTGATGAAACTGTTTCTGATACTCCAAGATTTGGAGACATGTTTGGCGGAATGGGCGTTGAGGTTGATGCCTCTGTCCCTTCGGAGAGCCGAATCACTGTTACTGCTGAGACCCCAATTGGAGAGCGTCTTGCCCCCGGAGGCAACACAGGTCTTGTTCCTTCAGCTGATAAGGGTAAGGCTCCCGCCGAGGCGGCTGAAGCCCCTGAAAATGTTATTGACCTTCTTGGTGGGCGCTCTGCGCATGAAGCTTCTTGTTTCGGGACTCCTTCCACAGGAGCAGGTCACACCTCTGCTTTCCCAGGATCTTCTTCAGTTTGTAAGTGTTTCTTTCTTTTCTTGACCTAAGTTGGACTTTTCTCCTTTTGTGTTCTTGTCTCATTATTTCTGCGTGTACTGCTGTGTGCTTTTGCAGCTGCACTTTCTGCAGATGACCAAGCTTTGATTGATTCATTCCTTCGTGCTCGTACTTCTTTGATACCTCCTCGTGCTTCGCTTCCTCGTCTTTTCAAAGAGTCTGGTTCTCGCACCTTGTTACGGATGCTGCATTTGGTTCGCTCGGTTGATGTGGATGCCTTGCCATGGGAAGACAAGGCTGAGATTCTGGATTGCCTGTACACGCTCCGATTTCAACATTACTCCTGTTTTTGGCTTGAGAATGCTATCGCTGGTTTTGAGAGCTTACGTCCTCCATTTGACGATGCTGAGTTGGATGAGGCTGAACGCTCATTGCAAGAACGCCGTGCTCCTTTAGTATCTCGCATCAAGGAACTTTCCTCTCAGCTTGACCAAACGACCTCCGAGTTAGAGAGTCTTGACCAGGAAATCAGAGATTTGGCTACCATGAAGTATTCTTATGAAGAAGTTTGCAGGACCACTTCCTTGAATTCTCTCTTTATCATTTAGGCACTATTTTCGCCACATGTGCTGCTACTTTTGACATTCTGCTTTTCAGACTATGGTTTCAGTTGCTGCTTTCTTTTAGCTTCGTAATTTGTATGACTTTGTTCGGATTTAACCTCTATCACTTTTATTGCTTTTGAACTTGTACTCTGGGATTTATTCCGCTGAACTTCGAAGTTGTTCTTTCAAGTTTGGACTCTACTTTGTATGCTTGTTGCTACCTTGACGATGTTCATGTATGTGTTGTCTTTTTATTTCTCTGTTCGCCTTGCGCCTAGGCTTGCATTTGGATTTTACACTTTTGGCTCTTGTGCGCTTTTCCTGGCTTTGTCGCTTTGGCGATTGTGGCTTGAACTTTGTCTTGTAAACGTAGCTTTATTTGTGCTCGTTACTGTACTTGCGCTTGTTTTTATTCTTGTATGCTCTTCTCAGTTTGGTGCTTTTTCTTGATAGCACACATCTCTTTTTTTTTAAAGGGCTTTTATGTCCTTGGTGCCCAAGGAAGGTTTTCTTTTCTTCCTCCCCTCTCCACTTTTTTTTTTGGAGCGCGCTTTGGGCGCTTCAAACTTGCTGAAGATTTTAGCAGCCCCTCATGTCATTGGTGCCAAGATTTTTCCTTGGGGTGCACGTTGGGCACATTCTACAGATTTTGCCGTTTTGGGCTTTTTCTTTTCAGTTGCCGCTTTGGGCTTTTCAGCTTGCCGCTTTTGGGCTTTTCAGCTGCCGCTTTGGGGCTTTTTCTTTTCAGTTGCCGCTTTGGGCTTTTTCTTTTCAGTTGTCACTTTGGACTTTTTCAATTTGCTGCTTTGGGCTTCATAAACTAACGGATCGCCTTGGATCTTGCATTAGCCAACCTCTTTTTCTACAGATTTTCCGCCCGCGTTTAAGACTAGCGCCCTTGTTTCCCGGGACCTTTTCTAGTCTCGCGATATGGCGTACTTTTCCCGCGTCTGTCCCGGAAATTTCTCTTTTCGAGGAGGTCTATCCGGGTACCGCGATAAGGCGCTTGTGCCCGCGGTACGGTTCAACACTATTCTTTTTCTTTTCTTTTTCTTCTTCTCTTCCTTTTCTTTTTTTTTTTGAAGTGTTGAACCTCGCGTTCTGGCATTATTGACCCTGTTTGAGGGGGTTTTTGATACAGTGATACCTCATGTCATTAGTATCATTTGAGCTCTTTCCGGGGACACCTCATGTCATCAGTGTCACTTCAAGCTTTAGTATTGGCACCTCTTGTCATAGGCGCTACCTTGCTTTTGGCTGTTTGCTCAATCTTTGATTGCTTGTGCTTTGTAACACCTCTTGTCACTGGTGCTACTTTTCTTTATACTTTTCTTGATATCATCAGTTTGTAAACACTTGGATTTCTTGGTTGTACTGGCTTTTGTGCTTATGCTTGCCTTTGCATAATTTGCTTTCATGCATGAATAAGCTCAGATGCGTCTTGCTTCAAGGGCTTCGTTATTACTATAAACTTCTTCGTTTCACTTGTGTCAGGATGCTTTGGCTTGCTTATGCGAGCAGACTGGGATGAACTCAAGATTTTAGCTTAGCTCGCCTTGGTTATGTTATGTTTGGAACAATTTTGGGTCAGTCACTTGTACGTTTTTTGGCTTGCTTTCCTCTTGCGCTTTGCTCTTGCACCTGATTCAATGCTTCAGTGTTTAAGTATGCCTTTGAGTAACATAATTTTCAGGATCTTGTACTCGCATCGGTCATTACGAAGCTTGCATTCGCCCCCATGTTGCATGTGCACCTTTTTATGTGTGCCTTGTAGTTGTACACCTTTGCAATTGTACGCCTTTGCAATTGTAATCACAGCCGCCTTGAAGGTTCGCCTTTGACTTCTGGCCGGCTGTTTTGCTTGAAAATATCTTCCGCTTCATCTTCATTCGCTCTTGGGTTCAGTTGTGTCAGCTTTGCATTTGTGCTTGCTCTTGCTCTTCCATTACTTCTCTTGCACGCTTTTGCTTCGAAGCCACCTTCGTCTATCTGGTTTGAATTCATTGTCAGCTTTTGCTTTCAGCTTCTGATGTAGCTTGTTTTTAGATTTTTGGCTTGACATTAGTAACATTCTGTTTTTGGTTTACTTCATGATTTCTGACTTCAACACTGTTTATTTTTTCTGATGCGCCTCAGATTTTATCTTGGCAATTCGACTTCACATGAGGCTTTGGTACAACTGTGTTTTTCTAGCCTTTGCTTGCTCCATCTTTCATCTTGTCAATTAGTCTATGTAAAATGCGTGATTACTTCTGCTTGTAAGGTTGACACGCGCCCTGCCACCATGACCCCGTGTTCGCCTTCTGGTGTGATTTCATTCTTTATCTTTTCCTGATTTTGTTTGTTTGATCTTTACTGATCTTTTCTATTTGTGTTGGGCTGCTTTCTCTTGAAACTTTGCTCTTGTTTCATTGTTCGCTGTTTGATACTTCACTTTTGATCGCCTTCTCGAGAGCGCTTTTCCATTCTGGATAGCTCAGGTATTTCTTGTTCTCAGTGGAGGAAGCGGTCCTCCCATGACATTGAGTATCTTAGCAAAACTTGACAAATCATGGCTTGAGAGCGTACTTAGGACTTCTCAAATCTCAGAAAGAGGTCGCTTCTTGTTCCTATATAGACAGATTTCATTTTTAGGATATTTTCATGCTACTCATATCCGCTTTGTCGGTTATTTCTAGTATTGTGTACAAAATAAATCATGCATCATCATGTAACATTACCAAGATTACGTTTTCATGTAACGCTTTTTCTAAAGCACGCCTTCTAAGCATCTAAATCATGCAACTTATAACAGGAAACACTGTGTTTGCAAAATGGAAATACCAATTTTAGTTCTACAACAAACATTCAAATGTACAGAGTTATCTAATTATTGCTTTTCTAGTCAGATATTTTATACATATCAGAGTGACAACATTCATGATTGTGATCATACATATGCAATTCTCAGCCATGGCAAACTTAGAGTCAGACCATCTTCATAACATATCATAACAATGTTATTCTAGACAAAGTAAAATTAAATCATTGTTATCAGGATAATCTTAGACATGAAACTAACTACGTAGAGCATGATGTCATGTGAAGGCGATACTTCCAAAAGCATATTAAGACACAGATGCACGAAATGAGCATACAATAGCTATATTTCCTTAACTATGCATACAGCAACTGATACGTGATTGGGTACAATACATTTTTTATTTGGTCATGATTCATATCTATCATAATTAAAGTCATGAAAAAGGCATACTAGCATATTCACTGAGTTAAGAGTTATGTGTACTTAGCTTTTAGTGCAGCAAGTTTTCCATAAAACTTTCTGGTTGCGCCTTTGCTCCTGAGTTTCTACTTTCTGTAATCTGGCGCCTTCGTCAGTGAGGGCGTACTTTGTGTAGCGCCTTCGTCGATGAGGGCGTACTTTGTGTGACGCCTTCGTCAGTAAGAGCGTACTTTTGCCCTTTCGGTTGTGTGACCGCCTTCTGAAAAGCTAGGTAGAGCGAACGTTGTCGCCTTTTGAAGCGTCGCCTTTTGAAGCGTCGCCTTTCTGGACAGTTGGGCTCGCAAGGATCTAGACCGCCTCTTGGACGAGTCTCGTCGCCCTCTGGAAAGTTTGTGTCAGAGCGAACCTGGTCGCCTTCTGTGAGCACGCCTTCTGTGGAGATCGCTCTCTAAGGAGCGCCTTCTAGGGAGCTCGCCTTTTGGGAGCAGGCCGCCTTCCGAGGAGGTCGCTTTTGGACTGAAAGACCACCTCCGCGCCGTAACGCTTCTTCAGTTGGAGACTGTTGATAACAGTGAGCGCCTTCAAGAGCCGTCTTTGGAGCAACGCTTCTGGGAGCATTCCCTTCATAGTTCGGAGCCATAACTTCCCTGATTGGCTGGGTTAAAGCTCAACCTCCTAGAAGCTGCTCCTGTTCCACGGCATGTAAGACTGGATGTTGGGTTTTGAATGGCAACTGCGGGTATCGCCTTCGGAGCGGCATCTCCCACAGGCACCTGCTGCACGACGTGAATCCCATTTCCTTCAAGGTTGGAAGCCATAGCTTCCCCAGTGGAGTCGCCAATTGTTTCGGACCGCTTTGTGCGATAAGTGAATGATTAATGAGGAGATAATGGGTTTGTAAGCTTAATGAAGCTTTAGGCTTTCATTATATTGAAATGAGTTACAGAGAGGTGAATACAAGGAAATGGCTTCCACATTTATGGTACTTTTACAGGGGGGAGGAGTGTGCGCTTTGGCTTTACACTCTCCTTTATGTTGCTAAGCTTAAGTTTCAGAGGAAGCTTCCATTCCTTTTTCTCTCCTTTTGTACTCTCTGCGTTGTGATCATTGTTGGTTGTTGTGTTTTGGGCATTCTGATCGCCCTTGTTCTGGTTCTGCTAGTAGTTGCTGGAGGCATGCGCTCTCTGGCTTATCCTCTTCTTTATCTCTCTCCTTCGTATTCTGTCTCCTACTTCTCTTCGGTGTTCCTTCTCTGAAACTTGGGGAAGAGAGCTAGTGTTTCATGTGTTTGTTGTGTTGTCTTCTTCAGTTGGGTTCCTTTTTCCTCCTTGTCCGTGTTCTTCATCTAAGTTGTAGAGGAGAAAACCTTGTGTTTTGTGTGTATTGTTATCGTCGCTCCGATGTATTGCTTTCCTCCAGAGGTATCCTCGCTGGCTCTCCCCAGCTCCTCTCGCCCTCTTTTTTCTTCTCTCTCTCCGCCCCCTTTAAGAAGGAGAAGTATCTCTTATTTATAATGGTGCTTTGGACCAGTGGTCATTGGTTGCTCACCTTTTGCCCGCTGGATAATAGCACTTTGCATCATGTGCTCAGGGTACCTTTTCAGTAGCTTTGTCTCCTTTACCGTTCTTGGCTTTGGCATTGATGATTACAGGGAAGGAGAGGGGCTCAAGTCTTACTACTCTCAGCTTCGTCTTGGGTAGCTAAAAGATTCCATCTTGGCTTCCTCTGCAAGTCGTTGGGGTCCTGGGTAGTTGTGTTGCCTTTGCCTGGACATGTGCGCGCCTTCCGCAAGCTCCACTTCCTGTTCGCCCTCGTTTATCCTGACCTTCTCCCCAGGTTTCTGCGACGCCTGGCATGCTGTGCTCACTGCCACCAGTACGCCTTGCTCTTTCTCCTGGACACCTCATCAGAATATGTCGCCTCGACGACTGTCGCTTTGGGCGCGTGACGCTTCGGGCAGCTCTTGGAGCTTGCACGCCTTTCTCGGTGTCTTCCATTGTTTCATTTTTTGTTTGACGATTCTTGGGCCTTCATATAATTTGGGCCTTGTAATTTGGGCCACCAAATATTGAGGTATCAACAAGTTGTTTCCCAAGATAGAGGATCAATTAACGTGTCAGCTAGTGATTCAACATATAGTTTTCTATTTGCCATGATTCATATCAAACATTATGGCTTGATTCTTGTTAAATGGCCCAAGTATATGTCATTCGCCTTTTATTATAGAAACTCTTTTGGTCAATGCACATAGTTATGAAATGTTCTACGCGTTTTTATGGATTATTTAACACTTGAAAGATTCAGATTCATCCACGATTTAAGATTTTATTTTGCATTATAATGTGTTACCTCAACCCTCAATTATTCCTTCACAGCTTCGCAGAGTAACTAGACATATTTTAATTTAAAAATCCTTATTAATGCCTCAAATACTCAAATTGAGATACAGATGTTCGGGTTTAAAACTCCAGAGGTTGTTTGATCGTTTCCTATTCCGCTCTCCTTTCTCTCTTGCCCTTATAAGACATCATATGAGTGTTCCATTTGATAAAAATATCTGCGAATATAATTCCAAGCCTGTTTATTAGTTAATATTGCTAATACTAATAGAGGATATTGTTATAAAAATGATAAATAGGTTATAGGTTTACAAATTAATATACAAGCTTGCATTATAAAGAAATTGACATATGTCACAAAGTATACTTTGTTAACTATTGATTGGTGAACAAGTGACATGTATCACCTTTTTATGGTGTAAATTAAAATTATTTGTATGTTGATTTTTAAGTGTATATATCATTACTCAATTGATATTGTCATAATTTGAGATAAAAATTGTAGAAAATGGCATATTTATCACATGTTTATATTTAGTAAATTAGGACTATATCATAAATTGGTTAGCTATATCATTAGGATTAATTACCTATTAATGTATTACCTATTTGTAATCATTCTACATGCTATAAATAGCATCTGTGTGGCCTGTTTTAGACACACAACATATTATTCTCAACCTCTATTATTATATATGGTATCAGATAGGGTTCGATCCTAGCTTGTGTAGCCGGCCCTAATTTAAAAAAAAATCACTGTACACTATACAGTCGGCCCTAATCTCTCAATACCCCACCACCACACGCTTCCTTCCGCGATGTGCCCTAACCGCCGTTGCCACCATTCTTGCTGTCACACGCGCCTCCACCCGGGATTTCCTTCTCGACGCGTGAGCTTCACACGCTTCCAGTGACCTTATCCCCACTGTTCACTGCCGCTTGTCAGCATGGCGCGCGTATGATCCCTTCGCCGCTGCCACAATCATTTTTACCAACGTCCCGCTCATTCCCTGTGATAAACTCACTGGGTTAGCGAACTATTCCACCTGGGCAGCCGCTGTCTAGCTTTGGTTCACCGGACAGGGATGCGAGGAACACCTTCTCAAGCAACTCAAGGACATACCTTCAAAATACCAAGCCCTTTGGAAACAAATTGATGCCTCCTTATGTGGTGTCTTATGGTATTCTCTTGATGCCAAATTGCAAGTTCAGTATCGTGTCTTCCAGACATGCTATGAGGTTAGGAACAAAGCCAAAAAGGTGTATTCCAATTATGTTAACCGTCTCTACACCGTCATTTCAAATCTCGTTCATATGAAGATGGATGACATGGACATGGAAACATACCTGGGTAATTTTAATAGTTTTGTTGTTGAATTTGAAGCTCTTATTCATTTCAGTGATAATGCATAGAAGCACACAGAACAACGTAGCAAGTTCTATATGGTTCTTGCCTTGCCTGGCCTTCCACCCAAGCTTGATTCTGTGCGCAATAAGATATTATCTAGCCCTTCCGTACCTTCTTATGATGCTGTTAGTGAACAATTGTTGCGCCTTTCTCCGTTTACTGCTTTGCCCCTCTCTGTCTCTGTGGACTCTACAACACTTGTCATTAGGGGTGTTCCCGGATCGGTTCGATTTGGTTTTGGGACAAAAACTCATCCGATCCAATTATAAAATATGCTTGCGGTTCGGTTGGGTTCAGTCCATTATATTACCAAATCCAATTTGATCCAATCCAAGAAAAACCTTGTGATTTCGGTTTGGTTCGGTTCGGTTTCAATTTATCAAATTTTTTTCCTATAATCTCTGTAATGAAGTTTCTTCTATGATATCTGTAAAAATAACTGCGCATTGAATTTTTTTGATATTCTTTAATAATATCAAAACATGTAGTTTATCAACTTATCATGTACATTGCAGTTTTTGCTATAATCTCTGTATAAAAAGCCACACAAAAATAGTAACAAAACACATGAATTCAGACTGCAAAATAATGAAACACCATGAATCAGAAACAAAAACCAAATAATAATATCAACACTGAAGTTTTCTTATAATATCAAGACTGAAAATATTTCTAATAACACTAAGAAAATGGTAACACTAAGCCAAAGATAGTAACACTTGAAAAATTAATAACACTAAGAAAATAGTAACAAAGTAAGGAATTGAAACACAAAGTGCAAAATAAGAAAGGGAAGCATGAAGAAGCACGAAGTAAATATGACCTCCATTGCAGTGACGGCGGAGATCAGAGAGACATGGTGTTTTAACTTTTGAGTGATAGCGGAGAGAGTAATCGAAGGAGAGAGCGTTCGTGGAAGGGCGACGGTGGGTTGAAGGTTTGAGGGCGACGCTGCTATTTTGAGCGATGGTGGCGGCTCTGCCTTCGTGAAAGCATCCGTGGTGTTTCACTGTTTTGAGTGACGACGGAGAGAGTGATCGAAGGAGAGAGCGACGATGGGCTGAGGGTGGCGGCTCAGAGGTGTTTGAGGGACTGAGATCTGAGGTGCAACCATGTAAAACTAAAAACCTAGCTTTTTAAGTGTTAAACTCTGCATTTTTGTAAAGCTGTATAGGGAAGAATCGGTCTGGTTTGGATCAGTTCGATTTTATAGCATCAACCGAAAACTGAACCAAACCGATCGGTTTTCTTCAAAACAATCCAAAAAAATTTTATTCAATGCGGTTTTTTTTCGGTTTTCGATTTTTTTGGATTTGCTTACGGTTTTTAATTGGACCGGTTTGGATCTGAACACCCCTTCTTGTCATTAACCCATCTCATCGTGGAGGTCGAGGGGGTGGTCATGGTGGCAACCGTCCTCATCCACGCTGCAACTATTGCCACTGGTATGGTCATGTTGAGACAAAATGTCGAACTAAGGCCCGCCAACAGCACCAGTCAACTCATATAGCCCAGACCACCTCTCATATCCCACCAGAGGGGGTTACAGTTTCAGTTACTGAGTACAATGAATATATTCAACTCAAAGTTGTCATGCAATCCTCTGCACCAGTGGTTTCCATTGCTCATATGGTTAATCCTGTAGCTTTTGTCTCTCAATCTTCCTCTCTTGGCCCGAGGATTCTTGATTCTGGTGCATCGGATCATATGTCTGGTAACAAATCATTATTTGCTCTTTTGTCCTATATGGATAACTTACCTTTTGTTACTCTTGTTGATGGTTCCCAAACTAGAGTTGAGGGCATTGGTCACACTAATCCTCTTCCCTCACTATCTTTGGAGTCTGTCCTTTATGTTCCCGCTTGCCCTTTTAATATCATATCTATTAGCAAACTTACTCGTACACTACTTTATTTCGTCATATTTGTTGACATCTCTGTTTTGATTTAGGATCGACGGACTGGACAGATGATTGGAGCAGGTCATGAGTCCCAAGGGTTGTATCACCCAACCTCACTAATAGCGAGTATTGCTTTAAAGTCACCCGATATCCGTCATCAACAATTAGGTCATCCCATTTTTCAGAAACTCGACTTATGGTTCCTGGTTTACAAGTGTCTTCGCTTGAGTGTGAGTCATGTTAGTTAGGAAAGCATACTAGAAGCACATTTCCTGATAGAATAAATGAGAGAGCTGCATCTCCCCTTTTGCATTAGTACACTCTGATATTTGGGGTCCGAGTCGTGTTACTTCTACTTTGGGTTATGGTTATTTTGTCACATTCATTGACAATTATTCTCGATGTACTTGGTTATTTTTGTTGAGAATAGAAGTTCACTTTTGTCTACTTTTCAATATTTCTATTCGAAAATTTGCACCCAGTTTGGACTATCGATTAAGATTCTTCGCAGTGACAATGCTTATGAATACATGTCAGCTCCATTTCAGGCTTTTTTGCACTCACAGGGGATTCTTCATCAATCCTCTTGCCCTCACACACCGCAACAGATTGGTGTTGCAGAGTGCAAGAATCGTCACTTAGTTGAAACAGCTCGGACACTGCTTCATCACAATCATGTTCCACTTTGTTTTTGGGGTGATGCTATCATTACTTCATGTTATTTGATCAATCGCATGCCCTCTAGTGTGCTCAACAACTAGATACCTCACTCCTTGTTAGTTGTTTCCCAAGCAAAATCTATACTCTCTGGCACTCAGAGTGTTTGGATGCACATGTTTTGTACATGATCTCACCCCTGACAAAGACAAGTTAGTGGCTAAATCTCTCAAATGTCTATTCTTGGGGTACTCCCATTTGCAGAAAGGCTATCGGTGCTACTTTTTTACCTTGCAGCGCTACATTACTTCAGGCGATGTCACATTCTTTGAGACTCGATCTTTCTTCCCATCCTTTGATTCTTTATCAGATGTCTTCCTATTTTTAGAGCAAGGTTCATCACCACCAATTGCTCCTTTGCCTGTAACCATTCCATCATTCCTCACTTGTCATCGATGACCTTGTCCTTCACAGGCACCATAGCCGGTACAAACTAAACAACCTCCCATTGATACTTGTGATTCCCCAGACTCATCATCGTCTCCATCGGTCTCTCCAGCTCTGCCGCCTGACTCCGAACTTCCAATTGCCTTATGTAAAGGCTTCAGGTCCACTCGTAACTCCAATCCTAAATATATGTTAGCCCTTTCTTCTAATCGATTATCTTCCAAATATTATGTTTTTATTTCCTCTTTGGATTCTATATTTATTCCTAAGACTCCAACGGAGGCCTTCTCTCATCCAGGATGGCGACAAGCTATGATTGATGGGATGGCAGCCATGCATACTAATGGCACTTGGGACCTTGTTCCTTTACCTTTGGGGAAGACCACTATTGGGTGTATATGGGTTTATACTGTCAAGGTTGGATTAGATGGTAGCATTGATTGGTTGAAGGCTCGTCTTGTGGCTAAAGGCTACACCCAAATATTTGGCTTGGACTATGATGACACTTTCTCTCTAGTGGCCAAACTCACCTCGTTTAGGTTGCTCCTTACCCTTGCTTCTATCCATCATTGGCCTCTTCATCAGCTTGATATCAAAAATGCATTTTTACATGGTGAGCTAGACAAAGAGGTCTACATGGATCAGCCTCCAAGATTCCTTGTCAAGGATTCTCCTAACTTAGTATGTTATCTTCGCCATTCCATCTATGGGCTGAAACAATCTCCCTGTGCCATCTATATATGGGCTGAAACAATCTCCCCGTGCTTGGTCCACAGCCGATTCAGTTCAACTCTCTAACAATTTGGCATGACAAGATGTGTTGTTGATCATTTTGTATTCTTTCTCCATTCATCTCTTACTGCTAGCATTTTTCTGGTAGTGTATATTGATGACATCATTATCACAGGAAATGATCATACTGGCATTCTCCGTCTCAAACAACATCTTTCTAGTCAATTTCAAAGTAAAGACATGGGTCCTCTTAAATATTTCTTAGGCTTTGAGGTTGCTCACTTTGCTTTTGGCATTATTCTTAATCAATTCAAATATGCTTTGGACATTCTTGACGAAACAGGCATGCTAGAATTCAAACCTTGTGATATTCCTATGGACCCCAATTTAAGTTGATCCCGAGTCAGGGGGACCATTGAAAGACCTGAGCCAATATCGACGCTTGGTCGGCTGACTAAATTACCTTACAATAACTAGACCTGAAATTACTTTTGTTGTAAGTGTCGTAAATTAGATCATGATTGCCCCTTGTGATGCTCATTGGGCTGTTGTGATCCATATTCTCAATTACATTAACAATGCACCAGCTAAAGGGCTAGTTTATGCTGATAAAGGCAATACTAAGATTGTGAGCTATTCAGATGCTGATTGGGCTGGATCTCTATTTGATAGAAGATCCACATCAGGCTATTTTGTTCTTATAGGAGGGAACTTAATCTCGTGGCTGTTGGAAACCAACAAGCGGCTCAAAATAGTCTAGAGGGGGGGTGAATAGAATTTTGAAGCCTTAATACAAATATTTCGATCACCAAAGAGAATGGATTTGAGAAAATAGATTTTCAAACAAAAATATATTGATTAATCGATTAATTTCAGTATTAATCGATTAATGCTGAAGCTTACTTTCAAACTAATCGATTAACTAAAGCGTTACTCGATTAATCTGAACAGTATCTGATGAAAATTCAGTTTTAATCGAAATTCAATGGAGATTGCAATACAGTGATGCACCAACAAATGATGAATGAATGATTGAACAATGCTAATTAAATTTACCAAGCCAAATTAGGTTGATTAACAAGGAAACGAAAAACCCCTAAAATTAACCTAATTAATTTGTTCTAGGTTAAAGAAAGCTAGAAGAAATAAAAGCAAGAAGACAAGATTTTATCCCGGTTCACTTTCACCCACTTGAAAGCTACATCCAGTCCCCTCTATCAAAGATAGAGAGTTTCTACTAGATACTTCAAATGTTAGATTACAATGTTAAGATGCAGCTCACTCTAAGCTCTCCTATCTTAACCCCTTACAAAGAGAGTACCAATCTCTTTGCTAATCTACCCAAATGAATCTGTATCTTGTCCTCTTGAATTTGTTGAAGGATGCTCTCCAACCAAATTCTTTTCCACTTGCTTTGATATTCTTCAAAGACTTCAAATTTGTGAATCTTCACTTGTTGTTGAAAGCTTGATTGATACAACCCCTTGTTGTGAATAGCTCCAACACAAAATACTAAAAGTAGAAAACTTGAATCTCAATAGAACTTAGAATATTGAATTGATTGTAAGTGAAGAAGATAGAAAGATGTTTTTAATCTTGATAGCACAATTGGAAAATAGTAATAGCTCTTGAAAGAATATTGAAAGTATGTTTCTCTATAGAAAATTTTGAAAGAGTGTGTAACCTTGACAAAATAGAAAAGAAAAGCTTTTAAACAAAATATTATTTTTATGTCACAACAGTAATTAATCGATTAACATATTACTCACTAATCGATTAACCTATGTTAATTCGTGCTAATCGATTAACGTTTAACACATTAATCGATTAACCTTTATTAACATAATCAGTGTTGTACAGTTATACGCGTTAATCGATTAACCTTATCAAGCTAATCGATTAACCACTGTAAAAAGTGATTAAAAATAAGCTTTTCAAAAATACTTTGATCAATACTTTAATTAGAGCTATTTTATCAAGATTAATCTTTCTTCACTTAATAATCAAACAATATTTAAAACCTATATTGAGATTCCTAAAGCTACCACCCACTCTCATGATATGCAAAATAAAATATTACATTGATTAGAAATAAATATAAACTTAATCTAATTCTAATCTTCATGAGTGGTGCTTCCTTGTTGAATGTTGTTGCTTGGCTTTAGGTTGTTAGCATCAAAACATCATAACTCTACAAACTCCCCCTTTTTGATGATGACAAACCTTCTTTACAATGAAGCACTAAGTTTTTAAATACTCCCCCTAAATGTAATACACTTAGGAAACCAACAAGCGGTATTTACCGCATCAGCCCAAAAATAAGATGGAACTCTAGATTCCTTAAGCATAGTAAGTGCAAGTTCCTCTAAGACTCGTTTTTTCCTTTCTACAACTCCGTTTTGCTCCGGAGTCCTAGGGGCTGAAAATTGATGATCTATACCAAACTTTTCACAAAACGCATCAAACTTTGAATTTTCAAACTCACCTCCATGGTCACTTCTAATAGACACTATTTTCAAACTTAATTGATTTTGGATGAGCTTGGCAAACTTTTTAAAACTTTTATAAGTTTCACTTTTTGTGGATAAAAACAAAGTCCATGTGAATCGAGTAAAGTCATCTACCAAAACAAATCCATAGTAATTGTCACCTAAACTTCGAACTTGTTATGGGCCAAACAAATCCATGTGGATTAGCTCCAATGGCTTTGTTGTGCTTACCACATTTTTTGGTTTAAAAGTATTTTTAACTTGCTTGCATTTTTGACATGAGTCGCAAACGCTATCAAGTTTAAAATTAAGTTTAGGCAAACCAATCACTAAGTCTTTTCGTAAAAGTTTGTTTAATTGATTTACATTGACATGTGCAATTCGTCGATGCCAAAGACGAACTTCATCATCAAAAGATTTAAAACATGTTGAAAACAATGAAGTTATCTCATCCAAGTCAATTAAGTAAGTGTTATTAGAACGATGACCTACGAACTTAACACTATCATCTAAACAACTCTTAATAAAACAAAATTCCAAAGTAAAGGTCACATTGTTGCCCATATCGCATAGTTGGCTTATACTAAGCAAGTTGTGTTCTAAGCCTTCTACCAATAGGACATTTTCAATGATAAGGTTAGATACATTACCAATCTTACCCACTCCTTGAATTTTGCCTTTGTTGTTGTCGCCATATATCACATGACCACCACCTTTTGAAGTAAGTTCGATGAAGTGCGTTTTGTCTCCCGTCATATGCCTCGAACATCCACTATCCAAGTACCATCTACGCTCCTTTGTTCGAAGGCACATCTACAAAACAATGTCATTTACTTGACTTAGGTACCCAAGTTATCTTGGGTCCTTTGATATTAGTTTGGGGTGTAGTCCCCTTCACAATCCATACATACTTTCCACTTGGTATACCGAATTTCTTAATATTGCATTTATTTGTAGTATGCCCAAAAATACCACAATAATGACAAGTTGGAGTTTTTGAAAAGTCAATTTTGGAGACTGTACCAACTTTGCGAAAATTGCGATTTTTGGGTTTGGTATACCCAAGTCCGGTTCTATTACTATTATTCCTTTGATTAGAAAGCAAATGATCTAAGCATGTGTCTCCTCTTGTAAGCCTTGCAATTCTATCATTCAAATTAAAAACTTCTTTTTCAAGAGATTTGCAATTATCACAAGTGGATATATCATTTGTTTTCAAATCACAATTGCATGTAGAATTTGCATAAATGAGTTCAAGGGTTTCATTTTGAAGCTTTAGCTCCTCTAGGGAGTTTTGTAATTCCAAAATTTTCTCTTGTTGCTTCAAAATGAAATTCTTTCTTTCAACATTAATTTTTGCTAATTTCTTCAACTCTTTATGCATTTCTACATACACATTATAAAGTTCATTGAAGGAGGGAGAATTAGAATTAGAACTAGCATCGGAAAGATAATCTACCTCATTTGTGTTATCACTTGATTTCATGCTTGAAGATGCTTCTTCATCAAACTTAGTCATCAAGCAAAGGTTAGCAAGTTCTTCATCTTCCGATGAACTAGTTGAAGATTGATTTTCCGGTTCATCCCACACTATGTACGCCCTTTTTCCTTTAGATTGATTGGGCTTGGACTTGTCACCTTCGGACTTCTTTGAGTTGGTTGGACAATTTGATCTATAATGGCCCGGCTTCCCACACCCATGACATATGATGTTGTCTTTATTGGTCTTGTTCCTTGGTTGAGCATCCTTAGAGTCTCTTGATCTATTTCTATTAAAATTATTCTTCTTCTTAAGGAAACGTCCAAGTTTTTTGACCAACAACCCGAGTGTCTCATCATTGATATCCGAGTCGGAATCATCCACTAAAGAGTGTTCTTCATGTGCCTTTAGGGATTTTGAATTAGTTTTAAGAGCAATCCCTTTCTTCTTTTTATCGGCATCCTCATTCATGGATAATCTTCCTAGCTCCATTTCATGCTCTTGAAGCTTCCCGAATAGTGTTGCTAAATCCATTTCGTCAAGATCCTTAGACTCCATAATGGCCGTGACTTTAGGTTGCCATTCCCTTCTAAGACATCTCAAAACTTTATTAACAACTTCACCATTAGTTAGTCTTTTTCCAAGAGCAGAAAGATGATTAATGATGTGAGTAAAGCGCTTTTGCATGTCGCCTATGTTTTCATTTGGCAACATACGAAAGAGCTCGTACTCATGCATGAGAGTGTTATGCCTAGCCCTTCTAACCTCATTCGTGCCCTCATGTGTGACTTGTAAAGTGTCCCACATTTGTTTTGCATCAGTGCATTGTGATACTCTAAAGAATTCGTCATAAGACAATGCCGAAGTGATGATGTTTTTGGCTTTTAAATCATATTGAACTTTCTTCTTATCATCATCATTCCAGCTTGACTTTGGTTTCAAAGAGACAGTATCATTAACTTTTGTTTGAGTAATAAAAGGCCCATTCTCTATGGCATTCCAAATTTCCAAATCAATAGCTTCTATAAAAATTTTCATTCGGACCTTCCAATAAGCATAGCCCTCACCATTAATGGAAGCTCCTTCACCACCAAAAGGATTAAAATTTGAGCCCATGATTTCCAAAATCGGATCTTTGCGAAAAAGCGTTTTAATGCTCGGATCTTTCGACCGAGCTCTGATACCACTTGTTGGAAACCAACAAGCGGCTCAAAATAGTCTAGAGGGGGGTGAATAGAATTTTGAAGCCTTAATACAAATATTTCGATCACCAAAGAGAATGGATTTGAGAAAATAGATTTTCAAACAAAAATATACTGATCAATCGATTAATTTCAGTATTAATCGATTAATGCCGAAGCTTACTTTCAAACTAATCGATTAACTAAAGCGTTACTCGATTAATCTGAACAGTATCTGATGAAAATTCAGTTTTAATCGGAATTCAATGGAGATTGCAATACAGTGATGCACCAACAAATGATGAATGAATGATTAAACAATGCTAAGTAAATTTACCAAGCCAAATTAGGTTGATTAACAAGGAAATGAAAAACCCCTAAAATTAACCTAATTAATTTGTTCTTGGTTAAAGAAAGCTAGAAGAAATAAAAGCAAGAAGACAAGATTTTATCCTGGTTCACTTTCACCCACTTGAAAGCTACATCCAGTCCCCTCTATCAAAGATAGAGAGTTTCTACTAGATACTTCAAATGTTAGATTACAATGTTAAGATGCAGCTCACTCTAAGCTCTCCTATCTTAATCCCTTACAAAGAGAGTACCAATCTCTTTGCTAATCTACCCAAATGAATCCGTATCTTGTCCTCTTGAATTTGTTGAAGGATGCTCTCCAACCAAATTCTTTTCCACTTGCTTTGATATTCTTCAAAGACTTCAAATTTGTGAATCTTCACTTGTTGTTGAAAGCTTGATTGATACAACCCCTTGTTGTGAATAGCTCCAACACAAAATACTAAAACTAGAAAACTTGAATCTCAATAGAACTTAGAATATTGAATTGATTGTAAGTGAAGAAGATAGAAAGATGTTTTTAATCTTGATAGCACAATTGGAAAATAGTAATAGCTCTTGAAAGAATATTGAAAGTATGTTTCTCTATAGAAAATTTTGAAAGAGTGTGTAACCTTGACAAAATAAAAAAGAAAAGCTTTTAAACAAAATATTATTTTTCTGTCACAACAGTAATTAATCGATTAACATATTACTCACTAATCGATTAACCTATGTTAATTTGTGCTAATCGATTAACGTTTAACACACTAATCGATTAACCTTCATTAACATAATCAGTGTTGTACAGTTATACGCGTTAATCGATTAACCTTATCAAGCTAATCGATTAACCACTGTAAAAAGTGATTAAAAATAAGCTTTTCAAAAATACTTTGATCAATACTTTAATTAGAGCTATTTTATCAAGATTAATCTTTCTTCACTTAATAATCAAACAATATTTAAAACCTATATTGAGATTCCTAAAGCTACCACCCACTCTCATGATATGCAAAATAAAATATTACATTGATTAGAAATAAATATAAACTTAATCTAATTCTAATCTTCATGAGTGGTGCTTCCTTGTTAAATGTTGTTGCTTGGATTTAGGTTGTTAGAATCAAAACATCATAACTCTACAGTGGCGAAGTAAGAAACTTAGAGTTGTAGCCCGATCCAGTGTAGAGGCTGAATATCGTGCTATGGCAATCACGGCTAGTGAATTGACATGGCTTCGGAAATTACTTCTCAAACTCTAATCCGGTCTCCACATTCAAGGAAATGAAGTTGATTTGTGATAATCAGGCTGTTCTCCACATTGCCTCTAATCCGGTCTTCCTCATGAGAGAACCAAGCACATAGAGATCGATTATCACTCTTTTCGAGAAAAAGTCCTTGCATGCGAAATTTCAACCGACTTTGTTTGTTCCAATGACCAGCTTGCTGACATGCTCACCAAATCCCTCAAAGGGTCCTTGATTGAATATATATGTAACAAGCTTGATGCGTATGATATGTATGCTCCAGCTTGAGGGGGAGTGTAGAAAATAGCATATTTATCACATGTATATATTTAGTAAATTAGGACTATATCATAAATTGATTAGCTATATCATTATGATTAATTACCTGTTAATGTATTATTTATTTGTAATCATTTTACATGCTATAAATATCATATGTGTGGTCTGTTCTAGTTACACAACATATTATTCTCAACCTTTATTATTCTATAAAAATATTATGCTATTATTTATTATTAGTTAATTAATTATTTTATTAATAAAGGAAGAATCATATGTCTACAATCTAAATATTTTTTTCTTTGAAACTCACTTCGATAATCTTTATGTTTTGAAAATGACCCAACTTCGATTATCGGTTATGGAACCGTTGGTGCACAAAAAAAAATTAAATTTTCAAGTCTTATTAATATGACTTATTTTTTGATGCACCGTGGGAGTTTTCTTATGGATGCTCTTTTAACTTTAACATGGGTTTATTTACCGCTTTATCTTTACCTCTGACCTCCAACCCATTTCCTCACAATGACCGCCCATCACTCTCTATAACCAAAACCATTGGTATTCCATGACAAACCTCACCGAACAGAATCATCACTACAACTTCTTATTGTGTTCTCTGCCCTAGTTAAAACCTCATTGTGGGTTTCTGTCATGCCAAATATGCATCGACCACCTGATCTCCACTACACCAACATCACCTAGCACCACTGCCACTCTTCTTACCACCTTGATAATGCCACCCCTCAACGCCTAATGCTCATAAATCGTGACCGAAAAGGCAATAGTCATTATTGACGGGAACTGAATCAAGGAAAAGAGATGCGATTGGTGGTAAGGTATGTGGGATTGAGAGAAAAACCGTGACGGAAAGCTATATCGAGATAGAGAGGAGATAGTTTGTGAGGGCAAGAATGCCACAAGTGATGGTTGTGATTCACGTTAACACGAGACTAGCGGAGGTTCACCTATGATGTCGGATGGTGGTCGGAAGCAAAATGGTTGATGGTTGTGGGATTTTGAAGTTAATTGATGGTGATGGACGATGATGGTTAGCGCTAATTAGGAGGTGATAAAAGGTGATGGTAAAGTGGTAAAATGAAATTAAAACAAGGGTAACATTAGTATTTAAACATTTGCATCTCTGTCATTTATTCTTTTATGGCAAAATTCATGTTTTGGTCCTCTAAGTTATTTTAGTTTTTCAGTTTCGTCCTTTAACTTTTTTTTTTCATTTTCGTCCTAAAAGTTTTTTTTCCTCCATAACTCTCTCAATTTTCAATCAAAATTCATGATCTTTGTATCATTAACTTCAGAATGAAAAGATCAACAAAACAAATTCATCATTTTATTTTTAAAATTTTACCATTAAAAAATGGATTTTGGGTGAAACAAAAAACTGTTCAGGACCAAATTAAAAACAAGAAAGTAAAGGACAAAACTGAAAAACAAAAATAACTTAGAGGACTAAAATATATGTTTTGCTTTTTTTATTAATAAATCGATGGTTCTTGTTGATTCTTACTTACTTGGTGCATCACTAAATAGAGCATAATAGAGGTTAGTTACTAATATATGCCCTTAGTTAAGGTTACGAAAAAGGAGAAAACAATCATAAGTATACTGTATACATTACATCTTCTTTCGAGAAGCTCAAAAGATGTTTTCCAATATTTTTATACTATATTTGATTTCTTAACAAGTGTTATGATTAACACTTTTCAATTATTTAATGGATAAACATTTTTTTTCCATTTTTTAGAGGGAGAGAAATTGTCGTCCCAGGCAGGCGAATATTTATGTATTGAAGTTCTATCACCTGAGTTATTTAAATCATGATAAAAAAAATATTATTTTAAAAAATTAATCTTATGCAAAAATTAACATAGACAACTTTTAAATAACTTGGCTAGTCTATAAACTTGAATTTTTAATAAGTAAATATTAATTATAAAATAATAAATTATCTTTTTTTTAATAAATTGTATAACTAAATAAAATAGTTAGATTACAAATAAAAAAAATTCTCCTATCAAAAAATAAAGTTAGATTACAAATAATCATAAAAACAACAATAAAAGAGGCTCCTCCATCAAAGATCGGATCAAACCAGACCGTTACACCCCTAGCTGAGGGGTATTAGTGAAAATAACAAAATATTGGGGGCAAAAGACTAATTTACGGGAGATGAGGACTAAAAGTTAAGGCCCGAAGTTATACGGGCCCGGCTCAACAGATGATAAAACTAGGGTTTTTGGGATTATTAAACCTCTGTTTACCACTCTCGGCGCACCCTCATTTTCTCCATTTTTCGCCTCCTCCCCTTTCTGGTGATTAACGCGGCATTTACACTCGCCAACCAACATCATGCAGAACGAGGAAGGACAGATCACCGAGCTTTACATCCCTAGGAAGTGGTACACACTTTTATCTTTTGTTTTTTGAGTTATTGAGGTTTGGTTGTTGTGTGTGTGGTTTGTTTTACTCCCTCCGTCCCTAAATATAAAGTCTCTTTGAGTGATTTCACGTCCATTAAGAAAGTGGAATAATTTACCATAGTTAATTGCTTTATATTTAGGGACTGAGGGAGTATTTGTTTTGTTATGTTTTGGAATTTGAACTGATTTTGTCAATCCGGTACAGCTCCGCCACAAACAGATTGATAACTTCCAAGGACCATGCCTCCGTCCAGATTAACATTGGACATTTGGATGAGAATGGTGTCTACAATGGCCAATTTTCCACATTTGCCCTCTGTGGCTTCATTCGTGCACAGGTCACTCTCATTTTATTTTTACCCTTTCTAAATTTTCTTTATTTTTGCTTTACCTGTGATTAGCCATATGAAATTTTCCTTATATTAATTACATGCCCCTTTTCTTTTCATGTATGTTAATTTAGTTTGGTTAATTACTAGTATTTGATTATGTTGTTTTATGGTTGATGAAATTAACTACTCCGAACCGTCCCTATTTATATATATATGACCATTCGGGTAGATTTCATGTCCATTCACAAAGTACATCCATTCATAAAGTTTGCTAACTTAGTTAATGATATTGGAAATGTGAATATTTGATATGTATTTTCAAAACCACCCTATTAATAGTTTAATACTATTGAGAATCTAAAAAGTGTGAAGTAAATAGGGGTCAATTGTCATTGAAAAGTGGTATAGGGTCTTATAAATAGGGACAAAATAAAAGTCTCAAAAGACAATTATATTTATATTTTGGGACGGAGGGAATATATTTTAAATTAACAATGCACTACGTTAGTAAATCAGATTGTAGCTATTTCTATACTGATTTCTTGTGGCCATCTCACTCAATATCATAGTGGTATTTAAACAAACAACTTCTTATGGCAATCATTTGCAATCCCTAAAAATAGGTAGCCGAATGGTACAATGCTAAAAGAATGAATACAATTGCAAAGAATGGAAAATGACATCTTTGTAACAATATGCTTTCTAGAACCTTACACATAATCTTATAAGTAATCGGGATTCTTAGTTGCCCTCTGGAGACTTCCTCCACTAGTTTCTGCACTGATAATTGGGCATTTGCATTCTAATATATTCTGTTGGACCATCTCTCTGTGTATGTTGTATGGACTCTGTTATTGCATGATTTGTCAATCAACATTATTTGAATTGGTGTCAGACTTTATGTTTTCTGTTAACTTGCTCTTGGAATTTTTATGCCCCTCTTTTGGTATCGCGGGGATTTGGAATATAGAATATAGTTTTATAACTTTTATTTGGTTTTGTATCTCACGCCAATGCTATTCCTTGTATTTTTTTTTCTTTCACTTTGTAATTTTTAATAATTTAGCTAAGATAAAGTAAAATGATTAGACTCTGAGCAGATTATGGGGTTTCTGGTAAGGAGTTTGTTTTTTATATTTACTATGGGTTTTTTGTGCAAGGTATTAAAACAATGAGAGTTGCATTTCTTTGCTCATGATTTTATGCTTTCATTATTTTTTAAATTTTCAGGGTGATGCTGACAGCGCACTGGATCGCTTGTGGACAAAGAAGAAGGTCGAAGTTAAGCAACAGTAGATGTGCATGATGGTTTGTCATGCATTAAGATATTTGAGTTTATGATCTGCATTATGCAATACATGTTTTCAATTTCCTCTGCCACCTCCAACTGGAATTGCTTTTTGACTGTTTGACAGTGTACTTGAGAGTATTTGGTTGTTTCCTCATTTCTGTTATGGTGATATTTTTGCAGTGCTTGGTTTAACAATACAACTTAATTTTTTGCTTAGTAATTTAGATAATGCTATTGTCTAAGTGATTAATGGTAGAATGGTGCTGTGACTCAACAACTTAATTGAATATCAATTTAAAACAGTGCTAAGTTTTGACTAGATTAAATGGTAGAATGGCATCTATGAAAATCCAAAACATGATCATGTCTGGTCTTGCAATCATGAATGAGATGCCCCTCCAAGTTTCAAACCACAGGTCCCTTCAAAAGTTGCATAGGATAAACAATGTTCTAAATGTCCCTTAATTGTAAAGGTCACGTAAAATGATCCGAGCTGTTCGTGAGGTTTAGGGTCTGTCAAGTGCCAACTATAAGTTAGCACTTAACACTGTGAGGGATGCCGGATGCGTAATAGTTTTCGTTTATCCTTCCATATTTCAAAATCTTGCTGTACTTCTGAATTTGAGAGAAGGGAAGTACTTTCAGTAAACTCAATATATGGTCTTTGATGTTAGGGGATGTGGTTGAAGAATGAATATGGCTGTTACTTGTAGTTGATGCTATTTATGTATTTATAGGTTTGTTAATTTACTGGGTATTTATTTGGTTGGGTGTTTCATGACCAGAAGAAAAAAGCAAAATAGGATTCTGTTGATATAACATACAAGTGCATCCACATGAGTCATAACATTAGACTACACATCATTACATCATCATGTACTTGTTAATTACTTACTATTTCTAAAAATAATATCAAATATTTATGAGAATAAAGTATCTCTACATATGAGGAGATAACTTATCTCCTTGAGCCATTAAAATTGCGACATTTGTCCAATTTATATTTTTACTTTTCCAAAATTGGTCATCATATCCATTCATTTTGATAAAATTTAACTTGCATCCCCTTCCTTTTCTTCAGCACTACTTTGTTGTTTTTAATCTATTTACTTTTAGTTTTTAATTTTTCTAAAAACACAAAAATACCATAAAGGCAAAACAGAGGAAGAAAGTGATGCAACCTCCACTGCCAGAAAGACCTCTTCCTCTTCCATAAATTGAAAAAAGGAAATACCCACCACCGGGTCACCGTTGTTGCCGCCCCTTCAGTCTCCACGCCGCTGGCAGCCAGCCGCCGCCAATCATCCGTAGTCACCCACCCACCACCAGACACGCCAGCCGCCATACCCTCCACCGACCACCGTCACTTCGCTTCCATCTCCATCACTGCCTCTTCAGTCTCCACCTGAACACCACGCACGGAGACGCCAGTCACCGTCACTTCCCAGTCGTTACCGTGGAGCCACGGTCACTTTCCCTTTGTCTCCACCTTCACGTATTGTGCCTCTGTTTGTCTATTTAATGATGGCAACGGTGGATGATGGTGGAGCCACAACGATGGTGGATGATGGTGGAGCCACAGCGATGGTGGTGATGGTTGCACTATGCAGGCACGCGGTGCAAGCAACGGTGGGCGAGCGGTGGTGGGTGAGCGGCGGGCATGGCGGTAACGACAACAAGATTCTAAACCTGTTTTCTTCAGCACGTTGGATATTTGTTCTCATTTCAGAAGTATTTTTAAAATTATATGAGTTAGGATTATTGTTTAAAATTGATAAAGAAATAAAAAAAATTATAAATGCAAGGATTATTTTTTAATATAGTTTTTTTTTTTTTAAATAAAGGAAGTACATGTGTGTGAAGTAAAATTTTTTCTCTTATAAATTAGTGCAATAGAATAGGTGCATTAATTTATGTGTACATGTGTATTAATAAGGTGTATTAGTTGATAGTTTGTTTTTCTCATGATCAGTTTGAAATATTGCACCACTTTATTGTATCGAATCATTGCACTCAATCATGCATTAGTTTGAAAATATATATCTTTTGGTGATATTTAATTTGAAACTATATATCTCTTGTTGATATTATTTTTTTCGAGTAATTTAAAATTAATATTCTTAATATCGTTTCAACAGTGAAGTGATATGTCATTTCAATAATAAAGTGTTATGTCGTTTCAATAGTGAAGTAATATGTCGTTTCAACAATCAAGTGATATGTCGTTTCAACAGTGAAGTGATATGTCGTTTCAACGGGTGAAGTGATATGTCGTTTCAATAGTGAAGTGGTATAACACAATGTTTGACATGTGACATACTTGATTGGCCTTTATTTTATCAACTTTTCCTGTAAGAGCTCCATTTCGTGAGGAGCTCTCTGGTTTCAATATTTGAGTTCGAAAATATAATATAGTGTTTGGTAAAACAACATATCATCTCTATTTCAAAAAGTGTCAAGTTAGTGGAGTATATCACTTTACTGTTGAAACGACATACCACTTGAGATAATTTTTTTTTAATTTTAAAAATATAAATTTAATATAATATATTATATATATAATATTTAATTTAATTTAATAATATTTAGGAAACAGTGCACCATTTCCTTCAACCTGTACTGAATTAGATTCATTGGTTGAAACTTAAAACAATGTATCATTTCAATTGCATTGTTACTACTTATACTTAAAACACCGAACTATAGAGCAAAACGTTGCACTCTTAACCCTGTACTGTATTATAGAGTAAAACATTGCATAGTTACATTAATGTTTTTTTTTTAAATATTTTCAAGACACGTGACATGTTTCTTTGTTTTTTATTTTCTTAACCTTTGCTATTAAAGCTTCGTTTCGTGAGGAGCTCTCTGATTGCAAAGTTTGAGTTCAAAAATATAATATAGAGTTTGATTATATATACAGTCTTAAATTGTTACGATACATTAGTTTTATTATGAAAGGGTGTTTCAGAATTTTTTTAATAAGTGCATTGGTATTATTTTTATTTTTTTAAAATGTATTTAGTAACACTATTGTGAAATGGTATTAGTTCGTAACACATAACTTTTCAAGAATTTATTATTTTGTACGGGTGCATTAATATTGTTTCAGAATTTATTTTTTTAAATTATATTTAGAAACACTATTATGATAGGGTGTTAGTCCATAAGACATATATTTTCAAACAAAATTTATTTTTTTAAAACTATTATGAAAGGGTGTTAGTCCATAAGACATATCTTTTCAAGAATTTTTTTTATTTTTTTAAAACTATCATGAAAGGGTGTTAGTCCATAAGACATATCTTTTCAAGATTTTTTTTATTTTTTTTAAAACTACTATGAAAGGGTGTTGTTAATCCATAAGTCATATCTTTTCAAGAATTTTTTATTTTTTTAAAACTATTATGAAAAGGTATTATTCCATATGACATATCTTTTCAAGAATTTTTTACTTTTTTAAATAATGAATGACGTTGACACGTGACATATCTCATACGTTCCTATTTTCCTAACTTTTATTGTGAGAGTGGAGCTCTCTGGATTCAGTATTTGATCTCGTTTTTTATTTTTTTAAAACTATTATGAAAGTGTGTTAGTCCATAAGACATATCTTTTCAAGAAATTTTTTTTATTTTTTTAAAACTATCATGAAAGGGTGTTAGTCCATAAGACATATCTTTTCAAGAAATTTTTTTTTTATTTTTTTAAAACTATCATGAAAGTGTGTTAGTCCATAAGACATATCTTTTCAAGATTTTTTTTTTTTTTAAAAAACTACTATGAAATGGTGTTGTTAATCCATAAGTCATATCTTTTCAAGATTTTTTTATTTTTTTAAAACTATTATGAAAAGGTGTTATTCTATATGACATATCTTTTGAAGAATTTTTTTACTTTTTTAAATAATGAATGACGTTGACATGTGTCATATCTCATACGTTCCCATTTTCCTAACTTTTATTGTGAGAACTCAATTTTATGAAGAACTCTCTGGATTCAGTATTTGGTCTCGAAATTATATAATACTGTTTGATTGGTTTGTTTTTTTAATTAAAAATAACAATTAAAAAATAAAGACATATGGCAAGATTTAAGAGGTTTAAGGAGAGAAGTTATCTCCTCATATGAGGAGATACATTATTTTGAATATTTATTCATTGCATCAATATTTATAATTTTCTAAAAACTATATTTGCATTCAAATAAAATTTAAAAATCAAATATTCAATTTTGTGTTAAAAAATGCGCCATAACCATTTTTATAAGAAAAAAATGAATTGTAACAATAATTTCAATTGCTCTATATTTTTTATATATTCTTTTTTTTAAATATTTTTTTTATCTATCCATATTTGAATAAATATATATTCAAATATATTTAATATATCCATTTTTTTATAATAAAACAACATATATTTAAGAATAAAATAATAAAAAAATATAAATTTAAAAATATTATTATTTACTATTTAAAAAAAGAATATTAATATTTATTATTACTGTTATTATTATTATTATTATTTATTTGGTTATAATTATTATTATTTGTTTATTATTAAGATGATGTAAAGTAAAATGAGAGAAATGACAAACAAATTAGGTCTCATATCTTAAGTTGAGTCTTTTAATTTATAAACTCAATTTTAGATTCTTGATTAAATTTTGAAGAATATAAATAAAAAAAATAATGTAAACTTTCTACCAAACTCTCTCAAAACTATGTTATGTTGCCTTAACTATATAATATCAACTCATGTTTCTTGTTGTAAAATATTGTTATTTATTTTTATTTCAAAAATATTAATTTAATTTAATTTATTATTATACTATTTTTATTGTGTGATTTATCTTGTTTGTTTTGTAGTACTGTAATGTACTTTTGTATCCTAATAAATTAAAGTTCAAAAGTTGTGTTTAGAAGCATTGTTTGTTTGCCTTGGACATGAAACAGTATTTGATCTAAAACAATGTCTTGAATCTATAATGAAAGGTTGCTTCCTTCTTATAAATTAACATACCCACAACAGGAAGTAGTTGGTTTTTTAGTTACAAGAATACACTAACACAAACATCATTATTCTTCTTTCACTTCTTTTATCTTGAGTTACATCATTAAACAATATACTGCTATTCTATTACCTGACTTATGTCAGAAGAGTCTGCTGAATCTTGGGGAATTGTCGCGGTGCACGAATAGATTTTTAAGGACAGTCTCTTTGACACGCCTCAGATTATGTTCTTTTACTTTATATAGTTTGTAGTGTATATTCTCCATATTTTTTCCAACAATCTTAAAAATCTATTTTCAATGGAGAACATACAAAAGACATTTGTGATAATTGTTCATCTGGTTGTTAGGCCAAAGAGGGATAGATCAATATTTGTGACTATTTTGATGAAGGATGCAAGCATGAACAACAAACTCAGATTCCATGGTGTTCTATAATTTCAAGTAAGATTAGTTTTCACTATATTCATTAAAATGATACGTTTTTCCTATATTCCTTTTTAATGATGTTTGGTTTTTGATTCATGAGTATGTCATGTAAAATTGTTTTTGATATATGCTCCGAAATTGTGAGAAGTTTCTATATTTTTTTTTTTTTTGAACGTTAAGTTTCTATATTTTCTTAATCAAGAACTTTTGATGAATGATTGCATGAGAATCAGAATTATAAAAACTTGATAAATAAAAGTTCTCGCATGGCAAGAAATACTTTTAGGCTTCTTTGCCTTTATTTATGTTTTGATATGTGATTTTGTTTTTGTATTATCTTTTGTGCTTTGGTCATTGGTATTTCAAGGGAATTTCCTGTATACAATGTATATATTTCTTGTTTCATGCCTCTGCTGTCTTTTCAATTCTTATATGGAATGATATTAATGCTTCTAATATGAGACTCTTTGTTTGGAATTTGACTTAGATAGGTTGCAAAATGGTATTAGCTTTTGATTTTACGAATCAATTCTTAATTTTTAATTTAAATATTTTTTATGGTCAAAATGTGCATATGTTCGTTGCACTTGGCTTCTTGCTCATACATATGTTTGAGGCGTTCAACACTGTACTCGAGCTTTGGCTGCAATGGCAGTTAAAATTTTAATTTAAATTTTCTGATATGCTATCTTTACACGTCTTTAACTGTTGGGACAAATTCATAACGACATATATATTTTTTGCAGTGTTTTTAAAAACCGTTGTCATAGTTTTTCCAAAATTATTATTTTAATAAAAAAAAATGAAAGTTTTGATGCATGTGTGATGCTTTAAAGAGAAGCATGAATGAAGTGTTGAACTAATTGAATTGATTATGACTATATATGATCATAAACCATTAGAGTATATTTGCATTTACATGATGATATGATAGTATAATTGAATTGTGGGGGTTGCAAGTACAATATGTGTGATAATGTATTTTAATGCATAGGAATGATAATCCTCCTAGCCGAAAGGAACATTGGTCTAAGGAGACGATATTATTGTTACGATCATTCGTCAAACTCGTGTTATTTCTAATGTGAAATAATAAGTTGAAAATTTTTGGGTCTACCTCCTTTAATTTTTGGGAGATGAATTGTGATATTTTATATATTGACGCCTTAATTTTATATTCAGATGAGACCAAATATATGTGGTTATTTTCCAGATTTTTATTATCGTTAATGTGAAAATTGGTGATAGTCTTTGAGGCTATCTGATATATCTGAATAAATAAAGTGTTGTTGCCTTCTAAATTTGATAGGGGATGAAATATGATAATTCTATATTGTGATGCCTGAATTCTAAAATTCAGATGAGATCGATTGTGAGAGATCATGAGTTTAACCTTAAGGAAGGTGAAATTTCTTGAAATGTCTGATAGTGTAAGACTAAGTGGTTGATAAATATAGCAAATATTCCATTAGGAGTTTAATACTTTTGTGTTTATGTGATTGTCAAGTAGCAATACCCATTGTAAAGAATAAGTCTTTCAATGGAAGATATGGAAATATCCAATTATGAGATAATGTGATTAAGCAATTGCTAAAAGTGTTTACAGTGAGAAGTAATTGTGTGAAGTCAGAAGTGATCTGATCAATCCTCTGACCAAATCTTTTGAAAGAAAGGTTGTGATACAAGAAACATTGAGGGGAAAGAGATTTATATTTAAGCCAACCTGACATTAGCGAGTGATGAGAACCCAACCTTTGTGATTGGAGATCCCATGAAGAAGGTTCATATGGGTAATAACAAGTCACTTGTTAATGATGCTAGCACTATTAGTTTTTCCTTTCCTATAGTGTAGAGTTGTACTATCCTGCATTCAAGAGTGAGTGAGTTTAAAAGCTCTTAATGAAATTCAAATCCTTTATGGAGGTGTATGAAGCGCAGCATACGCTTGATGAATCACCTATATGAGTGTGGAGTGAAGCCGCTCCTATGAAATTGGTGGCACAATTTCTAGAGCACTCGTAAACACCGCGCATGGCTGTAATAGCGCAAATCGGCGATAACAGCAGGAATTGTGGGTTGTAGTTTGACTGGTAGAATCTCTGCTTACATCAATGTGTCATTGGTTTATAGAGCACATGTAACACCCTACCTTAAATAATACTCTAATTACCCCGATAGATTTGGTGACTTGAAAATTTCTTTTGAAAACTCTTTTTTAATAATAATGCTTATGAAAATCTCCGTAAAACCGGACGGAGTTTACTTTGTTTTATGGACATTCCAAAAATATGAGTTTGCCTTGAAAACCTGTAATACTATTCTCATATAATCATCAGTATGCCAGCAGGGCAAAATATAATACATTGCATCCAAGTACATCATTTCCAAAATAATACGCAAGTTATAAAACAGTTTGATCCCCAAAAGATAATACATTGCATATATATATATATATATATATATATATATATATATATATATTCATCAAAAGCTAAATTCTGAATCCTCGGACCAACATATTATCACACCCCTAATATTCACACTCCACGTTGTGGAGTGTGCCCCTGCTCGGCCACGGCTAGTGTATGCTCCACTTCGGTACCTGTAAAAAAATGGCAAGAAGGGTATGTAGCATTACACAGAACTTAGAAATATAGCTTCTACAAAAGCATAGTAACAAACCAAGGTCCTACCCTATACCATAATGCCCAATTCACATACTAATTCTTTCCTTTTATTCATCTCAAACTTTCCTTATCTTTTCAATTCCATACTTTACATATGCCTTTCTAATCTTTTCATTCTTTTCTATTCTTTCGCTCACCTTTCGGTGGGTCCTATTACCATTTCATCACACACCACAAGGGCGGGTCCTATTTACATACTACACACTCCAACTTGGAGGGTCCATAACATACATAATCACGCTCCCTTAGGGAGAGTCCATTATTCACATATATTCACCATATTTACAGATATTCACACTCCCTACGGGAGGGTCCATTATTCACGCTCCATTATGGATGGTCCATTTATATACACGCTCCGTTATGGAGGGTCCATTTATATACACGCTCATTTATGAGAGTCCATTTATATACACGCTCCGTTATGGAGGGTCCATTTATATACACGCTCCGTTATAGAGGGTCCATTTATATACTTTCACGCTCCACTTAGGGAGGGTCCATATAAATTATACATATTCTCACTTCGCTTGGAAGGGTCATTCATACACATTCACATATTCGCACTCCCTTTGGGAGGGTCTTATATACATACACCATCATACACATTATAATTTCATCCTTTCACATTTCTATATACGCACACCTAGATAGGTGGGCCCTTCTCACATTATCAACATAGTTCCATTGTTCAATTATTCCACTCACTACTAATCCATTCATTATATAATTTCCTTTCAATTTCGTTCTAAGTTTTAGTACTCTTACCCCATTTTAGTCATAATTACCCTCTCCGTTATTAATTCACATTATACACATTTATCATTCATGTTTCCCCTTCTTCCTTTCCTACTTCTCAATTTCCCTTTTAGTTTCCTTATTTATGTCTATCGTACTTTAACTCTTTACAAGTATACAAGCAAATCTCTTTTCCGTAATTAATTTAGAATCTATTTTCATTATCATCTTCTCTAGTTCCACTTTCCATTTCATCTACTTGATCTTAGTCTTTTATCTTATTTTATACATTTTATATTTCCTTTCCTCATTGTCTTACCATTATCTGCTTTTATATTCTTATTCATTCTCCTTAAGACAGCTCTACCCTTTTATTCTTACTTCTTCCTAATTTACTATCACTTAGCCCATCATTCCTTTCACTAACCATAATTACCTACACTTATTCTTTTACACTACAACCAGTTTTCTTTCATTTCTCTTTTAATTACCTCATTTACTTTCATTATCAACTACCCTAAGGTTTTGCATTCTACACATCCCTCTACCCCTAGCCATCACTATAACCAAAGAGAATCTATTTCCTAAGCTAAGGTAACACAACCTTCTTACCTTAACCTTGTAGAGAGAGAAGGGAGTACCAAACCCTAACTTTAACAAGCTTTAGAATTAGAACCGAAAGAGCTGAGTGTGCGACAATGAAAGGACAGCGAGAAGGCGAGCTGGAAGTAACGAGGAGCTCCAATAATAGGGAGTTGATGGGTCTACCACCTTTCCTTGAAAGAGAGAGAAAGTCAAGAGAGAGAATGAGCCATAACACCTTATTAATCAAAAGAGAAGGCAAAGATTAGAGATGATGATGCCAAATTCGTGTGGGGAAGGAAACTTGCTCTACTCACCTAGAATTGCTTGAGTGGAAGGAATCAAGAAGGATGATGGTGCTCTTGCCCTAAACCATGGAGAGAGAAAGAGAGAGAACCGAAGAGAGAGAAAGTGAAGAGAAGTTGATGATCAACACTTGGGAGCTTGAGGGATGATGATGGTTGGCCACAAGAGTTTGAGATTTTAAGGCTTAAAGTTAGGGATTGAGTGTTTTTGGGGTGGAGAAGGAGAAATGAATGAGTTTGGGGTGAAATGGGGTTGATCCCCGTATTTATTTTTTTTCACTGTCAGCACGAAATACTCGAGTATTTTACCCAGTTCCCCATTAATTCATTTTTCTATTTTCCTTTTATTTTCTTCCTGTTTCAAATCGACATAACTTCTTCGTTAACCGTCGGATCTTGCTCAAATTTGAAAGTAAGATTCCTAAAATCATTATCTTCATATCCAACGGTGGAAATTGTGTTTAGAGTTGTAAATCTTTTATTTTGAATTTCCTAATATAGGGTGTTTAGAACACCGAAAACGACGATTTTAACACTCGTTTAGCCTTCTTTAAATTTCTTGTCCGATGCCAATGCTTCCTAACTCCTTCATAGCACTCAAATGGATCCTAATCCATCACCTTAAATATTCTTTAACATAATTATCATTCTCCTAATTCCCTCATTATTCTAATTATTTTGGAAATTAAAATTCGGGATGTTACAATTCTCCCCCACTTATTGGAATTTCGTCCCCGAAATTCCGTTCGATTCCTTCAATGAAGAACCATCCCATTGGCAATATTGATGAATATATTTCTTATTTCCGTCACCCCCGCTTGTCTACATTTCATTCTCTGGTTATCCCGACAAGATCTTCGAAGTTTCGTAAATAAGCTCTCCCCCACTTAGCGTAGGCATACCCCTTCGTATTTGTATGCTTGCAAGTTCTTGTACAATGTAAGGAGTACAACTACAGTTTAGCTTGGTTGGTTTTAATGTAGTCATTGTACGTAGCCATCAAGATCGATTTCGTTAGTTTTAATTTGTGATGGTCTGCACAAAATCCTAGGAAGATTCCCAATAGGTTGGCCACCAAAGTCTAATTTGGTCGTTCATTGAAACTAAAAGTGATTCTTATGGAGTCTTCCCCAAAGGTTCTATATTTGGTTATTCTACTCTTGACCGACAAGGTAGCCTAAGGCTCTCATCCTTTCAGCTTGGCTTTGGTTTTACTATCCAATTTTGTGCCAAGAGTTCGGGGGAAAACACTCTGCAGCTAGCTTCTTTTCTTCTAATTGGATCTATCTCGTCGATTGATTCCTATGAAATTTTACCTTCTTTCAAAAGGATCTATGTTTGATTACACTACTATTGGTTGGCAATATAGCCGGAGGCTCTTACCCTCAAGCTTCGTTGTGGGGTCTAGTACCCGATTCGGCGTAAGGAATTTGGGAAGAACACCATTCAGGTTAGTGTCTATCCCACTAATGGATCTGTGTATTTTTAGAATTTCTATCGCAGTTAATTTCCCACTTTATTAAGAAAGTTGCCATGATATCGTCCGTTAATAGATGCAAAGATCGAGGCGACTGTTGATTTACCAGCAAGTGGACTGGGTCAACGAGTAATATAGTCTGGAAGACCGAATATCGTCCCACAGGGATTGCAAATTGTTTCTAATAACTTTTCACCAATTCGTAATTATTAAGGCAACTTGTTATTGAAATTTAGAAGGAGAAGAAGAATAATAATAAAATAAAATAAGAAGATTGAGGAGATAAGATGTATAGAAAGCAATAGAAAAAGGTTAGGAACTTGGTTTCATTGTATGATTCACTTATTTTAACTATGATTTATATTTTCCTTTAATTATCCTTCAATCCATGGACTATTCCTCTCAAATAGCAATAGTTAGACGTCTCTAACATTACCCTTATTTTCTATATATTTAATCCTTGATCCCTCAACAAATTACAATATAAGAAAATATCTATTCAGCACAAGGGAATTAAAAAGCCATATAATCATCCAATTATATCCCTATATTTTGGACTGATTATACCATTAATTGCATGGCCTATTCAAAATCCCAACTCCCGTTGCGAATTAAGAAATCCAAAACATAAATTGTGCGGGTTTATGTAATAAAAACTCAATTAATGCATGAATTAAAAATAGCAAAATACTAAATCATAAATTAAAATAAATTACATCATACAATTTACACCATGTTCCTAACAAGAGGTTTTAGTTACACATATAGAAATAAAGAAAACAGAAGCAAAGGGAAAACCTCATATCATAGACAATACAGGTTAACTCTCCAAGAGACCTTCAATCCTTGTGCCTTGCCTCCATGCTCTCAATAGATGTTACTAACCTCTCTCTCTAATCCTAATTGAATTCTATGATCTTAAAACCTATTGAAAACTATTTACAAATCCTCTATTTAAAGAGTAAAACAAATCCAAAAATAAATCTTAATTAAATCTAATAGATAAGGTCCATGTTTATCTTCTAATCTCTCACCAAATCTAAGATATGAAGCCAAATTAGACTTCTCTTCTTCTATTTTGTTCAGAATCTGGTCAAATTGGGCCTCCAGCAGCTACGCGCGCCCCAGGCGCACGCGACCTCGCGCCCCAGGCGCGCAGGTCTGATGATTGGTTCTCTTTCACGCAGGCGCGCCTCGGGCGCCCCCGTCCCCGCGCCCCAGGCACGTGGGACCTACTTCGACTCCGTTTTGATCCGTTCTTTTTCCATTTGCAAGATCTTTTCGTCCTCTTTTCAGGTCCATAAATATTTTATCCATTTAAGCTTCAAAAAGTACCTGAAACACTAACAAACGGATCAAAACGTTCAAAGGACCCTGAACTACTAAAAATAATTAAAATCTATTAAAAAGTCCTAAATTTGCTAGAGAAACAAGCCAAATACATAGTATAAGGGAGTCAAATCAATGCTCAAATCTATATATATTGGACCCAAATCACTAACCCAAACTTAGCATTTTGCATGTCCCAGGCAAAAGTAAAATAAAAATTCTAAACAAAAGACAAACTCCCTAAATCAACATGAACACACCTAATCTAAGACTACGACTCATCACTTCGACACATATTATCATAAACTATTTACACAATTACATACTAGTTAACATAACAATCCCATTCAGAACTCAGAACTAATGAACACTCTCAACCTCTCATTGTTTCTCTCAAAAGTGTATAAGGGTCATATTTTCAATTCACTCAAGTTCAACAATGATAATGTGTTACCATAGGCTTGACCATAGACCAACATCTCCAATGAAATTATTGAATGCATGCAAAAATCAAAAGGTCTTATTTTGGTTGTAATGGGGCTATGGCTAAAAGTGTCAGGTGGGATAAAAGAAAGAAGGGATAAGACAAAGGTTAACTCGCAAAAATATTTACAAAAACAAGTTTCCCTCAAAAACCATGAATGAGCAATGAATACAATAAAGACTCACACTCACATCAGGAACATTTTATTCTTCCTTTCTTTTCCAAATTTTTCTTCTATTCTATTCTTCTATTCTCTTCCTTTCACATTCATTTGTTTTTATTTTTTTTTTCACACGGAAGAGAAATAGAACTCATACACTTTTCACCAATTACTTTCACTTTTCATATTCATTCCTCTTAATTGCTCATTCAAAATTTCCAAGGTACTATCAAAGAATATTTCAATAAATGCAGGGTACCAAAGAAAAATCATATATCATTATAAGGCTCAAAATGGACAACTAAGGGAATATTTTCAATGCAAAACATCTGAAGGCCACAAAAACACATCCTAGGTGCCTTAATCATCTTAATGCATGCAATCAATTATCAATTTTGAAATGGTCACAGGTCAAGTTCTAGAAGACAATACCAAAGTGAACACACTCATGAAAAAATAGGGGTCTCAATATCAGAATATTTCAATAAAATTCATACCTCTCAATAGGCTCAAAACCTCACATATGGCTAAAGTCAGTTCACTAGTCACAAGTTCTGAAAGCCTTTGTCGAAATAACCCAGTCACCGTAATCATATACAGCTCAATCAAATAGAGTCGAATACCAATGAGTCTAAGTCCTAAACTAAGTATGTACATGAATCAAAAGAGAAAAAATCATAAGGTTAGAAAAATTAATTACTTTTGCTAAGGACACAAACCAATACCAATATGGGAGAAAAATTCAGATCTGAAAAATTTTAATTTTTATTTTGTATATACTCCCCCAAACTTAGATGTTGGCTTGTCCACAAGCAAACTAATCTACCCTAAAACTACAAAATAAAAATTAAAAACTACCTAAAAAGCTGGACAATATTTTTGGTGAGGTACAGGGGCCTGGGGTGTAATATTGAAAAAATTGGGGCTAATGGGGTCAAAATCCTACAAAAACAAATCTAATCCTAAAATAAATCTATCCCTAAAAAAATAGAAAATAAAAAAAACGAAAATAAATAAAAAAAATCTATTCTAAAAAAAATCCTAAGAAGATAAATCTAATCCTAAAAAGATAAAACGAATTCCTAAAAAGATATAACAAATTCCTAAAAGATATAAAACTAATCTAATCCTAAAAGATAAGATAAAAAAAATATCTATTGCTAAAAAAAAAGATAAAAAAAAATAAATCTAATCCTAAAAGATAAGATAAAACTAATCCTAAGAGATAAAATGGTAGAATCAGAATTTGAACCCAAAACTGAACTTTTGCACCCCAAGTAGGAGCGAAATTCCCCAAACAAGGTTTTCACAGCCGGACGCGCCTGAGGCGCGCGACCGCGTGCGCCTGGGGCGCACGAGGTCTGTTCCTCAAATTTTTTTTTCTTTCACAAAAACTACCTAAGAATTGAAACCTACACTACTGCTTATGTACAAAACAAATCCACCAGGATCCCAAATTCTATGGGTCAAATCCCATGTGATGCAACAATAGTGAGTTATGCCCACATCCCATGGGGATTCAGCAAAATTTTCTTTTCTTCCATCATCCATCATGAAGTTGTTAACTCCATTAGTCAAGAAGATTACTTTCTCATGCTTCCTATTGCCTAATAATGATTCAGATTGTTCTAGATATTTTTCATAAAAGTACTTAGGCTGAATATAATAGAAAAATTTTGAATCACCCAAGCATGAACTAGATTTAATAAAATTCTTTATAGCAACAAATTCCTCATGCAAGGGTGGTTCAATTTTTTCTACAATTTTCAAACCTTCGATTTTTATTTTTCGATCCTCTTCCTCAAACCTATAATGCACAATTTCTTTTTCAGATTTTTGCTCCTCCAAAAGGATTTGATCATTGGTCAAATCCATCACCACAACTTCCTCCTCTTTTTTAGGAGAGTCAAAAATTGTTGATAATGCTTGTAACTCCTCAGATACATGTTTTGGAATTTGCTCAAGTGCTATTTCTATGTTCTCAAAACTTTTTCTGTTTTCTTTTTCTATAAAATTAATTTCTTGAACATTGCTACTAATTTTTTGAGCTAATTTATCTTGGTTAATTTCCCATGACTCTTTCTCCACAGGGGGAGGAATTGGTTCAACACGAGGTAATCTAAAATTATTTTTGCAATCTTTAACAAAATCCTCAGTGGCTTGAGCCAATTTCTCTAGAGCTATTTCCCATTGGGCCTTCCTAGGAGTTATACTTTGTGCAACATAGTATGGAGGATAAGGATAAGGAATAAATCTATCACAATCTGAATCACTATTACAACTATAATTATACATGAGAAAGTAAAAATTACACAAATAATTACAAAAAGTACCAAAAAGAAATTAGAATCGAATTTCAATCCCCGGCAACGGCGCCAAAAACTTGTTGATTTACCAGCAAGTGGACTGGGTCAACGAGTAATATAGTCTGGAAGACCGAATATCGTCCCACAGGGATTGCAAATTGTTTCTAATAATTTTTCACCAATTCGTAATTATTAAGGCAACTTGTTATTGAAATTTAGAAGGAGAAGAATAATAATAATAAAATAAAATAAGAAGATTGAGGAGATAAGATTTATAGAAAGCAATAGAAAAAGGTTAGGAACTTGGTTTCATTGTATGATTCACTTATTTTAACTATGATTTATATTTTCCTTTAATTATCCTTCAATGCATGGACTATTCCTCTCAAATAGCAATAGTTAGACGTCTCTAACATTACCCTTATTTTCTATATATTTAATCCTTGATCCCTCAACAAATTACAATATAAGAAAATATCTACTCAGCACAAGGGAATTAAAAAGCCATATAATCATCCAATTATATCCCTATATTTTGGACTGATTATACCATTAATTGCATGGCCTATTCAAAATCCCAACTCCCGTTGCGAATTAAGAAATCCAAAACATAAATTGCGCGGGTTTATGTAATAAAAACTCAATTAATGCATGAATTAAAAACAGAAAAATACTAAATCATAAATTAAAATAAATTACATCATACAATTTACAGCATGTTCCTAACAAGAGGTTTTAGTTACACATATTGAAATAAAGAAAACAGAAGCAAAGGGAAAACCTCATATCATAGACAATATAGGTTAACTCTCCAAGAGACCTTCAATCCTTGTGCCTTGCCTCCTTGCTCACAATAGATGTTACTAACCTCTCTCTAATCCTAATTGAATTCTATGATCTTAAAACCTACTGAAAACTATTTACAAATCCTCTATTTAAAGAGTAAAACAAATCCAAAAATAAATCTTAATTAAATCTAATAGACAAGGTCCATGTTTATCTTCTAATCTCTGACCAAATCTAAGATATGAAGCCAAATTAGACTTCTCTTCTTCTATTTTGTTCAGAATCTGGTCAAATTGGGCCTCCAGCAGCTACGCGCGCCCCAGGCGCACGCGACCTCGCGCCCCAGGCGCGCAGGTCTGAAGATTGGTTCTCTTTCACGCAGGCGCGCCTCCGGTGCCCCCGTCCCCGCGCCCCAGGCGCGTGGGACCTACTTCGACTCCGTTTTGCTCCGTTCTTTTTCCATTTGCAAGATCTTTTCGTCCTCTTTTCAGGTCCATAAATATTTTATCCATTTAAGCTTCAAAAAGTACCTGAAACACTAACAAACGGATCAAAACGTTCAAAGGACCCTGAACTACTAAAAATAATTAAAATCTATTAAAAAGTCCTAAATTTGCTAGAGAAACAAGCCAAATACATAGTATAAGGGAGTCAAATCAATGCTCAAATCTATATATATTGGATCCAAATCACTCCCCCAAACTTAGCATTTTGCATGTCCCAGGCAAAAGTAAAATAAAAATTCTAAACAAAAGACAAACTCCCTAAATCAACATGAACACACCTAATCTAAGACTACGACTCATCACTTCGACACATATTATCATAAACTATTTACACAATTACATACTAGTTAACATAACAATCCCATTCAGAACTCAGAACTAATGAACACTCTCAACCTCTCATTGTTTCTCTCAAAAGTGTATAAGGGTCATATTTTCAATTCACTCAAGTTCAACAATGATAATGTGTTACCATAGGCTTGACCATAGGCCAACATCTCCACTGAAATTATTGAATGCATGCAAAAATCAAAAGGTCTTTTTTTGGTTGTAATGGGGCTATGGCTAAAAGTGTCAGGTGGGATAAAAGAAAGAAGGGATAAGACAAAGGTTAACTCGCAAAAATATTTACAAAAACAAGTTTCCCTCAAAAACCATGAATGAGCAATGAATACAATAAAGACTCACACTCACATCAGGAACATTTTATTCTTCCTTTCTTTTCCAAATTTTTCTTCTATTCTATTCTTCTATTCTCTTCCTTTCACATTCATTTGTTTTTATTTTTTTTTTCACACGGAAGAGAAATAGAACTCATACACTTTTCACCAATTACTTTCACTTTTCATATTCATTCCTCTCAATTGCTCATTTAAAATTTCCAAGGTACTATCAAAGAATATTTCAATAAATGCAGGGTATCAAAGAAAAATCATATATCATTATAAGGCTCAAAATGGACAACTAAGGGAATATTTTCAATGCAAAACATCTGAAGGCCACAAAAACACATCCTAGGTGCCTTAATCATCTTAATGCATGCAATCAATTCTCAATTTTGAAATGGTCACAGGTCAAGTTCTAGAAGACAATACCAAAGTGAACACACTCATGAAAAAATAGGGGTCTCAATATCAGAATATTTCAATAAAATTCATACCTCTCAATAGGCTCAAAACCTCACATATGGCTAAAGTCAGTTCACTAGTCACAAGTTCTGAAAGCCTTTGTCGAAATAACCCAGTCACCGTAATCATATACAGCTCAATCAAATAGAGTCGAATACCAATGAGTCTAAGTCCTAAACTAAGTATGTACATGAATCAAAAGAGAAAAAATCCTAAGGTTAGAAAAATTAATTACTTTTGCTAAGGACACAAACCAATACCAATATGGGAGAAAAATTCAGATCTGAAAAATTTTAATTTTTATTTTGTATATACTCCCCCAAACTTAGATGTTGGCTTGTCCTCAAGCAAACTAATCTACCCTAAAACTACAAAATAAAAATTAAAAACTACCTAAAAAGCTGGACAATATTTTTGGTGAGGTACAGGGGCCTGGGGTGTAATATTGAAAAAATTGGGGCTAATGGAGTCCAAATCCTACAAAAACAAATCTAATCCTAAAATAAATCTATCCCTAAAAAAATAGAAAATAAAAAAAACGAAAATAAATAAAAAAAAATCTATTCTAAAAAAAAATCCTAAGAAGATAAATCTAATCCTAAAAAGATAAAACAAATTCCTAAAAAGATATAACAAATTCCTAAAAGATATAAAACTAATCTAATCCTAAAAGATAAGATAAAAAAAAATATCTATTGCTAAAAAAAAGATAAAAAAAAAATAAATCTAATCCTAAAAGATAAGATAAAACTAATCCTAAGAGATAAAATGGTAGAATCATAATATGAACCCAAAACTGAACTTTTGCACCCCAAGTAGGAGCGAAATTCCCCAAACAAGGCTTTCACAGCCCGATGCGGCGCACGAGGTCTGTTCCTCAAAAATTTTTTTCTTTCACAAAAACTACCTAAGAATTGAAACCTACACTACTGCTTATGTACAAAACAAATCCACCAGGATCCCAAATTCTATGGGTCAAATCCCATGTGATGCAACAATAGTGAGTTATGCCCACATCCCATGGGGATTCAGCAAAATTTTCTTTTCTTCCATCATCCATCATGAAGTTATTAACTCCATTAGTCAAGAAGATTACTTTCTCATGCTTTCTATTGCCTAATAATGATTCAGATATTTCTAGATATTTTTCATAAAAGTACTTAGGCTGAATATAATAGAAAAATTTTGAATCACCCAAGCATGAACTAGATTTAATAAAATTCTTTATAGCAACAAATTCCTCATGCAAGGGTGGTTCAATTTTTTCTACAATTTTCAAACCTTCGATTTTTATTTTTCGATCCTCTTCCTCAAACCTATAATGCACAATTTCTTTTTCAGATTTTTGCTCCTCCAAAAGGATTTGATCATTGGTCACATCCATCACCACAACTTCCTCCACTTTTTTAGGAAAGTCAAAAATTGTTGATAATGCTTGTAACTCCTCAAATACATGTTTTGGAATTTGCTCAAGTGCTATTTCTATGTTCTCAAAACTTTTTCTATTTTCTTTTTCTATAAAATTAATTTCTTGAACATTGCTACTAATTTTTTGAGCTAATTTATCTTGGTTAATTTCCCATGACTCTTTCTCCACAGGGGGAGGAATTGGTTCAACACGAGGTAATCTAAAATTATTTTTGCAATCTTTAACAAAATCCTCAGTGGCTTGAGCCAATTTCTCTAGAGCTATTTCCCATTGGGCCTTCCTAGGAGTTATATTTTGTGCAACATAGTATGGAGGATAAGGATAAGGAATAAATCTATCACAATCTGAATCACTATTACAACTATAATTATACATGAGAAAGTAAAAATTACACAAATAATTACAAAAAGTACCAAAAAGAAATTAGAATCGAATTTCAATCCCCGGCAACGGCGCCAAAAACTTGTTGATTTACCAGCAAGTGGACTGGGTCAACGAGTAATATAGTCTGGAAGACCGAATATCGTCCCACAGGGATTGCAAATTGTTTCTAATAACTTTTCACCAATTCGTAATTATTAAGGCAACTTGTTATTGAAATTTAGAAGGAGAAGAAGAATAATAATAAAATAAAATAAGAAGATTGAGGAGATAAGATGTATAGAAAGCAATAGAAAAATGTTAGGAACTTGGTTTCATTGTATGATTCACTTATTTTAACTATGATTTATATTTTCCTTTAATTATCCTTCAATCCATGGACTATTCCTCTCAAATAGCAATAGTTAGACGTCTCTAACATTACCCTTATTTTCTATATATTTAATCCTCGATCCCTCAACAAATTACAATATAAGAAAATATCTATTCAGCACAAGGGAATTAAAAAGCCATATAATCATCCAATTATATCCCTATATTTTGGACTGATTATACCATTAATTGCATGGCCTATTCAAAATCCCAACTCCCGTTGCGAATTAAGAAATCCAAAACATAAATTGCGCGGGTTTATGTAATAAAAACTCAATTAATGCATGAATTAAAAACAGCAAAATACTAAATCATAAATTAAAATAAATTACATCATACAATTTACACCATGTTCCTAACAAGAGGTTTTAGTTACACATATAGAAATAAAGAAAACAGAAGCAAAGAGAAAACCTCATATCATAGACAATACAGGTTAACTCTCCAAGAGACCTTCAATCCTTGTGCCTTGCCTCCTTGCTCTCAATAGATGTTACTAACCTCTCTCTCTAATCCTAATTGAATTCTATGATCTTATAACCTACTGAAAACTATTTACAAATCCTCTACTTAAATAGTAAAACAAATCCTAAAATAAATTTTAATTAAATCTAATAGATAAGGTCCATGTTTATCTTCTAATCTCTGACCAAATCTAAGATATGAAGCCAAATTAGACTTCTCTTCTTCTATTTTGTTCAGAATCTGGTCAAATTGGGCCTCCAGCAGCTACGCGCGCCCCAGGCGCGCAGGTCTGATGATTGGTTCTCTTTCACGCAGGCGCGCCTCAGGCGCCCCCGTCCCCGCGCCCCAGGCGCGTGGGACCTACTTCGACTCCGTTTTGCTCCGTTCTTTTTCCATTTGCAAGATCTTTTCGTCCTCTTTTCAGGTCCATAAATATTTTATGAGTAATATGTCAGATTAGTCCCTGACTTTGTAAGCGTCGGTCAAGTTAGTCCCTAACTTTATCAAAATAGCAATTTAGTCCCTGAGATTTCATTTTAATTCACATACGTCCCTATCTTTATCCCATTTTAAAGCAAATACATCCATGCGATAGTGACGGCAGGGACTAACTTGATCGACGTTCTCCTATCTAAGGGACTAAATTGCTATTTCGATAAAGTCAGGGACTAACTTGACCGACACTGACAAAGCCAAGGACTAATCTGACATATTACTCAATATTTTATCCATTTAAGCTCCAAAAAGTACCTGAAACACTAACAAACGGATCAAAACGTTCAAAGGACCCTAAACTACTAAAAATAATTAAAATCTATTAAAAAGTCCTAAATTTGCTAGAGAAACAAGCCAAATACATAGTATAAGGGAGTCAAATCAATGCTCAAATCTATATATATTGGACCCAAATCAGCGACCAACCCCAACCTTAAGTCCATTAACTACGCATCATCGACGGTTTTGTTGATAGCATCATCATTTAATATATGTAGGATCAGAGTGGTCAGTTCTAACCTTACATTCTATTAAACAACGACATTATCAAGGAGTTTGGTTATTTTCTACTTGGCATTCAAAGACTTAATACTTTATTCTTTATGATTTCTTCCTAGTAAGTGGGGTTGCATCTTTGTGTTTTTCTTAACTTACCCAGTTCTTTATTGAGAGATTAGGGATCTAGGCTCTAAATAGCACACGTTTTTCTAAGTTTTCACTAAAGAGGTTTCTGATCATCAAAGACCAACACCTAAGACTCTCAAGGTATTTTTACTTTGGGGCAACTCCACTCCGTTCAAGTAATTAAGGGAAACATACAAGCATGTGACGCGATAACTGAACATCATTCTACAGGGAGTATTAGAGACATAGCTTTTACCTCGGTCCAGTTTTTCAGCATTCTCCACTTTCCTTCCATCCCTAATGAGTACTTTTCCTCTCTGGGTGGACCGACCTGCACCTACTAGATGGGCTCTATTTGCATTTACCTCTTTCTTCATAGCACTCTTCGGACAGTTAGCAGCATAATGCCCTGGTTGTCCGCACACAAAACAACTAAAATTCTTTCTAGTTTGATTCCGAAACTAGCACTCTCCACCATGCTGCTTTCCACAGTGAGAGCATAGTGGAGGAGCATCTGTGGCAGTCTCACTCTTGCCCATAATTCTTGGAACTGCTGCTCTGTGGTGAGGAACAACATAAGGGCTTGACTCTTGAACCGGTCCTTCGCCTCTAATAGGACCACTTGATCTTTGCACTGCCTTGCTCCATTTTGCATCTGCCTTCTGCTTGAGTCCTTTCTCATAGGTGCTTGTCATATTTACAAGCTGAGAAAGATCTGCAATGTTCTAATATTCGAAGGCAAGTCGAATATCTTCTCGGAGGCCGGACTCAAACTTAATACATTTAGCTCGCTCCTCTGCATCCCTGTAGCCACTAGAGTAACGAATCAGATCTTCGAACTGTGCCGCATATTCGCCGACACTCAAACTCCCTTGCTCGAGCTGCAGGAACAACAACTCCTTTTCTCTTTTCACGTCCTCTGGGAAATACTTCCCAAGGAAGCAGATCTTGAATAGATCCCAAGTGATTGCCTGGTTGGCCGCTTCTAAACCACTTCTTTGGTGCTCCCACCAATGTTCAGCTTCCCCAATCAACATATATTCAGCTAGCCGAACTCTCTGATCAGCAGGTGGTTGCAAGGAATGGAGAACCTTTTCTACTTCCTGGACCCACCTTTGAGCTCCATCAGGGTTGATGCCTCCTTCGAATCTTGGCGGTTCGCTCTTCCTAAATCGGGTCATCCAGTCAATTTCGATGGGAACTGGTGGTGGATTCAATGCTGCTGCTGCTGCGATATTTTCAGCTTGATTCTGTTGCATTTGCGCCTGATTCTGCTGAAGTTGTGCTATATTTGCCGCCTGATTCTGGTTCATTTGAATCAGGTTATCCAATATAGCAGCCATCCGATCACTCTCGGCACGTCGCCCAGCCATACTGTTAAGTCATGGAGGGAACAACCAGTTAAAGATTGAGTACTTAATCAATAACGTAAATATCCTATTCCTAGACTTAGACTCTTACTAAACAAATCAGTTACTCGCTTGGTGAGTAACCATGGGAGTAGTGAGTCCACACTCCAAAAGGCCGAGGGAGACCGCTCTGAGACTAAAATGTAACACCCTACCTTAAATAATACTCTAATTACCCCAATAGATTTGGTGACTTGAAAATTTCTTTTGAAAACTCTTTTTTAATTATAATGCTTATGAAAATCTCCGTAAAATCGAACGAAGTTTACTTTGTTTTATGGACATTCCAAAAATATGAGTTTGCCTTGAAAACCTGTAATACTATTCTCATATAATCATCAGTATGCCAGCAGGGCAAAATATAATACGCAAGTACATCATTTCCAAAATAATAAGCAAGTTATAAAACAGTTTGATCCCCAAAAGATAATACATTGCATATATATATATATATATATATATATATATTCATCAAAAGCTAAATTCTGAATCCTCGGACCAACATATTATCACACCCCTAATATTCACACTCCACGTTGTGGAGTGTGCCCCTGCTCGGCCACGGCTAGTGCATGCTCCACTTCGGTACTTGTAAAAAATGGCAAGAAGGGTAGCATTACACAAAACTTAGAAATATAGCTTCTACAAAAGCATAGTAACAAACCAAGGTCCTACCCTATACCATAATACCCAATTCACATACTAATTCTTTCCTTTTATTCATCTCAAACTTTCCTTATCTTTTCAATTCCATACTTTACATATGCCTTTCTAATCTTTTCATTCTTTTCTATTCTTTCGCTCACCTTTCGGTGGGTCCTATTACCATTTAATCACACACCACAAGGGCGGGTCCTATTTACATACTACACACTCCAACTTGGAGGGTCCATAACATACATAATCACGCTCCCTTAGGGAGGGTCCATTATTCACATATATTCACCATATTTACAGATATTCACATATATTCACCATATTCACACTCCCTACGGGAGGGTCCATTATTCACGCTCCATTATGGATGGTCCATTTATATACACGCTCCGTTATGGAGGGTCCATTTATATACACGCTCCATTATGGAGGGTCCATTTATATACACGCTCCTTTATGGAGAGTCCATTTATATACACGCTCCGTTATGGAGGGTCCATTTATATACACGATCTGTTATGGAGGGTCCATTTATATACTTTCACGCTCCACTTAGGGAGGGTCCATATAAATTATACATATTCTCACTTCCATTGGAAGGGTCATTCATACACATTCACATATTCGCACTCCCTTTGGGAGGGTCTTATATACATACACCATCATACACATCATAATTTCATCCTTTCACATTTCTATATACACACACCTAGATAGGTGGGCCCTTCTCACATTATCAACATAGTTCCATTGTTCAATTATTCCACTCACTACTAATCCATTCATTATATAATTTCCTTTCAATTTCGTTCTAAGTTTTAGTACTCTTACCCCATTTTAGTCATAATTACCCTTTCCATTATTAATTCACATTATACACATTTATCATTCATGTTTTCCCCTTATTCCTTTCCTACTTCTCAATTTCCCTTTTAGTTTCCTTATTTATGTCTATCGTACTTTAACTCTTTACAAGTATACAAGCAAATCTCTTTTCCGTAATTAATTTAGAATCTATTTTCATTATCATCTTCTCTAGTTCCACTTTCCATTTCATCTACTTGATCTTAGTCTTTTATCTTATTTTATACATTTTATATTTCCTTTCCTCATTGTCTTACCATTATCTGCTTTTATATTCTTATTCATTCTCCTTAAGACAACTCTATCCTTTTATTCTTACTTCTTCCTAATTTACTATCACTTAGCCCATCATTCCTTTCACTAACCATAATTACCTACACTTATTCTTTTACACTACAACCAGTTTTCTTTCATTTCTCTATTAATTACCTCATTTACTTTCATTATCAACTACCCTAAGGTTTTGCATTCTACACATCCCTCTACCCCTAGCCATCACTATAACCAAAGAGAATCTATTTCCTAAGCTAAGGTAACACAACCTTTTTACCTTAACCTTGTAGAGAGAAAAGGGAGTACCAAACCCTAACTTTAACAAGCTTTAGAATTGGAACCGAAAGAGCTGAGTGTGCGACAATGAAAGGACAGCGAGAAGGCGAGCCGGAAGTAACGAGGAGCTCCAATAATAGGGAGTTGATGGGTCTACCACCTTTCCTTGAAAGAGAGAGAAAGTAAAGAGAGAGAATAAGCCATAACACCTTATTAATCAAAAGAGAAGGCAAAGATTAGAGATGATGATGCCAAATTCGTGTGGGGAAGGAAACTTTCTCTACTCACCTAGAATTGCTTGAGTGGAAGGAATCAAGAAGGATGATGGTGCTCTTGCCCTAAACCATGGAAAGAGAGAGAGAGAGAGAGAGAGAGAGAGAGAGAGAGAGAGAGAGAGAGAAGCAAAGAGAGAGAAAGTGAAGAGAAGTTGATGATCAACACTTGGGAGCTTGAGGGATGATGATGGTTGGCCACAAGAGTTTGAGGTTTTAAGGCTTAAAGTTAGGGATTGAGTGTTTTTGGGGTGGAGAAGGAGAAAGGAATGAGTTTGGGGTGAAATGGGGTTGATCCCTGTATTTATTTTTTTCACTGTCAGCACGAAATACTCGAGTATTTTACCCAGTTCCCCATTAATTCATTTTTCTATTTTCCTTTTATTTTCTTCCTGTTTCAAATCGACATAACTTCTTCGTTAACCGTCGGATCTTGCTCAAATTTGAAAGTAAGATTCCTAAAATCATTATCTTCGTATCCAACGGTGGAAATTGTGTTTAGAGTTGTAAATCTTTTATTTTGAATTTCCTAATATAGGGTGTTTAGAACACCGAAAACGCCGATTTTAACACTCGTTTAGCCTTCTTTAAATTTCTTGTCCGATGCCAATGCTTCCTAACTCCTTGATGACACTCAAATGGATCCTAATCCATCACCTTAAATATTCTTTAACATAATTATCATTCTCCTAATTCCCTCATTATTCTAATTATTCTGGAAATTAAAATTCGGGATGTTACAGCACAGCCCCACCAATGAACCGTATGTCAAATTCTATCTGTCTAGGCTTGGTTCATAACCCAGAAGGCACCAGGTCCGATGCACTACACCCGTGATGTTAACCCAGGAATTTTCTCAATTTATTTTTCAATTATTTTTGAAATAGTGGGGGATTGTTGTAAAACATTGTTATTTATTTTTATTTAAAAAATATTAATTTAATTTAATTTATTATTATAATATTTTTATCGTGTCATTTTTCTTGTTTGTTTTGTAGTACTGTAATGTACTTTTGTATCTTAATAAACTAAAGTTCAAAAGTTGTGTTTAGAAGTTATTAGAAGTTACAAGAAGTGAAGCAGTGCCATGGATATGAAATAGTATTTGCCTTGGACATGAAACAGTGTTTGCTCCGAAACAGTGTCTTGCATCTAAAATGAAAAGTTGTTTCCTTTGTTATAAATAAATAGTGCCATAGCAAGAAGTAGTTGGTTTTTTAGTTACAAGAATACACTAACACAAACATCATTATTCTTTCACTTCTTTTATCCTGAGTTATATCATTAAACAATATACTGCTAGTTCTGTTACCTGACTTATGTCTGAAGGGTCTGCTAAATCCTAGGGAATCGTCGCGGTGTGTAAATAGATTCTTAAGAACAATGTCTTTGACATGCCTCAGATCATGTTCTTTTACTTTATATATTTTCTAGTGTATATTCTCCATATTTTTTCCAACATTTGTAACCCTCGATTTTGAAAATCCCTTTTATTGTTGTTGTTTTTATGCTGCCAAGCTGTCATGTTTTTACGTTGAGCCAAAGCATCGGTTGTGCCACCGTCGTCCAAGAGTGGGTAGATTTTTAATTAGGATGTCATGAATTTGATATAAATACATCTCTTGGATTCATAATTTTCTTTACCTGTTGGGCTGAGCTTTGGATTATATATGACCTCCCTCTTAGCACATTTTTGTTGTTGTTACATCGAGGTTTGAGTTTTGGAATATTAACCTTGTTTTTATAGCTCAACTACTTCACACTTCATAATTATGGTTGTAATCTAATTAGAAAACTCTCTCACTTGAAGTAATATCATTTTCAGACATTCCTAAGAATTGACAGCTATATTCTCTACTTACCAAACATTTAAGGATATGGAGTTGGTTATTATTGTTATATCATTAATAATGAGTACCAATTTAAATATCTTAAACTAAACAATCACAGTTAACAACAACAGTTATGCATATGATGCATGATTATCAAGTATCTTTAACAATTATCATAATTGTCTCTTTTATGTGTATGTGGTGAATGCATATTGGACCCAATTTCATATACATATGCATAGTCCACAAGTATCATGTTTGCACCAGACCTTCATGCTAAGGATAGGACATGTACGCATTTATGAGTATATTCCTTACAAGTATTTTTCCTACCTGCAACAAACTTCCGCACCTAGGAATGAGATATACTCGCACATATGGATATTCCTCTCACAAGTAACACCTACTTGCAACAAACCTTGTTGCATGAAGATAAGATCATATTCAGAATCAATGTTTATGCCCCTTACGAACATTATACTTGAACACCAGGATTGGTCATATTATATGATTACTTTCTCTTGTTGCCACTTGATGCAATGCTATCTATGATTTTCTTATTATTCTTCTTTTGAACATCAGAATTAAACGAATCTCCTTTCTTTTCCAACATTACATACCTCTTGTGTGTATAAATTCATTCATTTTAATCTGTTAATGTTCGATTTTACCATTTAATCATACATAAATTCTATAAAAATCGTTGGAATAAGTATAATATCAATTAAATATATGAATTGGCATTAAAATCCCAAAAGACTAGGAAATTATCAAAATTCAACATAATTTTTGTTCAAGCGAAATTCTCTTTCGCTTGGGTGAAAATTTATTATCTCGCTGAAGTGAGAAATACTCGCTTGAGCGAGTAAGTTCATTTCCAGAAAATCTAGCTCTGGGTATGTTCGCTAAAGCGAGACACTCTCGCTTGAGCAAAAATCCTAGTTCCAGATTAGCATTTTCTTTGGGATTTCAATCCTAATTCTTTCTAAAACTCATTTCAATGATCTGCATCTTATGTAAACACATCACACACACACATATATATGATTGAATATGTTTGAGCATCCAGAACACATAATCACATACACTCATGTTCATCAATATCCATCAAATTCCAATTATGCATAAGTCGCATAATTAACAACTCAACACCTTAATCTTTGATATAACTTTAATTTTAGTGAATCAAGTGATTATAAATTTAATATAACTCAATTAAAACTTTGACTTCCAAGTCAATTAATCACACCATAATGGACATAATTGTCCCGTAGTGTTCGTTTGGCATGCGGAATTGGAATTGCAGTTTGGAATTGGAATTGAGTTGGAGTTATGATTCTATGTTTGGATTGAATTAAGAATTAAAATGTAGAATTGAAATTCAAAATTTAATATCTAATTCCATTGTTTGGGCATAAGATGTAGAATTCAAAAAATTAAATTAATTATATTATATTGTTTGTGCCTCGTGTCGTTACCATTTGTGTGGGTTGTAGTATCAACCTTTTTTTGTGTCATAATTATCGCTTGTATTATGAAGACATTGTCGCAGTTTTCTATCAAGAATCATATATTGTAGTGGTGGTGGATAATGGGGGGGGGGGGAGAGTATCATGAATATGAGAAAATTCCTAAAGTGGAGAAGAGGGGAAGATGAAACATTGGGGGTGGACTAGAAATGACAAAAAAGCCAGACGGGTTTTTAACACCCTACTATATAATTACCCTTATTTTAAATAGTGAACTTAAAAATTTCTTTCTTAACTCTTAATTGCATATGAAAATCTTCGAAAAATTGGACGGAGTTTACTTTGTTTTATAGACATTCCCAAAAGATTAATTTTCCTGTGAACCTGTATTAACATAATTATATAATCAACAGTAATGCCAACAGGGCAAAATATATCATAGTGCATTCATTACGTTGGTTCTAAATTATGAACCAGATGAGAAATAGTTTTAGCCTTCCAAAAATAATTCTCCTTCCCAAAATATAATATATATATATATACACACACACACACACACCAAGTGCTCAAAAATAAAACCCTAGACCAACATATGGTCCCACCCCTAAACATTCACACTCCACACCATGGAATGTGCTTCTGCTCGGCCACGACTCGTGCAAGCTCCGCCTCAGTACCTGTAATAAAAATGGCAAGAAGGGTAGCATTACACAGAACTTAGAATAATAGAATCTACAAAAGCATAGAAATAAACTAAGGTACTACATTATAAATTGTTGCCCAATTAATATGACGATGTCTCATATTCCTTTCTATTCATTTTTAATCTTTCTTATCCTTTCATTATCTTAATTTCCATGTCTTTCTATTCTTTTCATTCTTTCTTATTTTTCCATTTCATACTTTCCATACACTTTTTTTGGTCCTTTCTTTCTTTCTTATTTTGCACTATCAAGGCATTCATTTGTCTTTCTAATCTTGTCATTCTATCTTATCTTTCATTCACCTCTCGGCGGATCCTAATATCATCTCTTCACACACCACTAGGGCGGGTCCTATCATTATCATTTTACACACACCATAAAGGCGGGTCATATATCATATTACCCACTCCATTTTGGAGGGTCATTTACTAATTTATTCTTATTCACATTCCATTAAGGAAGGTCATTCATACGCATTCTGTAACACCCTAAGCTAATTTCCTTATTTTAAAATTTACAACTTAAAAATTTCTTTTTAATCCTTAAAATGTTAATTAAAGTTTTCTTGAAAAACGGACAGATTCCTGTTTGTTTTTCGGATATTCCCAAAGTTTAGTTTTCCCTGTCACCTGTCAGAATCAGATATAGTAAATCCAGCAAATATAAATAAACATCATAAGCCTCATAGGGCCATCCATTGTGGGACTTAGTGCTTCGTCACCACATCATCAAATCCAGTCATAAAGTCGGAGTGTCACCAGCAGAAATAACATCAAGTATGCCACTACTCAAAATAAAAGATAACACCCAACCCAAGGGTGAATGGATCCCGGGCCACCCCACCAAGCATATATACAACAAAAAGGAATATAATACAAGCCTCTAACACATATCATACAAGAGACTCAAAATATGACCTGGAATCCCATCATAAACACTAATAAAAGACTATCACACTCCCTCGGTGGGAGTGGGGTCCTGCTCGACCTCCGCCTCGGTGTGCTCAAACTCGGTACCTGAAATATTTGTAAGGGTGAGTACCGCACTAACTAGCAATGCATAAGATATGCCAAGTCAAACACAAATAATTACAATTAGCAAATAATTAACAGGGATATAATCATATTTCACAATCTATGCTACAAACACATGCATCTCCATAAATGCTAACCACCCGCCGAATAATTTCCTATGTCCATTTCCCCTCATTACTAGTTTCTATTTTATTTAAATTATTTCATTAACTAATTTACTCTTTACTTGTTCTCTTAACTATCTTTTCATTTTCTTTTCGGCGTTGTGACATACTTCCACTGCGTTTCCCAGTCTTTCAGAGGATACGACTTACCGATGCGTGCGGATCCCCAAAGGCCGCACGACTAACACAACCCCTGCGATTTGGTAGGCTTGCGAATTACTGCAGGTGTTACGCACCCGACTTACAACGCCCCTCCGCATGTCTTCTAGGGCTAGTATTCACAACCCGGGGAGATGGTAATGCGAATTCTTCCATTGCGTTCCCCAGTCTTTCAGAGGATACGACTTACCGATGCGTACGGATCCTCAAAGGTCGCACGACTAACACAACCCCTGCGATTTGGTAGGCTTGTGACTTACTGCAGGTGTTGTGCACCCGACTTATAGCACCCCTCCGCACGTCTTCTAGGGCTAGTATTCGCATCCCAAAGGAGTCTTTAATCATAATTACCTTTATTTCCTTATTCGTTCTTTCCTTTTTAATGTCTAATTAGTTCTCCTCTTGCCTAATAATTTCCTTTTACATTAAATTTCCCTTTGTGTCTATACTTTCTTCCAATTAATCCCTTAATTGTTCTAAGTGACATTGACCCCTTAATTTTGTAAAAGCCCCTTCCTAGGTACACACCAACTTACTCAAACATTTAGCATACAACAACAATTAAAGTAGCACAATTATCATCAACCAACATTTAATTCACATAATTAAAGCATTTAATAAGGGTAAGTTCTAAATTTCCTATTTATTCTAGTTCCTATCCCTATTCTAATTTTTCCTAAACAAACCAAATATTCTCAACACACTCACACACCGCTAGCTATACAACCACCGTACGGCGGCACATCCCCTTACCTTGAGATTGAAATAAAAGAGAGAGAAAACCTTAGAGGGTGTTGAACCCTAGAACCAAGAGTGCTCCTCAAAGCTCAATATCCACAATAACCTCGGAAATGTGTAAAGAGATGGCAAGAGTCAAGAGTGTAGAGATGATAGTGTTCCCCCCTAGCTCTTAGAAAATGATAACCTCAAGTAATATAGAAATCCATGCCCTTGTTGTTGGAAAATAAGAGGGATAACTTTATTTAGAATAAGAACTCATAAATCAACATTAAGAAGTGAAAGGAGAGTGAATTTGCTTACCCAATCTCTAGAACCAAGAAGAAGTGAGATTGAGGGATGAAGGAGCTTGAACCAAGAGCTCAATCCATGGAGGAAAAAGAGGGAAACAAACTTGGTGATGATGCTTGATGATAATTCTTGAAGCTTGGAGCTCCAATGGAAGAGAAAGTGTTCAAGAGCCAAAACCCTAGGCTTGGGAGGAGAGTATTTCGTATGGGAGAGGAGTAGAAGGTGATGAAGATGATGTTTTTCCACAATGACTCGAATGGGAGGCTTAAAACGTGTTTTGGGGTGGAGAAATCCCCAAAATACCCCTCAAAATCGCGAATTCGTGTTGCAGAAAACAGATTTTTCGCTTGAGCGAAATTTATTCGCTTAAGCGAATCCAGTTCAGTAATGGCACGAATCATTTTCGCTCAAGCGACAGCTTTTCGCTTAAGCGAATTGCTCACAGTGGGGAAATTTCAAATTTTCGCTTAAGCGAGCGATTTTCGCTTAAGCGAAACAGGCAAACACTGCTGTTTCAGTTTTCTATTTTCTAATTATTTTTCTCCTAACTTCAAATGGCTATAACTTCTTCGTTCACCGTTGGATCTTGCTCAAATTTGGCGAGCAACTTCCTAAAAATCATATCTTCACATCCAACGGTGGGAATCGTGTTTTGAGTCTTAAATCTTTTATTTTAATTTCTTAGCCTATTTGTTTTGTTTAACACCGAATCGCCCGTGCACTTCGTCCATTCCTAACTTGATTTTCTTCTTCGCTATATTTTTAGAATTAAACTACATTTATATAATAATAAAAAGAGGGATGTTACACATTCACGCTCCTATCGGAGGTTCATTATCTTTTATTCACGCTCCTTACGGAGGGTCATTATTCACGCTTCATTATGGAGGGTCACTCATATACATATTCTCGCTCTGTTATGTAACGATATGATTTTTATTAATCTAAAAATTATATTTATGTATGTTTTATTTATATGGAAGCGAGGTATGAACAATGATTTACAACTATTTTCTTAGTATATACATATAAGTATATAGTTATGTTGAGTTAATATATATATGTTTGTATTCATATGTATAAGTAGTTATAATTATCTTCTTTTGTATGTATGTATATTTATAATTATTTGTGCTATGAATGTTTAATTACGAATGTGTATTTATATATATGATCGCATTATAAGGATTGGTTAGGGAAATGTAACTAGAGTCGGTGTATAGGTTTAAGGTATATGTGATTTAGGCTTTGAGTGCTTTGATTTTGTGTAGGCTCGAGTACCGGGGTTTTCCAGAGTTCGAGTGAGCATTTTAAGTGCCTTGACATTGATGGAGTGATTAGGTAGAGAATCCTAAGATTTGATTTCGAGCGTAAGTGTGGGCCTTAGTATTAGTGCTCGAAGAATTCTTTTGGATTTGTGTTTTGACGGAGTTTTGGAAAGTAATAGGTGTGGTGAGGCAATTGGATTCTATCCGACCTTTTTGGTTATGCCTCGAGTGTGAGTAGTCTTAGATTTATGAGGTTAGAGAGTTGCCTTAAGTCGGTCGGGTTAGAACGAGTGTTAGAAAAGGGTTAAGTCTAGAATTCGGTTTTAGTTCGTTTGATTTTCTGTGTTTGTGATTTATGTGTTTAATAATATGAAATTATGATTTGGATGTTTGGAATGTGATTTAATGTTGTGGGTGTTTGTTTTAGTATTAGGATGGGTTAGGAACCTTCGAATCGGGTCAAAAAGGGTGAAAATCGGCGATTCGGGGCGTTCGGTGCGCACAGGCACAAGTCGGTGCACCCAGGCGCACCAGGGTGCATCAGAATGCACCAACTCAGGGACTTTTGCACCCAGGCGTGGCGCGTCTTGCGCCCAGGTGCGCGCAGAAAAAAAAACCCGCTCCGCATCAGATGCGCGACGAGCACGCGCAGGGGCACATGGTTCTGCGGCCAGGCGGGCGGGTGAGAGTTTCGCGCACCAGCACCATAAAAAGGTGCACCAGCCTCCCATTTTCCTCATTTCGATCTTCCGCCCCACTTCTCTCTCCTTCACCCAAACCACCCCCAACTCTCACAATCACCCAAATCCTCACCTCCAATCCTTTACCCATGGAAAACCCCACCTCCCTCATGTATTCTTCTTCATTCATTTCCATTGGTGGCTCTCTCTCTCTCTCCCTCCTTGAAGCTCTCTCTCTATCTCTATCTCTCTCTCTCTCTCTCTCTCTCCTCCAATCCCAAGAACGAAGTGGAGATCGGTCAAGGGAGCGGGAATTCGAGTAGATCGGAGGTAGAATCAAAGTCCTTGGAGCTTCAATCGAGCCTCCTCTCTCTCCAAGGTAAGGGGAGACACTTTTCCACACTTTGAGTTAGGGATAGTTAGAGTTTATAATAGAATTTGGGTTTAATAGTTAAACTAGGTTGTGGGTAACAAAATAGTACTTGTTTAGAGTTGGATTATGGGTGAATAGAGTTTTGTTGGTTGATTTTTATATAAATTGAAATGTTTATGATAAATCCTCTTTATGTATGTTATAAAAGTAGGAAGTGAAGAACCCTAGGGAGTTGACTTATATTAAAGTACTCTGAGACATACCTGAGTATGTCGACTGATTTGTTTGATATCTGGTGATTGTTGGTTGTTATGGATTGCTGAGAATTTATTATGTCAACTAAGTGCTAAATGGGTAAATTTGTGATTAAGTATATTATAATTGCTTATTTAAGGGTGTGCATGTTTATGGGAAATGCATGAAGTTGATATTGGGTGCTAAATGTATATTTGCTGTGACAATGATTATGTGAATTGCAAATGAATGAATTGGAAATGCGATGATAAGGGAAAAGGAAACTTGATGCGGGAATTGATCATTTGGGGCACCGGAACAATAGGTACCCAGCTAGGTGTTCCAATTACCTGTTAGGGCCAATTACCTGTCAAGCCAATTACCCAGTAGGCCAAACCGCCCTGTTAGGCACCGGTGTGACCCATGGATCAATTCCCCGCTAAAATGAATTGAATAATTAATGGAATGGTATATTGTATATTGTACATAGTCCTAACAGGTTATGGCCTAGCCGGGTGCAAAGTCCTGGACAAGTGTCCAAAAGTCCCTAGACAGGTGTTCCAATTACCTAGCGGGTGCTCAAATCCTAGTGGTGTACGTAAAAAGGAATAAGGTTGGTATGTAGGTCTCTGACCTGAGGTTGCATACATTGTGAATAGAGTTTGCATGTAGGTCTCTGACCTGAGGAGACATACATCAGAAATGTAAAATGAAAGGAAAATGAAAATGGGAAATGAAAAGTAAATGGAACTTGATAACATATGAATGTTACCCTGTTAAGTGAATGTGATGTATTTTGTTAAACCATTGCTTGATTTGATTATTATTCTTAAGTTTTATTATGAATTGTTTACTATCCTATAATTCACTGTGTTTCAAAAGATCTCACCCTTAGTGGTTAACATTTTAGGTACATGTTCAAGGAGCTTGAAGATCAGAGTGCGCAGCGGAAGAGTCAAAAGAAGAGAACTCTAGTTTATTTTATGTATATTGTAATTGAGTGCCCGATCACTATGTATAAACTTGTTTTGAAAAGAAATTTTTGAGTCCCTTATTTTAATTATAAACTTTTATTTGCTAATTTATAAATAAGAATCGGGGTGTTACATGTAACAGCCCGATTTTCGTAAACCAAAAATAATTTACTTTTACTTATGAAAGATGCAAAAAAACGAGGCCAATTTTTTTTTTTTTAAATTAAGTATTCCACAATACAGAATCAAAACTTGGCTTAGTTACATAATTGGCACATAGCTTGGTAATCCTTGACTCAAAAACACAATTCAAAAACTTAACCTAAACATTCTACTTTCGCTTCCTTCTGATGAAGACATCCGGATGGAAATCTCCTTCCTTCTTGCGCCCTCTCTTCACACCCGAAAATGAAATCGTCTCTATCGCTGCTCTGCGGTTGTCATTCCGCTCTATCTCGAGAGATGATCTCCACGCGGTACTCCATCTGCCCGTTGAGACATCAGCAGCACCGACATGCCAACGAACAGGAGAGAGTAAGCGATCCGAACGACGCATCGTCGACGGTGTGGGATTACAGTAGGCAAGATATCAAGACCATACAAGCATACAACACACAACCAACATACCACACAACGATCAAGCACATCATTATTATCATTATTATCATTATTATTATTATTATTACTATTTTCCTTGTTTTACCCAAACTTATACACATTCCTTCTTTCTCAATTACTTTCTCAATCTCTCTTACAAATCTTTCACGTTCATAATTCAATTTCATTCCTGCCATCAACATTCCTGGGAACTTCAAACATACTATTATCAATTTTTTCATTACTTTTCAATTTTCCGTTTTAAGTCTTATCAAATCATAACCTTCGATGATTGGGGAAGAAATTATAATATCATCGAGGTACTCCCTTTGTCACCATCGTCTCACACGTCTATATCTCCTCGGGTCCCGGGTTCAGAACTTACCACGGTATTAGACCCAGTCCCCACCACGTTAGTGCACCACATGTGGAGTTCGTTCTGCCCAGAATAGTACTCAAGGCAACGTGACGTTTTACCGCCCGAGCCTACCCTATTGCATTCACAACCCGAATATCCCTGATATCCGGGGTACCTTCCTCTCCACTACTTCGCACTCTCATACTTCCCCGCGTTAATGTCTTTTAAAGTCTTTTATCTTTGTTAATTAACCTAAGGTCGGCCCATCCCTCGTGCATCCCTTCAATGAGTCCCGACCACTAACTTTGCACAATCTTTTCTCATCAGAGCACAGAGCTGGGTTCTCATCATCACACTTGCATTTCATTACACAGCTTGTCTCAACAATCTCATATCATCCTCTTTCTCAAGATCTCAACTCACCAAACTTTTACAAATTTTCTCAAAATCTTTTCAAAAATATCTTTTCACAAATTCTACCAAAAGTCTTGCTTCAAAAACTCTTTTCGAAAATTCTCATTTCCAAAAACCTTTTTAAAATTTCTTTCCACAAACCTTTTCAAAAGCACCTTTCATAAACCTTTTCAAAAATCTTATTTCAAAACTTTTTTTGAAAACATATTGTTTCAATGAGTACTAGTGGAGGAGCAAGCTCAACTCAACATCAGTCTCATTTTAACCATATCACAAAGGAGCCCAGCTCCACTCACATCATCTTTCATTTCATAATCATCACCCCATCACTTTCCCAGCTCTGGCTTAAGCTCATCCTCATCATCAAGTCTGTCCCCAATCTCAACACTTTATCTCTTTTCCAATAAATCACATATTCTTTATTTTTATTTCTTTCTCATTATGTCTTTACTTCACAATCTTATTTATTTCATTTCTATTTTCGGGACATAGCATATTATCCATGTTGATTCACAATATAATTATCATCATGCATAAATAAATAAATAAACACGCAAGCATGCTATTTCACACAACCATCACACAACAACAATGTGGTCTTCGTCTCCTTCGTATAAGTGGCCACACAGGGCAAACAATTGCCACTTATACTACTGACTCCAACCACGTAGTCCCGATCTTTGAGATGATGCGGGACGTCCTAATAAATCACCTAAACACCACAGTGTCTTAGGATAGCTTCTCTCTCACCTGAGGTCCAGCAATTAAATACGTACGCTCTCCTCGGATCCTTGTCTCTGCCAGCTGCCCCAATCCCTCGTCTTTAAAATTTCTCGTACTAAATAAAATATGTTTACGTCATTAATTGGAATTAAGAAAATATTTTCTTAACTCAATTCACATTTCATTCCTTATCGGAATACTTGAAAATGTAATTATTTTCTCAAAACAGCTCTAATACTTTCTAGCACTTTAAATTCTTCAAAATCATTTGAAATCATCATATAAAACAATTTAAATCATTTGATTTAGTTTCTGGTCCGTCTTGGACAGCACCTAAAACATGTTTGAAAGCACCGAAAAATGCACTGTTTTTAAATCCGGCTTTTCTTAAATCAATTACCACTTGAAAATCATACTTTAACTTTCATGAGTACCTTTTTAAAGTTAAGAAACAACTTTAAATAAGTCTGGACAGCAAAGGTTTATTTCATGAAATCATTTTAATAAAAATTCGAAAACATCTTAAAACACTTTTTACTTTAGACGATTCTTTAGTTCCAACTAATACTTTAAAACTGAAGTTTTTATCATAAAATAAATCTTGGTCGGTCACTTAAATAAAATCCATCAACCAAATAAATCATATCATATAATTACTTAATCAAACAATTGATTATTTTCTAACCATCTTCATTTTCATAAAACACAAACACTTTGACACACACAAATACTCACAAACCGAATGGAACTAAAGATACAAACCAAGCACATTTATTTTCATGCAACTAAGCCTCCTAGGCTTATTTACACTACATGGCCGAGTAACATCAAAGAAACAAGTTAGAAATTACAAATCTAAATCATACAATCAACTTAATTTATTTCAAGCATCCAAATAAAATTTCATTTTCAATTGATTAACCCATCTTAGATACTCTTATTATACTAAACCGAATAGGATTTAAGAAAACGATTTTAGCATTTCAAATCAAACATAGCATTCTTTACATAAAACATGATCATCATCAAAACACAAAATAAAGAAATTATTCCTTCCTTTTATATTGAAAAACCGTGAGCTTTCATGGAAAATTTACCACGCTTTAATTTATTTCCTTAACTTAAATCAATCCATTGAATCAAGCATCACACCACAAATCTTATTTCTCAAATCAACATGTACAATACAATCAATTCACCCCCTTTTTCTTTAATTAAAACCGAATATAAAAATATTAATCACAACATTATCTTAAATAATTTAGCTTAACATAATCCCACAAAACATACTCATTTCTTTTTGGTCACTTCATGAAAAAGAGGCCTAGCCTAATTCCTATGTATAGGTCGAATTTCATTATGACAAAACAAGATTCTTGGATTTATTTTTCAACATGCAAAGTTTAAGATTCATGGGTTTTGAATTATGCACTTCCTCACATAAAATTCTAAAAATATCTAAGCATAAAACCGAATCATGATCACCACACAAACCAAGTTTTTATTTTAATTTTCTTACATGTACTTTTTAGAAATTCTTAAATCATATAGAAATTAACATGCATGTTCTTAAGTCTTGTAGATCAAATCATAAAATTATTCACCATAGTACAAATCAAAGATGAAAATCACTTTGGGTAAAAAGGACCAAAACCGTGACTTGAAAATGAAGGAAGGCTAGATCTTTTTACTCAACACAACATGCATGTACCAAAAATCAACACAAGATCAAAGCTTTTTGTTTTGAAGATCACATGCATGACTTAAGATCAAACTTTTTCAAAGATCAAGACAAAATTAAAGACTTCTTCAAAAATAAATCAAAATCAAGCATAACCTCAGCTCAAATCAACTTTTATGAGCCTAAAGTTAACATGCAAGGACTTAGAATAAATTTAAAAGCATCAAGATCTAATCTTCCATTCATGACCGAATTACATAGTTCTTAGTTTAGTGTTTTATAAGTTCATTTGACTCTTGAAATTCAAGATTAAAGCTTAAACATTACACATAACCATAGATCATCAACCATAGAACTAGACATGCAAGGAAGAAATGAAAATCAAATAGGCTTAGAAAAAAAATAAAAGCTACTCTAAACTTCTTGTGTTCTTCAAATCACCCACCCAATGAAAGTCTTCTAACTCTAAGTTCTTGGATCTTCAAGGAAGAGCTCTAGGTTTTGGTTTGATCTTTTCTCCTTCTTTTCTTCTTCCTTACGGTTCTCTCTCTCTTTCTCTCCATGGCTTTCTCTCTTTTTTTTCTAAAGGTGTTGAGCTTGATGATACTCCAACACCAAGTGTATTTGTGTTGGTGTGAAAAGGAGATGGAAGAAGGGAAGAAAGGAACGTAGGAAAGAAGGAAATAGAAGAATGAGTGGGACTAATGAAATGAATGGAAAGGAAATAGGCTTAAGAGTGAAATATCTTCTCCCTTCTTTGGCCCTTAGTTTTTGGTCGACCAACACACCTTCTAGGAGGGGTAGTCTTTGGCATCCTAGGCTTCTACTTGGTCTCCAAGTTTCTTTGTTTTATTTTCTTTTTATTTTATTTTCCTTTCCACTTAGTCAACATGCAAATGCATCCTACACTTACACATACACCCACTCATACATGTGTCACTCACTCACATCTCACACATACCCTCTTCATGCACACACACCACCCAAGCCGTGGCAATCTCCCATGCAAACACATGTCCTATAATTTTTTATCTCCTAATCACATTTTAATTACTAATTATGCAACATTACTTAGGAAATCACACTTATACCACCATTCACACAATTATACACATATAAGCACACTTTAATATATCATACATACATACATACACAAACCACATTATGCACACATTTATACACACATTCATATTCATTCACACACTTGATCAAGCATACACATTAACAATTAAACACAATTTCTTTAAATAATAAACTGCACTTATTGGTTGCACTTATGTCCCTTATTTCATTTTCTAAAATCATATTTTAATATATTAAAGATGTTCCCAAAAGGAAAAATTCATTTGAAGTCCTTAACTATTTTTACCAATTTATTCACTCAAAATTCGTCCTTTAAATACCTAAAAATAAAATTTTGCAAACCAACTCAGAAAATTATAAAAGTTACATTTTTGAAATCTACTTTTTAATACGATCGTTTTCATATAAGGATCATAAAATTCGGAGTTACGGTTGAAAAGATATGAATTTTTAAAGTTAACAAACCCAAAATTTCATTTTAAACAAAAATCTTTCTTTGATAAAATCACAATTTCTTTAAAACACCAAAAATGTCGAACACATAATCATTTCTTCAAAATTATTCACCACTTGAAATCATTAATTAAGAAATTTACTTCAATAAAACACTCTTTCAAAAACTTTTTCTTCAAATAGATCTTTTAGTTGTTTAAAACAGTACGAGGAATTTGCGGGGTGTTACATTCTCCCCAACTTAAAGATTTCTCGTCCCCGAGAAATACGTTACGGATTGGGCGACAGAGTACAAGAATACTCGCATTATGGTGAGATCCATAAGAACGTTCTCATTCTCGCTTCGTAGTCGAATTTCCTTTGCTGGCATAATTCACCTTGCAGCGCTCCTTGTTGGTTGCTTTCAGATGAAAAAGTTCCACTCGTACTATCACTGGCGTGCCGAATCAGGTCAAGTCCATCGGACTAACCGGAAGGGATATCGTCTTGTCATTATAAAAAGTACAAACTTGGGTGCAGACCCAGGGAATATTAAACAATCATAAATTCAAGCATCTCCAAAGGTACCGGGTTTAACCTAAAACCCTCGGATACACACTACTTTCTATAACTTTAGATTCTCACTAACTCACAACAACTACTCCTTCCTCTAATTCTCCTTCTAACTCTAAGGTTTTCGTTTACTATTTCTCCGACTTAAGGGAAATTCTAGGGCAACTTTGGTTCTAATTCCTCAAAACAACTTCGTTTCCTTCATTAAATTCGTCCTAAACATCAATCAAACCTATTACTTTCACCGTCTAAACTTCTGATTACGGCATGAGACAATCCTAGTCCTCAGAATTTCCTTTGATGACTCGTAACATACACCTCTTTTCTTCCTTGTGGCTCCCCAACTTGGATCAAGCTTATCACTAAATTCACTATTCCGTTCTATTCTAATTCAGCTTCAACCACTAATCCATCCCTAATCATTCAAGCCCTAACTATCTGGGTAACTTTGACATCCTCTAATCCACAACTCAAGCTAGCAAACCTTGGAAAAGATCGGTAAGGTTACGGATTAATAGTAAGGCTTATGAAGAAAATTTGGACTTTTGCAGTGAGGACAGTCTTTGTTGAAGCAATTCAACAAACACAAGGATTCGGGAATATCATGGTATATCTTAAGGTAAATACTATTCTTATACAAAAGACATGCTAAGATCGAAATAATTAAGTCCATCAAGTACTAATAAAACATCAATGGTTAAGAGGTCTCAATCTTAGAATCTATTTGTCCTCTACTTAGTCTACTTCCTTCCAACTACAAAACCATCAGATTTCCCTAGACTAACACAATAGGCATTAAAACAGAATCTCTCATCCTAGAAAGATGAGAACCTATTCTTATGCGCCTATCCTTGCACTAGCAAACACACACAGAGTTACACAAACAAAGCATGTAAGCCCATGCTTAAGGCCACTAAGGATTACCATTGCTCTGATACCATTCTGTAACAGCCCGATTTTCGTAAACCAAAAATAATTTACTTTTACTTATGAAAGATGCAAAAAAACGAGGCCAAATTTTTTTTTAAATAAAGTATTCCACAATACAAAATCAAAACTTGGCTTAGTTACATAATTGGCACATAGCTTGGTAATCCTTGACTCAAAAACACAATTCACAAACTTAACCTAAACATTCTACTTTCGCTTCCTTCTGATGAAGACATCCGGATGGAAATCTCCTTCCTTCTTGCGCCCTCTCTTCACACCCGAAAATGAAATCGTCTCTATCGCTGCTCTGCGGTTGTCATTCCGCTCTATCTCGGGAGATGATCTCCACGCGGTACTCCGTCTGCCCGTTGAGACATCAGCAGCACCGACATGCCAACGAACAGGAGAGAGTAAGCGATCCGAACGACGCATCGTCGACGGTGTGGGATTACAGTAGGCAAGATATCAAGACCATACAAGCATACAACACACAACCAACATACCACACAACGATCAAGCACATCATTATTATCATTATTATTATTATTACTATTTTCCTTGTTTTACCCAAACTTATACACATTCCTTCTTTCTCAATTACTTTCTCAATCTCTCTTACAAATCTTTCACGTTCATAATTCAATTTCATTCCTACCATCAACATTCCTGGGAACTTCAAACATACTATTATCAATCTTTTCATTACTTTTCAATTTTCCGTTTTAAGTCTTATCAAATCATAACCTTCGATGATTGGGGAAGAAATTATAATATCATCGAGGTACTCCCTTTGTCACCATCGTCTCACACGTCTACATCTCCTTGGTCATCCACCCAGCCTAGTCGGAAGCGAACAGGAGTACAGGACCTTTACCACGCGGGCACGACAGCTGTCTCACAACAAATGGTCCCAGACCAGGAGGCCCAGCCTCAAATCAATTCATATAATATCAAGGCTCACTGTCCACGCAGTGGCAAAACACAATGCCCCGTTCCAGTCCCTCTCCACTGTTCTCGAAATGCCATAGGGGTGACAACACTATTCTGGTCCCGGGTGCAGAACTTACCACGGTATTAGACCCAGTCCCCACCACGTTAGTGCACCACATGTGGAGTTCTTTCTGCCCAGAATAGTACTCAAGGCAACGTGACGTTTTACCGCCCGATCCTGCCCTATTGCATTCACAACCCGAATACCCCTGATATCCGGGGTACCTTCCTCTCCACTACTTCGCACTCTCATACCTCCCCGCGTTAATGTCTTTTAAAGTCTTTTATCTTTGTTAATTAACCTAAGGTCGGCCCATCCCTCGTGCATCCCTTCAATGAGTCCCGACCACTAACTTTGCACAATCTTTTCTCATCAGAGCACAGAGCTGGGTTCTCATCATCACTGTAACACCTAGAATTCTAATCCTATATACCATTATTTTATAAAAAAAATCTTAGAAAAATTTTGACAGGGTTTGTTTTAAAATTAGAGCTTTCCCTTTATAGAAAACCTGTCACCTGTCAGCCAGAACATTCAAAAGTATATGTTTATATTCATTCATAACAAAGTATGTACTTATACAAGTCATCAGTCAAGGCCACATCCAGCCCAAAGTTAAGTTTTACACATCAAAAATGTGGAGTATCACCATTTCAAAAAAACATATACATATAAGTTTTTCCAACAAAGTCCATAAGTGGTGATATCCGGAAATTTACATTAAAAGTTCATATACATAATATTTTCCAAAATACATGATATTAGAGCATAGGTCAGCTAAAAGAGTGGATCCATAAAGAGATGGGTTACACTTCCTTAGGAGGAGTGTACCCGTCCTCGGCCTCAGGGAAAGCAGAAATATCTCCAGCCTCATTACCTAAAATGGTCAACACAGAGGGTAAGATATAGCTCAAAATCAAAGGAAACACATAAAAGCAGTAATAAGACATAATAATATACATGTTACAAAAACATGTAAGAAATAATGCAATGATACATAAATATGCAATATTCCAGAATTGTGCCATATTCCATAATTATTCCTTTCCATAATTTCCATAGTTTCCAGAATTTCCATAATATAACCATATCCCATTGGTTTCCATAAAACCTCACATCACCCTCCGCACTATTGGAAAAGATCAACTAGGAGTAAGTGTTCCCCAACCAATGCTTGCACAGTACTTCACGTGACCGTCCTTCGTACAATTTGGGCTGTTTACCCAAATTGGCTATAGCGGGAACCACTTTGCACTAGTCCAGAAATGTTTAAGTGACCAATAGAATTATTATAGGGCGCGTAGGACCAATCCCCAACGTGGTGCATTTTCCACGTCCTTTGGTAGATCAAAGTCCAACTACAATAATTCTAGTGATTGTGATTTTAACACAATCTCGCCACTATACCATTCTCGTCCGTCTATTCTATGGAACCTTCACATGACTGTCCTTCGGTCCATAAAATGTTCTCGTATCTTTTCCAATTTCCTACCGTCCTGCCTCACTTCATTAATTACGTGTTTCTAAATCTTTTAGTAGTTTTCCTTTAATCCAATTATTAACACATATTCATTTCCATAATATGAGAGTTTAGGTTTCCAACATAAAAGTCCATATCATTACCATTTAATACTCATAAATTTAGAAGCATAATAACATATTCCAAACCATTTATAATTCAAGCATAATCAAACATAAACCCCTAAAATTTCAGCCAAGCCACAACCTAGAAATTTGGGAATTCCTAAGCTAATAATCCATATACAATCAAAAACATGCCTATGATTATGAGCTAACTACTAAAATCATGCCCTTCCTCTAATTAAAAGTATATCTCCCCTCTTACCTTGATTTAGAGAAAGTGGAGGTGAGAGATGGAGAGAGAGAACCGTGAATTGATGGAGGAAAAGAAGAGATTGATGGTGAAGGAGAGTTGAAACCTTGCTTTGATGAAGGGAAAAGATGATTTGATGAAGGAATCAAGAGGTTGGAGGTTGGGGGGTGATAAACCATAATTTTCCCAAGAGGTTCGAGTGAGCCTTTTTGATTTTTTTCCTAAATGAACTCAGCCAAATGCCTTAAAAACTGATTCTGCAGGTCGTGGACATCGATGTCCACCTATGGATATCGATGTGCAACATCGATGTGCACAACAAGGACATCTATGTCCACAGATAAAATCTGACAGCAACTTTCGCATTCAAACAGCCATAACGTTTTCGTTAACCGTTGGATCTTGCTCAAATTTGGAGATAAGCTCCCTAATAATCCCAACTTCACATCCAACGGTGGGTTTTAGGTTTTAAGCTATAAATCCTACAATCCATTCTCCTAGGCTTATGGTTTTCCTAACTTGATCTCCACGATTCTAAGGTTAAACATAATGCATGAATGCCACTTAACTACTCTTCCTAATCAAGGTTAAAACTTCACATACTTATATTAGCTTAAATAAAAAGAGGATGTTACAATCCTCCCCCACTTACATTGAATTTCGTCCCCAAAATTCAGCTAGCTCTGAAGAGATGCGGATGAGATGCCTTCATCTTAGATTCCAACTCCCATGTTGCTTCTTCAACATTGTTGCGAATCCATACCACTTTCAAGAACACATGCTCACCTTCAGCAAATTCCACTGGATTCCTTTTCTTATTTGCATAACTCTTTTGCCGATCCTGTGCTGCTTTCATTTTCTCTTGGATCATTCTGATCTTCTCTGTTGATTCTTGAACAATCTCAGGTCCAATGAGTTGATTCTCCCCCACTTGAAACCAGCATAGGGGAGTCCTACACCTCCTTCCATACAATGCCTCGAAGGGAGCCATTCCAATACTAGAATGGTAGGAATTATTATATGTAAATTCCACTAGAGGCAATAACTGTTCCCAACTCTGATGTTGCTCCAAGGTACAAGTTCTCAACAAGTCCTCCAAGGATTGGATAGTGCGCTCAGTCTGTCCATCAGTTTGAGGATGATAGGCAGAACTGAGTCTCAATTCTGTCTCAGAGCCTGTTGAAGACTTTGCCAAAACCTTGATAAAAATCTGGGATCACGATCCGAAATGATATTAGAAGGAACTCCATGCAGCCTGACAATCTCCTTAACATAAAGCTGGGCTAACCTTTCCATTGAAAACTTCATACTAATGGAAATGAAGTGAGCAGACTTTGTCAATCTGTCCACTATCACCCAAATTGCATCATGACCGACATTGGTTCTTGGCAAGCCCGACACAAAATCCATAGCTATGCTATCCCATTTCCACATTGGAACTTCAAGTGGGTGTAGCATTCCACCTGGCTTCTTGTGTTCTATTTTGGACTTTTGACAAATCAAGCATCTTGCCACATATTCTGCCACATCTCTTTTAATTCCGGGCCACCAGAACATCCTCTTAAGATCTTGATACATTTTTGTTGTTCCAGGGTGCAGGCTCAACTTACTCTTGTGAGCCTCATCCAGGAGTGCTTTCTTCAAATCTGGGTTGGAAGGAATCCATATCCTGTTTCTGAACCTCAGGACTCCATCCTTCCCTTCCTGGAAATCAGGTTCATTCCTGGATACTGCCATTCTCTTCTGCTCCTACAATTCGACATCTTCTAACTGCTTCTGCCGAATTAAATCCAGGAAATCATTGGTAATTTGGAGCATACCAACACTGATACTGTTCTTTTTGAATTGGACTCCAAGATTGAGGTTGTTGAATTCCTCAATCAATTCCAACTCTTTGATCATCATGCTACTGATGTGGAGGGTTTTGCGGCTAAGTGCATCAGCCACAACATTACCCTACTGATGTGGAGGGTATTGCAGATTGAAATCATAATCCTTCAAAAATTCCATCCACCTCCTTTGTCTCATATTGAGCTCCTTCTGATCAAACAGGTACTTGAGACTTTTATGATCACTAAACACTTGGAACCTTGTACCATACAAGTAATGCCTCCATACCTTAAGAGCAAAAACAATAGCTGCTAGCTCCAGATCATGAGTAGGGTAATTCTCCTCATGAGGTCTCAATTGCCTGGAAACATAGGCAATCACCCTACCTTCTTGCATCAGAACACAGCCTAGACCTTGCCTTGATGCATCACAATAAACATCAAAGTTCTTCTGAGGATCAGGCAAGATTAAGACTGGCGGAGAAGTCAATCTGCTCTTCAATTCCAAGAAGCTATCCTCACACTTGGGAGTCCACCTAAATGGAGTCTCCTTCCTGGTCAACTTTGTCAATGGCAAGGCTATTTTAGAAAAATCCTTGATAAATCTCCTATAATAACCTGCCAGACCAAGAAAACTCCTGACTTCAGTCACATTTTTGGGTTGTTCCCACTTCAACACAGCCACTATCTTTGCAGGGTCCACTACGATACCTTCACTAGTAATCACATGGCCTAATAATTTTACTTTCTCGAGCCAAAATTCACACTTGGAAAGCTTTGCATACAGCTGCTTCTCTTTCAAAGTTCGCAGGACTATCCGAAGATGCTCTTGGTGCTCACTGGGATTCTTTGAGTAGATCAAGATATCATCAATAAAGACTACTACAAAGGAATCCAAGTAAGGTCGGAAAAGCCTGTTCATATAGTCCATGAACACAGCTGGTGCATTGGTTAGACCAAATGGCATAACCACATATTCATAATGGCCATACCGTGATCTAAATGCAGTCTTGGGGATGCCCTCTTCCTTGACTCTGATTTGATGATAGCCGGACCGAAGATCAATCTTAGAAAAGACTGCTGCTCCCCGCAACTGATCCATCAAATCATCGATTCGCGGCAAAGGATACTTATTCTTGATGGTTACTTTATTAAGCTGCCGGTAGTCAACACACAAACTGAGGCTTCCATCCTTCTTTTTAACAAAGAGTACTGGAGCTCCCCAGGGTGAGACACTCGGCCTTATGAACTTCTTCTCCAACATATCTTCTAATTGCTTCTTCAATTCCACTAATTCCACTGGAGCCATTCGATGAGGAGGCAAAGAAATTGGTCCAGTCCCTGGCACCAAATCAATGCTAAACTCTACTTCCCGCACTGGTGGTAATCCAGGAACTTCCTCCGGAAAAACTTCTGGGAATTCATTCACTATTGGGATCTGAGAAAGGGATGGAACTAATTCAGCTTCCATGGTGGCTAATTCTAGTTTTGGTTCTTTAGGTTGGCTGAAGATAATGGTTTTATTGTGACAGTCTATGACTACATGGTTACTAGACATCCAGTCCATACCTAGGATTATGTCTAATTGGGTTAAGGGTAAACATATAAGGTCAATTTGAAATTCATGGTCTAGGATTTTAAGGTTACAGTTGGAACACATTTTTGAAGTAATAACAGAAGGGTTTGTGGGGGTTGACACTACTAGTTTATAAGGTGTTTCTATGACAGGTAATTTTAGTCTATGAACACAATCTAAGGATATGAAGGAATGGGTTGCACCACAATCATACAACATGCTGCAAGGAAAACCATTCAGATAACAGGTACCTTTGATCAACTCTTCTGATTCTTCTGCTTGGGCTCCAGACATTGTATAGACTTTTCCATAAGCAGTGGAAGGATTAGCTCTAGACTTGATAACATTTCCTCCTCTCCTTGCATTCTGATTCTGAGGGCAATTGCTAACAATATGCCCTGGCTGCTGACATAAGAAGCAAACAATCTGATTCCCTGGATTTAGCAATCTTCGACAAACTCCTGTGTGGCGCTTATTGCAATGAGGACACATAGGATAAGGATTCTGAACAATAGGAGATGCTCTCCCTGCAGCTACCCCTGGCGCTTTCACATCAGCTACCTTTGGAATGGGGTAAGGATTCCTTCTAACCGTCGGTCCTTTATCCCTGCCTCGAACTGGTCCATGGGTTTTGGGAGCTACCTGCAAACTCCTCTTATGAGCTTCCTTCGCCTTCCGATCATCTTCATATGTGCGGCACATATTCACCAACTGAGGATAACTACGGATATTCTGATATCCGATAGCCATCTTAATCTCCGGGCGAAGACCGCTCTCAAATTTTGTGCACTTGGACCTTTCATCTGGATGGAACTGAAAATAAGGAGAGAATCGGATTAACTCCTCAAACTTTGCTGAATATTCTCCGACACTCATCGCCCCTTGTTTCAGCTCCAGAAATTCAATTTCCTTTTTGCGGCGAACATTCTCTGGAAAGTATTTCTCTAGGAACTTCTCCTTGAAGAGTTCCCATGAGATAACACTTCCTTCAGCCTCCACAAATCTCCTGGTATCCTCCCACCAGGCTTCAGCATCACCAACTAGCATGTGAGTAGAATAAGCCACCTTCTCCTCATCGGAACAAACAAAAGATCGAAAGATCTTTTCCAATTCTTGCAGCCACAGCTGAGCTCTCATAGGATCAAAGCCGCCTTCAAATCTGGGAGGGTCCATCTTCTTAAATTCAGCAATTCCATTTGCAACAGCTGGCTCATGCCTTTGGTTGGCCTGATTAGCACTGGCTTGAACCAGATTCTCGAAGACTTCAGCTTGACGATCATTAGATCGGGTAAGATTACCAAGGACCTCAGTAAGTCTTTCAAAGACTTGATTAGATCTACCTGCCATCTGATATTCATGTGTGATTAGTACCATCATCACCAATGAATAACAAATAACCCAGCATTACTACTAAGACTCTACTAACTTACTACTTCCTATTAACTTATAAAAATTGAGTGATTACTCGCTTGGTGAGTAACACTTTGGGAGTATGGTAATCCCATACTCACAGCCGAGGAATGCTACCTTTGCTCTGATACCATAAAATGTAACACCTAGAATTCTAATCCTATATACCATTATTTTATAAAAAAAATCTTAGAAAAATTTTGACAGGGTTTGTTTTAAAATTAGAGCTTTCCCTTTATAGAAAACCTGTCACCTGTCAGTCAGAACATTCAAAAGTATATGTTTATATTCATTCATAACAAAGTATGTACTTATACAAGTCATCAGTCAAGGCCACATCCAGCCCAAAGTTAAGTTTTACACATAAAAAATGTGGAGTATCACCATTTCAAAAAAACATATACATATAAGTTTTTCCAACAAAGTCCATAAGTGGTGATATCCGGAAATTTACATTAAAAGTTCATATACATAATATTTTCCAAAATACATGATATTAGAGCATAGGTCAGCTGAAAGAGTGGATCCATAAAGAGATGGGTTACACTTCCTTAGGAGGAGTGTACCCGTCCTCGGCCTCAGGGAAAGCAGAAATATCTCCAGCCTCATTACCTAAAATGGTCAACACAGAGGGTAAGATATAGCTCAAAATCAAAGGAAACACATAAAAGCAGTAATAAGACATAATAATATACATGTTACAAAAACATGTAAGAAATAATGCAATGATACATAAATATGCAATATTCCAGAATTGTGCCATATTCCATAATTATTCCTTTCCATAATTTCCATAGTTTCCAGAATTTCCATAATATAACCATATCCCATTGGTTTCCATAAAACCTCACATCACCCTCCGCACTATTGGAAAAGATCAACTAGGAGTAAGTGTTCCCCAACCAATGCTTGCACAGTACTTCACGTGACCGTCCTTCGTACAATTTGGGCTGTTTACCCAAATTGGCTATAGCGGGAACCACTTTGCACTAGTCCAGAAATGTTTAAGTGACCAATAGAATTATTATAGGGCGCATAGGACCAATCCCCAACGTGGTGCATTTTCCACGTCCTTTGGTAGATCAAAGTCCAACTACAATAATTCTAGTGATTGTGATTTTAACACAATCTCGCCACTATACCATTCTCGTCCGTCTATTCTATGGAACCTTCACATGACTGTCCTTCGGTCCATAAAATGTTCTCGTATCTTTTCCAATTTCCTACCGTCCTGCCTCACTTCATTAATTACGTGTTTCTAAATCTTTTAGTAGTTTTCCTTTAATCCAATTATTAACACATATTCATTTCCATAATATGAGAGTTTAGGTTTCCAACATAAAAGTCCATATCATTACCATTTAATACTCATAAATTTAGAAGCATAATAACATATTCCAAACCATTTATAATTCAAGCATAATCAAACATAAACCCCTAAAATTTCAGCCAAGCCACAACCTAGAAATTTGGGAATTCCTAAGCTAATAATCCATATACAATCAAAAACATGCCTACGATTATGAGCTAACTACTAAAATCATGCCCTTCCTCTAATCAAAAGTATATCTCCCCTCTTACCTTGATTTAGAGAAAGTGGAGGTGAGAGATGGAGAGAGAGAACCGTGAATTGATAGAGGAAAAGAAGAGATTGATGGTGAAGGAGAGTTGAAACCTTGCTTTGATGAAGGGAAAAGATGATTTGATGAAGGAATCAAGAGGTTGGAGGTTGGGGGGTGATAAACCCTAATTTTCCCAAGAGATTCGAGTGAGCCTTTTTTATTTTTTTCCTAAATGAACTCAGCCAAATGCCTTAAAAACTGATTATGCAGGTCGTGGACATCTATGTCCACCTATGGATATCGATGTGCAACATCGATGTGCACAACAAGGACATCTATGTCCACAGATAAAATCTGACAGCAACTTTCGCATTCAAACAGCCATAACTTTTACGTTAACCGTTGGATCTTGCTCAAATTTGGAGATAAGCTCCCTAATAATCCCAACTTCACATCCAACGGTGGGTTTTAGGTTTTAAGCTATAAATCCTACAATCCAATCTCCTAGGCTTATGGTTTTCCTAACTTGATCTCCACGATTCTAAGGTTAAACATAATGCATGAATGCCACTTAACTACTCTTCCTAATCAAGGTTAAAACTTCACATACTTATATTAGCTTAAATAAAAAGAGGATGTTACAATCACACTTGCATTTCATTACACAGCTTGTCTCAACAATCTCATATCATCCTCTTTCTCAAGATCTCAACTCACCAAACTTTTACAAATTTTCTCAAAATCTTTTCAAAAATATCTTTTCACAAATTCTACCAAAAGTCTTGCTTCAAAAACTCTTTTCGAAAATTCTCATTTCCAAAAACCTTTTTAAAATTCCTTTCCACAAACCTTTTCAAAAGCACCTTTCATAAACCTTTTCAAAAATCTTATTTCAAAACTTTTTTCGAAAACATATTGTTTCAATGAGTACTAGTGGAGGAGCAAGCTCAACTCAACACCAGTCTCATTTTAACCATATCACAAAGGAGCTCAGCTCCACTCACATCATCTTTCATTTCATAATCAACACCCCATCACTTTCCCAGCTCTGGCTTAAGCTCATCCTCATCCTCAAGTCTGTCCCCAATCTCAACACTTTATCTCTTTTCCAATAAATCACATATTCTTTATTTTTATTTCTTTCTCATTATGTCTTTACTTCACAATCTTATTTATTTCATTTCTATTTTCGGGACATAGCATATTATCCATGTTGATTCACAATATAATTATCATCATGCATAAATAAATAAATAAACACGCAAGCATGCTATTTCACACAACCATCACACAACAACAATGTGGTCTTCGTCTCCTTCGTATAAGTGGCCACACAGGGCAAACAATTGCCACTTATACTACTGACTCCAACCACGTAGTCCCGATCTTTGAGATGATGCGGGACGTCCTAATAAATCACCTAAACACCACAGTGTCTTAGGATAGCTTCTCTCTCACCTGAGGTCCAGCAATTAAATACGTACGCTCTCCTCGGATCCTTGTCTCTGCCAGCTGCCCCAATCCCTCGTCTTTAAAATTCCTCGTACTAAATAAAATATGTTTACGTCATTAATTGGAATTAAGAAAATATTTTCTTAACTCAATTCACATTTCATTCCTTATCGGAATACTTGAAAATGTAATTATTTTCTCAAAACAGCTCTAATACTTTCTAGCACTTTAAATTTCTTCAAAATCATTTGAAGTCATCATATAAAATAATTTAAATCATTTGATTTAGTTGTAGGTCCGTCTTGGACAGCACCTAAAACATGTTTGAAAGCACCGAAAAATGCACTGTTTTTAAATCCGGCTTTTCTTAAATCAATTACCACTTGAAAATCATACTTTAACTTTCATGAGTACCTTTTTAAAGTTAAGAAACAACTTTAAATAAGTCTGGACAGCAAAGGTTTATTTCATGAAATCATTTTAATAAAAATCCGAAAACATCTTAAAACACTTTTTACTTTAGACGATTCTTTAGTTCCAACTAATACTTTAAAACTGAAGTTTTTATCATAAAATAAATCTTGGACGGTCACTTAAATAAAATCCATCAACCAAATAAATCATATAATATAATTACTTAATCAAACAATTGATTATTTTCTAAGCATCTTCATTTTCATAAAACACAAACACTTTGAGACACACAAATACTCACAAACCGAATGGAACTAAAGATACAAACCAAGCACATTTATTTTCATGCAACTAAGCCTCCTAGGCTTATTGACACTACATGGCCGAGTAACATCAAAGAAACAAGTTAGAAATTACAAATCTAAATCATACAATCAACTTAATTTATTTCAAGCATCCAAATAAAATTTCATTTTCAATTGATTAACCCATCTTAGATACTCTTATTATACTAAACCGAATAGGATTTAAGAAAACGATTTTAGCATTTCAAATCAAACATAGCATTCTTTACATAAAACATGATCATCATCAAAACACAAAATAAAGAAATTATTCCTTCCTTTTATATTGAAAAACCGTGAGCTTTCATGGAAAATTTACCACGCTTTAATTTATTTCCTTAACTTAAATCAATCCATTGAATCAAGCATCGCACCACAAATCTTATTTCTCAAATCAACATGTACAATACAATCAATTCACCCCCTTTTTCTTTAATTAAAACCGAATATAAAAATATTAATCACAACATTATCTTAAATAATTTAGCTTAACAAAATCCCACAAAACATACTCATTTCTTTTTGGTCACTTCATGAAAAAGAGGCCTAGCCTAATTCCTATGTATAGGTCGAATTTCATTATGACAAAACAAGATTCTTGGATTTATTTTTCAACATGCAAAGTTTAAGATTCATGGGTTTTGAATTATGCACTTCCTCACACAAAATTCTAAAAATATCTAAGCATAAAACCGAATCATGATCACCACACAAACCAAGTTTTTATTTTAATTTTCTTACATGTACTTTTTAGAAATTCTTAAATCATATAGAAATTAACATGCATGTTCTTAAGTCTTGTAGATCAAGTCATAAAATTATTCACCATAGTACAAATCAAAGATGAAAATCACTTTGGGTAAAAAGGACCAAAACCGTGACTTGAAAATGAAGGAAGGCTAGATCTTTTTACTCAACACAACATGCATGTACCAAAAATCAACACAAGATCAAAGCTTTTTGTTTTGAAGATCACATGCATGACTTAAGATCAAACTTTTTCAAAGATCAAGACAAAATTAAAGACTTTTTCAAAAATAAATCAAAATCAAGCATAACCTCAGCTCAAATCAACTTTTATGAGCCTAAAGTTAACATGCAAGGACTTAGAATAAATTTAAAAGCATCAAGATCTAATCTTCCATTCATGGCCGAATTACATAGTTCTTAGTTTAGTGTTTTATAAGTTCATATGATTCTTGAAATTCAAGATTAAAGCTTCAACATTACACATAACCATAGATCATCAACCATAGAACTAGACATGCAAGGAAGAAATGAAAATCAAATAGGCTTAGAAAAAAAATAAAAGCTACTCTAAACTTCTTGTGTTCTTCAAATCACCCACCCAATGAAAGTCTTCTAACTCTAAGTTCTTGGATCTTCAAGGAAGAGCTCTAGGTTTTGGTTTGATCTCTTCTCCTTCTTTTCTTCTTCCTTACGGTTCTCTCTCTCTTTCTCTTCATGGCTTTCTCTCTTTTTTTTTCTAAAGGTGTTGAGCTTGATGATACTCCAACACCAAGTGTATTTGTGTTGGTGTGAAAAGGAGATGGAAGAAGGGAAGAAAGGAACGTAGGAAAGAAGGAAATAGAAGAATGAGTGGGACTAATGAAATGAATGGAAAGCAAATTGGCTTAAGAGTGAAATATCTTCTCCCTTCTTTGGCCCTTAGTTTTTGGTCGACCAACACACCTTCTAGGAGGGGTAGTCTTTGGCATCCTAGGCTTCTACTTGGTCTCCAAGTTTCTTTGTTTTATTTTCTTTTTATTTTATTTTCCTTTCCACTTAGTCAACATGCAAATGCATCCTACACTTACACATACACCCACTCATACATGTGTCACTCACTCACATCTCACACATACCCTCTTCATGCACACACACCACCCAAGCCGTGGCAATCTCCCATGCAAACACATGTCCTATAATTTTTTATCTCCTAATCACATTTTAATTACTAATTATGCAACATTACTTAGGAAATCACACTTATACCACCATTCACACAATTATACACATATAAGCACACTTTAATATATCATATATACATACATACACAAACCACATTATGCACACATTTATACACACATTCATATTCATTCACACACTTGATCAAGCATACACATTAACAATTAAACACAATTTCTTTAAATAATAAACTGCACTTATTGGTTGTACTTATGGCCCTTATTTCATTTTCTAAAATCATATTTTAATATATTAAAGATGTTCCCAAAAGAAAAAATTCATTTGAAGTCCTTAACTATTTTTACCAATTTATTCACTCAAAATTCGTCCTTTAAATACCTAAAAATAAATTTTTGCAAACCAACTCAGAAAATTATAAAAGTTACATTTTTGAAATCTAATTTTTAATACGATCGTTTTCATATAAGGATCATAAAATTCGGAGTTACGGTTGAAAAAATATGGATTTTTAAAGTTAACAAACCCAAAATTTCATTTTAAACAAAAATCTTTCTTTGATAAAATCACAATTTCTTTAAAACACCAAAAATGTCCAACACATAATCATTTCTTCAAAATTATTCACCACTTGAAATCATTAATTAAGAAATTTACTTCAATAAAACACTCTTTCAAAAACTTTTTCTTCAAATAGATCTTTTAGTTGTTTAAAACAGTACGATGAATTTGCGGGGTGTTACATTACACGTTATGGAGGGTCATTATCTTTTATTCACGTTCCTTACGGAGGGTCATTATTCACACTCCATTATGGAGGGTCATTCATCCATTTTCACACTCCACTTAGGGAGGGTCGTTCATACATTTTCACGCTCCACTTAGGGAGGGTCATTATTCTTTACTCACGCTCCTTTCGGAGGGTCATTATCTCACTCCATTTTGGAGGGTCATTCATACTTTAATCACATATTCACACTCCCTTTGGGTTTGGGAGGGTCATTCATACTTACACAATCACACACATCATATTCATAAATTCACACATCTTAATTCTATATTCACACATCATAATCCTATATTCACACACCATATTAGGTGGGTCCATCTTACATTGGTAGTATAATTACATTTCCCACTTTTCAACACTCGCAACTAATTCATTAATCATTTGGTATTCTTCTAATTCCAATATAAGTTATAGAGTCTTTAACACTTTTATTCCATAACTACCATATCCATTATCCATTATCTTTGTTCATAACTAATTCATAACAAGTCCTAAACATACAACATTTATATTTTTATCAACAACAATAGCAAGTAACACTCTTACATATCATATTTTCTTCTTTAGTTTCACCTTCCATTCTATCTCTTCTTTCTTATTCTTTTATCATATTTCATAGGTTTCTATTCCTTTTCCATTATTCTCATTCTATTATCTATCTTTCTTTCTTGCATACTTTCCTTATGAACATTCAACTTGGCTATTCTTATTACTTCTTAATTTACTATCTACTTAGTCAATCATTCCTTTTCTAACCATAATCCTATACACTTATTCTCATACACTACAAATGGGTTCTTTCTCTTCTTATTACTACTTCTTTTATTATCAATATCATCTACCCTAAGGTTTTATACTCTATTTATCCATCAACCCCTAGCCATCACTATAACAAAAGAGAACCTATTTCCTAAGCCAAAATAACACTACCTTCTTACCTCAATGAAGTTAATTAGAGAGATGGAACCTCTAAAGAACTCTAGCTTTTCCTTAACTTGATGACCTCTTAGATCTTGAAAAATCAAGGGAGATGGTGATGGTGAAGTTGTGTGATGTTGTTGATGATGGGGTGATGAGACTTGATCTTGTGTCCTAGAATTGGGTTGGGGTTTGATGATGAGAGTTGATGATGATCTTGATGATGGGTGCTCTTAGTTATTGAGAGAGATGATGAGAGATGATAATGAGAGATGATAATGAGTGTTGATTCTCTTGATTCTCCTTCAATGGCTCTTGAGGAAGAGAGGGTAGAAGAGAGAAAGCGAGAGAGAGAGAGAGAGAGATGAAGAAGCTTGGTGGCCATGGAGTCACCACCATGAGAAAGGGGAAGGAAGGAAGCTTGATGTTGTGAGTGCCATGGATGATGGATTAAAACCCTAGAATATGAGTTATGGAGCTTTAGGGTTTGCTTTGGAGCTTGTGGGTGTGTTTGATTCCAATTCCAAGTGCACAACCAAACACCAGAATTCCAATTCCAATTCCAATTCCAAACTCCAATTCCAATTCCAACCCTCAATTCCACGCGCCAAACAGACTTTTAAACTTCATGGAAGCTTATTAGATTGCACTTTGAGATATAAATTGCTATTCTAATAATATGAATAACTTCTCCCATACCTGAGATTAAAGTTATAGGCAACACAAGCTATGAATTGAAGATTGAAAGCTACTAACTACATAGGACAACACCTACACCTTCTTGCAAAATCCTTACTTTTTCCCTTCTTTCACCTCACTTTTATACCAATATTTTACAAAGAACGGCCATACTAGGGAGTAGGAATCAACTCTACAGTATCTCATCTTGATAATAAAATTGAAAGAAATGAATTATAAGCCGTCCTACTTACCAAAATCATCACTCAACACCAAACCGAAAAACAACAAACTAGTGCAATTTCAAGAGGAGAATTCTACGATTTTGAGTAGTGCTATCAAATCGGGCTGGCCCAGCCCATTAGGGTCGGGCCATTACGGGCCAACACTATTTCGGGCCGGGCTGGGCCAGCCCTAATTTTCCTCGGGCCAGCATTTTAAGTGGCCCACCCCACCCCACAATAATATGCGGGCCAAACGGTCAGCCCACGGGCCAGCATTTAAATTATTTTTTTTAAAAAAAAAAGGTCACATTTTTCATGCACAGCACAGTATATAATTTTTCATGGACAGCCACATCTATTCCTTTGAACATCTATTACACCATTAGTCTATTACAGATCCAGTCAAGTGCCATTAACATAAATACATATATACTCCTTTGGTCATAAATCAAAAGACATATTCAGAGCTCCTATAAATACATAGAGACTAATTCGGTCATGAATCAAAAGACATTCAGAGTTCTAAGTTAGTTATACAAACTAAATGGATGACTATTATAGACTATTACATACAAATCATCTCAAAAAGAGCTCATCCCAAAAAATTATATACTAATCAGCATTCTCATTCTTCCTCCTCATTAGGAATGATGATCTTAACAACTTTGCCACATTCATTAACTTTCACAATCTCCTCTTTTGTTTCTTCAAATGAACCTGATTCTTAAACAAATTAAAACACAAAATTAGGAACAACTAGACTATAATAAAGCTAAGGAAAAAGATGTTTTGATAAAAGTTAACAAAAAATAATAAATACCATTTGGTAAAAATCCATGTAACCAACTACGAGCACAAATGAGAGCTTCCAAGTTTTTTGATAGTAAGGAGCTTCTATACATACTCAAGATTCGACCTCCAATGCTAAAAGCCGACTCAGATGCCACAGTGGTGATTGGGATACTCAATATATCACTAGTATCTAAGACTGCGATCCCTCCACCATGCCAAAACATCCAAATCCTTTTGACCAACAATTTTTGGCTCTTCCAAATAAAGGTCAAGTTCAGATTTTTGCAACAACAATGTTTCTTTGTTCTCTTCTTGTTCAAAGTCCTATTACACAAATACAAATAAATAAATAACATTAATATATCAAAACAGTACAGCATATAAAAAAACTAAACAATTGATAGACCTCATTAAAAAGAAAAAACTTACATCATAGTCCGATGACAAATTTGTTTTTGAACTCTCTCCATAAGTGGGAGTTAAAGCACTTGCATCCACCAAAGAAGAAGGTGATGCACTTTTTTGGACATATTGACTAAAGAGTTCATACAAAGCATTTTCCACAACTTGCACTTTCTTCTTGGCAGTGAGGTCATCATAAAGTTTACCAAAAGCATATTTCAGAAAATTAAACTTCATCCTTGGGTCAAGAACACAACCAAGAGCAAGAATTGTGCTATAGTCATTCCAATATTTATCAAACTTATGCAACATCTTTAAGGCCATATCTCTAACCACTTCATCTTCACTCTCAATATTCTTCTTCAACAGAACCTCTACCTTCCATATTTGCATGAATATAGATTGGAAGTGGGATATTTGGAGCCAGATATCATTTCTGTAATTTCATGAAAAGGCTCCAAAAACTCACACATTTTAATTCCCCTCTCCCAATCTTCATTTGATGGACAATGCTTATAATTAACATCACTCATACTTAAGCTCACAAACGCGAGCTTATATGGAAGAGCACTCTTAAGCATCAAATATGTATAGTTCCATCTAGTGGGCACATCTAAACACAACCCAACACTATTATCAATGTTACCAACCCGTGCAACACATTGAGCAAATTGTTTCCTTCTTGATTCTGAAATATTCACATATTTCACACTATCCCTAATTTTGTGCAATGCATCACTTGCCACTTTTAAGCCCTCTTGAACGATAAGGTTTAAGATGTGTGCACAACATCTAATGTGAAAAAACTTTCCATCACACAGCAAACTATTTGTAAAGCATAGTTGGCTTTTCAAAAACTTTTGCAAGTTAAAATTGGAGGAGGCGTTATCTAAAGTAATTGAAAAAACATTTTTCTCTAATCCCCATTCTTTCAAAAGTTCAAGTACTTTTCTTTACATCTCATGACCACCATGTGGGGGCTCCAAATGACAAAAACTCAACAACTTGCTATTTAGCTTCCAATTGTGATCTATGTAATGAACAGTTAAAGTCATGTAACCACGAGTGGTGCAGGCAGTCCAACAATCGGAAGTAAAGCAAACTCTACCACTATGTTCAGCCAACTGTTTTTTTAATTTCTCTTTTTCATGCAAGTAAACTTGCATTACATCTGCTGAAATTGTATTTCTAGAAATAGTAGAAGCCTCACCAAAAGAAAGATATTGACACAATGATCTAAAACCACTCCACTCAACACATTTAAATGGAAGATCATGAGATATAATCATTTGAGCTATCAAGTTACGAACCATCAGGGGATCAAGCTTTCTAGATATCAATTTAGCATTATGATCAAGCATCATTGTCCCCACATCATAAGATTTAGGAAGCAATTGACACTTCTTAATATGATGTCTTAGGTGAGATGTGCCTCCCGTGCTTACACATTTATATTCTGTCCCACAAGTCAAGCATTTACACTTTTTCTCTCCATCTTTTTTCACAGGTAGTTTCTCAAAAAATTTCCAAACAACTGAAGTTAGCGATCTCACCTGTTCCTTTTCCGGTTTAGTTTTCATATTTCCCTTTGCTTTCGCCTTATTCTTTGCTGGTATAAGATCCTCATCATTTCCAAGAGGTGTTTGTGGCACATCTTGCTCCAGAATCATACAATCGTCTTCATCACTAACTTCAGAATCATCCTTTGAAAGATGCTGCAATATTATTAAAAAGAAAAGAATCAAGAATCCAAATTGAAACAAACAATAGTAGAGAAATAGAACAATAGAAACCAGCGGTGATAAAAACAATAGTAGACAAACAATAGTAGAAAGTAGAACTTTCCAAGTAGAAACCAGTGGCTAGTAATTTTAAATTCATATAAGGAACCAACAAGATCTAATATACCTAACGATAGTTGAACTTTCCAAGTGTAATATCAAAAATTTGATGAATATTATGAGTATAAAAAAATTTAATTTATAAAAGCAAAACTTATTTTGATAATTCGTACGGTTTGAAAGGGATTGATTTTTTATTATAAGTGAGAAGTTCAACAAGGGAAATATATTATATCATTAACTAATGATTTGTTAATAATTTAATGCAATTTGCCGATGTTCTAGTGAGTAACAGGGATGGCATGTATTCACTACAGAAGCAACAGTCACAAGAAGCGCCAGAAAATATGCAGAATGAGATGCTTATACACTGGTGACTGATAAAAACAATAGAAACCAGAGGCGGTGACTATGATAAAAACAACCTACTATCAACAATCAATAATAATATTGACAAAAAAAACAACTGAAAAAAGTAAGTATCTTACCACTCGTGACTGTGCTCGTGACGGTGAAGGTGAGCCGCCGTGGGATGAGGACGAGAAGGGAGGGCGATCGCGTTTCCGTAAGGGTGAGGGCGTGAAATGAAGGCGTTTCCCGGAGGGTGAGGTGCCATGGGGTTTGGTTGTGAGGTGATGTCGCTTTGGAGAGGGTGAGGCACTGGTAACATCCATGGCCGAAGATGATCGACCGAAGGAAGATGAGGGTTAGGAAGTGAGAAACTCTCTCTTAGCCTCTTAGGGTTAGTGACTTAGTGTGAATTCAATTTAGGGCCGGCTGCAGTGAGATTCAATCCCACACTTGACACTTCTCTAATTCCCTTCCGTCTTTTTTTTTATTATTGGGTTGGGCCTCTTTAAATCTCAATCATTTGTTAAAAAAGAAAAAAATTGCAAACATTTTAAAATTTTCGGGCCAGCGGGCCAGCCCATCTCATTTCGGGCTGGCCCATGTCGGGCTGCGTAATTATCGGGCCGGGTCTGGTCGGGCCGAAAAAAGGTCGGGCTGGGATTTTGCGAAGCCCAGCCCATTTATTTTCGGGCTAAATGGGCTGGCTCATCGGGCCTAGCCCATTATTGACAGCTCTAATTTTGAGCTTGTATGTGGTACATTTGTGTTGCTAAGCTAAAAGGAAGCTTAGTACAAAAATTAGAGTGTATAATTTCAGCCAATTTTTTGAGTTTGGGGTTAAAGAACTTTTGAGTTCTTCCTCCCTCATAAATAGATAAAAGTTTAGGGGACATTAAGATAGAATCGGGAGGATTTTGGCTGTGTAAGACCTTACTACTACAAAACCTAAAAGATACGGGAATTTTTGAAAATTTTTGCAAGAGGTTATTTGAAAATCTGACAAATTACTCAAAGCATTTAAAAACACTTGCAACCTGTCACAACCAAGCATACATAAGCATAAGAGAAAGTAGGCATATTCATTCTCATAGCAACATAAAGAGGAAAAGCACGAATAAGCACAAACATGTCTCGGGTCCAACATCAACATCACATGTCTTTTCTCAAACCATAATCAATTAAAGCAAGTTTTTAGGCTCTCATCCAACACAGCAAGATAAACGAGAAACAAGTCTCAAAGTTAGCAACATAGACATAAACATAAAATACTCATAAACATAAATATGAGAATCCTAGAGCTTGGTTGCATGATAGGGTAGCACTAGCGCTCCACACTCATAGGGCTAAGTTCCATTAGAGGGAACTTGCCCTTCCTCATGTCATCCTACCGATGACATTCTGTTGGTACCCCAATATCTGGTGGCCCAAATTGCAAGGCCCAATTTGTATAAAAGCCCAAAATCATCAAACAAAAATAAAACAATAAAGGACACTGAGAAAGGCGTGCAAGCACAAAGAACTTCCCAGAGCGCCACATGTCCAGAGCGTCAGTTGTCCAAGGCGTCACGTTTTGATATTGTGTCCAAGAGAAGAGCAAGACGTCCTGGTAACAATGAGCACAACACATCTTCTCAAAGCGCCCTGGGTATCATAGAAACTCACCAGGAAAGCCATGGTAGATGAGAGCGTACAGGAAATGAGGCTTGTGGAAGGCGCACACGTGAAGACAAGGCAATCCGGTTCCCCAGGACTACAAGGAACGTGCATGAGAAGCCAGAGCATTTTTGGCTTACCTCATGCAGCCCTTTCCCAGAGGAAAGATTAATAAGGCAAGTCTTGTATGCCTCCCACTGCTAGCCATTAATAACAAAGCTCAAAAGAGGAAAGAAGACAAAATGGACTCTGCAAAGAGAGAAAGGAGCAGCTACATAGAAGGAAAAGAGGCATGATCCAATGAAAAAAGAGGGGGAAAGGCAAGGACCAATGGACAAGGAGGACACTATAAAAGAGGCCCTCTTCCAACGTATGCAACAACACAACGAGAACAAGGAGAACAACACCAAGAAACACAACAACCACAATACTGAATGCACAGAGAGTATGAGAGAGAGAAAAGGAATGGAAGCTTCCTCTGAAACTTAAGCTTAGAAACATAGAGGAGAGTGTAAAAGCCAGAGCGCACACCCCCCTCCCTTTGTAAAAACACCACAAGTGTGGAATCCATTCCCTTGTAATCAACCTCTCTGTACTCATTTCCAGCAATAAAAGCCTAAAAGCTTCATTAAGTTTACGAACCCTTTTATCTTTGCTTGATTATTTGCTTATCACCAAAAGCGATCAGAAACAATTGGAGACTCCACTGAGGAAGCTATGGCTTCCAACCTTGAAGGAAATGGGATTCACGTTGTGCAGCAGATACCTGTGGGAGATGCTGCTCCAAAGGCGACACCTGCAGTTGCCATTCAGAACCCAACACCTAGTCTTACGAGCCGTGGAACAGGACCAGGTTCCAGAAGGTTGAGCTTTAGCCCAGCCAACCAGGGAAGCGACAATACTCGCTCTCCCTCAGACACCCCTGAAGATGACCGAGAGCCTCACGATGAAGAGCCCAGCAGTGATAGAGAGAGGCTGAGTCACATCAAAATCCCGCATGTGGAAGGCGACCCAAACACTCAAGTTGTGATAACAGCTGCGATACTCAACTCCCTGGTGGCCAATCAAAGCGCACTATCTGAAATGGTGGCGGAATACAAAGCCCAGTCCGCCAAAGCGAAAGAAGAAAACGAGGCCCTAAGCGCAAAGTTGAAGGAAGAAGAGGAGGCGCGCAGAGAGGCGGAACTGGCAAAATCAAGGACAAGATCAGAGGATGAGTTTCAGCATGAGACAAGTGGAAGGCGAGAGAGCACAGAGGATGCTCTGGTCACGCAAGCAGAGTTAAAGCGCATCCTCCAGCGCACAAAGAGGGACAAAGTATGGTAATAAATTTAAACCCTCCCTTTACTGCTGATGTGGCTGCCTATCGCTATCCACAGGGATACACGCCTCCTACGTTCCAAAAGTTTGATGGGACCGGGAGCGCGCGAGAGCACTTGATGACATATGTAGATGATCTTGGAGTATACAGTGCAGACCACTGATTGAGGCTAAGGGAATTTTCGAAGTCCCTCGTTGGGCGCGCCTTCACCTGGTACTCCAAGTTGCGCCCAGCATCCATCCGCACTTGGGAAGAGATGACTATAGAATTTTGCAACAAGTTCTTGGAGGAAGAAGGCGTCATCCACATCATGGACCTTGGGCGTGTAAGACAGCGAGCAGGAGAGAGTCTGACCGCCTTCATCAAAAGATACAGGGACAGAGCGCTTCACTGAAAAGAGACTCTCCCCGAGGCGGACTTGGTTTACGGATGCATTAAAAGTATTGAAGATGGTTCACAAATATTCCTAGCGCTCAGTAAAATCACCACCTTTTCTGAGTTGCTTGGGAGGGCGATGGATGTCACTGAGGCCATGAAGAAGCAAGGAAAGAGAACCAAAGACCAGGTCGCCTTTGATGTGAACGCTGTGGAGGATAAGAGAAGGAAAAGTTACAGGACCATGCAGCCTCCTAAGAGCTATGAAAAGAAGGAGCCCCCACCAAAGCTTTCAATCTCTAGGGAGCTCACTTATCAGTTGGTGGAGGAATGGCTGAAGGAGGGCATTCTCGCTAAAAGGACAACAAAGCCCCCCTGACACGTGAGGAGTACAAACCTAGAATATTGCATCCTGCACAGGCAAAAGAGTCATGGCACCATGGATTGTTATGTCATCAGAGGCGTGTTCCAGAAGCAGTACGCGACAGGAAAGATATTGTTGCCAGAAGGTGAGGGCGAGGAAAGTCTAGGCGATCATCCTTTACCTAGGCATGATGTGAATGTTATTCTCTCCCACGGCGACAACCTATTGAAGGAGATCGAAGAAGAAGAACTGGTAGAAAATGAGTTGAGAAGGGGACTTGTGAAAACCAGGGGGTTCAGAGCCTTGTTTGACCAACTAAGGTTGGGAGCTGATGTCAGGGATGAGGCAGCACACACTTTGGATGATGTAATAGTTAAAAGAGGAGCGAACACTATTGCCGCTTATGCGCCAGCAACCAGGATAGCCAGGGCGCACGCCTCGGCAGTGATGTTTAGAGAGCCACAGCGGTCACATCCAGGCTTTTGTCACAACAGGCCGCTGTTCGTGGAAGCAACTATCGAGGGCGTACATGTTCGGCGCGCCCTCGTGGATAATGGATCAGGAGTAAATATCATTCCAACCCACATATTTGTAAAGCTGGGGGTCGCTAAAGAAAGACTCAAGAAAGCAGAAGCGGCGCTGGGAACTTTTAATGGAGGAACAGTTATGGCAAGGGCGTGCATGGTGCTTAACTTGGAGGTAGGACCCATAAAAACTCTGAACACCTTCCACATTGTTGATGGGGAGCCTAGCTATCATGTCTTACTGGGGCGCCCTTGGATCCATCTACATGGGTGCGTCCCATCCACTTTGCATCAATGCGTGAAGTCTATGTATAAGGGACAAGACATTGAGATCCCAGCAACAAAGGCGCCATTTGACGCTTTAGAGCTACACTTGATTGATGCCTCGGTATTTGATGAGTTAGCTCCCCCAGGGACCAACAAGATTGGAAGAGAGCCCAAGGTCCTGATCAAAGGAAAGGAGAAAGTGAAGGAGCCAGAAAGAAGACAGTCAGTGTTCAAGAGACTCCGCCTACCAGAAGAAGAAGAAGGCGCACGGCAGCCAGCAACCAAAGCAAGATACAGACTGCAAAAGCAATGCCTTCCTGATGGGGGGGCCAGATGGGCCATCCTCTAGGAACTCGCGGGGCCAGCCAAGCCGAAATCGAGCGACTTGGCTAGGCCCACACTCATGGGCGTCATAAGAGGGGAAGCGCGGTTCGCTTCGACGGAGGAGGTTATGCACGCCCAACAAAAAGGGGATGAAGCAAATGGTCCAGAAGGTTTGGAGGAGGTCAATGTAGGAGGAGAAGGCGAACACAGGCCGCTCTTCATTGCCTCTTCACTTACCCCGTCTGAAAAGGCGGACTTGGTCGCCTTGTTGAAAGAGTTCAGATAAGTGTTCGCCTGGAGCTATGAGGAGATGCCAGGACTTAGCCCCAAGCTAGTCACCCACAACTTGGCAGTTAAAACCGATGTCGTACCTGTAAAGCAACACCCCAGAAAGTTCAGCCCTGAGATTGAGAAAGCGATCAAAGACGAAGTGGAGAAATTATTGGAGGCGCGTTTAGTCAAGCCCATACAACATCCCATTTGGTTGGCTAACATAATCCCCGTAAAGAAAAAGAATGGCCAGATCAGATGTTGCGTAGATTTCAGAGATCTAAACAAGGCGTGCCCTAAAGATGATTTCTCGCTGCCACACATTGACTGCATGGTGGACGCAACAGCCATGCATGAGCGCTTTTCCTTCATGGATGGTTTCAGCGGTTACAATCAAATAAGGATGGCAGAGGGCGACGAAGAAAAGACCGCTTTCAGAACCCCAGTAGGAAACTTCTACTATATGGTGATGCCAATTGGTCTCAAAAATGCCGGAGCGACATACCAAAGAGCTATGACAGCGATCTTCCATGACATGATGCACGACATAGTAGAGGACTATGTTGATGACATAGTAGTTAAATCAAGGAAGAAAGAGCAACACTTGACACATCTAAGAGCTGTTTTTTCCAGATGCAAGAAGTACAAGCTCAGAATGAACCCCCTCAAATGCAAATTTGGTGTCTCTTCTGGTGAGTTCCTGGGGTTCAGAGTCCATAAGGAAGGCGTCTCAGCCAATGAAAGGAAAGTCAAGGCAGTCAGGGAAATGAAAGCGCCTCGCAACAAGAAAGAACTACAGCAAATGATGGGGAAGTTGGGATACATTCGCAGATTCATACCGGCCATGGGAGAGTTGTTAGGTCCTATGAGAAAACTCCTCAAGGGAAAGGAAACTTTCAAGTGGGAAAAGGAGCATCAGGACGCTTTCGACAGGGTGAAGAAAGCTTTAGCATCACCACCAGTGATGATTCCGCCTCAGAAGGGAATACCGCTCAGAGTATATCTAGCCACCACCCAGACAGCGATCAGCGGACTCTTTGCACAAGAAGTTGAAGGTTCAGAGCGTCTTGTGGCCTACTGGAGCAGGATGTTGAAGGAGGTAGAATCCAAATACTCCGATCAAGAAAGGCAATGTCTCGCTTTGGTGTACGTCACTCAGAAGTACCATCATTACTTCCAAGCGCACACCATTCACGTGATGACCAAGGCCGAAGGGATCAAATACTTATTGCAAGGCGCTGTTCTCACAGGAAGAATAAGCAAGTCGGCACTCACACTGACAGAATATGAGATAATTTTGGTGACGCCCACAGCGCTTAGAAGCCAGGCCTTAGCTGATCTGATGGTCATTTGTGCAAACCAAGAAGAAGAAGAAAGCATAGAACCTGTCAACGTGTGTCAAGAGCCTGAGGTGTGGACTCTGATGTTTGATGGTTCGCCCTCAGCACCCAAAGGCGGAGCAGGAGTCACTCTGACAAATGAGAATGGAGAGAAGCTAGCCTTCGCCTTCCAACTAGAATTCCAATGCACCAATAATGAAGCAGAGTATGAGGCTCTCCTTCTGGGACTTGATATAGCTGAAGAACTTGGAGTGCAAAGACTCATTGTGAAAGGGGATTCTAATCTGGTGGTGAAGCAATTAAAGGGGGAGTATGGAGTAAAAGAGATGTCTTTAGCGCTGTGCAGAGAGAAGGCGCACCAAGCATTGGCAAAGTTTAAGCTGGAATCTCTTGAACATGTGCCGCGGGCTGAGAACAGGAAGGTCGACGCTCTCGCAACTTTGGGAAGAAAAGCGGTCATGGCAGAAGGCGAGCATCTGGTACATTTCAGAAAGGCGTACCAACCCAAAATCCAAAACAGTGTGCAGGAGAACCAACCAAGAGAAGATTGGAGAGTCCCAATCATCTGGGAGCTCCACAGCAAAGCACTGACGAAGGCGTCCAGAGACTTTTGCCTTTTAAAAGGGGCATTGTACAAGAGAAGCACAGATGGGTTACTCATGAAATATGTCGCTGAGGAAGAAGGAGCACAGAAGATGACAAGCCTTCATGACAACATATGTGGACAAATTGGCCCTGGCCTATACAGGAGAATGCAAAGGGTAGGAGTGTACTGGCCTGACATGAAGGCACGTTGTGATTCATTCCAGAAAGCGTGCGGTCAATGTCAGGAGGCCAAAGAAGAACTGGAAGTCCATCTGGTGGATGAGGATTGGGCTAAAACAATTCAAGCATACTTGGAAAGCGGCGTCTTGCCGGTGAATCACTTGGAAGCAGAAAGGGTAAGGAAGAAATCAGGATACTATTTCATTGAGAAAGGCGAGCTGTTTAAAAGATGTTTCACTGGAGAAGTTCTCGGGTGCATTGGTAAAGAAGAACAAAGCAAAGTCATGGAGGAGGTCCACAGGGGACCTTGTGGAAGGCACCAAGGAGGGAGGGCGCTCTAGAGTGAATTGTTGAAAATTGGCTATTATTGGCCAAACATGAAAGGCGACGCCCTTGACTTTGCGAGGAAGTGTGAACAATGCCAGAAACACGACAACAGAATCCATGCACCCGCTCTCTCCATGAAAGGTCTTAGCTCGCCCTACCCTTTCCATACATGGTCAATGGACTTCATTGGTCCAATTGATTCGCCTTCCAGAGGGAAGAGATGGATCTTGGGGGCAACAGAACATTCCACCAAATGGGTCGAAGCAGCGGCATTCATGAAAGGGGACGCCAACACCACTACGCAATTCATCAAAGAGCACATTATTTGTCGCTTCGGGCTGCCCAAGAGAATAGTATCTGACAGTGGCACTCATTTCATCAACAAAAAGGTAGAGCAAGTACTAGAAGAATATGGGATCACACACCACAAGTCCACCCCCTACTACCCACAGTCTAATGGCCAAGCTGAATCCACCAACAAAATACTGATCAAAATCTTGGCCAAGACAGTAGAGGATGCGCCTACAGACTGGAGTGAGTACTTGTCGCTCGCTCTTTGGGCATATCGCGTGACCAAGCACAGCGCAACAAAGGCGACGTCTTTCTCCCTGGTATATGGGGCGGAAGCGACACTACCTGCAGAAGTGATGGTCCCCTCTGCCAGGATGATTGCTCAGAATGAAGGCGGGCCAGAAGACAGATTGCTATCACTGGAAGGCGCTAGAGACAAAGCACATGAAGAGCTGCTCAGACATCAAAGGCGTGTTATGCTGTCATATGAGAGGATGGTGAGGCCAAGAATGTTCGCTGAGGGCGAGCTTGTCTTGAAGGGGACGGAAGCAGTCATGAGGAACCTACACACTAGCAAATGGATGCCAAAATGGGAAGGACCTTACATTGTACAGGAAGCGCATCCTAATGGGTACTGTTTCTTACTTGAACCAGACACTCAAAGGAAAATAGGGCCTTTAAATTTCAAGTACATTAAGAAGTATTATGCTTAGCTCACTGTATGATATAATGAAAGAGCTGTAGTTTTTACTTTCTGTTGAACCCTAAGAAGTAACTTGTTTTGAGCGCCCTGAACTAATCAATGAAAAACTTGGAGGTCTTCCTTCATAATATTATTTCCTTCAGAAACCTGTTAATAGTAGAAATGAAATATGACAAAGCATGCTGAAAGCGGACATGACTTAAACAGTGCATAATGTAATCGCATGCATGCATCTTTTCTGGAAAAAAAAGCGCTCTCAAAGCAAAAAGCTAAAATGTCAAACGCGAGGTCCAACACAAAAAAACAAAGTATTTTTTGACGAGAAGTTGAAAATAAAGTGTTGGGCCGTACCGCGGGCACAAGCGCCTTATCGCGGTACCCGGATAGACCTCCTCAAAAGAAAAAATTTCTGGGATCAGACGCGGGCAAAGTACGCCATATCGCGAGGCTAGAAAAGGTCCCCGGAAACAAGGGCGCTCGTCTAAACGCGGGCGGAAAAATCTGAAGTAAAAGGGGGTTGACTAACAAGGACGCTTCCATGTTAGCTACAAGCCCAAAGCGGCCAAATCCGAAATACATCCAGGGTGCGCTTTCGGAACAAGTTTTGGCACCAATGACATGAGGGGCCACTGTTTAAAAAAAATACTTGTGGTAAATCCAAAGCGCACTTCTGGAAACAAATTTTGGCACCAATGACATGAGGGGCCACTGAAATTTGCAGCAAGTTTAAAGCGCCCAAAGAGCGCTCTTAAAAAAAAGAGAAGAGGAAATCTTCCCTGGGCACCGATGACATGAGGGGCCGTTGTTATACTTGAAAAAAAAAGAAAGAAAAAGAAGAGATGTGCGCTATCAAAGTACTTGAAGAAAAAAGCACCAAAACCGGGAAGAGCGTACAAGAACAGAAACAAGCACAAGTGCAGTAACAAGAAATTATAAAGCTACGTTCACAAGACAAAGTTCAAGCTACAATGGCGCCAAAGCAACAAAGCCAGAAAAGGCACACAAGAGCCAAAAGTGTACAATCCAAATGCAAGCCTAAGAGCAAAGCGAGCAAAGAAACATAAGACAAAGACAAGAAATGCATAAACATTGTCAAGGTGGCAGCAAGCATACAAAAGCAAAGTCTAAGCTTGAAGAGCGCACCACCACAGATAAGTACAACTTCAAAGTTCAGCAAAACAAATTCTGAAGTACAAGTCCAAAAGCAACATGGCATAACAGCAACTATCAAACACTAAAAAGAGCATTCAGATTGATATGTTTGCGAGCTTCTTTACATGAACGCTCCTGAGCGACCAAGTCATTAATCTCCTTATCCACATTCTCCAAATCAGAAGTCACTTGTGCAAGATGGGCTGAAAGTTCCTTTGAACGAGTAGCCAAAGCAGTGCGACGCTCCTGCAAAGTACGCTTGGTTTCAGCCAAGCCAGCGGGATCAAAAGGAGGGTGCAGTTTCTCCAACCTATCAATGGCATCATCAGGCCAAGTACCAGAGTAATGTTGGAACTTAAGAGAATGGAGGCAGTCCAAAAGCTCCACCTTGTCTTCCCACGGCAGGGCGTCAACATCAACAGAACTCACCAAACCCAGCATTTGCACCATGGGACGCGCAGCGGACTCCCTGAAAAAGCGAGGGAATGAAGCACCTGGTGGCACCAAGTCGGGGTGGGCAAGAAGAAACGAGTCAAGCATAGACTGCTCCTCCGCATCAAGAGAGCCACGAGACTTGGCAGAAAATGCCGCTGCAAATGAGAAAAAGAGCAAAAAGAAACAAGTGAGAAAAGCGACAAGATTTGCAAATTCAGTAAAATATGTAAAGATTTGATGCGTAATGTGAAGGAAACCCAACTTGATGCATGGTAAAAGGAACACTCACAAACTGAGGAAGAGGCTGGTGAAGCAGCAACTTGTGCAATCTTGACGGAAGGAAGCCGAATGGAAGGAGTCTCATGCACAGGACGCCCTTCAGAAGAGCTCACAATACCCTTTGAAACTTCAGCTACATTAGCAGAACCTGCATTCCCTGCATCAAGAGGAGTGAAGCCAGTATCACCCTCATGAACAGCATGATCTTCAACGGGAACCTCAACAGCAGCATCAACTTGGTTTTCCTTGGGGGCAAGAGTTTTCATCTCAGCGTCCATGTCATCAAAAAAAGTGTCAACAGGAACACCCTCACCTATAATGATATCAGCGTCATCCACAGCGACATCTGGAGAAGCATCAGCGGGAGTGCCCTTGGAAACGATAGAAACACTCTTCGAGATTCCAACAAGGGGCAAATAAGAATTATCCCCCTCAATAATTTCCGGACCAGAACTAACATCACCAGCAGGCCCAGGAGCGATACTAGAATCTTTGGAAACGCTGACAGCAACGGCCTCCAAAGCAGAGATGGTTGACAAAGGCTGCACAAGTAAAGGGCCGCTAACCCGACCAAAGGGCACATGAGTGGCAAATCCAGTAGGTGCAGCGCCTCCGCTAACAGTAGGTTGACGACAGAAGTCCGAAGCATCTGTACGGTCAAGTGGTGGAACCGTCGGAGAGCTGACAGGGGTGCTAATGGGAGTCGGAAGGCCTTCAAAAACCTGAGGCGAAGGTGAAGCTGAACCACGCCCACCAGAACCACCTGCAACAAAGACAAACAAACAAAACAGCAGAAATAAAAATGCTTATCAATATTGAAAACTTAGAAAATTCAACAACAACAAAAGAGTAGAAAGGCCAAAGAGAAAGGAAAAGGGCCACGGCGAAGAAGAAAAGGGGAGGCAAGAAGCGGAACCTAAAGGATTCTCCTCACCAGCGTCATCGATCTCACCCTCAGAAGAATCATCATCTCCTTTTGAAGTATCATAATAAGCCAAGAGAGCGTCGCCTGAATTTTCTTCATTTTCGCTCTCGTCTTCAACTAAGTCAACGTGTATTGGAGAAGCAGGAGCAGGAGGAGCATCATGAACTTGCAAGCGGGAAGACCGACGAGAAGGCGCAACCGTAGTAGCCTTCTTCCCTTTTTGAGACGATGCAGCACTCTTGCCTCCGCCTTTAGAAGAAGATTTAGGAGCAGAAGAGGCTGGAGAGGAAGTCTGTTTCTTACCTCGCTTCGATATCACAACAGCATAAGGAGAAGATGTAGTGGCTTTGCGCTTGCGTGCGGAAGGAGCCGCTTCAGCTAAAACAAACAAAACAAATCATGAGAGCAAGTCTTAAATGAATAAGGTGGCAAATAAAATAAAGAAGATGAAAAGAGGGCTACCTTTTCCTTTTTTCACAGAGGTGGAATAGTAGGGATCATTACACACAATGGATAAAAGAGCGGGAATGGTGCGCTTCGGAGTGGCCTCAAAGCTTTGAAGATGTTGCAGAATATCTTTATGAGAGGTTACCCAACTGCGCAAGACGCCTCCAACATGGAGAGGAGGGATGTAAACCAAAGGAACGCTTGAAGCATCAGGATCTGCACCAAAAAGGACAGCTTTGATAGATTCCTCTAGAGGGACATGATCAATGAGAAGAGCGCACGGAGGCTGATCGTGCCCGGATTGCCTTGCAACGCGATCTGGGCGATACACAAAAGGCCACAAGGCACCCCCATGGGCGCTTTTATTATCCAAAGGAACAAAGCCAGGGAGGTAACGTGCACTCAGGATCAATTTCCACAAATCATACATGCCTTCAACATGACTCTCAGCATCATTCCGGGAGACAAGACGCTCCTCATTGTACAAAGGGTGCAGGGGGTCACATCCTTCCAAAATGTTATCCAAGTAAGGGTGAAAAACGAATTTATCCTCTTGATCAATGACAGAAATCAAAGGCTCTCTGGGACAGCCCTTGGTCCAACACCAAGCACGGGGTTCAGGGCCAGAAGCGTCATTAGAAGGAGAAAGCCTAATTGGACCATACTCCGGAAAGCGCTCAAATAGAAAATACTGAAGAAAGGCCAAGTCAGCATAAGAATTGATAGGAAAGCGACCATGAGAAATCTTCATCTGCTCAGTCACTTGATCAAGACGAGCGTATAAACCGCCCAAGTAAAATGAGGAAAGGGGAAGGCGTCCCTTCAGCCAGAATGGAAGCAAACAGAAAAATACAGGGACTAACAGATTCCCATGGAGGGCCTGGGAACACGTACCTGCTTAACCAGAAAGCGACAAAAGCGGCACGGCGAAGACGTTGATTTTTCACAGGCCCAGAATGAAACTTACCATCGTGAAAATCGCCATAAAAGTACCGCACCCAACTAGCAAATGTGTACTTAAGCGAAGAGCGCTGATTCGCCTTTTGTTCCTTGGGAACCAAATTCCCTGTACCCCTAACCTTTTGAGATGAAGAGCCTTCCGCAAGAGAGACGCGCCTTTGCTGGAACAGCTCCTGAGAATACTTAGCGCTCGCAACAGAGGCCGCCTTCAACTCCAAGGCCAAGTCAGAAAGGTGTTCATCCACCCCAGTTATATCAAGGTTGCTAGCCCCGAAAGAAGGAAGCTTGAGCAGAACAACTACATCCTCCATTGTGGGAGCGAACTCACCCCAAGACGTCAAGAACGTGTGTGTCGAAGAACACCAGCGCTGAATCAGAGCGAACAAATCATCTGGCCTACGATTAGCGCCAATCCTGGGAGACACCTTGATCGCATCAGCTATACCAACCTTCTTAAGAACTTCCACAAAAGGGGGGTCACTTGCAAATACGTGATTGACCCAATCCTGCCACCCGGTAGTACCGCCAATGCGGACATTAAAATTCAGATCTACCCACGGAAACTCCGCGCGACAGAGGCGAGAGCGGAGCAATGAAGGACCCAACTCGTGGTGGTCCTTGTGATAGGAGGGTAGAGAGATGAGCTTGGCAGTGGTTTCAGGAATCACCATGGCCTTGGTGGGAGGACCATTGAGGAGGTCACCAGATTCAGGGAAAGGACCGAAAGGGAGCGTCGCCTTCACCCCTGTCGCCCAGTGATGATGGCCAGCGTCCATGGGATAGGAACGAGGGCAAGGGAGACCTTGCATGAAGCAGTAAGTAATGGGGTTTGGAAGAGAGATTTCCTCCTCAACCTCTTCAGGAATAGTGTCATCTTCAGCAGTGGGAGTAGATTTTGACCTTCCCATGGCAAAAAATAAAAAGGCAACAAGAAAGAAGGAGATGCAGTGAAAAGAAATTGGAAGTAGAAGAAGAAAATGGCAACAGTGAAGAGGAGAAAGGTAACGAAGCAAGAGAAAAAGGAAGAGGTCTTTACTGTTAGAAAGAAATGAGAAAGTGGAGAAGTTTTTAAAAGAGAGAAAGAATAAACGAGGAGGAGTGGTTGAGAGAAAAGAGGAACTGAAGAGTTTGAAGGAGGGAGTTTTGAACTGTACAAGAAAGTGGGGGAACGTGCAAGTAACTGATGGGTATTCCCCCTGCTCACACGTGGAACGAAAACAAGGAAAGGGAGAAACAAGTAAGAAAAACTAACAAAATAGGATTTGCACTGAAAGGGAAATCCTTCCCTTCTCACTGCAAAGGGGGAAATTGTTGGTACCCCAATATCTGGTGGCCCAAATTGCAAGGCCCAATTTGTATAAAGGCCCAAAATCATCAAACAAAAATAAAACAATAAAGGACACTGAGAAAGGCATGCAAGCACCAAGAATTGCCCAGAGCGCCACATGTTCAGAGCGTCAGTTGTCCAAGGCGTCACATTTTGATATTGTGTCCAAGAGAAGAGCAAGACGTCCTGGTAACAATGAGCACAACACATCTTCTCAAAGCGCCCCAGGTATCATGGAAACTCACCAGGAAAGCCATGGTAGATGAGAGCGTAGAGGAAATGAGGCTTGTGGAAGGCGCACACGTGAAGACAAGGCAATCCGGTTCCCCAGGACTACAAGGAACGTGCATGAGAAGTCAGAGCATCTTTTGCTTACCTCATGCAGCCCTTTCCCAGAGGAAAGATTAATAAGGCAAGTCTTGTATGCCTCTCACTGCTAGCCATTAATAACAAAGCTCAAAAGAGGAAAGAAGACAAAATGGACTCTGCAAAGAGAGAAAGGAGCAGCTACATGGAAGGAAAAGAGACATGATCCAATGGAAAAAGAGGTGGAAAGGCAAGGACCAATGGACAAGGAGGACACTATAAAAGAGGCCCTCTTCCAACGTATGCAACAACACAACGAGAACAAGGAGAACAACACCAAGAAACACAACAACCACAATACTGAATGCACAGAGAGTATGAGAAAGAGAAAAGGAACGGAAGCTTCCTCTGAAACTTAAGCTTAGAAACATAGAGGAGAGTGTAAAAGCCAGAGCGCACACCCCCTTCCCTTTGTAAAAACACCACAAGTGTGGAATCCATTCCCTTGTAATCAACCTCTCTGTACTCATTTCCAGCAATAAAAGCCTAAAAGCTTCATTAAGTTTACGAACCCTTTTATCTTTGCTTGATTATTTGCTTATCACCAAAAGCGATCAGAAACACATTCCATATGTATTGATGTGACATTTCGTTAATCACGTTAGTAGTTAACAAATTTTTCCAACCAAAACACTCTCAACTTTCACACACTAAAAACATAAATAAGCCAACATTCATTATTTTTACTCATCTACTTTTGCATGGGATAATGGATCTAGAAGAAATGGACCAACCTTTTTCAGTTGCATACTGATATGCTTGGTTGTTCTTTTTAATCAACGATTTGTTTGCTGTTAAAAAAAAGTGCCAACTGCCAAGGGAACCGCGGTGAAAGACTGCTCGGGGGGTCCAAAAGGCAAAGAAAGAGAGAGAAAGAAAAGAAACGCGTGTAAGGGTAAGAAGGAGAGTCAAGAAAACCGGGGTTTACCGGTACATAACGAAGACGCCGAACAAGACCGAAATAATAACCAACCAAACTTTTTCCCTCAAAAAACGCCACTCCCTTCTCTACCATCCATCCCCTTCTTTTTGTTTTCCCAACGACGTCGTTCTTCACTTCTTCCCCCCCCCCCCCTCATTTCCACCCACATTCTCTTCTCATAGCTGTCTTCTTGCTTCTACTCTTCAGCACTCACTTCTCTCCCCTTGTATATATACGGCGTCGTTTCAATAGCTGCATTCTGAACTCCTTCACTTTCTCTTGCTGTTTCGCTTTTTCAGGATTTATCTATCGGTAAGCTGGTTTTCATTTTTTTTTTTAATAACATGTATGCATCATTTCCTGTGTTCTCTGTTTACCCAAAAAAAAAACTTTTTTTTTTAATTTTTTTTTTAAATTAGGTTAAAGAATTAGTGAATGATAGGTGATACCGAATGCAAGTTTAAAATGAATGGTTTTAGATTAATTGATATAGTTTAAAGAACAAAAATATAAATATCTCAGAATCTCTTAGTAGAATGCCACACCCTCATTATTTAGCTACGACTTTGATCTAAATTGTTAAATCTTTTATCTCGGCTTACATGGAAGCCATCATTGATGCTGCAAAGTTTTTTCTTTCTTTCTTTTTTTTTTTTTTTTTTGCCCCCAAATCTTATAAATTTTAGGTATGTCATGTTTGATTCAAGCCCTTGAAGATTTTACCTCAAAATTCAAATTGTGTATATGTTGTTTGAATGCTCGAATCTTTCGGATGTCTGTTTTACTCACTAACACAAGCTAACGGATTTTAGATATCATGATGTATTAACCGACAAAATAGGTTTTGGTATCACGGCCCTAAGGGCCACCTCAGTTGGTAGAGCTGTAAGACATAAAGTGTTAGCTAACCCGATTCAAATCTTGGGGAGTGCAATTTTGCTCCCTCCCCTAAAGAAAAGAAAAAGATTTGCCCATAAAAATAACAGTTCTGGTTTCAAGCTTCATGTGTAATTCATTTTAAGATTGTCGAAGGTTGCTACTCGCATATATTTTGCAGTCTTTTAAAGATTATTGAATGAACACTGCTATTGGGGCATTATTGTATACGAACTGAGCCCTTTCACAATCTTGAAATTCAAGTTTTCTATATGATAAAATTACAGTTCAATTTCTTTTCATCTGTCACTGAAAGTTCTCTTTTAGACATATTTACCAGTGTTGTTGATGGTTTTGAGAACGGATTTCTTAAACCAGGAGATAAGCATGGTTTGTCCTGAAGGAGAACTTAAAATAAGTTTTGGCTATCAATGCAATAGTAGTAGAGGTATCCCTTGCAAGGTAGTCAATGACTACAACGGCCCTCCTGTCTTCCAAAGAACAAGCAGTTTCTCTTGCTTGTGTGGTGCAGCCTTAAGTGCAAATGCTACACTTGCCAACACAAACATCTGCAATGGTGTGATAGGAGAAGAAATCCTTCCGAATCTGGACTCTCCTACTTCATTTCGTCGGGTACCCTCTTCGCCAACTCTTTCAAAGTTGGACCTGCTATCATCTTCTTTCCAGGGTAGTTTGTCAAACCTAAGTTTCAGCCCATCCACTCCAAGTTCAAGTGATATGCTTGAAAATGACACTTTTTCACTAAAATCTATGAGTGCTCCTTCCAGAAGTGAGGGTTTTCTTAATGCCAAGGAAGTAGATGTTGCAGGAGGAGCTGCTGGTGAAGATAGAGTTCAAGCAGTTTGTTCTGAAGAAAATGGGTGGCTCTTGTGTGCAATTTTTGATGGCTTTAATGGGAGAGATGCGGCCGACTTCCTGGCTGGTACCCTTTATGACACTATCATATCCTATTTTAATATGGTAGATTGGAATTTCGAATCAGATTCCATCAAAGCTTCTGGCAAAAACATTATGGGTGGGTCTTTTCAATATAAGATGGATGGTAGAGTTACTCTCCACGAGCATCAATCTCCATCAAGATTTAAGGAAAGCAACAATTCTAATCTTGGATATTTCATGAACAGTAGTTCACCTGCCAACTCAGAAGCATCATCTAAATCACTTTCACATGGGATACTTGATAGCCTCCAACGTGCTCTCAGTCAGGTTGAGAATGAATTCTTGTACATGGTTGAGCTGGAAATGGAGGAACGTCCAGATTTAGTTTCTGTTGGATCTTGTGTTTTACTTGTGCTTCTACATGGGAATGATTTGTATACACTTAATCTTGGTGACAGCAGAGCAGTATTGGCCACATGCAGTGCAGATGACAGAATGAATGGGAATAAGAGAATAAAAGCTGTTCAGCTTACAGATAGTCATACCGTTGACAATGAAGCTGAAAGAGCTCAACTTCTTGCAAGTCATCCCGATGATCCTAAGGCCGTTGTAGCTGGGAAAGTGAAAGGAAAACTGAAAGTTACTCGTGCTTTTGGAGTTGGCTACTTGAAGAAGGTCAGTATTCTTTTTCATATTTTACTTTAGCGCATGGACAGGTCCATTTGTAAAATAGCAGGGTCATATGCCCCCACTCAACTTTGCAAATGGACAGATCTTTCAGCGTGAAGGACATAATTCTGAATTGATCTTTTGCAATTTTATAACAATTTATTTTTTTCATTTGTCATTTTATTTTATTTGAATTTTATGTGTTTCTTTGGTCTTGCTTCCAAAATTTTATGGTTCATCACTTCTCTAGTTTTTAGCCAATAAGTTTCCAGAATATTTTGGATAGTGTTCTTTTGAAGAAGCAAAGGTTAAATGATTAATTATTATAAACATATCCTGATAATCAAGCTACTAATGGTGAGTGGATGGAATTGTGTTCATTTCTGAATCCTGCTGGTTTATAGACCCAGATATTTTAGTGCAGATATTTGTTCAACCGGATGAATGGACTTGATTTTCCTTGATGCAGAAAATTCTGAACGATGCATTGATGGGAATCCTTCGAGTTCCTGATCTTACGAGCCCACCATATATTTCCACACAACCATCACTGAATGTGCATAAAATTTCAAATTCTGATCAATTTGTTATAGTTGGGAGTGATGGTTTATTTGACTTCTTCAGCAATGATGAAGCAGTAATGCTTGTAGAATCTTATATCTCAAGCAATCCTTCTGGTGATCCTGCAAAATTTCTTATTGAGCTGCTTGTAGCAAGAGCAGCTGATTCTGCTGGTAATTTTTCAAGATCTCATGCTAAATTTAATTTTATTTGCGTAAATATCAAATTATCAATTTTCATATGTTGTTTGATTATCGTTACCTAAGTGATTCTCGTGCAGGTTTCAGCATGGAGGAGTTGATGAATATTCCGGCTGGGAGGAGGAGGAAGTACCATGATGATGTGACCGTCATTGTGATCATCCTTGGAATGAATCAAAGAACTTCAAGAGCATCAGTTTGCATCTGAAAACTTTCCAACATATTTCCTAGTTTATAAAGTTCTTTCATACTGTACATATGCCATTTTTAAATTTAGAATCATTTAAAAAAAAAACTTAGAATCATTAGTTCCTTTGATATATACAAGTTTTTGATATATACAAGTTTTGATGTAGTTTCACCATTTTGTTTTTGAACAATAAATAGTTAGAAGAAATGCATTTGTTCTGGTCTTGGCATAATAGAGCATCCATAGTAGAGTCTTGTAGAGTTTTGACATCAGATATTTTATGACTCTATTTTTCAAAATTTGATGGAGAGTAAGTTGACTATGTAAAACTTTTTTTATTTTTTGTTTATATTTTTACTCTACATCACCCTTTTATATTTTCTTCTTCTAATAATAATAATAATAATAATAATAAATTCTAAGAGTTAGCTCAACTGTGGGATATGGAACATTAGAACAAGAGTTCAAATTCTGATGATAATATGAAATATTTGCCTATAAAAATAATAATTATTCTTCATTAAATTTTTTTTGCTAAAAAAAATTGTGTACTAAAAAAATGATTTTTTTTATTGACATTTTATGCTTAAATATGCGTAGGGTCAATCACCAAACAAAAGTTACATTTCCAATTGTGGTCAATACTATTTATAAATGCCTTGCATCTTTTGCTAGTTCTTCAATAATCTAGGCGCGCGTGGGTATATATATTATTTTGGACAACTTTAACTTTAAAATTTTCCTTATTTGAAAGTAAATATAATTATTAAAATATAAAAAATTGAATTTATAAATATTATTTGAATGCAAGTATTCTATGTTGGAGATATAAATTTTGATTTATGAATACTAATTAAATTTTAAAATGAATTTGAGTCTTAAAAGTAGAATGATAATGTAATACATACGCTAATTCGGTGAGTTTTAAGTGTTATAGTGAAAAATATAAACAATTTGAAGTAAAATTTTATAACAAAATGATGTAATGTTGATATTTCAAATGAGTTTAATATTTGTATATTGACAGTGTAAAGTTTTTTACAATGTCGGTGCATCATCCACCATCAATATGCAATACTTATAAGTCAACTATAGCTAGCTAAGCAATCATGGATAATATGCCGACAGTGTAAAAAATCAGTGCATACACTATTTTTTCATTTCAAATTTTTATGAATTTAATATTTAAGACTTTTATTGTGACGATGAAATTTTCGCCACATTTGTGTCTTGTGCGGATGGATGATGCTGGCACTCGACCTGAGTCATCTCGAGGTTGCCTCACAACAACTAACAACGAGGCCAAGGATACCGGTCATTACCAAGTGTTTTACTTGCGTTTAATATCAATGAAATTCCTTGTGTTGAAAAATAGAGATAAAATACTAGATATTTTAATTCAAACAAAAAACGTTAATATCTACCGGTTCATATCTTTGGAGAAATAATAGCCAAGAGGGTTAGCTACAGAACTCAAATGTTGGCTTGATGTTATTAAGGATTTAGATGTATCCATGATCACATCATAATTCCTCTTAGTCAAAAGATCCTTGCAATTAAGGGTGTTCAGATCCAAACCAATAAAAAAAATCGAAAATTGATCCAAAAATATCAACAAAAAAAAAATCGAATTTGTTTGAATGTTTTTGAGCTGATTATTGAAAAACCGATTGATTTTTGGTTTTAGTTCTAAGAACTGATTCGGACCGAATTGGATAGCTAATTCTAAAAACACACTTAATTGAACTTAATATCTACGCACACACCGAACATATGAACAATGTTATCTCGGTTTGTGCTAATTAGAAACGCCAATAATGATAGTTGCTTTCATGCTATATCTTTATGACTTGTAGCAAAAACAATATATGTTTATGACAAAATAATTATTTTTTTATATAGAAATTACATAAAAGTTTTAATTAAATTAAAACCGAACCAAACCGAAATGAAACCTCATGTTTTATTTTGGATTGGTTGGTATTGGATTTGATGATGTAATTAGACCGAACCGAACCGAACCACGTATATTTTATGATTGAATCGGATGATTTTTTGCCTCAAAACCGAACCGTCCCGGACCGTATGTATTAGGGGTGAGCATGGGACGGGTTGGGACGGGGTTGGCTTGGCCCGTACCCGTCCCGAAATGTTGTTCGGGTAAAATTTTTAACCCGAACCCGTCCCTAATTATAGAGGGACAAGGTAAGGACGAGTCCAAATAGGAACGGGTCCGGGTTCACCCGGGACGGATGAATAACATTACAAAAAAAAGTCGGGATTACCATATAAAAAAGTAAGGTATTCATTAAAATACAAAAGTGTAAAAAGCCAATGCAAATGTTATTGTATTTCTGACCTCCATTTTTTGGGTATTTGTTGTTACATACTAAAGAGTCTTAGAGTCTCACACTCTCAAGTATCACACACACACTCTCAGTTATCTTTGTTTAATTTTTTTTATTTACCGGTTTTATTTTCACTGTTTTAGTTTTTAGAAGTTATAATAATAATAATAATAATAATAATAATAATTATAAATTTATAATTAATTTTGTGTATATATATATATATATATATATATATTAATATGTCCGAGCCGGGTCCGGGTGACCCGGGCATGGACCCGAACCCGTCCTTAATAGAACCGGGTCTGGCCTCTTCAGGGACGGGTTTGTCCATTCACTTGTTCAAGGACGGGTTTGACCCGGCCCGAACCCGCCGGGTTGGGACGGGTCTTCGGGTAGGGTCGGGTCATGCTCACCCCTAATATGTATATTTTATGATAGAAGAGAAAGAGAGCATACCTTAATAATGATAAAGAGAAGAAAAAGTGAATTACCAAAAAAAGAAAAAGAGAGAAGAAAAGGTGAAGAAGAAACGGTTGGGTCCTATTTTCATATTCCGTTTTGGTTTTGGTCCCTAGTGACAAATATGAATGAAAAATGCTACTTTCACATTCCGTTTTGGTTCCTACTTTTGTATTCCATTTTGGTTTTGGTTCTTATTTTTACATTCCGTTTTGATTTTGATCGCTCCTTTAGCCTTCTCCGTTAGGCTATGTCAGGTTTACCATCAATATTTGAAATTAGGAACCAAAACCAAAACGAAATATAAAAATAGGGATCAAAACCCGAAAAAAAAAAATTGTAAGAGCTAATTTCATAAAGGTCAACAATTATAAAGACCATTTTGGTATTTAAACCAAAAAAAAATTCTACCTAATATAACTAGTTAGGCCAATATTATTACTATATTCAGACAAAGTCTAGCTCAATCTCTCTTTACTCCTGCAAAGAGAAGTAAACGAAAGCATACCACATTTTGTATAAGTGAGAAGATATTGGACACCGAGGGTAACAGAAAAATTTACCATTGATTGATTTGAGTATCATATTATACTTAGAAGTACTCATTCATCAAACACAACGTAGAGCTAATAATACAAACACAGAAAGTCCTTAAGATTCTCTAAGGGTAAAGCCCATTTAATTTTCAGCTGCTTTGCCATTATCATTATTATCCTCTTCGGGTAACCCCGGCTGCTCTTCCTTGACAATTTCGTCAATCTTGATCTCCTGCGATGGAGCTTGCTTCGCATCTGAGACATCCTGAAGCTGCAAGTCGTTTGTTGATGTTTAGCACATTAAATAATTGAAGAGCAGCATAATAAACTGGGAAGAAATTTTCAAAATAACCGTGTAAACTGTAGAATAAATGAACATCCAAAAGACTTACCCCCAAGTTTCTTAAGCTAGCAGTAACATCTTCCTGTTGCTGCTGAAGGGTGGTCCTCAGATCTTGAAACTCCTGGTTTTGAGGTTATAACAAATTTCATACAACAAATTTAATTTGAAAAAGAGCACATCTGTAGAAAATTATAAAAGCACACTTACTGTTCGAAGTTGCTCCACTTCAACATTAAGTGTTTTCTTGAGCTCTGACAGCTCCTGCATGAACAAAATAAAATGCATCGAGTTGCAAAACTATAACCATATGCCTAAAAAGTAAGACTGAAGCCAAATTAATATCCAAACCACTTATAAAAGAAGAGTTCAGCGAGACAGCTACCACAATAACCAAAAAACAAACTAGAAAGAAACAAGAGAAGCACATCTATTAGGTGTCTATTAGTTCTTATAAGTTATGACCACATTATGAATGACACATGAACCCTATCTGAACTAGGCCAACTATAACACAAATAAGAATAAATATGAGCCATGTTCCGCGGACAGTCCTTTTATTTATATAGGCATTCACATCAAACACATGGCATGTATATGTCCATCTATTAGGATTTAGGATAATAATAATAAAATATCATTGAAGGTTTTTAGTCAGTTGTTTCACTCTAGGTGTTAAAAGATCATAAATGGTTTTTTAAACAACTAGCTATACTTAAATAAACTGTTCATTAAACATGAGCATCAATTAGAAAAAGACAGTATAACATTGAGCTACACTTCATCCCCAGTTTTACAAAAGCTTCCAGAACCAATGGCTAGCCCAGAATCACATTCTAACTGAAACTCAGATTAACAAAGTTTTCTTGTAGGAATGTTTTATATCGTATAGGATTGAACAGGTCCTATCTTTCATTGTGAAGTGTTTGGTACAAACATCAAAGTACAAGATTATCTAGAAGGCACTTATTTTATCCTATATATCTTGTATAATCCCTGTCCAAACTATAGGAGGTTTCATTTTAGTAAAGCAACTTTTGCCTAAGTAAATATTACTTTTGCTACCAACGTTTTAAACAGCAATGCACAAATCGATGGATAGTACAAGAGTTCATCAACAAGCACATGACATGATGTCAGGCTGGACACCATTAAAACACACTTGTCCTGCATTCAGTACCGAAGACTTAGACAAAGCACTTATCTAGGAGGAAGTAAGAAATTCTCCATAAAAGCTCACTATTCTGAATGTATAATGTGGGCTAGTAAATTCCACGGGTATTGTTTCAACTTTCAAACACTTGGGATCTGACACCTATACTATGCATTTGTTATACAAGACAGACTGCCTGTTCATCCATTCAAATGCTCTCGTATTAAAAAGTTATGTGTGCACTAGTTGGTAATGAAGGATTGCAACAAGTAGCCTACCCTAGATACATTACAACTTGGGCCATTCACCCACATTTTAATTTGCATATTTAGAACTAATAACTATGTATGTGTTAAATATAGTGTGTATTTCCAATTAATTCCTTCTTCTTCTTACAACTTGAATACAGATCATACAATCTTGCCAACTTGACAAACCCTACTGTTGTCTAAACTCAAAAGTATATTAGGTATTTAGGTGTTAGGCCAGCAACTCAGAGAAGAGGTCACTCAGAGGGAAGCAACATTCATCTTCAGATTAGAGTTAGCAAAAGTCAGGGTTTTTCTTGAAACAAACACAAAGCCATCTAAAACTAGATATTAAGCAGGTTACTATACAATTGTGAGTTGTATGCATAAACATATTTCCAGGGAAGATCCAGCATACCATAAAAACAGGCATCATTGCCTGAGTTGATACATGCCAATAAGTATACGGTACTTCCAAGAATCCCAGATACTCCAAAAAACGGGAAAGTTTTAGTGTCATACACATATCCAATACCGATACGATATGTATTCCAAAAGTTCCATACTTTTCTTTCTTTTTCTACAAAAATTGTAACCAAGAAGTTTTGGGCACGGCTTTGATACAGATGAGATACGGCTCAGATACATGTTTTAATGTGATTTGAAAAGTTTAATAACTTTCTTGTCATACCCTTTTTTAATAATACCTTTTCAAATAATTTTTAAATAAATACACTTTTTCTAACATTTTTTTTCCACCGAATACCCATTTTCTCATCCTGATATACCTGTTGTGATCATCATGGATATCTATTAATGAGAAATGATATATACCTCTTCACAAAAATATTCTGAATCTACATATAATATCTCTTCATAAATTTTTGATAACATATCTTAGACTTGAATATAGAGATGGATGAGCCTTGGCGCGGACCAACGCAAGGTTGTTGCTTAGTGGCCAAGAGGTCACGGGTTCGAATCCTGGAAAGTGGAAACAGTCTCTCCGCTTGCAGAGAGGCCACGTACATCTATCCCTTCAGACTCCACTAGGTAGGAGCCTCATGGACTGGGCCACCCATAAAGTTAGACTTGAATACTGAAAAATTCTTGTATCCCTTTGTCCTCAAGAGTGAACTCAGTTGGTAAAACCGCAGGACAAGAGAGCGGAAATTCAGGTTCGAACCCTGGTGACAACGCTTTTCCCCTCCCCATAAAAATATTTGCCGATAAAAAAAAAATAAAAATGGATCTGTATATCATGGCTATTTCATGTGCACCCCTGATGGCACTCAACAAGACATAATAAAATAAAGAAGTACAACAATTTAGCATCATCAGCATTCATCACAACAAAACAATTGTTGCTTTAAATCTTTCAAGAGAATCAAAATATATGGAAAATAATAATAAAAAAAAAAACATTGATCATCACTTACTTCACGATAGACCTTCACTTGTGTGTCTAACTTTGACCTCCAACCTTGCAAATCCTATAAATAGACCCACAAAAAAAAAATAATTAAAAACATTCAAACGAGTCAGCAATGGTGAGAATAATTGAAACTCAGGAAAAAAAAAAAAAAGGCAAACTTTACTAATTGGGTGACTGTGTTTAAGTTAAAATGATGATGAGTGAGTAACTAATAACTAACAACAATGTGGGATTTGAAGAAATGTTAACCTGTTTCAAACTCTGAATCCTTCCGAGAAGCTCCGATCTTGTTTCATTCAATTCCTGCCGACAAAGTAAAAATTTTTAACTGGGTGTTCCAACTTTGATCATGTTTTATCATTTAATTTTATAATAAATAAATCAATCATTTAAAATACCGCGATTTTAGACGCGATGTTAGACGCAATGGGAGTGATATTCTCCTTCTTCTAAAAACAAAAACAAAATCAAAATCAAAATAAATAAATAAAAATAGATGGATAATAAATAAAAAGAGAAGGAGTAAAAGGCTGACAGTGGAGAGGGGTGCAGTGGAATCAGGGTTTGTTGCCATTAGGGATCGGGTAGAAAAGTTGTTGTAGGAGGAGGAGGAGGAAGATTTCTTATGATAGGGTTTGGTTTGAAAATGGGAGTTGGAGTGTGTTGTTTTGTTTTCACTTCACTCTTAACTTCTGGTTCTCTTCTGCTTCTGGGTCAAATTAAGTCAGTGAAGAGCGTAAAAACAAAGAAACAAACAAACAAAAGAACGTTATAGAGTGACAGACAATACAAGCCGAACTCAAATTTGAAAACTTGGGATTATGGCATTGTTTATTGGGTGGGATTTAATAACAAATTTCACAATTACCCATCACCACCTTATTACTCCCAATAATGGACGGAAATTAAACCTACCTCAGCGGGTATTCATTCGAATCCGATCCGATTTTTAAGAAAAAAATTTGTTTTGATTAAGTTTGAGAAAATCTGAAATCGAAACTCGTTTAAAAAGATGGGGTGAGGTGGGTCCAGTAGTGTAGGTGTCCGCCCGCCCCATTCCCAAACCCACAATGATTAAAAAATAATAATTTTAATTATAATAATAGTTAAATAGTAAAATCAAACTAACATAATTGGCTAAAATTATTATTTAATTCTTAAATTTTTAGATATTTTTAAAGTTTGACGTTTATTATTATTTATTATTTGAATTATAATGTATTTCATATATGATTTTTATTTAATACAATGAAAGACAATTTTTAAAAAATAATTGGATGGGTTACCCGCGGGTTTTTTCGAACCCGATGAAGATGGGTTTGAATTTCATTTTCTTGTACTCGCTCTCTTTAAATCCACACCCAAACCCACCCCACTCTTAATGGTTGCGGTGTTGGTATATGCGAAACCTACCCCATTGTCATATCTACTAATACAAATCTCACATTCATAAAAAAAATAAAAAATAAAAAATTTGTTTGTTTTTATATATAGATTATTTTATACTTTTAAAGAGATATATATTTTATTCTTTAACTCATTTTATTAAATGAATGTTGTAACGTTCCGATTTAACAACTTGAAAATTAATTTAATTACTTTCCTTTATTAAAATGTCTTTAATCTTTGAAAGGGTTTGTGATGTTGATCAAAAGCAAATACTCTTAACTTAATAGACTTGAAATATGGTTACGCACTATCTCTTATAAAAAACAATTCTTAGTAAACGACATCCTTATTCAAGTTTTAATCTAGAACGTTATATGGTGAAATCTTCTTTCTAAACATATTATCAAAGATAATATTTTAATATAGAATAATTCATCATCTTTAGATTATTAAATTTCAGGATTAAATTCAACTTTTGAAAATACTGTAGCCATGAATAGTGATCTGAGTCTTGAAATCCGTTGTCTTATTCGGTAGAGGCATTGTTCCTAAGAGTTCTTATGAACAGTGTTAGAGCTCGCACGTGTGACTTGCCCAATTAAAAGTAACGGCACTGTAGCCATGAACAGTGATTTGTGTGTATTAAAATTTTGTCCTATCTGAAGTGTCAAAAGTGTAATGAACAGTGCCTAAAATTTAAACCGTGTGGAAAGTTAATGTATCAAAGCAAAAAGGTTTTTACAAGTTGTGTTCGGGAAGTTTCAAGCATATAAAGGAGACAGAATATGAAACTCTCTCTTCTCCTTATGTGAGAAGACTCTCGAGCTCGATTGAAGTGGAGGTGAGCTAAAGCAAGGCGACGAATACATCAGTAGGTAATGGTTCATTTATTTATATTTTTAACTCAACTTTGCGAGATCTATTCTTTTAATCCGATGTTTTATTCGTGGTTGGAGTGTATAAGATCTTGAAAATGAATTTGTTTTTTCTTTGTGATTAACCTGTATTTTCAAATATCCTATTTGTGTGTTTGAATGTGTGGTTTGAGTGATTATTTCGACCCTTTGCAGAGATTTGCGATGAGAGGGGAAGTAGGTGGAGTTCGTTTTGGAACCTCGAAAAGAAAAAGGTCGAAATTGGAGGAATGTGAGGGTAAAAACCAGATTAATAGTCAAGTAGAGTCTAATTGCAACTATAATGGCTCAGGTAATTTGGTTAATTTGTGCAATAGTTTTAATTTAGAGGGAAGTGTAAATTATTAAATTATTTGATGTATTTTCTTTTTTGTAGGGTCATCTGCTCAACCTAAGGTGCGTTATAGGAGACCTACACGTGCAGATAAGATTGCAATGAGTGAACTGCCAAAGATTGTTCTTGAGGATGTTACCAACGTGATTCGAGTTTTAGAGATGCAAGATGTATCCAGAATGATGAAAATAATCCTACCCATGACACTTCAGAAAATAATCGATTCTCAGTAAATGGTACTCCCTCCGTTTCATATGTAGTGTGTTTTAAGGTTATGCACAAGTTTTAAGAAATGGTTAAATGATGTAAGGATTTGTTGTATTTTGACTATAATGCCCTTATATAATCATTATTGAAGAGAATGGTATTGGAAGTGAAAAAGAGAGTGTAATAAATAGGGGTGTGTTTGGAAAAATAACATTAATTATGTATTGGGTTTATAAAAAAACAGGACTTATGAAAAATAGTACAAATGCTAGAACAACATTACATATGAAACGGAGAGAGTAAATGTTAAAAACATGTTGTTTTAAATTGTTGTGATAGGACCTGTAATGTTACTGTATGATTAATTTACTATTTTAATTTTAAATTGTAGAATCTCAATTTAAGGATCTAAGTAATAGTGTTCAGCGCTCTCAAGTTGTTGACGCAACTAGTCCAACAAGTGATGTATTATCGTATATTGAGATGAGTCGATATCGAGCTGAGAAGGTGATATCAACTATAAGAGTTTCAAGTGCTGAACCTCATGTTGCAAAAACTCCAAATACCTGTGGTCATGTTCAAATGTTAAACAGAGATACATCAAATATTATGTCTGGCAGGGCTTCAAGGGTAGGACCTCCTGGGAATGACAAGAAGTTAACTTATAAAAGTATTAACAAGATAATACGTGATCTATCTCATCAGCTTTCTTTTGTTGAAGGTAATGAATAAGTTATACTCTTTGATTAGAAAAGTGAAGTAATATGCTTTAATGATATATGGAAATGTTGATTTATTGTGTCAGAGAATACCAAACAGAACATGCAACCATTAAACATGCCTAATGATGATAAAGTTTCTGGCAAAATAAGCTATTGCAATACAGGTATCTTATTTTTATTTTCGAAATATATTTTTATCTAATCCTGTTGACTTTAGTTCAAGTAGTCTTCACAACCAATGTATTTGTGAATGTAGGTTGTGAGGTCAATTGTAAAGTAGATGTTGTAGATGAAAGAAGGTCCAAAAAAGAAACAGATGCAAGATTTGATGAGTTTCAACCATCGAGAAGGTCAAAGAGGTTTAAACTATTGTCTGACTTAATGAATGCATAATTAGGTTAAGTTCCACAACTTAGTGTAAAATTTCAACACACGTGTTTCAAAAGATCGAAAGTGTATTTTTCATTAATCAGGCAGTGAGTTGAATTGTAAATGATTTGTGTAATTAAATCTGGGAAAAATAAAGAAAGATGTCTTGGTGAAACTTCTGTTTTTATGCAAAGAGAAGATGGGAAAGAGAACATCGATCCAGTAAACATCTGAGATGGTGACAAAGATGATGACAAAATAATCTCTTTTGGCACTGGTATGTTAATTTTATTCTTGAAATATCTTATTGTTTATTGTGTTTTGATTTATTTAAAGTAATTTTGACAGCCAATGTATTTGTTAACGAAGTATGTGATCCCAAGTGTAAAGTAGGTGTTGTTAATCAAGGATGGTCAAAAATAGAAAGAAAAGTAAGAGTTGATGAGGTTCAACCACTGAGAAGGTCAAAGAGGTTTAAACTGCTGTCTAATCCAATGATTGTAGAAACAGAATTGAATGAAGAAAAGTATAAATATGATGATTTGGGTGATTGTGATTATCGGTGTCAATGGTCTGGTGCAAGATTTTGGTATTTGGAGAAATTGAGCGAAGGAAAGAAGAGTGTAACATCCTCAAGTTTCGAGTTCGTTTAGAAGTGTGGTTATGTGTTTAGAATGTGTTTAGAATATAGGATTTTAATTAAGTGTAGAATGGTATAAGTTAATAATAGGTTAGGATGTGTTTAAGAAGAAGGTTTTAGCTAAGAGTAAGTTAGAATGGGTTAGGCTTGGCTTAGAACTCTTAGAATGCATGAAAGAAAGGAAAATTTAGGCCATTAATCGATTAAGTGGTCCATTAATCGATTAATTTTTAAGCACCTTTCAGCCAATAATCGATTAAGGTGCAGGTTAATCGATTAAGATAAGAGGCAGCTTCAGGCCTTAATTGATTAACTGCAGCGTTAATCGATTAAGGGCTGTTGATCAATCATAAAACACGTGTTTAATTGTGTGTCTCTCATTGTTTTCTCTTCATGGTTCACGAGTTCTTCTCCTTCTTTCACTCTAGGTTTTTTAATTTCACAACTTAATATCAAAGAACATCAAATTAAACCCCATAAATCTTCCACCCATCATTCCCTAATCAATTCCCCTCTTTCAAATCTCAATTTCATCCCTCTTTCATAAAACCCCAAATCACCCATAAAACCCCAAGTCGTGCAATCTCTTCCATAGGGCCTTAGTATCATCATGGGAGCTTAGGAATCTTGAGTAATCAAGGAAAAGGGTGCTAGGAACTTGGTTGAGAGCTTCGTTGGTGCTTGCTTCTAAGGTTCTCAAGTTCTCCTCTACCCTCCAAGAGGTAAGGGGTTTAAATTGGGTTTAGCTTAGGGGAAAGGTTTGAAATTAGTAATAGGGACTTGATTAGGTATATTTAGATGTTTGGTTAAGATTAGGATTAGGAGAAAATGGTTTAGTGTAAAAACCCTAAGTGATTGTTATGTTATATATGTTATTTTTATGTTTAATGTCTTAAATCTTATGTTAGCTTTATAATTGTTGTTATTCTATGTGTTTATGATGTACTTGTAAATTATAGAATTAAAGTATTAATAGTTATGCATACCTTAGGGTCAAGTACTATTCAATTGAGTTTGAACCAAACTAATGCGATTTTTAAAAGAGAACAAAAAAAAGGGTTTAAATCTCAATTGAAAAGCACTTGCATATAGCATCATTCATGGTGTAAAGGGGACGTTAGGAGTAGGGGAAAAACACACGTCGTTTCGATTGATGAGGGAAAAAGTAAATTACTGGAATTACTGTGGAGAACTTTGATCCTGCAAAGGACAGGGGTTTGATTCCCATGTTGGGGATTGGTTCTATGCGAACCATGGTGATTCCATTACTTTGGCTCGTTTTGGCCAATCGAGGGTGATTTCTGATAAAGCCAATTTGGATGAATCAAACCAAATTGTATGACGAACCCTAAAGGGGTGAAGTACTGTGCAAGCTGGTATGACGAACCCTAGAGGGGTGAAGTACCAAACTATAGGTTGAGAAATGCTTACTCCTGGTCGGTTTTTCCCCAGAGTGGAGGGTGTATGTGAGGATGTTAAAGTGCTAATTAAAAGGGAAAAGTTAAAGTGTTAAAGTTAAAGTTAAAGTTAAAGTGTTGATGTTAAAGTGAAAGTGTGGAAGAAATTGCATAAGTGAGTTAATTCATTGAATCTGATCAAATTGTTCAAATTAACGAAATGAAATAAATTGTGTAGCATCTGATTCAAGAATCAAACTCTTACAGTGTGACGTGCATAGCATAATCATATGATTGTATATTAAAGTATTATACTATAAGTGTGATTCTCTTTAGATTGATGATTGTTATTGCAAATTTCCTTTCTAAGTTGCTTGATGTTACGATTGTGCCTAGTTATGCCTTATTATTATTTTTAAATGTTTTCTCTAATCTAAATTCAATTTACTCACCCTTACATGTTGACATTTTAGGTACGCATGACGAGGATCTACCTACTGTTCCCTCTGCCGAGGATCATTACACTCCTCCTGATGGAGTGTAGTTGCATTGTCATATTTCAGACTAGTTGCACACATTACAGTCTAATCTTTTGATGCGTACACTAGACTTTACTCTTTTTGATGTAAATATCTATATAAGATACAATGGTTGTGAGGATGTTTAACATCCATTCTTTTGATGTACATTTTACAAACCACAACCTATTTTGGAGTGTATGTAAACTCTTATGACTCTTTTGGACTTTATAAACCAAATGGTGGTATTATGATGATGCTACTTATTGCTTGTGAGCATATGTATTGTTATGAATGTATAAATATAAATATTCTGTTTCTGACAGGGTTTCTATTTTAATTTGGGGAAAGTCCGGTTTATAAATGAACCCTTGCGAAAAATTTTCTCGAATTTTTCCTAATTGCATAAATATTAAATAGATTAAGTTTAGGTGTAACATTTATGGTATCAGAGAAGTGGTTGCATTCCTCGGCTGTGGAGTATGGTTTTCCTACTCACAAAGTGTTACTCCACATGAGAGTAGCATCAAAGTAGTTAGTAATTAGTTCATTTTTATTTCTTAAGTAATTAGTTAGTTATTTTAGTTTTAAATTTTCTTAGTAGATGTTATTCTTACTAATCACTCTTTGATTCCAGATTTAGTATGGCGACTCGACAAAATCGAGTATTCGAAAGAATATCCGAGGTCTTGGAGGACCTATCTCGGACCAATGCCAATCAAACCAATATTCTGGAGAATTTGGTTCAGGCCAGTGCTCAACAGGCCCAAAATGCTAATCATCAGCAGTCTCCTCAACCCCAGCCACAAGCAGCAGCTCATGGCATAACCGAATTTAAAAAGTTGGACCGCCCAAGGTTTGTGGGTGGGTTTGATCCGGCAGGAGCCCAACAGTGGTTGAAGGAAATAGAGAAGATTTTCAAGTCTTTGCCGTGTACAGATGCGGAGAAGGTGGCGTACTCCACATTCATGCTTTCTGGTGATATAGAGTCATGGTGGGAAGACACCAGCCATTTCCTGGAGGCAGAAGGGAGGCTGATTACATGGGAGTTGTTCAAGGAGAGGTTTTTGGACAAGTTCTTTCCGGAAGATGTTAGAAGAAGGAAAGAGATTGAGTTCTTGAAGTTGAAACAAGGGGCAATGTCAGTTGGGGAGTATGTATCCAAGTTTGAGGAATTGATTAAGTTCTCTCCATATTACCAGCATCATCCTGATGAGGGCTCTAAGTGCATTAAGTTTGAGAACGGTCTTCGGCCCGAGATTAAGATGGCGCTTGGATATCAGGGAATTAGGAATTTCCCACAGCTGGTGAATATGTTCAGGATGTATGAAGGAGATCTAAACGTGAAAGAGGCTAATGATAGGAGCATTAGAGCAGCACAGAAAGTTTCTGGGCCAATTAGGGACAAAGGCAAGGGACCTTCCATCCAAAGGAACTACCCTAACCCAAATCCCAAGGTTGCAGATAACAAGGTTAACGGTGTAACACCCTATCTTAAATAACATTCTAACTACCCCGATTTATTTAGTGACTTGAAAATTTCTTTTTAAAACCATTTTAGCTTGTAAAAATCTCTGTCACATCGGACAGAGTTTCCTTTGTTTTATGGATATCCCAAAAATAAGAGTTCGCCTTGAAAACCTGTGATAAATATTTTCATATAATCAACAGTATGCCAGCAGGGCAAAATACAAATCAGTTCATTACATTCGAGTACATTGTCTCCAAAACAATAATAATCAAGTTATAAAATAGTTTAATTTCCCCAAAAGGTATTACATAATATTTATATACATCGAAAGCCAAAGCTAAATTCTTGGACCAATATAATATCACCCCCTAACGTTCACACTCCACGTTGTGGAGTGTGCCCCTGCTCGGCCACGACTAGTGCATGCTCCGCTTCGGTACCTGTAAAAGTATATCAAGAAGGGTAGCATTACACAGAACTTAGAAATATAGCTTCTACGAAAGCATAGTAATAAAACAAGGTCCTACCCTACTCCATACTATCCAAATCATATACTACCTCACTTTCCTTTTATACAGCTCAACATTTCCCTATGATTTCAGTTACATGATTTCCCTATGCCTTTCTAATCTTTCTATTTCATTCTTTCGCGCACCTTTCGGTGGGTATTATTTCCATTGATCGCACACCACAAGGGCGGGTCCTAATTATACCTAGTCACACTCCCTACGGGAGGGTCTAAAATTCACACTCTATTGTGGAGGGTCCTACTCTACACACGCTCCGTTATGGAGGGTCGAACCTAATCTATACACGCTCCGTTATGGAGGGTCCATCCTAATCTATACACGCTCCGTTATGGAGGGTCGAACCTAGTCTATACACGCTCCGTTATGGAGGGTCCATCCTAATCTATACACGCTCCGTTATGGAGGGTCCATCCTAATCTATACACGCTCCGTTATGGAGGGTCCATATATATGTATATATATTCGCACTCCACTTAGGGAGGATCCTATGAATTTACGCCTATCCGCACTTCCATTTGGAAGGGTCCATCCTAATCGTTAGTATTGTCGCACTCCCTTTGGGAGGGGTCGTTCATACCTAAACTCACCTTTCACATTCCTATACCCACACCTAAATAGGTGGTCCTTTCTCACATTAACAATATAATTTCCCATTGTCCAATTATTACTCTCATTACTAACCCATTTATTATCTAATTTCCTTTCAATTCCATTATTCAACTCAAGTCATTATCTACAACAATTATCCTTTTTACTTAGCATACTTATCTCTATATTTTCCTTAATTATTGCACCTCGTACTCCTAAATTAAAACAAGTCTATCACTAACACTTTCCCTTTTCTTTACCTATCTCTTGGTTATCCCAATAATATAACATTTCATTCCTTCCACAATTTCCATGCCTTTTCAAGCTTACAACGAATCTCTAATTATTTTTGCTCCATCATTCACTCTTAGTTCCTTTATAATTTCCTTATGTTTTGTCATCCAGTTATTCTCATTACCCTCTAATTATATATATCTACTTTGTCTATTATTCATGCATTTGTTCTCACAAATCTCACTAGTTACTCTTTCTATTCTCCACTAATTGCTTCCTTTATTTTCATTATCAAATACCCTAAGGTTTTTATGCTATACTCCCTCTCTACCCCTAGCCATCGCTATAACTAAAGAGAATCTACTTCCTAAGCTAAGGTAATACGAACCCTCTTACCTTCTTAAGAGGTGATGATGAATTTCAAGTCCTAGCTCTTGGATCCTTGGTGTGTGAGTTCCTTATCCTTGACTTGTTTTGAGTTGGAAAGCATGAAGCCAAAACCCCCAAGTGATGATGAAAATTGAAAAGTCCAAGAAGAAGGAAGGAGGGATCAAATCGTGTGGAGGAAGGAGGAAGAGAAATGGGGCTTCAACTCACTCCCATGGTGCAAGGTTTGATGGGGTTTTGTTGGTTTTGGGTTTGAGGTGCCCAAAATCAAGTGTTTGATGATGAAGAGTGATGGAGTGCTTCTTGGACCAAGGAGGAGAGAAGGGTGGAGAGAATGGAAGAATGAGGAGGATGATGGAAGAGGAGGAGGAGGAAGAGATGATGTTGATGATGGAGGAAATGTGGTGTTGTTGTTGTTGTAATTTGTTTTATGCCAAGACAAGGTGAATCGGACGGCTGAGATGGGCCAACTTGGTGCCCAAGCTGAATCCAACGCACCAGATCTGATCTGGTGTCGCGCGCGCCTGAGCGCGGTTAAGACGCGCCTGAGCGCGGTCACGCACCAGTTGGTGCAGCTGATGCGAGCTGGCGCGCGTGCTGGTGCTGGTGGGGCGTGCTGGTGCGCCATTTTCCCTTGGCTGGCGCGACTGGTGCGCACGGGGCACGCCTGGGCGCATGATTGGCGCGCCTGAGCGTCTAGCTCCCTGAGTTGGTGCACCAATTGCACCCTGGTGCGCCTGGGCGTGCACTGGTGCGCCTGGGCGTGCACAAGGAGCTTGAAACTTCGATTTGCCGTAACTTTTTCGTCAACCGTCGGATCGGGCCCAAATTTTTAGACATGCTTCTTTACCCCATAAAATTCACATCCAACGGTGGAATTTATTTTCTTAGCTTCCTATAATAAATTTCTAATTTTCTCTTTTCGGTCAATTTCTAACATCGAAAACGCGGATTTGACTCCCGATTTCGCTTATTTGACTTTGCCCAAAGTCACAACTGCCTTCTATACAACCCCTAGGACTTATAATCACCACTCACCTACCTACCAAAATTCGTTAAGTCATTAATCTACCCATTCCTTCCACTTTAACTATATTAATTAATTAATTATTGCTTGGAATTAAATTTGGGATGTTACAATTCTCCCCCACTTATTGAAATTTCGTCCCCGAAATTCCGTTTAATTCCTTTAATGGAGAACCATCCCAATGCAAGGTCCTTCGACTACAATACTTACTTCCCTTTGGTCTACTCCCCCACTTGGAATCGGCATACCGTTTGCATTAGTACGCCACCAAATTTCTTGCACTCTATGAAGAGCTCGGTCTTTAGTTCAAATCGGTTAGTCTCAGTGCGGGGACTCTACGAGGTTATTTAAGGTTGGTTTTTCTCACGGTTAATCATTTTCAAGAGTCTTGCTAGTAAGACTCCGAATAAGTCTTTGGATTTCTAAAATCAGGCTTATCTCTCCAAGGGAATTGGAGATAGTTTCTAGGGTCAACTGGATTCCCTCAGCAATTTTGACACAAGGTTTTGAAAAGGGTACTATTCAGGTCGATTTCCTTCCTTCAATGTCGGGTTAGTTTCTGTTCTACTTAAAAACTTTCAATGACATCGGCCATTAATAAATGCAAAGATCGAGGTGGTCAATCTCAATCTCACATTCATCAATGGTAATATCACTGTCGGGTTTATTGATGATAACGTCACTTAACAGTTGTAAGAGCCAGGACGACCAATCCTACTCTTACACCCATTAAACAACAATACCACCATGGGTTTGGTTCTATTCTACCCAGAGTTCTACAATTTCTTAACCATTCCTAAAAACTCTAATCAAACACACACATCATTCAAGCATACATTGCAGCATTTCACATCAACACACACACAAATATCAAAATGAACGCTATCCATTCATATTCACACACTAGTTACTGTCTACCTATGTGTCCTATTTTACTTATCCTAGTGTTGTCCTACCAAGTCTTTCTCTCAAACTTTATCCTAGTTCATTATAATTCTATCCTACTTGAGAATTCACCGATAACTAATACCACTAATTCATACATAACAGAGAATAACATACATATGCATGCATAGCTTCACACACCTATACATTCAATCATAATCCTAATAGGATTTATACCTCGACTCTAACACTTGGACATCTAACTTTACATCGGTTACTCCCTTGATGAGTAACCACTGGAGTAGTGAATAACTCCAAGGGCCGAGGAAAAACTGCTCTGATACCATAAATGTAACACCCTATCTTAAATAACATTCTAACTACCCCGATTTATTTAGTGACTTGAAAATTTCTTTTTAAAACCATTTTAGCTTGTAAAAATCTCTGTCACATCGGACAGAGTTTCCTTTGTTTTATGGATATCCCAAAAATAAGAGTTCGCCTTGAAAACCTGTGATAAATATTTTCATATAATCAACAGTATGCCAGCAGGGCAAAATACAAATCAGTTCATTACATTCGAGTACATTGTCTCCAAAACAATAATAATCAAGTTATAAAATAGTTTAATTTCCCCAAAAGGTATTACATAATATTTATATACATCGAAAGCCAAAGCTAAATTCTTGGACCAATATAATATCACCCCCTAACGTTCACACTCCACGTTGTGGAGTGTGCCCCTGCTCGGCCACGACTAGTGCATGCTCCGCTTCGGTACCTGTAAAAGTATATCAAGAAGGGTAGCATTACACAGAACTTAGAAATATAGCTTCTACGAAAGCATAGTAATAAAACAAGGTCCTACCCTACTCCATACTATCCAAATCATATACTACCTCACTTTCCTTTTATACAGCTCAACATTTCCCTATGATTTCAGTTACATGATTTCCCTATGCCTTTCTAATCTTTCTATTTCATTCTTTCGCGCACCTTTCGGTGGGTATTATTTCCATTGATCGCACACCACAAGGACGGGTCCTAATTATACCTAGTCACACTCCCTACGGGAGGGTCTAAAATTCACACTCTATTGTGGAGGGTCCTACTCTACACACGCTCCGTTATGGAGGGTCGAACCTAATCTATACACGCTCCGTTATGGAGGGTCCATCCTAATCTATACACGCTCCGTTATGGAGGGTCGAACCTAGTCTATACACGCTCCGTTATGGAGGGTCCATCCTAATCTATACACGCTCCGTTATGGAGGGTCCATATATATGTCCCTAGACTGTGTTAATAGATTAAATTTGCCTACCATAAAAGTTCCTTTTAAACTCATAGTATCTACCCCAACAAATTCCTCAGTCACTACCTCTCAAATGTGTCCAAATTGTACCCTCACAATATATGACCACATATTTCAAATAAACCTCATATGTTTACATTTAACTCAATTAGACGTTATCTTAGGAGTGGACTGGATGTCAGAAAACCACATCCTAATAGATTGACACAAAATGACCATAATCTTCCCCCAACCTGATGGCCTCTCGCAAGTGTACGAGAATGGTCAAGTTATAGTATAAAAAGTATCGTATCCACAGAGATTTTGTAACTGAGTACCAACAAATTATAGACTTGATTATCCAAACCGATTAGGAAGTACAAGAATAGTTGAATTCAAAAGCAATAAATAATTGTAAATTAAGTTGTGATTGATGGATAGAAGTTCTAAGGATTTGGTTTTGGCCACAATAAATGTAAATAAATAACAATGATTCTTTCCTCTTGTTATGTTTTATTCATTTAGAAGGTGAACAATCCAAAGTTAGATATTAGCTTCTCTCAAAGTCAAATAACGTATTTAATTTGTATAACTTCTACTTTCGTGATAATTATAACATATTAAACCCATTAAGTTTTATGATTGTTCATTGGTTCCTCTTAAATATTAGATCTACTTTCGTGATCTAGTACCTTAAGTTCAATTATAAAGTTCGGATGTTAAAGTTCTCCTTTCGGTACTTCCTTTAACATCTTTTATCTTATAACATTGTTGTCGATAATTATAAGCATTAAGCATAATATAATTGAATCGTAAATGAATAAAGCTAGAATACTAATGAATAGGAGGTATGACCATCCATTAAATTGTTGTCAATTAGGAGGCATGGCCATCCATTGAAATAATAAAAGAAGAGGAGGCATAACCATCCATCAAAGAGTTGATTTTAGCTTTAATTGTCAAAGGAGGCTTAGCCTTCCAATCCTTTATTAATCATTCATTTAGTATTTAGCCATAACAACAATATGAGAATCAAAATAACATTATTTACATTTTATTTAGTTAATACCGCATCCTTAGAATGAAGGGGGTTACTCGGCCATAGTTAATTTCGGTATAAATCATAAACATAACTCAAAGAAAGATTAATACAAAAGAGTTTAAAGAGGAATTACAAGTGTGAAAACCTCCAAGCTTAGGATCTTAACTTCAATCCTTAGTCTAAGGCCGTCAATCTTGAAAGCTTTCACTCCCAAGAATCTCACTCAAGAACACTCACAAAAACTCCAAACAAATTCTCAATCTAAGAATGATGCTTAGAATTTGAGAAGAAAATATGGTGAGAAGTGTATATTCCAAGAGCATAATGTCCTCTAGGATATGGTGTGTGTTTTGAAGCTTGTTTAATGGGGTATTTATAGGGAAAGTTGTCATGGAATGCAAAAAAACTCGGATTGAGTTTGTGAGTTGGAGAAAAGTTGGATGCTGCAACTTTACCGCTCATTTTGACCCTTTAAACAGCCGAATTTGACGATGGCTATTTCTGATTGAATTGTGTATTTTTGAATCAGCTTTGTATACACACCAAGTTTGATAAATTTGGAGTTCGGAAGCGAAACCTATGCCCAAAATATGGCTGATATGTCAAGGATCATGGTCAGCTAGCATGTTACACATTTGCAGCCGATTTTGACCATGTAAACGGCCGAATTGGATAACGGCTCCTTCTGAAAAGTTGTAGGGAATTCTCTTAGCTTTCCAATGACACTAAGTTTTCTTCATTTGGATGATCCTAGCCCGAGTTATGCCGAGACATGTCAAACATCCCAAAAGGAATGGGTTAGGAAGCAATAATTCACAACTCTCTAATTAGGCTCAACAACACACATATCTTTCTAAAATCTACAATTAAGCATGAATGGAGTGTAAATGAAGTACATGATACACACCAACTTATGACTAATCAAATTATTTATTTTTATTTTATTTTGTCAATGTTTGCTGTAAGGAACAAAATTGGATATAATTCTTGACAATGTTAAGCAATAATCCAAGCTTTTGAGGAGTAAAACCAATAGAATATCACACTAATTGAGCACTTATCACACCCCCAAACTTAAGATTTTGCATGTCCCAGACAAAACTATAAAAGTTCCCAAAATTACCTTAACCATTTTTGGATTGTAATCACATGTTTTCAAAGGAATCAATAAGGAATTTTTGAATACAACTTTTTCAAAATGTCTTTTTCAATTTTATTCACCAATTAGCAAGAAAAACAATATTAAGAATAGAAGTGGTCAATTAGTGTGCACTCATACTTTCTAAATCTCTCAATGGTTTGGCTCAAGTGTTTACACTCAATTTCATCAAATGAGTAAGGAATTACCACAGGCTTGTAATAATTATTTCACAATTGTAATTGATTCTAAGCATGTGTAAATCAAAGGGCTTGGGGTCAAGGTAAAAAGTGTCATTAGAAAATCGTGGATAGTGAGCAATTTCAACTTTTTCTAACAACATTTGAACCATTTCTTTTGCTTTTGTTTCAAAAAAATTTCACAAAGGTATAAAAGTTTTTTCACATTTTATTTCTTTTCTTGTTTGCTTCTATATTCCTTTTGATACACTTTCTTTTGCGTTGCAGAACCTTTTATTTTTTATTGATTTTTTTTTTCAAATTTCTCACTTGAAGTCAGATTTTTCAGTTTAATTTTGGTCAAGTTGGGCTTATGAAAAAAATTGATTTTGTGTTTCGCTCAAAGGGTTTGCAAAGGTTAAAAATTTGTTGATTGAGTATCATTTTGGCTTTTTAAAACAACTGCCGAATCATTTTCACACATGCTTTCGAATTTTATTAACAACTTTTGGAAAGAATTTAGACAAGTTCTAGAATACCCAAATCACATTGAGAAAAATCCCACATGGAATAAAAGTTGTAGTAGCATTTGTATGATCACTTTAATTAAGGCTCAAATCTCACACGGTGGGGTATTTTATTGACCATTTTATTCAAAATTTGTTCAAGTTACTAATTTGGTGTCAAAATATTTTAGCCATTTTGAATTGGTTGAAAAAAAAAATATTCAAATTGATTTTTTTTTATTCAATTTCTTGCAACATCAAATAGTGAGGTTAATTTTAAGAAAAAATTTATTTGTTATGCCTAAGGCCAATTTAAAACTCAAGTTGGGATTGAATAAGTGAAAGTTTTGTTTGAAACTAATGGTACACTCCCCCAAACTTAAATCTTTGCTTGTCCTCAAGCAAACGAAAAAAAAGTAAATAAAAATTGACAAAATAAGTTGTAGCGGTATTTAAACACACTTCCTTTTTTTTTTGATATCTTGCTCATTGAATCTATTGTTGCATGTTGAGAGAATTTACTTCTGAATCATTGTTCCTGTGTCAAAATTAGTAAAGTATTTCTAGTACTTCACTTTGAACAGTTAGAGCATACTACACAAAAACGGGATCAACGCAATAAAATAACTTAATGAAACACACATTGAAAATAAAGTAAAGTACACATTAAAAGAAAAATATTTTTGTCGACCTAACCTTATTTACATATTCCTACAAAAGGTCGAAAAAATCGGAAAGGCACTTAAGTCGACTCGACAAAATTACACAAATTAAATAATAAAAATCTACTCTCTGTGGAGTCTAATGGTAAATACAAGTTTAAAATAAAAAATAAAAATAAATAACAGCAAAATAACAAGAAAAAGAAGAATGGTAAGCACGCCAAACATACTTGTAATATACGCAAGTGCGTATAATTTTATTGCAAACATGTCTTCTTCGAAGGGCATATTGTAGGACCTTTAGTGACAACAATTATTAGAGGGGGTAAAAAAACACGGAGGGGTACACGGAGGGGCACCCTCCTTTAATAGGAAAAGAAGGAGACACCCGGGCAACGCACGGGCCGAGGGTGTCAGGCGTGTGCGTTACACGCTCCGGCTGTCGGTCCAGTCAACGTGAGCCACGTGGAGCTCACGTTGAATTTTGTCTGGCGCGTGCATTACACGTGCTTGACTGTCGGTCCAATCAGAGAGAGACACGTGGCGCTTGAGCGCCTCACGCTTGTCTGGCGCGTGCATTACACGCACTTCACCCTTTTTCTTTTTTTTTTTAATTTTTTTAATTTTTTTAATTATAATTATTATTTTTTTTAGTAATAAGTAAAAGTTGCAAAAATTAAATGACTTGGGTTACCTCCCAAGAAGTGCTTAGTTAACGTCATAAGCTTGACATTACCTCTTTCTTAGGCAGCAAGCGGGTTTGCAAGGTTGTATGTTGCTCCTTGCATGATTGGCTCACCAGTTTGATAGTGCTTTAACCTTTGACCATTGACTTTAAAAACTCCACTTTTCTCGCTCCAGATTTCTACCGCTCCAAATGGATACACCTTTGTTACTTTGAAAGGTCCTGACCATCTTGATCGAAGTTTACTAGGAAAAAGCTTTAGTCGGGAGTTGAAAAGTAGCACAGAGTCACCTTCTTTGAATTCACGACGTACGATGCCTTTGTCATGCCATATTTTTGTATTTTCTTTATAAATTTTAGCATTTCCATAGGCATCGAGTCGGAGTTCTTCCGATTCAAGCAGCTGTAGCTTCCTTTTGTTTTCAGCTTCTTGGATATCAAAATTCAATAATTTGATTGCCCATAAAGCCTTGTGTTCCAGTTCTACAGGAAGATGACAGGGCTTCCCATAAATCAAACGGAATGGAGACATTCCAATCGGGGTCTTGTAAGCTGTACGGTATGCCCATAGTGCATCTTCCAATTTTGATGCCCAATCCTTTCGGGATTTGGCAACAGTTTTCTCCAAGATGCTTTTAATTTCCCGATTAGAAACCTCCACTTGCCCACTTGTTTGTGGGTGATAAGGAGTTGCTACTTTATGGGTTACCCCATACTTCTTGAGAAGGCTTTCGAATTGCTTTGAAATGAAATGTGAGCCTCCATCACTGATCACCGCACGAGGAACTCCAAATCTAGGGAAGATGATTTTCTTGAACATTTTCAATACAACTTTGGCATCATTAGTTGGAGATGCAATGGTGTCGCGGCTGAGGTCCCGGGTCGCCCTCGGGGCCTCACCTACGAGTGGGGGTCGACTGACCCAATATGGAGTCGCCACCGCATTTTGTTGCAAAAACGCGAAAAAGTAATAATTAATTAAAAGAGATAAAACATTGGTCTCGAACTAGATAGATTCTGAGTTCGGGAGTCGGTTACGAGACGGGGAAGGTATTAGCACCCCGTTCGCCCATTCGAAAATGGTACATTTGATTGATTTTAATTAAAAGACCTAAATAATTGGTTTTCCAAAAAATATTTGTTTTTTATTGTTGTGCCTGACAAGGTTGCCCCTGGTCCTGCGTACCCTCATAAAATGAAGAATCAAGGCTACGTAGTTCTAAGTGTTTTAATTTTATATTTTTTAGAAAAAAAAGGTTTGATGTGAAGAGGAACATGCACAAAACCTTGTCCTTTAGATAAGGAAAGGTAAATTTCCAAAACGCATTTTGCCAATACTTATTTAATAAATTCATTTAATGTTAATAAAGAAAAATATTTTTAATTTCACTATTTATTCGTAATAGTAATTCAAATTAAATTAACGTTTTATTTTATTACCCTTTTTTTTTAAAAAAAAGAATTTTATGCGAAGAGGAAAACACATAAGACCTCATCATTTAGATGAGGAAAAAATGAGTCCTAAAATACATATTGTCAATACTTAAACTAAAAAAAAATTGTTTATTTATTATTTTATAAGAGGCATTTATCTTTTAGTTTTTTTATAACTTATTAAAATGTAATAATGTAATGCTTATTTTTTGAGTGTGAAGAGGAAGTCTTAAAGATCCCACCACTAAATAATTTCGAGTGAGAAAAACTGACATACCAAAACACTAACGCACATATCTAAAAGTTTATTTTTAATAATTAATTGTGATAAATTATTTTAATTTAATAATATAAAAATAGAAACAAGAAAAAAAAAAGAAAAAAAAAGAAAAAAGAAAAATTGTAGGAACAGTGTAACATCCCTAATTTTAATCTCTAGTATAATTATAAGTTTTAATGAATTAAATATTTGTTTCTTGATATAAATCATTTAGTTGCTTGATATTTCATAAAAATACATTATATTAATTATGAAAGAGTATCTAATTATATTTAAAGTTAATTCTTTTAGAGAAAAATTATCATGTTAAAATTATGCTAAACGTTTTAAATACTTTACATAACCTTTACATATATTTAACAATGAATTATGTTTTGTGTTTTTAAATATTTGACTTTAGGACATTCTTAAAAATACATTTACTTGATTGATTTGATGATTGAATTCTATTTTTAGATATTCTTAAAAAAAATTAATATTATTTCTATTTACTATGATTACTAATTACTAATAAATAAACAAAAGTATTTAAAAAAAAAAGAACTTGTATGTGTGTGCTGGGTGCTAAGGGAACCCCTAATTCCCTTTTTCATTTTTGCAGCAGCCAGCCCCCCATCACCACACCCTCATCTCCTTCCTTCTCTAAGTGTTGGCTACCGTCCCTCTCTTCTCTCAATCCCTCTTCTTCGTTTTTGACCCATAGTCCCTTAAAACCACAGATTCCATGCTCTTTCTCTGGCGCTAGATCTCTCTTTCTCCTTCACCGATCTCTTTCTTCCTCCCCAACCACGACCGCCGCCTCTAGCCTGGGATCCGCCGCTGCCATCCTCCCTCGCGACTCTCTCACTCTCTAAGCTCTCCTTTGTCGCGTTTTTCTCTCTCCGCCACGGTCACTCTCTTTGTTGCCGCCTCACCCACGGCCGCCGCCGCGGCTGATGAACCAATGCAGCCACCACGCGTTCCCTCTCCCTCCAGTCGCGGTTTCGCCGGCACCACCTCTATCTCTCTTCGGTGCGTGTGTGCTGATCCATGGCCGGGAGGTTCTTGTTCGTGTTCTCCCTTTTTGGGCAGAACGAATCGCCACCGCCGTCGTTAGTTGTTGCCGCCACCGCTCGTGCTCATCACTGCTGCCACGGTGAGAAGCTGTCTAAGCCTAGGTTGTTGGCTCTTGTCACGGTTTCAAGCCAAACCGATGCCGTTACCGTCATCGTTATTGTGACCCGCCCCTCCGTTGCGTTTTGAGCCCGGCTGGTTGCCCCGTGTGATCCAAAGTCGAATTTGTGGGTATATTCCTAATACCTTTTTTAATTACTCTATGTTGTGTTTTAATTTTTCATACTAATGCTAATTTTAGTGTTATCAGTCATAATTATAAAGCGTTAAATTGTTTTAGTATGCTATTATTATATTGTGAAAAAATGAATTGTATTATGATTTAGTGTTTAGTTTTAATTAAAGTATTATTTCTAGTGAGTTTAATTTAATTACTATGGTTTGTATTAAGCTGAGTTGACTGTTATGTCGAATGACGAGTTTTAAAAGCATTTTGTTAAAGGTATAGGGTTCCTAAGCAATTGAACTGCCTAATTGGTTTGGATTGTCGTTAGACTAAAACAAGTTTTAATTAATTAGGAACCAGAAATATTCGACATAAGTTAATTCGAGTTTAAACCTACCTTGAGCTCTAATTCCAAATTGAAGGGGGGGTGTACCTATTTGGACTTTGGAAATTAGTTTAGACTTATTTTGTTTTCAAAGAACACTCTTTCAATTCTGAATTTATAGTGCAAGTAAAATTAGAATTTGATGTTTTGTGAAATCATTATTAAAGCTACTTAACCTCAATCTATTTTGATTATTTTGTTAGTTTTGAAAGTTAACATATTTTTGATAAAAGCTATACTACTTTATCGAGAAGCTAATGATCCTAATTTATACTCTATTTAACTTCCTTTTGAAACTCATAATCAAATGATTTCGTGATTTATAAACTTGCCGAAATTTGATACCTTAATACTTGTCAATTTTCGAGATATCGAAGTTAATTGTTTTGATTTCCATTTCTAAATTCCTTGAACGTAAGATTCTAAAGTGTTTGTTTTACGGAACCTTGAATGGTCTTTTATAACCTCATTGATATTTACTAATTTGTGGGACATCATGAAAAAGATGTTTTCATGATGTTATAAACCTAGTAACTAATTTAATATTGATATTGTTTTAGCGTAATTAAAAAGGATCAACTTAAGGTGTATCTGATGTGTTTGGGTCGGTTTGACACACTAAATTGATTATCATTTAATTTATGTATTATGAATAGTCGATGAAGGAGCTTTAGGACCAGCCGCAATGCTAAGCTACGTCGGGCATCATTATACGAAAAGATTGTGTCTAAGGAAAGACAAGGTAAGGAGTGAGTGTTACCTTGATTGTAGGAAATAGTTTCTAGTTAGTATATAGTGGTTGCTAAGAATGTGTTAGTGTGTGATTTATTATTAGATGAAAATTAATAAGTAAATGTTGAATGTGTAAATGATTGTGTGGAAATCATGCTAATAATTGTGATTAGATGTTGTTGTGCAATTTTTATTATGAATGTCTATATGAGAAAGTGAAATGTATGCATATTTGTGGCTATGTGACTTAATTTGGAAATATATGTGATGTCTCAATTATCGTCATGTGCTGATATATATATATACACAGTGATGGTTTGATGATGAACTTGGAAATATAAGGGAAATTAAGAAAATAATGGTTTAATAAAAGTGATGCAAAAATGAGAATAAATCGTTGAAAATGTTAAAAGATTTAAAGGAAAAAGAGTGTGTGATCCAGATCTTGTAAGACGTTGTCCGTAGGAGACTGTACGCATTGATCGCGTAAGACGCACTTGATGCGCTGCTGTAAGACGTTGTCCGAAGGAGACTGTACGCAGTTATGGACACACACCATATATTAATTAAAGATATAATTGGATTGTGCCTCTCTAGATCTTGTAAGACGTTGTCCGTAGGAGACTGTACGCATAGATCGCGTAAGACGCACTTGATGCGCTGCTGTAAGACATTGTCCGAAGGAGACTGTACGCAATGATGGATGCACCTTCCGATTGTGGAATCCAGGTCTTGTAAGACGTTGTCCGTAGGAGACTGTACGCATAGACCGCGTAAGACACACATTGTGTGCAGCTGTAAGACGTTGTCCGAAAGAGACTGTACGCAATGATGGAAATCCACGAAATAAATTCTAAAAAAATCTTTGCAAAACTCAAAGAGTATATGAATAGAAAGAATTGTGAAATCAAGTAAAGAGATGAGAAAATTACAAGTTGAATAAGATGTAAATGTATGAAATAAAAGAGTTTAAAGAATTATAAAAGAACTGATTGTGATTGGTATAAATGTGTGTGACTTGACTGGGTGTGAATTGTTGATATAATATGAGTTATTTGACTAAGTGTGTTTGACTTAGTTGATTATTATGTCTAGTTAGAGACTACTTTTTTACTTCTCGTGTAGTGCTCACCTCCTTAATATTTTTCCAGGTGCAGTGTTGAGCTTGCATCATTATCTGGCCGAGCAGGAGTACACTCCACCCCGTGAAGTGTAAGCTAATTAGAAAGTGTTGTTTTATTTCATTATAATTAAATTTCTTTTAGATGTATTATTTTTCATTTGTGCAAGCCCTCAGTTGTTTTATTTGGTTACCAGGGCATGAAGATCTAAGTAGTATGGTTATAAATATTTTCTGGACTGTACTAGTTTAACAGGTTTATAAAAGTTATTTTTGGGAAAGTCCGATAAACAGAGGAGACTGTCGGATTTTCGTTAAGATTTAAACGAAATTTTCAAGTCCTAATTTTCGAAATCAACTTAGTTATTGTAATTAATCTATTTTAATATAAGGGTGTTACAAACAGTACGTAATATAACAGCAGTAGCAGAAGCTTAATGAGCTACATTAACAATTTATCTTATGTACAGTAACTATCACCAATATATAATTGTATGAACTCTATACATAATATTATCATTGTACCAATTAAATAATTTCTGCAATAATATACCCCTGCAAGTCAAAAATTGAATAAGATTTTTCATTTGTCCTAAAATTATATCACTGTCTCCAATCTTGATTTTCATGTATATTCATCCAGTAATCAGTATATAACAAAAATGCTAAATTTTCTGTATAAAAACAAAAGTCTACACCAGCAGGCAAACAAACAAATTTATTTTTACAAAAGAAATCCATATACCATGACTTAAACTCAATGTACCAATTGATCAATTACATCAAAAACCCAGAAAAAGTGAACACAGGAAGCAACAATTATATCAGACCAGGTCTAATAAAATAAATCAAAGCATTAAGTATTTCATACCTATGAACTCCAAAATTGATGAGCAAACAAAAAGTCCCTCTCCCTCAACACTCAAATTACAGAGGAGATGAAAAAAAGAAAAAAAATGCTTCTCTTTCAATGGTTGTTGCTGCTCTTCTTCCCTCTTGTTGCCTTCCTCCGGTTCGCCCTCTCTCTTTTTTTCCGTCCTGAGTTCCTGCTTGCTCCGCCCTATTTATAGGCTAAAAAAGAAAACGAATCCATCAACCGAAAAAGGAACGAATCGATTTTACCTTGCAAAAACACGTGCGTGAAGATTAAAATAGAGAGAACCGGATTTTGCGTGCAGAAAGAGGAAACACGATTTCAAATGGGAGAGGGAGAAATGAATTGACTGGAGAATCACAAATTGATTCGTGTATTGATTAGAATTTCGCCCTCTTCTTTCCTGCTTGCTTGCTGCTGTGCTGCACGCCAAAATGAAAATAGGAAGGGGCATTAGGTTTTGACATGGTTTGGGCCAAACGGTCCAAACCCCTTTTCCTTTTTTTTATTTTTTTTTTAAAATAAGCCCTTTTCCCTTTAAATCTTTTTTTTTTAAAAAAAACAAACCTTTTTATTTTTTATTTTAAAACTTCTTTTAAAAAAAAATAACCCAAAAAATAACTCAATACGAAAGAATAAAACATTCAAACAAGTTTTTTATTTTTTTTCAATTATAAAAATTTGAGAATAAAAGTTTAATTAAATTTTTTTTTACAAAATAATACTTTTGACCCCGGACAAAATTGGGTGGCTACAAATGGCTTCAACCCACTTTGAAACATAATCGACCGCCACTAGGATGTATTTGTTGTCGAAAGATGAGGGAAAGGGACCCATGAAATCAATTCCCCAAACATCAAAGATCTCAATCTCAAGAATGTTGTTAAGCGGTATTTCATGTCTTCTTGAAATATTACCAGTACGTTGACATGAATCACATGAAAGAACATATTGTTGAGAATCTTTGAATATTGTAGGCCAATAAAAACCAGACTGTAGAATCTTTGCAGCTGTTTTTGAAGAACTGGCATGGCCACCATAGGAAGAAGAATGACAGTGATGTAGAATGCTTGGGACCTCTTCTTCAGGAATACACTGTCTAAACATACCATCAGCACATTTTTTGAAAAGATGAGGTTCTTCCCAGATGTAATGTTTCACATCGGAGAAGAATTTCTTCTTTTGTTGGTAAGTAAGTTCAGCTGGTAGTATTCCACAAGCAAGATAGTTAACAAAGTCAACATACCATGGAGTGTTGGCTTGTGAGATAGCAAGGAGTTGTTCATCAGGAAAAGAGTCATCAATGGGGATATCTTCTTCAGTGTTTGGATTATAAGGAAGTCTGGAGAGATGATCAGCAACCATATTCTCAACACCTTTCTTATCTTTAATCTCCAAATCAAATTCTTGGAGAAGAAGGATCCATCGGATGAGACGAGGCTTTGCGTCCTTATTTTGAAGTAGATATTTGATTGTTGAATGATCGGTATAGACAATCACCTTTGAACCAGTGAGATAGGAGCGGAACTTCTCAAATGCGAATACTACAGCCAGCAATTCTTTTTCTGTTGTTGCATAGTTGACTTGAGCATCATCTAATGTCTTACTGGCATAGTATATTGCATGGAGCTTCTTATCTTTTCTTTGTCCAATCACGGCTCCTATTGCATGATCGCTTGCGTCACACATGATCTCAAAGGGGAGACTCCAATCGGGTGCTTGAATTATTGGAGCAGAAATCAGAGCTTCCTTTAACCTGAAAAAGGCATCTAGACACTTTTGATCAAAATCAAATGTAACATCTTTACTTAATAGATTTGTCAAAGGTTTAGTGATTTTTGAAAAATCTTTAATAAATGTTCTATAGAAACCAGCATGCCCTAAGAAACTCCTTACTTCTTTAACAGAAGTTGGTGGGGGCATTTTCTCAATCACTTCAACCTTTGCCTTGTCTACTTGGATTCCTTTATCAGAAATGAGGTGTCCTAACACAATACCTTCTCTAACCATGAAGTGACATTTTTCCCAATTCAAAACAAGATTCATTTCTTTACATCTCTGAAGTACTTTAGAAAGATTGTTTAGACAGTTATCAAAACTAGTACCGTACACAGAGAAGTCATCCATGAATACTTCCATAATGTTTTCAATTAGGTCAGAGAAAATAGCGGTCATACACCTTTGAAAGGTGGCAGGAGCATTACATAGACCAAAGGGCATTCTCCTATAAGCAAAAGTACCATAGGTAGAAGTGAAAGTAGTTTTTTCTTGGTCTTGTGGATGGATGGGTATTTGGTGGAAACCAGAATATCCATCCAAATAACAGAAATGTGAATGCTTTGCCAACCTTTCTAACATTTTATCAATAAAAGGAAGTGAAAAATGGTCTTTTCTTGTTGCTTTATTCAGTTTTCTATAGTCTATACACATTCTCCAACCTGTTACTGTCCTAGTGGAAATTAGTTCATTATTTTCATTTATTTGTACAGTCATTCCCCCTTTCTTTGGCACCACATGCACTGGACTTACCCATTCACTATCCGAAATAGGATAGATTACACCAGCATCTAGCAATTTAAGGATTTCTTTTTTCACGATTTCCTTCATGTTAGGATTTAATCGTCTTTGAGTTTCAATAGAAGGCTTATGACCTTCCTCCCTGAGTATCCGATGCATGCATAATGAAGGACTTATCCCTTTGATATCTGAAATTGTATATCCTATGATTGATCGATGCAATCTAAGCTCTTTAAGTAATAAGTCAGTTTCAAGCTTGCTTAGATTAGCATTAATAATCACAGGATATGTTGAGTTTGGTCCCAAGAAATCATACCCGAGTGATGAAGGAAGTGGTTTAAGTTCTACCTTTGGAGCTTCTCCTTCATTCCATTCTGATTGGCTAGCCTCAGTATCTAGCTTTTCAAAGTGATCCTTGTGTAATGATGCGCTTCCTTCAAGGAGTGCAGAATACTTTCTTGTTTCGCCATCATCATCATCATTAATCTTACCGACTAAGCATTGTTCCAATGGATCTTCGGAACGATACTTAAATTCCTTATCTACCACTGTTTGATGAATAAGGTCAACTCTACAGCATGAGTCTTCAAGAGGTGGTTGTTTGACCATGTTGGAAATGTCGAACTCCACCTTCTCTTCACCGATAGTCAAAGAGAGTTTACCATTCATAACATCAATTATAGCACCAGCAGTGGCTAGAAAGGATCTTCCCAAAAGAATGGGAATGGCAGTATCTTCTTCCATTTCCAATACTACAAAATCAACCGGGATGAAGAAATTTCCAACCTTGATCGGAACATCCTCAAGAATTCCAACAACATACTTGATAGATCGGTCAACCAATTGAAGTGAAATCCTTGTGGGTTTGAGTTCCCCAATATCAAGATTTTTACAAACAGAAAGAGGCATCAAACTTACACTTGGCCCTAAATCACATAAAGCTCTCTCAAAGGTCATATTGCCAATCAAGCATGGGATATTGAAACTCCCATGGCACTACATTCCTCCGTTAAAGCCACTGTTTCGCATTCCTCTAGCTTTCTATTGTTAGAAATAATATCTTTTAAAAACTTTGCATAGGAAGGCATTTGTAATAGTGCTTCAGTGAAAGGAATAGTAATGGAAAGTTTCTTTAAAATTTCTAAAAATTTCCCAAATTGTTTATCAAGTTTGGCTTTTGCTAACCGTTGAGGAAATGGGATTGGAGGTTGGTATGGAGCAAGTGGAACATTTGATGTTTCTTTTTGTTTGTCCTTGCTCGAATTATCTTGCCTTGTTTCCTCCTCTTTGTTTTGTGGTTCATCAGTCACCACCTTTGGTTCTTCCAATGCTCTACCACTCCTCAAAGTGATAGCATTACAATGCTCATTTGGATTGGTTTCTGGCTTTCCAGGTAGCATACCGGGAGCTCTAGATGATGATGATGCTTGTTGAGCAATTTGATTTTCTAGCATTTTGTTGTGTGTTGCTAGATTATCAAATTTTGAAGAAAGTTGTTTGATGGCATCATTAACATTTTCATTTTGCTTAACTTGGGTCATTATGAATGTTTCTAATAAGCTCTCCAAGTTTGATTTTTGAGGAGGGGATGGATTGTTGTAATTTCTTGGTGGGAAACCGGGTGGTTGTTTAGGAAGGGAAGAATTAGAAGTAGAAGGATTTAAAACATTGTTACTTCTATAGGAAATGTTGGGATTGTTGTTCATTCTTTGAGTGAAATTGTTTATGTAGTCAATGGTTTCCATAGGATGTTCTTGGGTTGGTTAGACTAATGAGCACTCTTTTGCAGCATGGCCATTAGTACCACAAATTTCACAACTAGTGGCACTAACAACGTTGACGGAGTTAGCATTTATTTGATCAATCTTCTTGGTGAGAACGTCAACTTTAGAAGCTAAGTGATTTAAAGCACTTATTTCTATCATTCCGATGGATGATGATGTTGATGATGATGGTGGCTTGTTTGTAGAACCTCTTGCAGATGAGTATCTTCTTCAATTTAATGAGATTCTATCAAGCAGTTTGATGACTTCTTCAGCATTTTTCTCCATAAAGGATCCATTGGCTATTGAGTCAAGACTCATTTGAGCATCAGGACTCAAACCATTGTAGAAAGTTTGAACAGAAGAGGCTTGGGAATGCCATGATGAGGGCATTTTAGCATTGGATCTTTAAATCGTTCCCAAGCTTCGAAGATGGACTCACCTCCTTTTTGGATAAAACTCATTAGTTTGCCCCTATATTTAGCAGTTTTTACAGGGGGAAAGAAATGAGTGAGAAAGTGTTCGGCGAGCGTGTTCCAGTCCTTGAAGTAGTTATGAGGAAAGGATCTAAGCCATCTCACAGCATCGTCTCTTAAGGAGAAATCAAAGAGACGAAGGCGAACAACATCAGGAGAGACCCCATTCATCTTTACACTGTCACAGTACTTCAAGAAGTTGTCAATGTGGAGTTTGGGATCTTCTAGTGGTGATCCACCAAATTGATTTTGTTGGATGGTGTTCACTAGACTCATCTTTAGCTCAAAGTTGTTAGCCTCCACATTGGGTCTTGCAATGCTTGAGTGAAGACCTTCTAGAGTAGGAGCACCGTAATCCTTCAAAGGCTTATCTTATTCAGCCATTTCTTTGATTATAGTTTGTTGTATTTGGGATTGGAAGTGTTGTTGTCTTAATCTCCTTCTCCTTCTTAGAAGAGTTCTTTCAACTTCGGGATCTCCTTGAACGATTGGTTCAAGTCGATCACGGGGCATAAAAGATCAAGACCTACAAAAACAAAGAGAAAAAAAAAGTGGTTTGATCTAATCTTCTACAATAACAGTCAATATCAATTAAACAAAATCCCCGGCAACGGCGCCAAAAACTTGATGGCCTCTCGCAAGTGTACGAGAATGGTCAAGTTATAGTATAAAAAGTATCGTATCCACAGAGATTTTGTAACTAAGTACCAACAAATTATAGACTTGATTATCCAACCCGATTAGGAAGTCCAAAAATAGTTGAATTCAAAAGCAATAAATAATTGTAAATTAAGTTGTGATTGATGGATAGAAGTTCTAAGGATTTGGTTTTGGCCACAATAAACGTAAATAAATAATAATGATTCTTTCCTCTTGTTATGTTTTATTCATTTAGAAGGTGAACAATCCAAAGTTAGATATTAGCTTCTCTCAAAGTCAAATAACATATTTAATATGTATAACTTCTACTTTTGTGATAATTATAACATATTAAACCCATTAAGTTTTATGATTGTTCATTGGTTCCTCTTAAAGATTAGATCTACTTTCGTGATCTAATACCTTAAGTTCAATTATAAAGTTCAGATGTTAAAGTTCTCCTTTCGGTACTTCCTTTAACATCTTTTATCTTATAACATTGTTGTCAATAATTATAAGCATTAAGCATAATATAATTGAATCGTAAATGAATAAAGCTAGAATACTAATGAATAGGAGGTATGACCATCCATTAAATTGTTGTCAATTAGGAGGCCTGACCATCCATTGAAATAATAAAAGAAGAGGAGGCATAGCCATCCATCAACATAATAAATAAGAGGAGGCATAGCCATCCATCAAAGAGTTGATTTTAGCTTTAATTGTCAAAGGAGGCTTAGCCTTCCAATCCTTTATTAATCATTAATTTAGTATTTAGCCATAACAAGAGTATGAGAATCAAAATAACATTATTTACATTTTATTTGGTTAATACCGCATCCTTAGAATAAGGGGGTTACTTGGCCATAGTTTCGGTATAAATCATAAACATAACTCAAAGAAAGATTAATACAAAAGAGTTTAAAGAGGAATTACAAGTGTGAAAAACTCCAAGCTTAGGATCTTAACTTCAATCCTTAGCCTAAGGCCGCCAATCTTGAAAGCTTTCACTCCCAAGAATCTCACTCAAGAACACTCACAAAAACTCCAAAGAAATTCTCAATCTAAGAATGATGCTTAGAATTTGAGAAGAAAATATGGTGAGAAGTGTATATTCCAAGAGCATAATGTCCTCTAGGATATGGTGTGTGTTTTGATGCTTGTTTGATGGGGTATTTATAGGGAAAGTTGCCATGGAATGCAAACAAACTCGGATTGAGTTTGTGAGTTGGAGAAAAGTTGGATGCTGCAACTTTGCTGCTCATTTTGACCCTTTAAACAGCCAAATTTGACGATGGCTATTTCTGATTGAATTGTGTATATTTGAATCAGATTTGTATACACACCACGTTTGACAAATTTGGAGTTCGGAAGCGAAACTTATGCCCAAAATATCGCTGATATGTCAAGGATCATGGTCAGCTAGCATGTTACACATTTGCAGTCGATTTTGACCATGTAAACGGCCGAATTGGATAACGGCTCCTTCTTAAAAGTTGTAGGGAATTCTTTTAGCTTTCCAATGACACTAAGTTTGCTTCATTTGGATGATCCTAGCCCGAGTTATGCTCTGCAAACCGAGACATGTCAAACAGCCCAAAAGGAACGGGTTAGGAAGCAATAATTCATAACTCTCTAATTAGGCTCAACAACACACATATCTTTCTAAAACCTACAATTAAGCATGAATGAAGTGTAAATAAAGTACATGATACACCAACTTATGACTAATCAAATTATTTATTTTTATTTTATTTTGTCAATGTTTGCTTTAAGGAACAAAATTGGATATAATTCTTGACAATGTTAAGCAATAATCCAAGCTTTTGAGGAGTAAAACCAATAGAATATCACACTAATTAAGCACTTATCACAACCCAAAGAACCAAAGTTAAATTTAGCTGCTATAGAAACCGACAAAGAACCATCCATCCACCAAATCTCAACAGTGAATGAGTTCCCAGAGATGTTTACTGATGAAGTTCCTGGTTTATCACTAGGGCGAGAAGTGGAGTTTTGTATTGATTTGGTACCAAGTACTGGACCTATTTCTTTGGCTACACATAGAATGGCTCCAATTGAGTTAGTAGAGTTGAAGAAGCAGCTAGAGGATATGTTAGCCAAGAAGTTTATCAGGCCTAGTGTCTAACCCTGGGGTGCACCGGTTCTTTTTGTTAAGAAGAAGGACAGAAGCCTTAAACTGTGTGTGGATTACAGGCAGCTGAATAAGGTGACGATCAAGAATAAGTATCCTCTTCCACGCATCGGTGATTTGATGGACCAATTGCGTGGTGCAGCGGTGTTTTTACATTCCGTTTTGATTTTGATCGCTCCTTTAGCCTTCTCCGTTAGGCTATGTCAGGTTTACCATCAATATTTGACATTAGGAACCAAAACCAAAACAAAATATAAAAGTAGGGATCAAAACCCGGAAAAAAAATTGTAAGAGCTAATTTCATAAAGGTCAACAATTATAAAGACCATTTTGGTATTTAAACCAAAAAAAAAATTATACCTAATATAACTAGTTATGCCAATATATTACTATATTCAGACAAAGTCTAGCTCAATCTATCTTTACTCCTGCAAAGAGAAGTAAATGAAAGCATACCACAATTTGTACAAGTGAGAAGATATTGGACACTGAGGGTTACAGATAAATTTACCATTGATTGATTTGAGTATCATATTATACTCAAAAGTACTCATTCATCAAACACAACGTAGAGCTAATAATACAAACACAAAAAGTCCTTAAGCTTCTCTAAGGGTAAAGCCCATTTAATTTTCAGCTGCTTTGCCATTATCATTATCCTCTTCGGGTAACCCCAGCTGCTCTTCCTTGACAATTTCGTCAATCTTGATCTCCTGCGATGGAGCTTGCTTCGCATCTGAGACATCCTGAAGCTGCAAGTCGTTTGTTGATGTTTAGCACATTAAATAATTGAAGAGCAGCATAATAAATTGGGAAGAAATTATCAAAATAACCGTGTAAACTGTAGAATAAATGAACATCCAAAAGACATACCCTCAAGTTTCTTAAGCAAGCAGTAACATCTTCCCGTTGCTGCCGAAGGGTGGTCCTCCGATCTTGAACCTCCTGGTTTTGAGGTTATAACAAATTTCATACAACAAATTTAATTTGAAAAAGAGCACATCTGAGGAAAATTATAAAAGCACACTGACTGTTCGAAGTTGCTCCACTTCAACATTAAGTGTTTTCTTGAGCTCTGACAGCTCCTGCATGAACAAAATAAAATGCATCGAGTTGCAAAACTATAACCATATGCCTAAAAAGTAAGACTGAAGCCAAATTAATATCCAAACCACTTATAAAAGAAGAGTTCAGCGAGACAGCTACCACAATAACCAAAAAACAAACTAGAAAGAAACAAGAGAAGCACATCTATTAGGTGTCTATTAGTTCTTATAAGTTATGACCACATTATGAATGACACATGAACCCTATCTGAACTAGGCCAACTATAACACAAATAAGAATAAATATGAGCCATGTTCCGTGGACAGTCCTTTTATTTATATAGGCATTCACATCAAACACATGGCATGTATATGTCCATCTATTAGGATTTAGGATAATAATAATAAAATACCATTGAAGGTTTTTAGTCAGTTGTTTCACTCTAGGTGTTTAAAGATCATAAATGGTTTTTTAAACAACTAGCTATACTTAAATAAACTGTTCATTAAACATGAGCATCAATTAGAAAAAGACAGTATAACATTGAGCTACACTTCATCCCCAGTTTTACAAAAGCTTCCAGAACCAATGGCTAGCCCAGAATCACATTCTAACTGAAACTCAGATTAACAAAGTTTTCTTGTAGGAATGTTTTATATCGTATAGGATTGAACAGGTCCTATCTTTCATTGTGAAGTGTTTGGTACAAACGTCAAAGTACAGGATTATCTAGAAGGCACTTATTTTATCCTAGATATCTTGTATAATCCCTGTCCAAACTATAGGAGGTTTCATTTTAGTAAAGCAACTTTTGCCTAAGTAAATATTACTTTTGCTACCAACGTTTTAAACAGCAATGCACAAATCGGTGGATAGTACAAGAGTTCATCAACAAGCACATGACATGATGTCAGGCTGGACACCATCAAAACACACTTGTCCTGCATTCAGTACCGAAGACTTAGACAAAGCACTTATCTAGGAGGAAGTAAGAAATTCTCCATAAAAGCTCACTATTCTGAATGTATAATGTGGGCTAGTAAATTCCACTGGTATTGTTTCAACTTTCAAACACTTGGGATCTGACACCTATACTATGCATTTGTTATACAAGACGGACTGCCTGTTCATCCATTCAAATGCTCTCGTATTAAAAAGTTATGTGTGCACTAGTTGGTAATGAAGGATTGCAACAAGTAGCCTACCCTAGATACATTACAACTTGGGCCATTCACCCACATTTTAATTTGCATATTTAGAACTAATAACTATGTATGTGTTAAATATAGTGTGTATTTCCAATTAATTCCTTCTTCTTCTTACAACTTGAATACAGATCATACAATCTTGCCAACTTGACAAACCCTACTGTTGTCTAAACTCATGAGTATATTAGGTATTTTGGTGTTAGGCCAGCAACTCAGAGAAGAGGTCACTCAGAGGGAAGCAAAATTCATCTTCAGATTAGAGTTAGCAAGGGTAAGGGTTTTTCTTGAAACAAACACAAAGCCATCTAAAACTAGATATTAAGCAGGTTACTATACAACTGTGAGTTGTATGCATAAACATATTTCCAGGGAAGATCCAGCATACCATAAAAACAGGCATCATTGCCTGAGTTGATACATGCCAATAAGTATACGGTACTTCCAAGAATCCTATATACTCCAAAAAACAGGAAAGTTTTAGTGTCATACACATATCCAATACCGATACGCGTACGATATGTATTCCAAAAGTTCCATAGTTTTCTTTCTTTTTCTACAAAAATTGTAACCAAGAAGTTTTGGGCACGGCTTTGATACAGATGAGATACGGCTCAGATACATGTTTTAATGTGATTTGAAAAGTTTAATAACTTTCTTGTCATACCCTTTTTTAATAATACCTTTTCAAATAATTTTTAAATAAATAAACTTTTTCTAACATTTTTTTTCCACCGAATACCCATTTTCTCATCGTGATATAACTGTTGTGATCATCATGGATATCTATTAATGAGAAATGATATATGCCTCTTCACAAAAATATTCTGAATCTATATATAATATCTCTTCATAAATTTTTGGTAACATATCTTAGACTTGAATATAGAGATGGATGAGCCTTGGCGCGGACCAAGGGCAAGGTTGTCGCTTAGTGGCCAAGAGGTCACGGGTTCGAATCTTGGAAAGTGGAAACAGTCTCTCCGCTTGCAGAGAGGCCACATACATCTATCCCTTCAGACTCCACTAGGTAGGAGCCTCGTGGACTGGGCCACCCATAAAGTTAGACTTGAATACTGAAAAATTCTTGTATCCCTTTGTCCTCAAGAGTTAACTCAGTTGGTAGAAATGCAGGACAAGAGTATCGGAATTCAGGTTCGAACCCTGGTGACAACGCTTTTCCCCTCCCCATAAAAATATTTGCCGATAAAAAAAAATAAAAATGGATCTGTATATCATGGGCTATTTCATGTGCACCCCTGATGGCACTCAACAAGACATAATAAAATAAAGAAGTACAACAATTTAGCATCATCTGCATTCATCACAACAAAAAAAATTGTTGCCTTAAATCTTTAAAGAGAATCAAAATATATGGAAAATAAAAAAAAACATTGATCATCACTTACTTCACGATAGACCTTTACTTCTGAGTCGAACTTTGACCTCCGACCTTGCAAATCCTATAAATAGACCCACAAAAAAAAAATAATTAAAAACATTCAAACGAGTCAGCAATGGTGAGAATAATTGAAACTCAGGAAAAAAAAAGGCAAACTTTACTAATTGGGTGACTGTGTTTAAGTTAAAATGATGATGAGTGAGTAACTAATAACTAACAACAATGTGGGATTTGAAGAAATGTTAACCTGTTTCAAACTCTGAATCCTTCCGAGAAGCTCCGATCTTGTTTCATTCAATTCCTGCCGACAAAGTAAAAATTTTTAACTGGGTGTTCCAACTTTGATCATGTTTTATCATTTAATTTTATAATAAATAAATCAATCATTTAAAATACCGCGATTTTAGACGCGATGTTAGACGCAATGGGAGTGATATTCTCCTTCTTCTAAAAACAAAAACAAAATCAAAATCAAAATAAATAAATAAAAATAGATGGATAAAAAATAAAAAGAGATTAGAAATTATATATTTTAAAAAAAAAAGATGAAACGTTGGAGAAGGAGTACAACAGTGGAGAGGGGTGCAGTGGAATCAGGGTTTGTTGCCATTAGGGATCGGGTAGAAAAGTTGTTGCAGGAGGAGGAGGAAAATGATGGGAAGATGGATTAAGAGATAACAACCAGAAAATTGCAAGAAAACAGAGAAATCAAGAAAAACTTAAAATAATGAAAAACAACTTCTTTCTTGATTCCCCAAATTATATACAAGGAAAAGCATTAAACTCATTGGGCTAACCTAAACCTGGCCCAACCAAACATAAAAATAAAAGACAAGATGCATAAACTCTCAAATTCACGTAACAAAATCAGAAAACCATTTGGGCTTCTTCCTAATACCTGATGCCAACCCATCATTGCCCTCCTCTTCAGCATGACTCTTGTCCTCAAGGGTTGGTAAAGAATTCGAATTGGGTTGCTGACCCGGCCCATTAGAATGAGGAGGGAGATCAACACAAGGAGGAAAACCTAAAGAGGGAGCCGTTGGAACTTTATGGCTTATAGGAGAAGTTTGGTGAGTTCCAAGGCACAGCTGGCCATCACGTGAAGTGGCAGTAAAAGGAAAATGAAACTTATCAACATCTGAAGACATTAAAGACTTCAAACTCCTCATTTTTGTTTTCTAGTCTAACTCTTCTTTCTCTGTCTTCGGTGGAGAGCATAACTCCAACTCATCTCCCAAACAAAAATCAGAGCTCTCACCCAAGCCTTTCTCTGCTGCAAACTTGTTCTCCTTTTTCTCACTCAAATTTTTCGTTGTTACAAACACAAAGTCCACAGAGTCCTCTTTCTCTGTATCATCGTGGTTGGAGTGAGAGGCCACAAGACCCAAACCCTAGTCCTCTTTCTCTTGAACGTCTACCACTGCATCAACCGCTGCAATCGATGGTGGAACCGTCCCTCTCGAGTCGAGCACTGTTTGTAACGGAGGACAGAGAGGTTGCTGGTTCGTTGCGGTTCCTCCATCTACGGTGGTCGTGGGTCGCGTGGTCAGAGAGAGATCTGCTGGAAGTTGTACCGGCAACGCCGTGGGGTCCCCAAAGAAGCGGCGAAGCAAGCTGACATGAAACACGTCATGTATTCGCGAAGAAGGAGGCAAATCCAAGCGATATGCGACTGGTCCGATGCGGTCTAGAACTTGAAAGGGACAGTAATAACGGCGAGCCAGTTTATGTGATTGCCGGCGTTGGACCGAGACTTGCCGGTGGGGTTGTAGCTTCAACAAAACCCAGTCCCTTGCTGAAAGGTAACATCTTTTCTCTTGGTGTCTGCTTGTGTTTTCATCCTTTGTTTGGCTCTTGTTAGATGAAAATGTAGATCTAATAATAATTGTTGTCTTTGCTGTAATGACATGTCCAGTGAAGGTATAAAAGTGGAGCCAGGGATATAATCTTTTAAAGATGGTGGTGGTTTACCATAAAGATCTTGGAACAGTGACATGTTGATGGAAGAATGCAAGGAGGTATTATACCAGTATTCAGCCAAGTGGAGGTATCAGAACCAAGTACGGGGGTTATCACCAGCAAAACATCTGAGGTATGTTTCCAAACATCTACTCACTGCCTTTGTTTGTCCTTCTGTCTCTGGGTGGTATGCTGAACTGAATTGAAGTTGTGTCCCTTGTAACCGAAATACTTCTTTCCAAAAATGACTAAGAAATATTTTGTCTCTATCAGAAACAATGGAGCATGGGACTCCATGTAGACAGACGATGTCGGTTACAAAACGGGCAGCGAGTTGGACAACAGAGAACTTGGTTGGGAGAGCAATGAAGTGAGAATATTTGGTTAAACAATCCACAAGGACCCAAATCACAGTGTGACCATGAGATGAAGGTAAAGCCATAATGAAATCCATTGAAATATCTTCCCATACTTTTTCTGGAATTGGGAGGGGCTGTAACAAACCTTGTTGTTTCTGTGGCAAATATTTACTAGTTTGACATGTTTTGCAGGAGGTAATGAAGGCTTTGGTTTGGGTGTAAAGACCTGGCCAGTAGCAAAATGATGCAAGGCGGGCAAGAGTAAGCTTAAGGCTAGAATGACCAGCAAGAGGAGAGGCATGAAATTCAGAAATGAGTGACTCGCGCAAGCCCGCAGTGTCAGGTATGAATAAACGGTCTTTATAATACAGTAATCCACTTGAAAAACGGAAGTAGCTTGAGTTGTTCATACTGGATTCTGATACCTGAATAAGTTGTTGTCCTTCTTCTGTTTTGTAATATTGGGAGAGCTGCTGGAATAAATCGGGCAGCGGAGAGGAAAAAGCTGCAAGAATAGGGGTGTCCTCCGAGTGGCAACGGGACAGAGCATCCTCCACACGGTTAGTTTTTCCTGGCCTGTAGATAATATCATAGCTAAATACAATAAGTTTTGTTGCCCATTTCTGTTGTTCTGGAGTATGGAGAGTTTGTGTCAGCAAATGTTTAAGACTCTGTTGATCTGTGAATATCTTGAAATGTCTGCCCACTAAATATTGTCTCCATTTTTTTACAGCTTCGGTGAATGCATACATTTCCCTCACATATGCTGATGCTGCTTGCATGCGAGGGGACATCTTCTTGCTGAAATAAGCTAGCGGGTGTCCAGCTTGGGACAAGACAGCACCAATTGCGACCCCGGAGGCATATGTTTCTACTGCAAATTCTTTTGTAAAGTCTGGTAGCTTAAGGATGGAAGTCCCTACCATGGCTTGTTGTAATTGTGTAAAGGCCATCTGAGCCGCCTCGGACCTTGTAAAAGCATTAATTTTGAGTAGGTCGGTGAGAGGAGAGGCGAGAGCGGCGTAGTTCTTGACAAATTTGCAATAGAAGCCGGTGAGGCCTAAAAAAGCACGAAGCTGAGTGAGAGTGCGAGGTGGAGGCCAATCCACCATAGCTTTTATTTTTTCTGGATCAGGGCTCACAACACCAGCTGCAATAATGTGGCCTAAATAACTCACAGAAGTTACACCAAAAATACACTTAGAAAGTTTAGCATAAAATTGGTTAGAACTTAATCGGGACAAAATAGTATGCAAGTGCTTTAGGTGAGCATCTAAGGAGGGACTATAGACAAGTATATCATAAAAAAAACTAATACAAACCGCCTCAAATAAGGCCTTAGCAAATCGTTCATAGCTGCCTGAAATGATGAAGGGGTGTTAGTAAGTCCGAAAGGCATTACTAGAAACTCGTAGTGCCCATCAAACGTACGAAACACGGTCTTGTGAGTATCGTCTGCTTGAACCCGAATCTGGTGATAACCTGAACACAAGTCAATCTTTGAAAAAATATGAGCTGCATGTAATTCATATGATAATTCATCAATTGTAGGCATGGGAAAACAATCCTTGATCGTAATAGCATTTAGGTCCCGATAATCCACACAGAAGCGCCATGTGCCATCTTTTTTTTAACTAAAAGAATTGGAGAAGAAAATGAACTGGTACTAGGTTTAACAATGCCTTCTCTAATCATTTCTTGCAATAAACTAGTCATTATCTCTTTTTGGGAATGGGGGTAACGATAGGGTCTTGTTTTAACTGGGGTAAAATTGGGCAATAAGGGGATAGCATGGTCATGAGAGCGCATAGGTGGCAAACCTTTGGGTTTTTGAAAAATACCAGAAAAAGTGTCTAGGATCGGTTGTATTTGTGGGTTTGGGGGGTTAGGTGGATGGGCTGTATCAGGAGAGGACAGTGAAGATGGTAAGAATTGGATAGTATGTAGGGAAGCAATGGAATCTGTGTGGAATAAACGTGTGAGTTGATGGAAGGTGGAGGTGAGGAAACCGAAATTGGTGGGTGAAACAACTAAGGAACCCTAGGAGAACACCTAGAAGGGGGGGTTGAATAGGTGTTTAAGAAACCTTGAAAGATTTTCGAAAGAAACAAATCGAAACAATCAAAACGAATGATTTTTGCAGAAAACTCAGCTCTTAATCGATTAAACTATGTCTTAATCGATTAAGACCAGAAAGTACACAAAAGGTTAATCGATTAAGGTTACTATTAATCGATTAAGCACAAATTAAAACTGAAAAATCACTTTTCAATCGAATACGAAAATCAATCAATTAACACGTATGATCAGAGATTCAGCGGAAAAGATTCACACCAATATTATTATTGATTACCTAGGTTATGAAAATGATTTTCCCAAATCAATTTGTACAATTTAAGATTCAATTCAATCACTTATGAAAAATCACTCTTTTCTAGGTTTTCAACCAAGAACATATGAAATGACAAGAATGTAAAGAGTTAATGTAACATCCTAAACTTTGATTTAAATGAAATTATTAATTAAAAACCTTAGAAAAAATTGGTTCTAGGGGTTGTAGGGAAGGCAGTTGTGGCTTTGGGCAAAGTCAAATAAGCGAAATCGGGAGTTAAATCAGCGTTTTAGATGTTAGAAATCGACCGAAAAGAGAAAATTAGAAATTTATTATAGGATGCTAAGAAAATAAATTCCACCGTTGGATGTGAAGTTTATGGGGTGAAGAAGCATGTCTAAAAATTTGGACTCGATCCGACGGTTAACGAAAAAGTTACGGCGAATCGAAGGTTGGAAACCCAGATTTTCGCCCAGGCGCACGAGCCATGCGCCTAGGCGGGTGCACTATTCATGGTGCACCAAACCAGTGGAAAATACGCCCAGGCGAGGCACCATTTCGCCCAGGCGAGCGGCCACACGCACCAGCATGCACCAGAATCCTTGTTGGCGCGCCAAAACCCCTGCTGACCGTGTAAGCCATGCACCAGCTTGGTGCCGGTGCTGATCGCGCGCCCAGGCGAGCCTGGCATGCGCCCAGGCGCGTGGCACACACCAGATCAGATCTGGTGCGTTGATTTCCAACTTGGTGGCTAAGTTTTTGATTTCAGCCACACGATTCTTCAGCAGCATGACAAGGGAAACAAGTCACTTAAAGCCCTTCATTCCTTCATGTTTCAAGACCAAATCAACTCATCACCTCATCAACCTCTCTCAAGCTCCAAGAGCATCTCCATCACACTCCCATCACCAAACCACCATAAACACTTGATCTTGGGAACCTCAACCCAAAATCTACCAAAACCCATCAAGTTGCACCATGGATTTTGGCTAAAGCTTCATTTCTCTTCCTCCTTGGCTCACACGATTTGCTCCCTCCTTCCATTCTTCTTGGTTTTTCATTTTTCCACCATTGATTGGGGTAAGTTAGCTTCATATCATGATATTGATTTCCTTTCCATCCCAACTCTCCTTAGTTCATAAATTTTGTTCTAAACTCTTAGGGTTCTTGCACTCATGGTTATGTAGGGATTGTGGTTCATGCCTTCCAACCCAAACCAAGGCAAGGACAAGGATCATTCTTCTTGTGCTCTCTCAAATAGGGTGGTATATCACCATTTCATCATTTCCTTATTGAGGTGGCAAGCTAGGCTTAGGAAGTTCAAATTTCCAAGGTTTTGAGCTAGGGCTCACTAAGGTTCTATTTACTCTTTGCTAATTTAAGGTAAGGAGTGGGTTATAGTGAGTATTACCTTACTCTGGGGTTTAGTTTACAATATGCATATAATGGGTACTAAGATTTTTGTGTTAGTTAGGTTGATATGATATAGAATAATTGTTAAAAATAGAATTTATGACTTAGGGAAATTATTTTGATGTTGATATGTTGCATTTTGTGATTTGGTGATATTGATGAATTAAATGCTTATATTGTCTAATGATTTGAGATGAGATATTAGGTTGAATTGTGATTATTAAGTTATAAAATATAATTGTGATCATTGGATAGTGGAAATGAGTAAAGTGGTGATTAATTTTGAGTAATGAAAAGTGCTAAAGAATTGATAATGATAAAAGAACAAAATGAATTACACCCAGGCTCAGCCAGGGGAGATTGTATTATACCCGGACGCAGTAAGTCGTCATCGCATGGGGGTGCGAACGCAGTAGGTCGTGACCAGGGGAGAATGAATTATACCCAGGCGCAGTAAGTCGTTATCGTGCGGTGGTACGAACGCAGTAGGTCGTGACCAGGGGATTGAGAAACATACCCGGGCGCAGTAAGTCGCTATCGCGCGGTGGTGCGAGCGCAGTAGGTCGTGACCAGGGGATTGAGAAACATACCCGGGCGCAGTAAGTCGTGAGTGCACAGGAGTGCAGACGCAGTAGGTCGCGACCAGGGACAGATTGAAAAGAATATGAAAATGATTAAAATGTATGAAACAAAAGACTTATGAAAATGTTAAATAAAATTGGTTTGAGAAACTAATGAATATTTGGAAATGAATTGTGATGCATTGACTCTCATTATGCTGTGATTGAATCGTTATATGTGTGTGACTTAGTGTTACATTATTTCTTATTTGGAAACTACCTCCCCATTTTATGTGTAATACTCACTCCTTACTATCTCCACAGGTACTAAGGAAGAGTTTGCACAAGATCAGGCCGAGCAGGAGTACTCTCCCTCCCAGGGAGAGTAGGTTACCTTTAGATATGTAGGGCATGGAAATGTCCTGGGCCCGATGATGTGAATCCTTTTTGTTGTGTATAAATGTAAATAGCTTTTGGGGGCCCAGGATGACTCCTTTTGGGAAAGGGGTCTATTTTGGGGAAAAACTGTTTTCCTAACTTGTTTATATTCCGCTAACTCTGATGACTAGATTCTGATGTTTTAAACTTGTTTCTGATGCGTGCACGAAGATGCACTAGCTGATATATATATATATATATATATATATATGAATAGCCCTGCTGGCTTTGAAATTTGAAAATATGTTATTTATCAGGTTGCAGGAAAACAAAAATTTTGGGAAAGTCCTAAAAACAAACGAAACTCCGTCCGTTTGACGGGAGATTTTCATATGAATCAGAAGTAACTAAATGTTTTTCCTAATCAATTTATAAGATTAAAATGAAATTTTCAAGTCGCTATTTTATTTAAGGGTGTAAAAGGGTAAATAAACTTAGGTGTTACATTTTATGGTATCAGAGCAGTTTCCCTTGGCCTTTGGAGTTATGAGCTACTCCAGTGATTACTCACCGAGCGAGTAATCGATAATTATAGTTTAGAGTCTAGAGTCTATTGATAGGATGTTTATACTGTTAACTATGCTATTAAGCATTAACTGTCGGCCTTGTGCATGACTAAACAGAATGGCTGGTAGACGGATCGATAATGATGGGATCCGAACTATTCTGGAGCAGATGGCTAAGATGCAACAGGATCAGGGGTATAACATCGCAGCAGCAGCTGCAGCAGCAGCAACAGCAACAACGGCTACAATGATTCCTCAACCCCCCAGCTCTAGTAGCTATTGATTGGTTGGCGCGGTTCAGAAAGAACGATCCGCAGAAGTTCGAAGGTGGTTTCAATCCCGATGGGGCACAGCTATGGTTGCAAGAGATCGAGAAGATCCTTAATACTATGGAACCACCGGAAGAACAGAAGGTTCTGCTAGCACAGTATATGCTGACTAGTGAAGCGGAACATTGGTGGCAACAAATGCGGAGGGGTTTGGAGGCTAACAATCAGGCGATTACATGGGACTTGTTCAAGAGTCGTTTTCTAGGCAAGTACTTTCCGGAAGATGTCCGTAGGGAGAAGGAGATAACTTTTTTGCAGCTCGTGCAAGGGAACATGAGCGTCGGAGAATATGCCGCTAGGTTTGAGGACTTGATCCGGTATGCAGGAAGTTACAGGGATGCCGATGAGAGGACAAAGTGCATCAAGTTCGAGACCGGACTTCGTTATGAGATCAAGATGGCCTTTGAATATCAGAACATCTCCAATCTGTCTCAGTTGATCAACATGACCAGCACTTATGAAAAGAGCCGCAAGAAGCGTGCAGCTGAGAAACGCAGCAAGAATGTGCAAAAGTCTGGAGGTCCTGTCAGGGGCAAGAGTTCGGTGCAGCGACCAGGTCCTTACTCTCAGCCTAGAACAGGCCAAGCAGTAAGCACTTTTGGTCCTATTCCGACTTGTCCACATTGTGGTAGACACCACAGGGGAGATTGCTGGACATTGGATCCGAGTAAGGGTCCAATCTGTTACAAGTGCGGGCAGCCGGGTCACATTGTGACAAATTGTCCTAAAAATGCAGTTAAGAAGGAGGTGAATGTGGCTAAGGTTCAGAAAGCTGGTGACAACAGGGTGACTCGAAAGGGCAAGGTGTATACTCTGGACGGCGAGGAGGTTACTGATGCTGATGAACTGATTAGAGGTATCGGTTATGTTAATAGTATTCCTTGTGGTATTCTCTTTGATTGCGGAGCTACTCATTCATTTATTTCTTCCGATTGCATGATGAAGTTAGGGTTGTCTGCAATAGAAATGCCTTATAAATTATCTGTCTTTACTCCTACAAATTCTTCTGTAGTCACATCAACTATGTGTTTGGATTGCCCACTTCGAGTATTGGAGCGGGAATTCAAAGTGAATCTCATCTGTTTACCTCTAACTAAGCTCGACATCATTCTGGGCATGGACTGGATGTCTCGGCACCATGTTCTGATTGACTGTCATCAGAAATCAATTACTATCAGTGATCTTTCTTTATCTGCCCTGGAGATGAATGAGGAGGTAGAGATCAGTCAGATTCTGATAGTCTGCGAGTTTCCAGAAGTCTTTCCTGCGGAGATTCCTGGATTACCGCCGAACCGAGAAGTGGAGTTTAGTATTGATCTGATGCCCGGTGCAGGTCCTATTTCTATAGCCCCGTACCGGATGGCACCTCCGGAGTTAGAAGAGTTGAAAAAGCAGATAGAGGAGCTTTTGGCTAAGGGTTTGATTAGGCCGAGCGTGTCACCTTGGGGAGCTCCGATTCTTTTTGTTAAAAAGAAGGACGGAAGTCTCCGAATGTGCATCGATTATAGACGATTGAATGCGGTGACTGTGAAAAACAAATATCCTCTCCCTCGCATTGACGATTTGTTGGACCAATTGCGAGGAGCAGCTGTATTTTCTAAGATTGACCTTCGATGGGGATACTATCAAATCCGTATCCGAGAGGAGGACATTCCTAAAACGGCGTTCAGGTCGAGATATGGACATTTTGAATATGTTGTTATGTCCTTTGGTCTCACTAATGCTCCGGCCATCTTCATGGATTATATGAACAGAATATTTAGGCCGTACTTGGATTCTTTCGTCATAGTCTTCATTGACGACATTCTAATCTATTCTAAGAGTCCAAGTGAGCATGCTGAGCATCTGAGAATAGTGCTACAAATTCTCAAATCCAAACAGCTTTATGCAAAGCTTTCTAAGTGTAGTTTCTGGTTGAAGGAAGTGCAGTTCCTGGGGCATGTCATTTCTGAGAAGGGTGTTGTTGTTGATCCTTATAAGGTGGAAGCGGTACTTAAGTGGGAGAGACCTAAGTCCATCACTGAGATCAGAAGCTTTCTTGGTATGGCTGGGTATTATCGGAGATTTATTGAGGGATTCTCTAAGTTAGCTCTTCCTTTGACGACTCTTACACGGAAAGGTGTTCCGTTTGAGTGGTCCCCGGAATGTGAAGGTAGTTTCCAAGAGTTGAAGAGGCGGTTGACTAGTTCCCCAGTGTTAATTTTGCCGGACCCGACTCAATCCTTCGTGGTGTATTGTAATGCTTCTAAGCAAGGGTTGGGTTGTGTGTTGATGCAGCAAGGGCAAGTCATAGCTTATGCATCCAGACAATTGAGGCAGCATGAACAAAACTATCCCACTCATGATCTTGAGTTGGCGGCAGTAGTTTTTGCTTTGAAAATCTGGAGGCATTATCTATATGGTTCAAAGTTCGAAGTCTTTAGAGATCATAAAAGTCTTCGCTATCTCTTCGATCAAAAAGAGTTAAATATGAGACAGAGGAGGTGGATGGAATTTCTGAAAGACTATGACTTCGATCTTCAGTATCATTCGGGCAAGGCCAATGTAGTGGCTGATGCACTAAGTCGTAAGACTTTGCATGTCAGCAATCTGATGGTGAAAGAGATGGAATTGATTCAAGAATTTAGTGACCTCAACTTGAACATGCAAGTGAAAGAGAAGAGCATCGTTCTTGAACTGTTGCGGGTTACTAATGACTTGATGGGTCTTATTAAAGAAAGGCAAGCCGATGATGTAGAGCTGCAAAAGTTGTTAGAAGGGGCATCAGACAATGAAGAGCCCGACTTTGTGAAAGGTTCTGATGGCATCATCCGATTTAGGGGTCGGATATGTGTTCCTATGGATTTTGAAGTTAGAAGAGATATCCTGTGGGAAGCACATCGAACCAAGATGAATTTTCATCCTGGTGCAACAAAGATGTACCAAGATCTAAAAAGGATTTATTGGTGGCCGAAGTTGAAAACTGATGTGGCCGATCACGTGTCTCATTGCTTAACTTGTCAGAAGGTTAAGATTGAGCATCAAAAGCCTGGTGGTCCTTTGCGATCACTTGATATCCCGGAGTGGAAATGGGACAGTATAGCTATGGACTTTGTGACGGGTTTACCAAGGACTGCTGGAGGATGTGATTCAGTTTGGATGGTTGTGGACCGTCTTACAAAGTGTGCTCATTTTATTCCTACCCATAAGAAGTATACTCTTGAGAAGTTGACTCAGTTGTACATCAGGGACATAGTGAAGTTGCATGGTGTTCCCACTAGTATTGTATCCGATCGTGATCAGAGATTTCTGTCTAGATTTTGGCAGAGTCTTCAACAGGCATTGGGTACTAAGCTAAAGTTCAGTACAACTTATCATCCGCAGACAGACGGACAATCTGAGCGTACTATCCAGACACTTGAAGATTTGGTGAGAGCATGTGTACTGGAACAAGCCGGTAGTTGGGAACAGTTACTACCTTTGATGGAGTTTACTTACAACAACAGTTTTCACTCCAGTATCGGTATGGCACCATTCGAGGCTCTCTACGGAAGAAAATGTAGAACGCCTTTGTGTTGGTTCCAGATAGGTGAAAATCTGTTGACAAGTCCTGACATTGTGAAAGAAACAACGGAGAAGGTCACAATGATCAAGAACAAAATGAAAACTTCACAGGATTGCCAAAAGAGTTATGCAGATAGGCGAAGGAGACCTTTGGAGTTCGATGTTGGGAATCATGTGTTCCTAAGAGTGTCTCCGATCACAGGAATTGGTAGGGCAATCAAATCCAGGAAGTTAACTCCTCGGTTTGTTGGGCCTTATGAGATTCTGGAGAAGGTTGGCCCAGTGGCGTACAGGATTGCATTACCCCCTCATTTGTCAAGGCTTCATGACGTGTTTCATGTTTCACAACTAAGGAAATACGTCCATGATCCTTCGCATGTGGTTACCTTAGATGATTTGCCTTTGATGGAGAATTTGACTTTCGAAGTTCTGCCAGTGAGAATCGAAGATAGGCAGGTGAAGCAGCTCAGGGGCAAGGAAATCTCTTTGGTTAAAGTTATTTGGATCAAGAACGATGTGGAAGAGGCTACATGGGAACTGGAGGATAAGATCAGGCAGTCTCATCCACAATTGTTCGACGAATTTCGAGGACGAAATTCAGGTAAGTGGGAGAGAATTGTAACATCCTAAACTTTGATTTAAATGAAATTATTAATTAAAAACCTTAGAAAAAATTGGAATAATGACTTAATGAATTTTGGTAGATAGGTTAGTGGTGATTATAGGTTCTAGGGGTTGTATAGAAGGCAGTTGTGGCTTTGGGCAAAGTCAAATAAGCGAAATCGGGAGTTAAATCGGCGTTTTAGATGTTAGAAATCGACCGAAAAGAGAAAATTAGAAATTTATTATAGGATGCTAAGAAAATAAATTCCACCGTTGGATGTGAAGTTTATGGGGTGAAGAAGCATTTCTAAAAATTTGGACTCGATCCGACGGTTAACGAAAAAGTTACGGCGAATCGAAGGTTGGAAACCCAGATTTTCGCCCAGGCGCACGAGCCATGCGCCCAGGCGCACGAGCCATGCGCCCAGGCGGGTGCACTATTCATGGTGCACCAAACCAGTGGAATATACGCCCAGGCGAGGCACCATTTCGCCCAGGCGAGTGGCCACACGCACCAGCATGCACCAGAATCCTTGTTAGCGCGCCAAAACCCCTGCTGACCGTGTAAGCCATGCACCAGCTTGGTGCTGGTGCTGATCGCGCGCCCAGGCGAGCCTGGCATGCGCCCAGGCGCGTGGCGCACACCAGATCAGATCTGGTGCGTTGATTTCCAACTTGGTGGCTAAGTTTTTGATTTCAGCCACACGATTCTTCAACAGCATGGCAAGGGAAACAAGTCACTTAAAGCCCTTCATTCCTTCATGTTTCAAGACCAAATCAACTCATCACCTCATCAACCTCTCTCAAGCTCCAAGAGCATCTCCATCACACTCCCATCACCAAACCACCATAAACACTTGATCTTGGGCACCTCAACCCAAAATCAACCAAAACCCATCAAGTTGCACCATGGATTTTGGCTAAAGCTTAATTTCTCTTCCTCCTTGGCTCACACGATTTGCTCCCTCCTTCCATTCTTCTTGGTTTTTCATTTTTCCACCATTGATTGGGGTAAGTTAGCTTCATATCATGATATTGATTTCCTTTCCATCCCAACTCTCCTTAGTTCATAAATTTTGTTCTAAACTCTTAGGGTTCTTGCACTCATGGTTATGTAGGGATTGTGGTTCATGCCTTCCAACCCAAACCAAGGCAAGGACAAGGATCATTCTTCTTGTGCTCTCTCAAATAGGGTGGTATATCATCATTTCATCATTTCCTTATTGAGGTGGCAAGCTAGGCTTAGGAAGTTCAAATTTCCAAGGTTTTGAGCTAGGGCTCACTAAGGTTCTATTTACTCTTTGCTAATTTAAGGTAAGGAGTGGGTTATAGTGAGTATTACCTTACTCTGGGGTTTAGTTTACAATATGCATATAATGGGTACTAAGATTTTTGTGTTAGTTAGGTTGATATGATATAGAATAATTGTTAAAAATAGAATTTATGACTTAGGGAAATTATTTTGATGTTGATATGTTGCATTTTGTGATTTGGTGATATTGATGAATTAAATGCTTATATTGTCTAATGATTTGAGATGAGATATTAGGCTGAATTGTGATAATTAAGTTATAAAATATAATTGTGATCATTGGATAGTGGAAATGAGTAAAGTGGTGATTAATTTTGAGTAATGGAAAGTGCTAAAGAATTGATAATGATAAAAGAACAAAATGAATTACACCCAGGCTCAGCCAGGGCAGATTGTATTATACCCGGACGCAGTAAGTCGTTATCGCACGGGGGTGCGAACGCAGTAGGTCGTGACCAGGGGAGAATGAATTATACCCGGGCGCAGTAAGTCGTTATCGTGCGGTGGTGCGAACGCAGTAGGTCGTGGCCAGGGGATTGAGAAACATACCCGGGCGCAGTAAGTCGCTATCGCGCGGTGGTGCGAGCGCAGTAGGTCGTGACCAGAGGATTGAGAAACATACCCGGGCGCAGTAAGTCGTGAGTGCACAGGAGTGCAGACGCAGTAGGTCGCGACCAGGGACAGATTGAAAAGAATATGAAAATGATTAAAATGTATGAAACAAAAGACTTATGAAAATGTTAAATAAAATTGGTTTGAGAAACTAATGAATATTTGGAAATGAATTGTGATGCATTGACTCTCATTATGCTGTGATTGAATCGTTATATGTGTGTGACTTAGTGTTACATTATGTCTTATTTGGAAACTGCCTCCCCATTTTATGTGTAATACTCACTCCTTACTATCTGCACAGGTACTGAGGAAGAGTTTGCACAAGATCAGGCCGAGCAGGAGTACTCTCCCTTCCAGGGAGAGTAGGTTACCTTTAGATATGTAGGGCATGGAAATGTCCTGGGCCCGATGATGTGAATCCTTTTTGTTGTGTATAAATGTAAATAGCTTTTGGGGGCCCAGGACAACTCCTTTTGGGAAAGGGGTCTATTTTTGGGAAAAACTGTTTTCCTAACTTGTTTATATTCCGCTAACTCCGATGACTAGATTCTGATGTTTTAAACTTGTTTCTGATGCGTGCACGAAGATGCACTAGCTGATATATATATATATATATATATGAATAGCCCTGCTGGCTTTGAAATTTGAAAATATGTTATTTATCAGGTTGCAGGAAAACAGAAATTTTGGGAAAGTCCTAAAAACAAACGAAACTCCGTCCGTTTGACGGGAGATTTTCATATGAATCAGAAGTAACTAAATGTTTTTCCTAATCAATTTATAAGATTAAAATGAAATTTTCAAGTCGCTATTTTATTTAAGGGTGTAAAAGGGTAAATAAACTTAGGTGTTACAGTTAAGGGTTTAGAGATACTGCACAGTGATTTATCCTAGTTCACTTTAATCCACTTGAAAGCTACATCCAATCCCCTCTTAAACCAAGAGAGATTCTTCACTATGAGGAAATAGAGTTCTCAAATTACAAACAAATGCCTCTCAAGACTCCTTTCTTGATAGCCTCAAAGAGATACACCACACTCTTGTTTTGCAATCCTATTGACCCTCTAATCTAACCTCTACCCTTTACTTGTTGATAACTCCACACAACAAGTCTTCACTTTGCTCGTTGATACCTCACAACAAGACTTCACTTTGCTTGATGAACCACCAAGACTTCTTCTTCAATTTGATTGACTTTGCTTGATGATAATCGACACACCAAGTCTTCTTATTTTGTTGTAGATAGCTTGCCTCTTGCAAAGATTACAACTCAAATGAAAACCATAACAATCATATGAATCTCTTTCAATAGCTATGACAATATCACATAAGAGATTCCAAGATTCTTTATCAAAGAATGTAAAAGTTAAAGCTTTGATCTAAGAAAGTGAGAGAGAATAGAGTGGCTTGATCTTTGTAAAATTGATATGAAAATGATGTTAGTTGATCACAATGATTAGGAAAAGGTTTATATAGAATACCCAAAAGTTAGGAAACTTAAAAACTGATTTTGAGAAGTGAAAAACGTATTTTTAAAAACCAGTTGTACAGGTCTTAATCGATTAGACTGATGCTTAATCGATTAAGCACTGTAACTTTGAGCATGTTAATTGATTATGATTAGCCTTAATCGATTAAGATAGTTCAAATCACTTAAAAACTTGTTTTCTCAAAACTAAACCTTTTCTTTCAAACCTCTAAGCCACCTATTGATTTTAGGTTAAGTGAAAACTCAAATTATGATATAATCATGACCTTGATAGAGATTCACTACCCTCTAAATACTCTAACCAAACTCATCATAATAAAAGACTCAAACTAAAGATATTACAATTACACTCAAGCTAAGTCTTCATGAGCTTGCTCTCTCTTCATCATTTGATGTTTGTTGTTTGCTTGTTGAGCTTGAACTTGATTAACACATTTGTAGCTTGTTCAAAACCTTTTGTCATTATCAAAACATTCTCAATGGAACTTACAATCTCCCCCTTTTTGAAAATGACAAACATGTTTTGAAGTTGTTTGAAGTTCTTAGAAGTTGTTGATACTTGAATCATCTAATCAATTGGTGAGACTCTTGATCCCCCTCAATAAATGCTTTTGACATTTGAAATCCAATTGATAGAAGCTTGATTCTCCCCCTATCAACAACTCTTGCTCAACCTACATAAAAACAACAAAACAAAACAACCCTTTCTCCCCCTTTTGGCATTATCAAAAAGTAATATATATATATATATATATATATATATATATACCAATTGAAAAATACAATTCTAAGCCAAAATAAGAGAAATCAACATTCATTTCTTCACAACATTGATACCAATTAAAAAAACAGAAGAACTATACTTTGAAATGTGATACCAATTGGCAAGAAATATGACAATGAAATATGATACCAATTAAGACTAAAAAGGTCATAACATCACTTAACAAAGTAAGATATCAATTGTAAAGAAATATCACAATAGATCACAATAGCATGATAATCATCTAATGATCACACAATAATATCAATTATGAGTTTTGTAGAAGAAATACCAATTGAAACTTGAAACAATATCAATTGAGGAAACTACAATTGTCAAAAATCCAACAATATCAATTGTACCAAATTGTAGAACATTCTCTTGAAACTTGAAGAAGCAAATCAAAGAATAACACTTGTAAGCCCTTTGCTCTTCAATCATACCTACAAAACAATCATGCTTTGCTTTTTGGTATCCAAATGGTTTTGGATCCATTTTTGTTAGTTAAGGGACTCTCACCCTTCTTAACCCAAACAAAATCTCCTTTAGGTATACCATGCAATTTAATATAACATACATTTGAAGTATGTCCATGAGTACCACAATAGAAACATGTTGGTGCATTTGAATAATCAACTTTAGAAAAATCAACAACATTTCTATGAGAATTACTCTTAGCATTAGTGTAACCCAAACCAAACTTGTTTGAATTTCCTTTTTGAAAATTTAAGAATGTGCGCAATCTAATATCACCACTTGTGAAACTTGCAAGCTTATTTTTCAAAATAGTATTTTCATCTTTAAGCAACTTGCAATTCTCACAATCAACCACAATATTCAATCTACTAGCACAATCACAAGAAGAACTAGCATAAATGAGATCAAGGGTTTCATTTTCAAGATTAAGCTCATCAACTTGTTTTTGAAGTTCTAAAATCTCTTGTTGATGTTTCAAAATGAGCTTCTTTCTTTCAATATTTTTCAAAGCTAGTTTTTCAAATTGTTCATGCATTTCTTCATAAGCATCATATAACAATTCATATTTAGAAGAAATTTCGGATTTAGTATGACTTACATCGCTTTCCTCGCTTTGTTCACTTGATTCATCATTTGAACTTTCTTCTTCATCTACTTGAACAAGCAAGTTGAGAGTAACGACTTCTTCATCATCCGAAGAACTACTAGTTGTGCTTTTCTTCTCTTCTTCATCATCCCAAATGATATATGCCCTTTTATGTTTTGAATTTTTCTTTTCTTTCTCCTTCTTCTTGAGATACCTAGAGCATGAATACTTGAGATGACCGGGTTTTACACATTCATGGCAAACTACTCCTTCTTTTGATGTCTTGGTCTTGTAGTGTGGGGAATTCTTCTCTTTACCTTTGTCTATGTTCAACCTTCCTTTTCTCCTTAGAAACTTGTTAAACTTCCTTAGTAAAAGTTTCATCTCTTTTTCATCAACATCCGAATTGGAATCTTCACTATCATCATCATCGGAACTCTCTTTCTTTTTATATGAACTATTGACTTTAAGAGCAATTCCTTTTCTTGATTTGTTCTTATCCGACTCTTCATGCATATTCAAACGTCCAAGCTCCATTTCATGTTCTTGAAGCTTTCCGAAAAGTGTTGCAAGATCCATAACATCCAAATTTTTAGATTCTACAATAGCCGTTACTTTTGGTTGCCAATTCCTATCCAAACATCTCAACACTTTGTTAGTAAGTTCACCTTGTAAGAAAGTCTTACCAAGAGCAAGTAAATGGTTAATAATATGAGTAAAAAGTTTTTGCATATCATTAATAGATTCATTTGGAAGCATTTGAAACAATTCATATTCACGCATCAAAACATTCAACCTAGCTCTCCTAACCTCACTAGTTCCTTCATGAGTCACTTGAAGAGTGTCCCACATTTCCTTAGCACTAGCACATTGAGAAACTCTAAAGAATTCGTCATAGGATAAAGCGGAGGTGATGATATTCTTTGCTTTAAAATCATATTGAACTTTCTTTCTATTATCATCATTCCACTTATCCTCGGGGGTTAATTGTGCTACACCTTCAACTAAACTAGAGGGGATATGAGGACCTTTTTCTATTGCTTTCCAAATTTCACTATCAATGGCTTGGATAAAGATTTTCATTCTTACTTTCGAAGCACCTTCACCACCAAAGGGATTCGTAGAACCCATTGCGGTTACTTAACAAGGATCTTTACGAAAAAGCTCTTATGCTCGTGTCTTTCGACCGAGCTCTGATACCAATTGAGGAAACCGCAATTGGTGGGTGAAACAACTAAGGAACCCTAGGAGAACACCTAGAAGGGGGGGTTGAATAGGTGTTTAAGAAACCTTGAAAGATTTTCGAAAGAAACAAATCGAAACAATCAAAACGAATGATTTTTGCAGAAAACTCAGCTCTTAATCGATTAAATTGTGTCTTAATCGATTAAGAACAAAAAGTACACAAAAGGTTAATCGATTAAGGTTACTATTAATCGATTAAGCACAGATTAAAACTGAAAAATCACTTTTCAATCGAATACGAAAATCAATCAATTAACACGTATGATCAGAGATTCAGCGGAAAAGATTCACACCAATATTCTTATTGATTACCTAGGTTATGAAAATGATTTTCCCAAATCAATTTGTACAATTTAAGATTCAATTCAATCACTTATGGAAAATCACTCTTTTCTAGGTTTTCAACCAAGAACATATGAAATGACAAGAATGTAAAGAGTTAAGGGTTTAGAGATACTGCACAGTGATTTATCCTGGTTCACTTTCATCCACTTGAAAGCTACATCCAGTCCCCTCTTAAACCAAGAGAGATTCTTCACTATGAGGAATAAGAGTTCCCAAATTACAAACAAATGCCTCTCAAGACTCCCTTCTTGATAGCCTCCAAGAGATACACCACACTCTTGTTTTGCAATCCTATTGACCCTCTAATGTAACCTCTACCCTTTGCTTGTTGATAACTCCACACAACAAGTCTTCACTTTGCTCGTTGATACCTCACAACAAGACTTCACTTTGCTTGATGAACCACCAAGACTTCTTCTTCAATTTGATTGACTTTGCTTGATGATAATCGACACACCAAGTCTTCTTCTTTTGTTGTAGATAGCTTGCCTCTTGCAAAGATTACAACTCAAATGAAAACCATAACAATCCTATGAATCTCTTTCAATAGGTATGACAATATCACATAAGAGATTCCAAGATTCTTTATCAAAGAATTTAAAAGTTAAAGCTTTGATCTAAGAAAGTGAGAGAGAATAGAGTGGCTTGATCTTTGTAAAATTGATATGAAAATGATGTTAGTTGATCACAATGATTAGGAAAAGGTTTATATAGAATACCCAAAAGTTAGGAAACTTAAAAACTGATTTTGAGAAGTGAAAAACGTATTTTTAAAAACCATTTCTTAATCGATTAGACTAATGCTTAATCGATTAAGCACTGTAACTTTGAGTATGTTAATCGATTATGATTAGCCTTAATCGATTAAGATAGTTCAAATCACTTAAAAACTTGTTTTCTCAAAACTAAACCTTTTCTTTCAAACCTTAAGCCACCTATTGATTTTAGGTTAAGTGAAAACTCAAATTATGATATAATCATGACCTTGATAGAGATTCACTACCCTCTAAATACTCTAACCAAACTCATCATAATAAAAGACTCAAACTAAAGATATTACAATTACACTCAAACTAAGTCTTCATGAGCTTGCTCTCTCTTCATCATTTGACGTTTGTTGTTTGCTTGTTGAGCTTGAACTTGATTAACACATTTGTAGCTTGTTCAAAACCTTTTGTCATTATCAAAACATTCTCAATGGAACTTACAGGAGGGAGTTATAGGTGGATGGTTGCTGCCATTTAATGTAATAGGTGTGTCTCCAACATTAAATTGCATTGAGGGAACTGCAAAATCAGAAATAATTGGGCCGAGGGTGCGAAGCCATTTGATACCCAAAACCACATCAGCCCCTTTAATTGGTAGAAGATAAAAAGGAATATTGAACGTCTGATTTTGCAACAATTGGTGTGTTATCACAACGACCAGTACAGTAAATATGTGCTTCATTTCCTACCATGATTGGAAATTGGGGTGTTGTAGTAATAGGTAGATGTAGAAAATGGGCAATGCGAGACTGAAGAACATTGTGAGAGCTGCCGGTATCAATAAGAACTGTCACAATATGCCCAAAAATATAACCATAAAATTTGAGAGTCTTAGGTGATAAATTACCCTCTAAAGCCTGGTCGGAAAGTTGAAAGTGAACTGGGTCTTCATCTTGTGTTGTAGGCGAAGAACCGTCCAAATGAGCATATTCTATAGGTTCTAGTGTGATAAATTCATCAGTGGCAGCATGTTGAAGAGGGGCATCATCACATAACAGCAACAAAAATTGTTTAGGTTTACACTTATGGCCCACAATAAATTTTTCATCACAATTGTAGCATAAACCTTGGGCTCGGCGCTCTTGCATTTGGGCTGTAGTGAGTATGCTTATGGGTAAAATATTGCGGGGAGGGAGGGTTGGTTGTTGGGTAGGTGGTGGTGGTGGTGGCGGTGGCGGAAATCGGGAAAAACGGCAGCGAGTGTCTTTTAACTTGGCCTCTACTAGTTTAGCTAAACCAATAGCTTCAGAAAGGGAATGGGGTTTAACAATGGTGAGCTCACGATGTATATCAGCATGTAATCCAGATAAAAAACAATTTAGCAAATTATGTTGAGACAAACCAGTCACACGGTTGGATAATTTCTCAAAAGCAGACTGATAATCAATCACAGTACCCGTTTGGCATAATTTGAAAAGCTCAGCTTGATGGTTGTCATAAGACGAGGGCCCAAATCTTGTCTCTAGAGATTTTATAAAATTCTGTCAATTAGAAAGCTGGTTTGTTTGGTACAGCCACTTATACCAGCTAAGGGCATCACCCTTCATATAAAATGCTGCCAAATTCAGCCTTTGATCCAAAGGCACTTGATAAAATTGAAAATACTATTTAGCTTGGAAAATCCAGTCAAGTGGTTCACTTCCATCAAAGGGTAATAAATTAAGCTTTGGGGCCCGAACAGTGAGGGATTGTGGATTGGAAGTGTTGGTGAAGGTGGGTGATGGATAGGGTAGTGGAAAGGAGGTGGGTGGAAAGTTAAGTGTAGGGTTGTGTGGGACGTATGGAAATGAGGTGGGAAAGGGGGGGGGGGGTAAAGGATAATTGTGGGTTAGATTGACCACATAGACTTGGAGTAGGGCCCATAGAAAGTGGTTGAAAAGGGGTAGAACTAATTGGGGTTGAATGGGTAAAGTTAGGGTTAGGAGTTGAAGTTGTCACGGGTGGGGTTTGTAATTGAAAAGGAAGTGGAGATGTGGGTAGGGCAGGTGTTATTGGTGTTGTGTGTGAGAGAGAGGGTTGGGTCATAGCAATTTGGGAATTTTGATTGGTAGAAAAATTGGGAATAAAATTAGGGTTAGAAGTGGATGCACCTTCATGAATACCCATCATTGAAAATTGGGTTTGGAGGTGAAGTGCAGCAATTTGATCCATGTAATGCTGGACAGCCAAATGACGAGTATCCACCGCGTGCTGTAGCCTTGCGTAGCGACTGTCTTGAATTTGTTGTTGATTTTCCATTTGTGATTGCATAACTTGTAGTTGAGCAGTGAGCTGCTGGACCGTTGAATCATCAGGGGGTGGGTGGAGGTATAGGTTCTGGTGGGGTGGGAGGATTGGGTTGTGACATGAAAGCACCAAAATGATAGGAAGATGGATTAAGAGATAACAACCAGAGAATTGCAAGAAAAGAGAGAAAGCAAGAAAAACCTAAAATAATGAAAAACAACTTCTTTCTTGATTCCCCAAAGTTCTGAGCAAGATTATATACAAGGAAAAGCATTAAACTCACTGGGCTAACCTAAACCTGGCCCAACCAAACATAAAAATAAAAGACAAGATCCATAAACTCTCAAATTCACATAACAAAATCAGAAAACCATTTGGGCTTCTTCCTAATACGGGCTGCCAGCCCATCAAAGATTTCTTATGATAGGGTTTGGTTTGAAAATGAGAGTTGGAGTGTGTTGTTTTGTTTTCACTTCACTCTTCACTTCTGATTCTGGTCAAATTAAGTCAATGAAGAGCGTAAAAACAAACAAACAAACAAAAGAACGTTATAGAGTGACAGACAATACAAGCCGAACTCAAATTTGAAAACTTGGGATTATGGCATTGTTTATTGGGTGGGATTTAATAACAAATTTCACAATTACCCAGCACCACCTTATTACTCCCAATGGACGGAAATTAAACCTACCTCAGCGGGTATCCATTCGAAACCGATCCGATATTTAAGAAAAAAATTTGTTTTGATTGAGTTTGAGAAAATCTGAAATCGAAACTCGTTTTAAAAAGATGGGGTGAGGCGGGTCCAGTATTGTAGGTGTCCGCCCGCCCCACTCCCAAACCAACCATGATTAAAAAATAATAATTTTAATTATAATAATAGTTAAATGGTAAAATCAAACTAACATAATTGGCTAAAATTATTATTTAATTCTTAAATTTTTAGATATTTTTAAAGTTTGATGTTTATTATTATTTATTATTTGAATTATAATGTATTTCATATATGATTTTTATTTAATACAATGAAAGACAATTTTAAAAAAATAATTGGATGGGTTACCCGCGGGTTTTTCCGAACCCGACGAAGATGGGTTTGAATTTCATTTTCTTGTACTCGCTCTCCTTAAATCCACACCCAAACCCACCCCACTCTTAATGGTTGCGGTGTTGGTATATGCGAAATCCGCCCCGTTGTTATATCTACTAATACAAATCTCACATTCATAAAAAAAAATAAAAAATAAAAAATTTGTTTGTTTTTATGTATAGATTATTTTATACTTTTTAAAGAGATATATATTTTATTCTTTAACTCATCTTATTAAATGAATGTTGTAACGTTCCGATTTAACAACTTGAAAATTATTTAATTACTTTCCTTTATTAAAATGTCTTTAATCTTTGAAAGGGTTTGTGATGTTGATCAAAAGCAAATACTCTTAACTTAATAGACTTGAAATATGGTTACGCACTATCTCTTATAAAAAACAATTCTTAGTAAACAACATCCTTATTCAAGTTTTAATCTGGAACGCTATATGGTGAAATCTTCTTCTAAACACATTATCAAAGATAATATTTTAATATAGAATAATTCATCATCTTTAGATTATTAAATTTCAGGATTAAATTCAACTTTTGAAAATACTGTAGCCATGAATAGTGATCTGAGTCTTGAAAATCGTTGTCTTATTCGGTAGAGGCATTGTTCCTAAGAGTTCTTATGAACAGTGTTAGAGCTCGCACGTGTGGCTTGCCCAATTAAAAGTAACGGCACTGTAGCCATGAACAGTGATTTGTGTGTATTAAAATTTTGTCCTATCTGAAGTGTCAAAAGTGTAATGAACAGTGCCTAAAATTTAAACCGTGTGGAAAGTTAATGAATCAAAGCAAAAAGGGAGATTAAGAGATAACAACCAGAGAATTGCAAGAAAAGAGAGAAAGGAAGAAAAACCTAAAATAATGAAAAACAACTTCTTTCTTGATTCCCCAAAGTTCTGAGCAAGATTATATACAAGAAAAAGCATTAAACTCACCGGGCTAACCTAACCTGGCCCAACCAAACATAAAAATAAAAGACAAGATCCATAAACTCTCAAATTCACATAACAAAATCAGAAAACCATTTGGTGGGCTTCTTCCTAATACGGGCTGCCAGCCCATCAAAGATTTCTTATGATAGGGTTTGGTTTGAAAATGGGAGTTGGAGTGTGTTGTTTTGTTTTCACTTCTGGTTCTCTTCTGGTTCTGGGTTTAGGTTGTGGTAACTGTTGGTTAACACAAGTCAAATTAAGGGTGCGTTATAGTGTTGCACCCATGGTCAAGGTTTCACGCGTGGTGCCGGTCATTATACCTTTGATGCCAGTTATTAGTTTTGAAAGGGTAGTAAAATGCAAAACCCATGGGACCAAAACTGTTTTTTTTTGTTACATAGTTCTCCGTTCTTGTTTTTTCCCAAAGAAGAAGTGCCCGCAGATAATCAACGAAAATTGTTCTTCCGATTTTATTTATATTTTTTTTTGGATTTTTATTTTTATCCTATTTATAATTTTTTTTTCAATTTTCAATAGCATTTAGTTATTTTTTCATAAAAATTCCTATTAACACTATCTTTCTTAGAGTTCTAATAATAATGATAGGAGCAATTTTAAAAGGGTATATCAAATTTTCACATTTCCAATTTCTTTTTTTTTATCGAAACCATGCGATGTTTGGACTTCACAATTTTTATGATCCAACTAATGTATCCTGGATCCGCGAACTGTGCGAGTCTTTTACTTAGAGGTCCTCCCCAAGAATTGTTGTGTCACTGAAACTCGAGTCTTTGACCCGAAAATCTCTAAGCTCCCAGTCAGTTTTCACTAGGCAATCCACTTGGGTGCACATTTTCAATTTCAGTAACAAGTTTCAACACATTTTTTTTATTAAAGAGAAAAATCTCAAAAAATATTTTATAATTAAGACAATAGAAAGTAATCAACAATAACTAATAATAATTTAATCAGATAAAGGACATAATTTTTTTAGTTAAAGACAATTATTACGCGTAACTACTTCATCCGTTTTTAAATATAAGACTCTTCTGAAATTTTTATTATGTTTCTATTTATAAGATCTTATATCAATTTTCAATGACCATTAATTACTTCTTTCTACAAACACCCTTATTTATTTTAATAGGGGTGATTTCTATATATATATATATATATATATATATATTATATCAAACAATTACATTTTCAACACCATTAGTTAAATTATTCTATTTCCTTCATTGAAATAAAATCTCCCAAAGGGATCTTATATATAGGAACAGAGAGAGTAATATTTAATTACTATTTCATCTATTTCATATGTAGTGTGTTCTAAGTTTATATACGAGTTTTAAGAAATGATTAAATATGCAAGAATTTGATATACTCTTATTTCAATTATAATGCTCCTATATAATCACTATTCCCTCTAGTCCTTGTTATAGGACATATTTAACCGAATTATACATAAAAAAAGTAATCATTTTATGAATTCTATGAATACTTGTAAATAAAAGTTGAATAATCAGCTTCCTTTGAAGTCCTTGTAACATAAGGGTGGTGTGTTATTTTACTAAAATTTAATTGGTTTTAGATCAATATCTTCTAATAAACACTTGCTAATATATACACTTTTTTATTTCTTAAACACACTTTTTTACTGGCTAACTTAACTAATATTAACAACTAAGCTCCTTTGTTGTTCATGAGCAACTTATTAGCTCTACTATGACATGGTTGGAAGTGGAGGAGCATGCCGCCGAATGCGGACAAACAATAAAATGCCGTTGTAACATAACGGAACGGGTTCACTGTTTTTTACCAAGGTCCGATGAAAGTATGTGACACCGGCTGGAGTATAGGGAGCAGCAAATCCTAACCGTTAAGTACATGCACCCAAGATCCAATGTGTTTTAAGGAGGGCACCACGGGTGTCCCTTTGACCAAGGGCACCATGCTATAATTTGCCCAAATTAAGTCAGTGAAGAGCGTAAAAACAAACAAACAAAAGACGTTATAGTCTTATAGAGTGACAAACAATACAAGCCGAACTCAAATTTGAAAACTTGGGATAAGGGCATTGTTTATTGGGTGGGATTTAATAACAAATTTCACAGTTACCCAACACCACCTTATTACTCCCAATGGACGGAAATTAAACCCACGTGAGCGGGTTTCCATTCGAAATCGATCCGATTTTTAAGAAAAAATTTGTTTTGATTAAGTTTGAGAAAATCCGAAATCGAAACTCGTTTTAAAAAAACGGGGTAAGGCGGGTCCAGTATTGTAGGTGTCCGCCCGCCCCCATTGTCATATCTACCAATACAAATCTCACATTCATAAAAAAATAAAAAAATTGTTTGTTTTTATTTATAGATTATTTTATACTTTTTAAAGAGATATATATTTTATTTTTTAACTCATCTTATTAAATGAATGTTGTAACGTTCCGATTTAACAACTTGAAAATTAATTTAATTACTTTCCTTTATTAAAATGTCTTTATTAAAGGGTTTGTGATGTTGATCAAAAGCAAAGTCTCTTAACTTAATAGACTTGAAATATGGTTACGCACTATCTCTTAATAAAAAACAATTCTTAGTAAACAACATCCTTATTCAGGTTTTAATCTGGAACGTTACACAGTGAAATCTTCTTTCTAAACACATTATCAAAGATAATATTTTAATACAGAATAATTCATCATCTTTAGATTATTAAATTTCAGGATTAAATTCAACTTTTGAAAATACTGTAGCCATGAATAGTAATCTGAGTCTTGAAATCTGTTGTCTTATTCGGTAGAGGCACTGTTCCCAAGAGTTCTTATGAACAGTGTTGGAGCTCGCACATGTGGCTTGGCCAATTAAAAGTAATGGCACTGTAGCCATGAACAGTGATCTGTGTGTATTAAAATTTTGTCCTATTTGAAGTGTCAAAAGTGTAATGAACCGTGCCTAAAATTTAAACCGTGTGGAAAGTTAATGAATCAAAGCAAAAAGGTTTTTGTAACATCCTGTTTATTTTTAATTAGTGCTGATTAATTTAAGTGTTGTGTTTTGTGTGTCATCCTGGTCAAAGGATGGGTGGTTCGAGAGTCTAAGTGTGGAGTGTCGGAGTTCGATCCGATCAGACTCTGTGTTAGCCAAGCTCTTAGGAGCCGAGCATGTGTTACCGAGCTCGTGGGTGTGTGCCAAGCAGGAGACATAGAGCTCGGATTGGCCGAGCATGTGACTTAGAGTCACGAGGCCATGTTGGGGTAGAGCCGAGCTCATGGGAGTCTGAGCTCAGTAGGATCTATGAGTTAGATCCAAGCAGGTTGAGCCGAGCTCGGGTGTGTGATCCAAGCAAGTGGTATGGCGTTAGTTAACCGAGCAAATACCGAGTTGGTGGTATTGGGTTAGCGGAACCAAGCAGGTTCCGAGCAAGATGTGTTGTGCTCGTGGATCCGAGCAGATAGTGTGTTGGTTTAGTGCCGAGCAAGAGTAGCCGAGCTTAGGTAATCCGAGTTGTAGTGTTGAGTTCACTTATATTTGTGCTCGAGAGAAACCGAGCAGTTCCCATCTTGTTGTGCTCGGAATAGGCCGAGCAGTGATAACTGATATTACGAGAATCGATCTCGTATCATTTTCAACCCCCTTTGTTTGAGACTACACTGATCTTGTGTTGATGTTGAATAGTGCCGACCTCGGCAGGTCATGTGTACTCGTTTAAAGTGTCTCATCCCAAGGTGGTGGCACCAAGGGAACCGAGCACCGAGTTCTAGCTTGCTCCGAGCTCTCATGTTTTCATCATTGAGAGCTGGACCTCGGAAGTCGGCCTTTTGCTGGCTAGTGTTCTTGATGCATGTCGTCTTCTTCGTCCCGACGTGCTGCTCCATTTCTGCTGGAATAAGTGACTTGGGGCAAGTCTGTAATTCCACATTTGGCATTCATTTTCAGCCACAACTTTATGAAGCTTCTCAGGGTAGCTTTTCATTTCAACCACATATTTCCCCCTTCTTTCAGGCAGTATAAGTAGAGTGAGACATTCTCATTGTTACTCTACGTGACTCATGTGCTGAAAACCCTAAGAGAGCTATTCGAACTACTCCCCAAGGTTCAGAGTCTATTTCTTCTTCGTGTGGCAAGCTAGTTGTTGTTGATCCATCATTTTCTTCATCGTGTAGTCAAGTGATTCATTGGGAACTAGGAGAACTCGGGATTACAAGCTAGGCTAGGTCTTGAAGGTTCTATTTTCTACTTTCTTCACGGTTGAGGTAAGGGGTGGGTCTTACCTTGATATTGAAAGTAGTTTTAAATTAATACATATTAATAACCGAGTGTATATGTGTTATGTTGAGGATAGTTATGGTTTCAAATATGCTTGTTGATATATTGTTGTATGCATGCCGAATATATGTATTGTATGTGGGTGGTATGTATATATGTATACACTGTGAGTTGCATATCTTGGAAATCATGTGACAGGTTCTAATGGAGTCATTCGGTTTGGTGAAACCGAATGAAAGGAATGATGATGGTGGTCATCATTGATACATACAAGGTGTTGTATGTATGGAACTTAAGTGAATGGTTTAATGTTAATGAAATTAAAGAGTAAATGACAGCTTATAATCCATTGGGGGACACTGACCACTAGGTGTCTTGCTAGGTGTCAATACGACCCATTAGGAAACACGACCCATCAAGTCGAAGACGACCCATTAGGCCCAAAATGACCCGTTAAATGATGGTGTACCCAATGGATTACGGTGCTGCAATTCAAAAGAGTTAAATTGGTAAAATTGAAATGTTAATGAAAATGGGGACTAACGGGTATATTATGGCCTAATGGGTGTAAAAAGGGACCTGATGGGTGTAAAATATACCTAATGAGTGTTAACATGACCTAGCAGGTGCACAAAGTCCTAGTGGTGTATTAGCAAGATTAAACTGAAATGAAAAGCTAGAAAGGGAAAAGCAAATCGAAAAGAATGGGAATGGTTATGAATGGATAATATGTTAGTATTGAATTCATATTATGTACTGAGTGTGTGATTTGAGATTATGGCACTAAGTGTTTAATGGTGTATGTTTTGGCTTATTATTATGTTTAGGTTTGGAACCGCTTTTTATTTCATGTGTAATACTCACCTCCTTACAAACCTTTTTCAGGTAAAGAGATTGAGTCAGCACAACCCCCGGCCGAGCAGGTGCACTTTCCCTCCCAGGGAAAGTAGTGGTGCAGTTAGTGTGGGTCGGTCTAGTGTTTTGGCATGTATTTTGGGTTGTTTATTTGATGTTGCACTTTATTTTCTTTGGTTGTAAAATATTTTGGAAAACCTCATGACATATGTACAACTCTGATTTTAGTTTCGCTTTGAATGTTTATATAGTTATTGTGCAACACTTAGTTGGCAAAAACTCACTTTTGAAAAGGAACGAAATTGCTTTCGGTTGAGTTATTGAACCCTTGTGTTTTCGGCTAAATTGTATTAGGTGCATACTTAATTGTTGTTCATTGGGGTAATTAAGGGTAGTTTATTGTTGGTGTTACAGTTTTTACAAGTTGTGTTCGGGAAGTTTCAAGAAGATGGAGGAGAGAGAATATGAAACTCTCTCTTCTCCTTATGTGAGAAGACTCTCGAGCACGATTGAAGTGGAGATGAGCTAAAGCAAGGCGACGAATACATCGGTTAGTAATGGTTCATTTATTTATATTTTTAACTCAACTTTGCGAGATCTCTTCTTTTAATCTGATGTTTTATTCGTGGTTGGAGTGTATAAGAGCTTGAAAATGAATTTGTTTTTTATTTGCGATTAAACTGTATTTTCAAATATCCTATTTGTGTGTTTGAATGTGTGGTTTGAGTGATTATTTCGACCCTTTGCAGAGATTTGCGATGAGAGGGGAAGTAGGTGGAGTTCGTTTTGGAACCTCGAAAAGAAAAAGGTCGAAATTGGAGGAATGTGAGGGTAAAAACCAGATTAATAGTCAAGTAGAGTCTAATTGCAACTATAATGGCTCAGGTAATTTGGTTAATTTGTGCAATAGTTTTAATTTAGAGGGAAGTGTAAATTATTAAATTATTTGATGTATTTTCTTTTTTGTAGGGTCATCTGCTCAACCTAAGGTGCGTTATAGGAGACCTACACGTGCAGTTAAGATTGCAATGAGTGAACTGCCAAAGATTATTCTTGAGGATGTTACCAACGTGATTCAAGTTTTAGAGATGCAAGATGTATCCAGAATGATGAAAATAATCCTACCCATTACACTTCAGCAAATAATCGATTCTCAGTAAATGGTACTCCCTCCGTTTCATATGTAGTGTGTTTTAAGGTTATGCACGAGTTTTAAGAAATGGTTAAATGATGTAAGGATTTGTTGTATTTTGACTATAATGCCCTTATATAATCATTATTGAAGAGAAATGTATTGGAAGTGAAAAAGAGAGTGTAATAAATAAGGGTGTGTTTGGAAAAATAACATTAATTATGTATTGGGTTTATAAAAAAATAGGACTTATGAAACATAGTACAAATGCTAAAACAACATTACATATGAAACGGAGGGAGTAAATGTTAAAAACATGTTGTTTTAAATTGTTGTGACATGACCTGTAATGTTACTGTATGATTGATTTACTATTTTAATTTTAAATTGTAGAATCTCAATTTAAGGATCTAAGTAATAGTGTTCAGCGCTCTCAAGTTGTTGACGCAACTAATCCAACAAGTGATGTATTGTTGTATATTGAGATGAGTCGATATCGAGCTGAGAAGGTGATGTCAGCTATAAGAGTTTCAAGTGTTGAACCTCATGTTGCAGAAACTCCAAATACCCGTGGTCATGTTCAGATGTTAAACAGAGATACGTCAAATATTATGTCTGGCAGGGCTTCAAGGGTAGGACCTCCTGGGAATGACAAGAAGTTAACTTATAAAAGTATTAACAAGATAATATGTGATCTATCTCATCAGTTTTCTTCTGTTGAAGGTAATGAATAAGTTATACTCTTTGATTAGAAAAGTTAAGTAATCTGCTTTAATGATATATGGAAATGTTGATTTATTGTGTCAGAGAATACCGAACAGAGCGTGCAGCCATTAAACATGCCTAATGATGATAAAGTTTCTGGCAAAATAAGCTATTGCAACGCAGATATCTTATTTTTATTTTCGAAATATATTTTTATCTAATCCTGTTGACTTTAGTTCAAGTAGTCTTCACAACCAATGTATTTGGGAATGTAGGTTGTGAGGTCAATTGTAAAGTAGATGTTGTGGATGAAAGAAGGTCCAAAAAAGAAACAAATGCAAGATTTGATGAGTTTCAACCATTGAGAAGGTCAAAGAGGTTTAAACTGTTGTCTGACTTAATGAATGCAGAATCAGGTTAAGTTCCACAACTTAGTGTAAAATTTCAACACGCGTGTTTCAAAAGATCGAAAGTGTATTTTTCATGAATCAGGCAGTGGGCTGAATTATAAATGATTGGTGTAATTAAATCTGGGAAAAATAAAGAAAGATGTCTTGGTGAAACTTCTGTTATTATGCAAAGAGAATATGGGAAAGAGAACATCGATCCAGTAAACATCCGAGATGGTGACAAAGATGATGACAAAATAAGCTCTTTTGGCACTGGTATGTTAATTTTATTCTTGAAATATCTTATTATTATTGTGTTTTGATTTATTTAAAGTAATTTTGATAGCCAATGTATTTGTTAATGCAGTATGTGATCCCAAGTGTAAAGTAGGTGTTGTTAATCAAGGAAGGTCAAAAAGAGAAAGAAAAGTAAGAGTTGATGAGGTTCAACCACTGAGAAGGTCAAAGAGGTTTAAACTGTTGTCTAATCCAATGATTGCAGAAATAGAATTGAATGAAGAAAAGTATAAATATGATGATTTGGGTGATTGTGATTATCGGTGTCAATGGTGTGGTGCGAGATTTTGGTATTTGGAGAAATTGAGCAAAGGAAAAAAGAGTGACGCACCTACTTTTTCAAAGTGTTTTGGAGGTGGTAAGATTAAATTAGCTTATTTGGGTCGTGCTCCATGTTATTTGCATCAGTTGGTATTTGATCATTATGATTTAGATTCTATATATTTCCAAAGTAAGATTAGGTTATTCAATATGATGTTTTCGTTTACCTCTATGGGAGGAAAAGTGGATAAAAATGTCAATAATGGTGGAGGGAGATATGCGTATAGATTAGGTGGACAAAACCATTACCGAATTGGGAGTTTGCTACCAAGCAGTGACGATAGGCCGAAGTTTGCACAACTTTACATTTATGACACAGCCAATGAAGTGAGCAATCGCATGGAAGCCTTCCAGTAAACAACTTCTTATCTTATTGATGATACTAAACAATAATTATGTAACAAGAAGTATTATTTGTCTGTTAATGTAAATTGGATGATTAGAAATGATTTTTAGTTTATATATTGCAAGATATAAGTGTGATTAATGTAGTAAATGTGATTTTACATTTTCACAGACAATAATGAAGAGAGGTTAAGATTGCATGAAGAAATTATACATACGCTCAAAGATATGTTGGATACATATAATCTTATTGCAAAGGTATTTCGCATGGCGAGAGATAGACTTGACGGAAATGAAGTTGATGAGTTAAAGCTGACGTTAATAAGGAAAAGGTCGAAGGATAGTAGAATGTATTATCTACCCACAAGTGATGAAGTTGCGGCTTTGATACCTGGTGATGTTGATGTTTATAACGGAGATAGGGGCATCATAGTTGAGAAAGTTGGAGGAGGATTGCAGCGTATTGATGAGTTGCATGCTTTATATCTGCCTCTGCATTATCCCCTTGCTTTACCACATGGACAGGATGGCTTTTGTGAGAATACTCCTCATAATCGACGCAGTAATCAACAAAATGGAAATAATGAAGACCCTGAACACCCAGGGAACCACACTATAACTTTGAGGGAATGCTTTGCATTTAGGCTGCATGAGAGAGATTTTGAGTCCACTGTGTTGTTGCACCTGCGCAGATTGTTTCAACATTTTGTTGTTGATGCATACACTATGGTAGAATCATGGCGACTAAATTTCATGAGGCAGAAACAAAATAAAATAAGGCAAGAGGATTTTTCTGGCATAACTGATGCTGTTTTACAAGGTAGAACCGAAGGTGCATCAGTTGGTAAATGAATTATTTTACCTTCGAGCTTCATTGGCGATGCAAGGTATATGATTCAAAATTATCAGGATGCTATGGCAATCTGTAAGTGGGCAGGGTATCCTAATATTTTCATCACATTTACTTGCAACCCAAAGTGGCCAGAAATCGCACGTTATTTAAATCAGAGAAATTTGAAGATAGAGGACAGACTTGATGTTGTTGATAGAGTTTTTAAACTCAAGTTGAAACAACTAATGACAAAAGTGAAGGCTGGGGATATTTTTGGTCCTTGCAAAGCAGGTATTGTAAAACTATATTCATAGTGATTAATTTTATGTGGATAATGCTTTTTATATCTTTGCTATTACATTTACATAATATGTTTATATTTTTGTGTAGCGGTATATACAATTGAGTTTCAAAAAAGGGTCTGCCTCATGCACATATTCTTTTATTTCTGGAGGCAAGTGCCAAATATCCAAATCTTGGAAGACATTGACAAAATAATATCAGCTGAAATACCTGATCCAAAGAAGAAGCCAAAATTGTATGAGGAGGTCAAGGAATTTACGTTCCATGGTCCATGTGGATTAGCAAATCGGTGGTCTCCATGTATATTTGATGGAAGGTGCTTAAATTTTTTCCCCAAAAAGTTTAAGCCCGAAACTAAGGTGGATCAGGATGGTTATCCCATATATAGGAGAAGAAATAATGGATCTACTATTGAAAAAGGGGGTCATATCTATGACAATATGGATGTTGTTGCCTATAATGAGAAACTTTTGATGATGGGCCAATCCCATATAAATATAGAGTGGTGCAATCAAGGTAGAAGTATTAAATACTTATTCAAATATATTAACAAAGGTATAGATAGGGTTACTGCTGCTTTGTATCAGCAGTTTGATGGAAGTCAGGGCCAAATAGTGGATGAAATTAAAGCTTATTATGATTGTCGCTATGTATCTCCATGTGAAGCATCGTGGCGTATTTTTGGGTTCGAAATTAACTATAGGAAACTGGCAATGGAGAGACTAAAATTTCATCTAGAAAATGAGCAGAATGTTATATTTAGAGATGAAGATGATCTGAATCAGTTGCTAACAAAGAAATTAACCTTACGTCAATGTTCATAGCATGATTTGAAGCAAATCAGATATTTCCAGAGGCTAAAGATCTTACTTATGTCGAATTTCCAACGAAATTTACATACAATCAAAAGGCGAAAGCATAGTTCAGACGAATGAAAGGTTTGACTATTGGAAGATTGAGTTATGTTCCACCGACAGCTGGTGAAAATCTCAGTTCAATTTTGAATATTGTGAAAGGGCCTGAGAATTTTGGACAATTGAGAACGGTTGGAAATGAGCAGTATGCAACCTTCAGAGAATGTTGTTATCAATTAGGACTGTTGTCTGATGACCAGAAATTTATACATGCAATTGAAGAAGCAGAACGATGGGGCACTAGTATCATGTTAAGGTCAATGTTTGTTACCATGCTTTTATCAGGATCTATGAGCAAACCAGAAGATGTGTGGCAGAAAACGTGAGAGATTTTGTCTGAAGATTTAATCAGGCCATACAGAAGAATACTTGGAGATAATGGTATGTGCAAACTTTAGTTGATTCACATATTTTTTCGTAAATAATTTTGTAAGTTAGTGATAAAATGTCAAGGACTGTGATTAACAGTTTGAAACTTGGCTACCATGCATTTTTGCAGCTATTTTACAATCTCAAGAAATACAAAATTTAGGTCTGGTAGAGATTGAAAGAATTCTTCGCAGAAGTGGTAGAAGTCTGAGAGAGTGGACTTCAATGCCACAGTCTCAGAGTACAACCCTTGATGTGATATACAATCCTCTCATTGATAAAAAATTAAATTTCTAACGTGAGGAACAATTTAATGAATATCAACGTCTTCGGTCATCAATGACTGAGGAACAGATGACAATTTTTAATGACATTATTATGTCCATAACTTCTGGGTCAGGTATGTACATTTGTAATCCATTTAGGTGAAGAAAAAAATTATTATTACATTTTTCCTTTTTCTGAGTGCTATGTTATTGATTTAGTTCTTAATTAATCTTTTAGTGTTTAATCAAAAGTATTACACATTTTGGGTGGTTTGTTTTTTCTTAATGGATATGGTGGTACTGGGAAGACTTTTGTGTGGAGAGTTTTATGTGCTAAACTTCGGTCAGAGGGTAAAATTGTAACATCCTGAATTTTAATCCCAAATATAATTAAACTAGTAATAGGTTTGAGTAAATAGAATGATAATTACAAAGTCTTAATTAAATGTTAAAATGAGAGGTTTAGTGTTAAAAACGTCTACTAATGGAAAAATTAGGAATAAATGATTTACAACTCAAACCATAAATTCCACAGTTGGATATGAAGATAAGGATCTTAGGAAGCTTGCCTTCAAATTTGAGCGAGATCCGACGGTTAACGAAGAAGTTATAGCACGGTCAACACCAAGTCAACACACTCACGCCGAGGCGCGCGAAGCCCACTCCCAGGCGCGCGAAGCCCACGCCCAGGCGCGCGGGTTGCATGCATCAGACCCTGGACAGTGGGGGGCGTGCCCAGGCGCACGGGAGGCCTCGCCCAGGCACGCGGTCTGCGCTGAAGTGAGAAGAAACGCGTTTTTGGGGGGGCAAACCCGTCTTTTCACCCCTTCTTCTTCCTTAAACCCCCCTCTTCCCTCCCCATTTCCGACCCTCTCTCTCTCTCTCCTCCATTGCTCTCCCCCTTCCCCTCCGGCCGCCGCCGCCACCATTTCCCCCATCCCACTCAGTTATCTCTCTCTTTCCCTCTCTCGTTTTTGCTCTCTCTCTCTCTCTCTCTCTCTCTTTCTCCCTCTCCTCCTTTCCCTCCGACGGAACCGCCGCCACCACGGGCCACCATCACCACCGCCCCGATCTACCACCACCACCCTAAACTTCTCTCTCTTCCACCTTCCTCTTTCCTCCTTGAACTCTCTCTTCCCTCCTTGGTGACGATACACCATCAAGGAACAACACCGACGCCGTCATCGTCGTCGTGGCCGACTCCTCCATTGTGTTCGGAGCTGAAGCTTAGTGGAGTCCCGAGTATGAACCGGGTCGGGTCGGTGTAACTGTGACACCCTTCTCCCAGACCAAGTAAATATTACAATAGTTAAGTATTACTTGATAAATTATATGGACTTGTGATTATATAAGAAAATGTGGAAATAAAATTTTCTTTTCTTAGGCGGGTGCACAAATCCAAACATGGAATTCTTGGAGAAGAAATTCTATATCATTTTAAACAATTGTGTTGAATTCGGCATTCTCTAAGACCTTTTCACAAACTGGATAGCATTCGTAATGAAATCGTATTTATCTGATAGAAAGTAAGTGATGCCATCTTTTCTTTCGTTAATAAAACTGTTACCATTTAATTCCTTTGCAGCCGAATTCTTTAAATAGGTTAAATCAGAGTAAGCGGAAATTGTAGGACTATGTAACTAATAGTAGTATAAACATATATTATATATATTTATGGATGAAAAGAGTCAAGTGATACATAGTCCCTGCATAAGGCTCCAAGATCCATATACAAGTCCATAAAGACCTATGTCCAAAATAAAACCATAACCCTAGAGTAATCAAAGGTATATCTACAATATATACATCTCAAAAATATATAGACTCTAGAGGTGGTCACATAGATCTGGTAGCACTAGTAGTAGTAGTAGCAGTCTCCAAGTAGCAGAAAGAAAAATCATCATCAACAGCAGCAGCAGCAGAATCTCCTCCATGGCATCCCCACATCGGACCCCCTGATCCTCATCACATACCTTATACACATACCTAGGGATCATCATCTCTCCACTGACTCCCAGTGGAATGAACGACAGGCTCGCCTCCGCTCTCATCCTCCACGGGATCCTCCTCGATCTCATCCGATGGAGAGTGTACCCTACCACTGGGTACAGGGTCAGGAGATGGTGTGACCCTGACTGGACTCCTCGGATTAGAAGGGGGAATATCCTCGTGGACGACTCTCGAGGAAAAAGGGTGTGAGCGGGTAGGTCTGAAACAAAAATTGTGATATGAGCGAGCTGGCCGTGTGGGAGGTGGTCCATGATATGTGTAAAACGGGGGTACGTGCATAGCGTATATGATGGGAATCCTAAATCTACGAGGACGAAATCGAATCAGCGGGTTCGGGTGGTAGAAGGTAATCTCTACCTCTCCCTCGAACACCGCGCGATGGTCCTTATAGATCCATGTGCCACTAGGAAGTGGCCGGATCTCGATGCAAGCGATGTAACGAGACATCACCTACAAGGGCATAGGGGTAAGCGTTTCTATACACATAATCAATAGAGCAGAAATATATGAATAATGTAAAGGTATAAACATGTAACAATAAGCAACAAACACATTTAGCACTTAGCAGAAATAGGATGCAAGTAGGATGCTCATACTTGTTTCATTTATCACACTTAGTTTGAATGAGTGGCATGATGTATGAATTTAGCTCTCAAGCCTATCTCCATCAATCTATGTCACTCTCTGACGTCCATCCTTGACTTCCCAGCACTCAACCGTGCGTTGTATTCCTAGGTATACAACATTCGTACATTCACCAAGAATGTACACGGCAAGCTTGGAATCCGTGCCACCCGAGCACATCCCATCATCCAAACGGACCGTCATCCAAACGGTATAACCATATCGGCATCCACTAACCCGACCACGTCGTCAACGTGTCATCAAGCAAGCGTAATTGGCACTCCCAGAAGCCCTCCACATGTTACCAAAACATGATAAACGACCTACCATCCAAACTCCAAAATGAATGCATCATTTTTCGCTTAAAGGAATTGATTGATGTTTTTCTTGTTAATAATACCCGACGTGCCACCCGAGCAACATCTCCTCATTCAAAGGAAAACTTATCATATCATCAATCAAGTTCCTTTTAAGTCTTTGATCACTTGGATTATTTTCACTTATGTATTAATCAATGATTCAGAATTAAAAATGATATTTTAATTATTCTGGGTGAACTACTCGAGTGTTCTTCAGACTAATCGAGTGTTCTTCACTCATTTCCAGATTACTCGAGTGTTCTTCAGAATACTCGAGTGTTCATGTGTTTCTGGGGATTTAGGTTTCAGATTCATAAAAGTACTTGAGTGATTCATGAGTTACTTGAGTGTTCTTCATCATTTCCAGAACACTCGAGTGACCCCTTCATTACTCAAGTCGTTTACATTAAAAGATCCCCATGAGTCAGTTATTACTCGAGTCCTCGGCCCGATACTCGAGTGTTACAACACCAAATACACTATTTTGCCAAAGTTTTACTCGAGTATCAAGCCAAGTACTCGAGTCTTTCATCACAGAACAGACTGGAAACTTGGTTTTAACACACCATTTTCAATTTTAATCATTTTTAGTCCAATCCAATGATCAACAGAGTTCATATATCATATATTAAACATGTTACAACACTCAGTTCATATCAAATTACAGATTTGACAGAGAATCGATCATTAATGATCAAAATATACAATTTCACAACTTAACACCTCAAATTGCAAAATAATCAACAAACTCATGAAATAATGCTTATTACAGTTTGCATGCATCATGTGAAACTTGCTCAAAACAACCATAGAGCATGAATTGGTCTCCAAACCAAAGTTCCTATTCAATCTAAGCCCTTAGAGCCTCTTGGTGGCTCTCTAATGAAAATAATGGAATTCAAACTCTATCTAGTGCATAAAACAACTTCCCCTTACCTCTCAGACGTGCTCTAACAGAAAATTCCCAAGAGAAAGCTCTCTAACACCAAAAACAGCTTTGAGCACCACATGCTAGACAGTTTTGAGTGCAGCACCAAGATTGAATTGGTTTACATGGAAGACAGAGATAACAATTGGGGAAATTAGTATTTCTATACTCTATGCAACCTCTATTAACTAAAGAAATCAAATTGAGACTCAAAAGACTCGTGAGCTTACCAGAAATTGGAATCAAAGTGAGCTCCAGACAAAGGCTTGACAGAAACAGCTTCCACTTCCAAGCCTTGATTCTTCCACGACACTCACTCTTAGCTCACAAATTTGGTATCTATACAAAGCACGTGATGTGAGCTTTGTATTGGTGTATAGTTTGTAACTTAACTCAACACACAAAGGAAGAATCGAAGTGAAGAACTCAGGAACCCTAACTTCAACAACCAACTCGAATTTGACCAAATACCTCCACAATTCGGTGTTGATTGGCTTTTATAGACAGTGAGGACGTTCATGCAAGCTGACACGACGGCCATGAACGTGGAATGGTGGTGATTTCGTGTCAACGACACGAAATCGTTGGTGGTGACTCACCAAACGCACTAACTCGTGCAACTCTGTCCAGAATACTCGAGTAGTCCAGAAAATACTCGAGTAATTTGCCCAGTTTTTGAAAAATAATTATTTTATTTATTTTCCCTCCAAAACCTTTCCTATAATTGCTTCTAGGTCCCAACCCAGGGACTAACATGCAAAATACTTATTTTATGCATAATTATATTTATTAAATAAATGCACACACATTTCCTAAATACATACACAGAATTTTAATCAAGGATTAAAATAGAAATCATTAATTATAATTAATGTTTATAATTAACATTTCATTAATCAGGGATTAAAATTTTGGGGTGTTACACTACTCCCCCACTTACAAGGAATTTCGTCCCCGAAATTCAACTTATACAAACAATTCAGGATAGTCCTGACGCATCTTGTCCTCTAATTCCCAAGATGCTTCTATTACATCACCACAAATCCAGACGACTTTGACCAAACAAATATCCTTCCCTCTAAGCTGCTTGACTCTTCGGTCTTCCACTACAAGAATTTTCTCGGACAGCTACGGAATTTTGCTACGGAATATTTTCCTAGCAATTTCAAAGCAAATCAGCTATAGAATAGATACGAAATTAATTTTCGTAGTTAGTTTTCAATACTATAAAATACACTTATTATATGAAAAACAACTATGGAACAACTTCGCTTTAGCTAAGAAATATAGGTAACAATATAAAATTCCGTAGCAGATTATTTTGCTAGGCAATATTCCGTAGCTGATGAATTTTATGGCACAGCCAGCGAAATTTTCACGCTCCCGCTACTCCTTTCTCTGCTCCCGCTACTCTGTCCTTTTACTTTACTCATTCCTTACAGTTTCACCTTCTCTTTTCCCTTTCACATTCTCTTTTCTCTTTCACCTCCGCCTCCCTCCTTCACCTCCGCCTCCCTCCTTCCGCATGGCCTCCCTCATTTCTCTTTTCGTTTTTCACTTTCTTGAACCCTAATCACACTCTCATTTCACCACCGCCTCCCTCCTTCACCACCATCTCCCTCCTTCACGTCCTCTCCCTCATCCTTCCCTCCTTCCCTGCTTTAATTTCACTAAATCACTAAATCCCTAACTTCCCTCCTTCCTTATCTCGATGACATATTGGGGTTGGCGTTCACTCTCTTCCTCTATTTGAAGGTATGCTTCTACTTCTTTTACTTATTTACTTGTTTTGCTTCTGCTTCGATGGTATGCAATTTTTGTTTTGTTTTGTTTCTTCTTCGATCTGTGTTTTTATGCCCGATATAAGTCAAATACAGTATGCACTTTAAAGATATGAGTAGTAGTAGCCATATCCCAAGAAAGATGCTGCGCCATTTTTCATATCCTCACAGATGTATTATTTTTATACTCAACTTTGAACCCATGTTTGTAATGGTTAGCCATACTTGGTTAATAATATTATTTAAAACATATTGGTAACTATAAAATATGAGTACATCACGAGATATTAGTTAGTGGATGCACAGAACATATTTTATTATACAAGTGATAGGAGCATTAGTGGCGTGTCCGTGTTTTGTTTTGTTCTCCCTATCCATGTCCCTTTCATATGAATTGAATGAATTTTGTGCATGTCTACAGAATAATCTACATACTAAGTTTGTTTTCTTTTTTAATTTAATGTTGAATCAGTTTTTGGATTAAGTTTTATTGGCATTTTGTGCATGAATTTAGGCTGAATTTTGCTTGACTAGTGCCTGCATGGGCAAATTCAAATTTGACTATGGATTCGTAGTATTTTTTTTACAATTAACTAGTGAAGTTTGGTACGTCATGTAAAAGTTGCTTAAGTTGCCTATAAATGATGGCACTTCTTCAACCCAGGTGAGTGCTTATCCCTCACTGCTAAATAATTAGTTAGATAATTAGCAACACAATTTGTATCCTTTTTGTATGGGCTAATGGGCTATGGAGCACTCATGGAGATTATTTGATAATGCAATACAATCAGTAATTAAACCTTGCATATATGAATATCCCTAATTCCCTCCTTGCGTTTTGGTTAAGCTGCCTTTTGGGTTAGTTGGCGATAAGGTATTTTTTTTATTGAAGTTGTGTTTTGTTTTTATTTTTGAGTATTTGTTTGGGTTCGGTTTTGTGTAATTCTTCTTTTTCGTTTTTTGCTTTCTTTTCAAATTCTTCTTTTTTGTTTTGATTTTTTGGTTAGTTCAGTTAATGAGTGTTTCTGTATTTGAATATTTGGAGTAACTGTTTGTTATGTTTCTTTTGCTTTCAGTTTGCAAGTAAATTTGCACCAACCATTGATGGAGTGAAGAAGCCTTACCGTTATCATCCTGAACTGTTGCTCTTCGGTGAGTCTTGCAATTTAACTTTACAATTGCTAGTTACTTGTAATAGTTGACATAGCTTCCATTTCTTGCAATAAAAAGAGTGACATGAAATGCAATGTCCTCGGTAGACCTCTATGTGTGGTAATCCACCATACACTTGATAAATTCAAAAAACAATAGTAAACAGTTAATTGAGTTGAAAAACAATTTTTTTATTCAATAAAAGTTAATAATGGCAGTAAAAGGGATCTGGATTGAAATTTCTGTCATATTTGTGTCATATTTGTCTCCCACTATTCCTTTGAATTGAAATTTCTGTCATATTTGTCTTCCTCTATATTTTTTCTATCACTGTTTTGAATTTAATAGTGTGTTGCTGCTTCAGTTCTAGGTGCCATATTTAAGTTTCTGCTTCACTGTTTTGCTGCTTCAGTTATAGGTGCCTGTTCTGTAGAAGACATTTATGGCCTTATTGATGGCCTTCTTTTAGGTTCTTTTGAGAACAATATTATCAACTTACAATGTATGTACCAAGTATGCTGATTGTAGCTCTTTTTTTATGTGGTAATAAGTAAAAGACTTTATCTTCGTTAAACCAATTTAGATTCACTTTTTGCTGCACCATTTGGGTAGATTCATTTTTTGGCCATCTAGAGTCTGTTTTTGTATGTGGTCCTTGTACTTGAGAAGAGAAGAGGGGGGAAGGTGTTCTAAATCTAAATATCAAGAATATGCTAAGTTTTAAGTAGTGATCCTTTTGCATTATTATATCTGTACCTGTGTATAATATAAAGGAATGAGTCTGATGATGTTAATCGCTTTAATTCTTATTGAATTTCTTGCTTTGGAAAATTAGAGCAGACCGGGCGAACTGATAAATACTTGAAGAGATAGTTAAGACTGTGGATTTGTTTTAACAAGTAGTGTATATGATAATATTCAAATTTAATGCCGTGATTAATATTTCGGAAACTTTCAGTTTCTTTTGTGTGATATAGTCTCCTTGCTACACTGTGACAAGTAGTCTCTCTCAAGTCTTGGCATTTGATAAATGCTTAGCCTTGCCTTATATCAATTACAGTATATGCAATAAAGTCAATACTTTGACGCTTTTAAACATAATTCACATATTCAGTTATTCTTGCTCTCTTACTCTGTAGGTATTGGACATTAACTCAACAGCTTGCTCACCATACGATCAATGGTTGCAACTTGAGGCCAGGAGATCTCCTTGGAACTGGGACAGTTAGTGGTCCTGTAAGAGTCAATATTTTACGTATTTTAACTTCTTGATCCCTGCTTTTTCTTTCACTTTCAAGGAATCGCTTGTTAGGATAACTGGGTTTAACTCGACTTCAAAAGTTAGCTCACTGAAGGAAGCTTGCACTAGTCATTATAAATTCTCCATGACTCATATACTGGATCAATAAGGGACTTTAAAACTTAAACATACTCCTCACACACAGGACTTTGGAGAATGAAGTTTGCAGAGTTGGACATCTGCGGATTGTGGATGACCCAAAATTGGAATAAACTCTAATACCATCTTGAATGGAAAATGCTGAATATTATTATGA